>CM052886.1:93314135-93423460 GCA_028534135.1 Potos flavus
GAAAGAAAGAAAGAAAGAAAGAAAGAAAGAAAGAAAGAAAGAAAGAAAGAAAGAAAAGAAGGAAAGAAAAGAAAGAAAGAACGAAGGCCCAGAGAGCAGTTTTGATTAGTTCTATGCCTGGCAGTCCCAAGGCAGTGGTGGCAGGGGCTGGAGAGAAACCAGCTTACCATTTGTGAGCACCTACTGTGTGCCAGGCCCTGCTTTAACTCACTGATTTCCTTAAGAAGAGGAGTGCTATCCTTTGGTTCCTTTAAAGCCCTTGGTTGAATTTATTTCTAAATGACCAATTTGTCCCTTAAATAGGATGGCCCATAGCAGGAAGAGGTGAGAGCGTAGAGCTCAAGGAAACGAGTGGTAGCACAGTCCCAGTGGGGTGTGCCTGTGGTTAGGCAGAGGGGCATGAGAGGGATTCCCAGTCTCTAAGCCTCCTGCTTTTTCTTCCCAGCAAGGGTGATTCGGGAGGGTCAGACTTACCATTGAGTCTAGGATGCCTTTGCTACTAATCTGGTCCTGACTTGAAGACCCATTTGGATAGCTGGGCTTTGATTGTGCTCCTCAGTCTCAGATCTGTGCCTTTTGCCTGTGGTAGAGACCTTGATGTGGCAACTAAAGCGGACAGTTGGTGTCCTCCCTCATGTCCCCCCAACCCATGCCATTTCTGAGTTCACTGGTTCAACTTGCAACCACCAGCACCTGTGTCCACTTGCCTGCTGGCTCTCTCTAGAGGAAGGGACCCACTCTGGCCGTGTGCAGAGCAAGCCAGAAGTGCCGGGGCCTTGATGTCCGCCTCCCGGGTAGTCTCCAACCAATTACTGCAGGAAATCCAATACCTTGGCTGAGTGTAAACACATTGTGAAACCCAGTGTATCTCTAAGATCATGCTCAGTAATGATGCTTCGAAGGTCCGCTCCCTGAGAATGCCCACAAGTGTCATCAAGGCAAAGACTGGGCCTTTACTAGTACTGCAAATCCAATGCCAATGTCAGATAACAGTTCTCCAAAACTCGCTGCTGTGGTCTTCGGCAAAATGGTCTAGCAGTCACTGGAATCTAGTTTCAGTGGGTTTAACAGACTGTAGTTTTCCCCCTGCAATCCTGGTAACTCAGAATAGGTTTTGTATGTTGCCTCTTGTGTAACAAATTACCCCAAACCTAGTGGCTTAAAACAATAATCGTTTATTGTCTCTCACCGTTGGTGTGGGTTAGGAAATCAGGAATGGCTCCTCTGGGTGGTGGATCAGGGTCTCTTATTAGGTTTTACTCAGGCGCTGGCCAGGGCTGCAGTCGAGGGAAGGCTTGATTGGGGTTGAGGATCCACTTCCTTAAGATTTTTATTTATTTTTTTAATTCATAAGAGGCAGAGAGAAAGAGGCAGAGGGAGAGGGAGAAGCAGGCTTCCCACAGAGCAGGGAGCCCGATGCGGGGCTTGATCCCAGGACCCTGAGATCATGACCTGAGCCAAAGGCAGAGGTTTTAACCCACTGAGCCACCCAGGTGCCCCAGAGGCCCACTTCCAACGCTGCTCACTTCCATGCCTCCCTGTAGGTGAGATGCTCCAGCTGTCGTGCCTGTGAGCCTCTGGAGAGTATGGCGGCTTCCTTACCCCAGACTGCATAATCTAAGAGGCCAAGGTGGGAGCTGCTGTCTTTTCTGACCTCACCCCTGGAATCATGTACTGTCCTTTTTGCTCGATTCTCTTGACCATGGATTCAAGGAGGAGGGAGACTACAGAAGGGCCCAGACAGCACGATGCGAGGCTGGTTGGGGCCACCTTGGAAGCTGGTGAACATGGATTTCTAGGGTAGAGTTCACTCGACACAATGTTTTAGGTGAGAAACATAGGGGCCAAGATTCAAATTACATTCGAAAGTGCCTGTTGACAGGACAGCCAGAAACATTTAAAGTGTTTTTCTTATTTTATCATTTCCCATAATGCTATCCGTGACAACGGAGAATGATCTGTAATCCATTTGTCGAACATTCTACAGCGCCCAGTTAAGCTTTGCCCTAACACGGAGGCGGAAACCCTGGAGAAACGGATAAATTGAGTGGAGCTTGAGCAAACCAGAGAATTTTGCTTTTGACAGGAAGAGTCCACTCTCAGATGACTGCCTTCCTTTTAAAACCCTAAAATCCATGAACGCGCAGAGATGTAAGTCAGAACCTTGAGCCCAAGAGTCAGGCGAGGGCAGGGTCTGGGTACCTCTGCCTGCAGGCGTGTTCTGGGCCCGGATGAGGCTGCACAGTGGAGTCCTTTGTTGTGCTCAAGCTGGATGGAGTCCTTGGGCCTGATCGCTTCAGGGCTCATTTTCTGAACGGGAAGCTTCTACCACCTGGTGGACAGATCTCTCCAAAACAAACAGGCCCCATGCCTCCAAACCTGGAGCCCCGTGCTGGGGCCCGAACGCTGGAGAGACGAACCATGGACACATCATTAGTGGTAGCAAACACCATTGCTCCAAGAAGTGTTTACGTCCATTAACTTCCTGCTCCCGCAGATCAAGCTCCCCCTGCAGGAATGGGGAAAAAACCAAACCGAACCAAAAAACGCCCAAACCTAAGGAGGCAGCATTGAGAGGACTCAGGGGAGGAGAAATGACAGCAGTAGGCACGCGGAGCCTTATTTCTCAGTCATGGACATAGCCCGAAAACCCCACTCGGACTTTATGCGACGTGGTCCTGTGATCCATTCAAACGTTCAGCGCTACGTTGTCATCCGTTAAAATACAGTCTTTGTTCCTTCTCCACAATAAGTTTCTGAGGCTGATGTCATTTGCCTCTGGCAGCTCTAATGAACATGGCAAGCCCTGCTTCTTTCCCTCTCCTGCTGTATTTGTTTTTTCATAAGGCTTATTACTATCTGGCATTGCATCCCATGTCCACATATTTGTTTCTTTTCTGATGATCTCTGTGCCTCCCTAAAGGTATAAGGTCTCCGAGAACGGGAATTTGGTCTGTTTTGCTCTTTGCCATATTCCCAGAGCCTAGTAAATGCTGCATAAATAGTTGCTGAAAAATAACTTTTGCCTCGAGTCAGCTATGCGAGGTTCAAGGACTTTCCGCAAGGCCTTCTATGTCCAAAGGTGGTGCGCTTTTTATCATGTTGTGCTGCCGGCCTCTTTTTCTGTGACAGGAGCCCAAAGCCCGGATTTTAGGAGATGGAGGCCCCACCGTTGCAAAGCTGGATAACGGAGGAGCTCCCATTAGAACCCCGGTGTTCTGGGATTTGCTTACTCAGCCTGGATTCTCCTGCCACTGACAAGCTAAGGATTTTGCCCCAGTATATAAAGGTAATAGGTTTGGAAGCGTCCTCTTGCTTTTCCCGCTGTGGCTGGTTCGCCTCTCTGTTGGTTCATGCGTCCATCAATGCACTTCGGGCAGGACTCAGCATTGTTATGTTCCATGCCAGTGCCCATATTCCGCCTCTGTCACCAACATGGCATGAAAGGAATGAGCTTGAAAGCAGGTACACATGACTACTCCAACGTCTCTGTCTAGGTCTCTACGTAGGACAAGCTTCTGTCTACAACTCTGAGTGAAAGTTGAGACTAGATCTCATTTGCCTTTTCAGGGTCATTTGACGATTCGTCACTCATCTTCGGCTTGGCCAAAGGTTTTCTTCTTTGCCCACACCTGATTGTCTTCTTTGCCTCTCTGCCCTTCTCTCTCCTAAGAGCTGAAAGTCACTGTCAGGATGGAAAACACCCAGTGAACCCCCAGGAGCTTTGGTTGCCAAGTTATGGAAGCCACAGCAATCACTCCCTCATGGCCATTTGCTCGTAGAGCCAAGAACAACCAAATACGTCAGCTGGGAGTCGACCCTCACAAGCAGACAGATTGGTCCAGCTTCCATCTCTGAAACAGCTTGCTGGGAGCGTCTGTTTCTTTCGAGATCAAACCCATGTTTATACCCGAATGATGCAATCCAGCGGGTTCTTCCTGGAAGAAGCCCATGAGCCTTTGGTACTCATTTGGTGGATTTGTTACATTGGACTCACCTTGCCCATCATTGCTGGGCTGAACTTGTCCCTCTGCTCTGTGCCTTATGAGTTGACAAAAACAGTACTGTCTGACCAACTACTTAAGAATTGCACCAATCAGGCAGAAAATAAATGAGGAATTTTTGTTTTTGTTGTTCCTGGATCACGTGGCATCAAGCGACTGCACAGTGTTAATTTTCCCAATAATTTGTCACGTTTCCACGTTGTTGTTTTTTTTCCCTTTGTAAAGAGAGTGTAAAGGGAGAAGAATCAATGGAAAGAGCTCATGAGTCTTGGAATGTGGGTTCAAATCCCAGATCTGCCATTCATTGACTCTGCACCCTTGGGCAAAGTGGCTACTTTTCCAAAATCTCCTTTTTTGTTTTCACCTGTAAATCGGGCACAGTAGCAACTATCTTACAGAGTCGTTGTTACTGTTTGAATAACGTGAGTATAGAAACTGACAGTGCCTGGCAGATATCAGGGTCTTCATACGTGGCAGTGAATATTATTTATTTATTTATCACCACCATCATCGTTATTATTATTTATTTATTTGTTAAGTACTTACTATGTGCGTCAGGATTAGGGCAGCCGCAGTCTAATGGAAAGTGGAGAGAAAGCGAAGAAATCTTTGTCACTGCCAACTTTCGTGTTCCTTAGAACACGTGTTCCAACCTGATGGGGCCTTCATTTTTAACATCTTTAAAAGTGGGGGAAAATGCCATCCTCCTCACTTAAAAACCAGAGAATTGGTATTTTGGAGAGCACACTGGCCCAGATACTGTACCAGGTTTTCCTGAAATGTAACCTCACATCTCACAGTCCTGGACTGTTGCTCAGGGTTTATGTGTAAGGAATCAGAATCCCAGAGAGGTTGACTGATTTAGCTAAAACCATGACACTAGTGAGTGGCAGGGTTGGAATCAGAGCCTGGATTTTTTTGACATTGGTTTATATACCATTTATAAATGAGATATCAAATCAGAACTTAATACACACTAGCTTTATTATTACAAGAATATGTCAAGCTCTCACTGACTATGTTATAAATACAGGGCTAGGTGATGGGGATACAGAGAAAACAGGAAACAAACTCTGACCTTTAGGGACTGAGACTGTCAGAGGGATCTTGTGTTCTTTGGCACGCAAAACTTGCCTTCCTAAAATAAAAATAATGTTCTTGTCAAAAAAAATTTCAAAAGTGTAATTAGTATTTCGTTAGGAGAAGGAGAAAGTATAAGGGAGGCTACCCCAAAGCGCTATGCAGATCAAATGAAAGAATATCTACAAGAAGAGCTTGGAAAACAAAACACATGCTTTAGACACAAGGTGTTGTTGTTCTTCTCTATTATTATTAAACACCACTGCTGCATCTATGGTGCTGCAATCCTTGCAGAGAGAAGACTGAAAGACGATGCCCCCTGGAAGACAAGAAGAGCCATTGAGTTCAGAGAAATACCCACCATGGGAGTGTTCGCAGATTGTCTGAAACTCAGAGGTTCCTAGACTAAATCGAAGGACCTTGGAGACAATTCATCTTCATGGCATTTGAAGTGTAGACCTAATGAATTTGAAAGGTTCTTAATTCATCTAGTTTATCTTGGAAGGGTGGGGGTGAGTACCAAGGGTACAGGTAAGTTTTATCTTTAAAAGAGGAAACTGAAGTTCCCTGATAATGCTCAGAGTCAGATGGGAAGGGTGAGGTAGAGACCAGATACCTCCCAGTTTGGTTAACGGGAGTGGAAACAAGAGTTCAGAGACAATCCCTCTGTTTACCAGTAATGCGACTGCAAACAAGTTACGTTGAACCTCTCAGAGCATCATTTTTTTTTTTTTTTTTCATCTGTAATAGAAGGGTAGAGAACAAAGCATCAAGGGCATCTTTGGGGTTGGTTTGGGGGAAAGTGAAATAGCATAGACAAAGATACACCTAATACAGAATTGTGTTTCTTTCTACCATCTCTGTCAGCTGTGGTTATGAATTTAACCCCTTCTTTTCCCAGTGAAGGCAATTAAATGGGTCACATTTTATAGGCCAGGAGGAAAGGAAGATTGTAGTTCTCTCTTAACTGAAATAAAAGTGTAACCTGCTTCAAAGGCTGGGCTGGTGGGCTTTATTTATATATTTTCAGTAACTGCCACAATGGCTAAAACTTAGAAGCTGCTCTAAAAATATTTATGAAGCTGAAAATATTAGCAGGTTGTTAATAAAACTTCAAATTATCTCTCCATCTGCCCTATGCCAATTTCACATTAGAAGAATTATCAACCCAATATCATTTGAGAGAGTTCTGTTTCTGGTTTGGTTAAGCAGTTCCTATTGAGCCAACTCTCATAAAGATGAAAACCATAAACTCTGGACAAAAGATATTGGAAAAATCCTATTACTTGAAGGCACTAGAGAGTGAATAAAAGCGCACAGATAGTGGAAACAAGTTGATTTAAGGACAAAGTGAAGGGCCCTGGGTACATTACCCTTCTGCCCTAACAGCTGTCAGCCTGAGGACAAACCCCAGTCTGTGGCTTGTGGGGTGAATAGAGCAAGTGGTAAATGATATATTACTGGCTTGAAGAAGAGAAAATCCTGAGAAGGAAAGGATCAGAGAGGGAAAGCCTCGGAAACTAGAATAGCCTAGGAAATCTACGAAAGCCCCAGATTCTAGTTTCTAAGCTGCCTAAGTCTCTGACTGATCTCTGAATCATGCACGCATAGGAACTGACTTGACAAAAATGTCAGTACTCTTCAGAGGAACATAACAGACTCCAGATTCTCCATAACATATTTTTTGTAATGTCTGGGATATAATCTACAAATAATTGGATATATGAAGAAACAGAAAAGCATCATCTATGTATAAAAAACCCCCAAATTATAACATTGTAATCTGGAACTTATAATGTATGCAGATGTAATACGTATTAGAACTATAGCATAAGTGATATGGATTTCTTTTTTTTTTTTAAGATTTTATTTATTTATTTGACAGAAAGAGAGAGCACAAGTAGGCAGAGAGGCAGGCAGAGAGAGGGGGGGGAAGCAGGCTCCCCGCTGAGCAGAGAGCCCGATGTGGGGCTCCATCCCAGGACCCTGAGATCATGACCTGAGCCGAAGGCAGAGGCTTTAACCCACTGAGCCACCCAGGCGCCCCGGATTTCTATACTTCATATGAAGCAGTATGATATTATCTTGAAGTTGGCTTTGATGGATTAAAAATGTATATTGTAATCTCTACAGAAAACACTAAAAACATAATGCACTAGGTATGGACTAAAAAGGCAATGAATGAATTAAAATGGAATTCCAAATTATCTTCATTTCTTTCAGATATGAATTCCACTGCGGATGTTCAGACCCACCCAACAGCAGTCTCAGATTATAACCAGAGAACGAAAGGGTAGCAAAATCCAGCTGTGAGCATCCAAAGCAGCTCCCTAGAGACCTGACTCCTTCTGGCCTTAATGAGAACAAGAAGGAAAGAAATAGAATTCAGAAGGGACATCCCAGATTTAAGGATGTGACCAAAACTGGGGACACGTAAACAAAAACGGGCAGAGTCACTGGAGTGGAAGTTGGGAAATGTGTGAGAAGCGCAGGGTGCTGGTGGTTTAAGCCTGATTTCTGCAGCTGGTTGCCCTGGGACTGAGAGAAGGTTGGTAAGGCTTCGGGAGGTGAGCGCCGGTCACAGCCAACCACAACCAGCACTTTGGACTAATATGAGTAAACAAATGGCTAAGCATATTGCTAGCTACATTTCCAAGATGTTGCTGGAAGAAAGAAAAGAACAAAACAACATTCTTGACCCTCTTCAACCTGCTGTTTTTGCACCTGTGTTGGTGTGTTGCAAAGCAGGGGAAGTTGCACCACCTACTTGCCGTCAATCCCTGGGTTTATTCAGACCACATACTCAATTAGCATACAATTTCCAAGTCAGCGTTGGTCATTTCAAAATCAATAGCTGTGAGGGAATGAAGGTGCCTGAGAAGTCCGTACTAAGCCAGCCCCAAATTCCACTTTATTTTTGTCTAAACAAGTTATCTTAATGCCTGAAGAAGTTTGGGGGATACAAATCAAATTGGGAACTTCAAATCATGTGTGAGCATATTGGAAACCCCTTCATATAGTTTTCTAGAGTGTATATGTCTGACTCAGTCCTAAAGGTAAACAAGTCTTGACCTGGTTCTGATTCGGCACCCACAAGAGGAGGAATTGCTAGGTAGAGTGAGAATATAACTCTTTACAAAAAGAATTATGATTTGAGGGGTGCCTGGGTGGCTCAGGCGGTTGAGGGTCTGACTCTTGGATTTAGCTCAGGTCATGATCTCAGGATCTCAAGATCAAGTTCCACAGTGGACTCCACGCTCAGTGGAGAGTCTCCTTGAGATTCTCTCCCTCTTCCCCCGCACATGCTCTCTCTCTCTCTCTCCCCAAAATAAATAAATCTTTTAAAAAAATAATTATGATTTGAGAGAGAACTCCTTATTGGAGCTGGTGGGAATGGGTGGAGAGGCTGAGATAAACAGTAAAATAAAAATGCGGATAGGGAATAAGCTGGTGTTTGCCAGAGTGGGCGGGCAATGGAGGGATGAGTGAAACAGGTGAAGGAATTAAGAGGTACTTCCAGTTATAAAGTAAATAAATCATGGTGATTAAAAGCAGAGCATAAGGGAATATAGTCAATAATATTGTTATAATGTAAGCTGACTACATTGATCATGGTGAGCATTTGGTAATGCACATAACTGTCATAACTGTTGAATTCCTATGTTGTACACCTGAAATTAATATAATATTATGTCAACTATACTTCAGTGTAAAAAAAACAACAACACAGCACACTATTCTGGAAGTTTCTACTAAAAAAAAATAAATAATAGTGTAGGCCTTCAGATTTTCCAGGAGGACACGAGAGATAAAATATGGGCTGGCTACATGGGCTTTTGTATAATTGGGTTCTCTAAATGACTAGAGTGGGTCTGGAAGCCCTGGGTGGGACACGCTGTTGAGACTGGGCAAGTGAGCAGGAGCCCTGGTGAGTGAGGCATAAAATTTGAGGGAGCGCCAAAGAAACTCAAGAATCAAGAAAATAACCAAGAATCATTTTAATCAAAAATACAAATTTTAAGGGGGGCCTGGGTGGCTCAGTGGGTTAAAGCCTCTGCCTTCGGCTCAGGTCATGATCTCAGGGTTCTGGGATCGAGCCCCGCATCGGGCTGTCTGCTCAGCAGGGAGCCTGCTTCTCCCTCTCTCTCTGCCTGACTCTCTGCCTACTTGTGATCTCTCTCTCTGTCAAATAAATAAATAAAATCTTTAAAAAAAAAAATACAAATTTTAACACAATACTTAATCAAATTTCATGGACAAAAACCCAGATGTAGTGAAAAGAAGGGGCACCTGCACCCCAATGTTCACAGCAGCGATGTCCACAATCGCCAAACTGTGGAAGGAGCCGAGATGCCCTTCATCAAATGAATGGATAAAGAAGATGTGGTCCATATACACAATGGAATATTACTCAGCCATCAGAAAGGATGAATACCCAGCTTTTGCATCAACATGGATGGAACTGGAGGGCGTTATGCTAAGTGAAAATAAGTCAAGCAGAGAAAGACAATTACCATATGGTTTCACTCATACGTGGAACATAAAGAATACCGTGAAGGACTATAGGGGAAGGGAGGGAAAACTAAATGGGAAGAAATCAGAGAGGGAGACAAACCATGAGAGACTCTGGACTCTGGGAACAAACTGAGGGTTGCAGAAGGGAGGTGCTGGGGGGACGGGGTAGCCAGGTGATGAGCATTAAGGAGGGCATGTGTGGTGATGAGCACTGGGTATTATATGCAGCTAATGATTTGTTGAACACTACACCAAAAACTAATGATGTATATATGTTGGCTAACTGATCATAATTTTTTTTTTTAAAGATTTTATTTATTTATTTGACAGAGAGGAGAGAGATCACAAGTAGGCAGAGAGGCAGGCAGAGAGAGAGGGGGAAGCAGGCTCCCCGCTGAGCAGAGAGCCTGATGCGGGGCTCGATCCCAGGACCCTGAGATCATGACCTGAGCCGAAGGCAGAGGCTTTAACCTGCTGAGCCACCCAGGCGCCCCCTAACTGATCATAATTTTAAAAAAGAGAGAAAAAAAATCTACGATGAGCAAAATCCCAAAATTTTACAGGAAAACAAGCTGTTGCTATTTGTTTGTTTGACAACCCTGAGTCACTGTGCTGCAGGGATGTCGTTTCCCATCAGCCTTGGGGTCCTGGGTTCGTGTGCTGTTGCATCCCCCCGGTGGGTATATGGTGGTTGATAATGGTAAGCCAACAGATTGGGCATCACACGACTTTATGTACAGATCATCTTTTTTAATTGGAGAGCTTTCACCAATGTTTCCACTGGGCTTAAAGTCTGGGAGGATATTTTGGTAAGTGTACATAGGTGTACACATCTTTCCTTTGTTTCTGGTTCCCACAGGGGGCAGGATGTGCTGTGAATGCCACGGAGTAGGGAATAGCCTAGAACATTATTACTGAAAGCTTGCTTCACAGAAGGGCTTTGGAGAATTCCGGGTGAGTTGATTTACAACTGAGGGTCTGGGGAATAGCTGGCTGCAAATTCTTAAGAATGAGGACCCAGCACAAACAAACAGGAGGACTCCATGTGATAATGGAGCCCAGACAGTGGAAAGAGCTCTGGCTGAGGAGTCAGCCCCTAAGCCTAGTCTGGCCGCTGACTTCCCAGGTAAAATGAAGTGGTTCCCACGCTTGTTTCAGCTGGGAGCCCTTTCTCCAAATAAATCTTACGGGGCAGTTACAGGCAGAAGTAGAATTGACCTGGTTAAACTTGGGGTGTGAAACCAAGACTCTCACCTGTTCAGCTTTTCCTGATCCCCCACAGGGGCCTTTCTGGAAACCTCCTCCACCATCTCAGGGCCTTCCAAGCATCGTGGGAAACACTGTATTAGGGAAACATTGATGTCAATTCTAGTTCTAACATTCTATTCCAGCCCCGAAGAAAGCTCTGCCTGTATTTGCATGTTGACAATTTGACAGTGAAATGTTTACTCATGTTAAGGCACCAGAGGAGCCTCCAGCCTTTGGATTGCACTGTTGGGTGTGCCCTGTTCTGTTTCTGGGCTCCTCTAGCCTGCAGGGCCCATGGAATGAGCAGAAGCATCAAGAGGATTTAGTCAGCCTCGCTATGGCCAGTACAATCATACAGTGGAGGAGGGCACACTGCCAAGATTTTAACATGAAGCAGGCACCCCTGGGAACATTGACAAATGACCAGGGGTTGTCTACACATGGCCAGGAGCCAGCAGCAGCCAGCTGGGCCTTACTTCCTGATGAATGTGACAGTTCCAGACCTCTGAATGTTCCAGAACTGAGAGTGAATGAATTCTAGTGGTATTCAAAACAACAACAAGGTCTTTGTCATCTTTCTGAAGATTGTTATCCTCTCCATTATGTTGGCTGCTATTCCATTGTTATGGATCTTCAAGGATGTAACAGCCTACTCTTAAAACACGGGTGGTAGGGGTGCCTGGGTGGCTCAGTGGGTTAAAGCCTCTGCCTTCGGCTCAGGTCATGATCTCAGGATCCTGGGATCAAGTCCCACGTTGGGCTCTCTGCTCAGCGGAGAGCACCTGCTTCCCGTTCTCTCTCTGCCTGCCTCTCTGCCTGCTTGTGATCTCTTTCTCTTGGTCAAATAAATAAATAAAATCTTTAAAAAATAATAATAATAATCATTAAAATAAAATAAAAAAATAAAAAATAAAAAAACGCAGGTGGCAAGGAAGCAACAGGAACTGTAGAAAGGGAAGGAGCCCCAGGGTCTGATAGATCCAAGTTGGAAACCTAGTTCTACTTCCTACTAGCTGTATGATCTTGGTGTGGTGTTTTTTTTTTAACTTGTCTGAGCTTCAAATTCCTTAGCTATACAATGGAAATAAAGTGCAAATAGGGCTGTTGTGAGCACTATAAATGGGATTACATGAATAAAATGCTATTAGTAGGTGATAGCAGGTGCTCAGTAAATATTCCTTTCCTTTTTTTTTTTTTTTTTTTTTTTTGCCCCCTGTAACTGTCATCTCCTCAAAGAAACAGGTCAAGAAAAGTTTTGTGTTTAATTCAACTCAGATCTCTAGTGTGGGATTATGCCGATTTTTTTTTTTCTTTTTCTATGTTCCAAGTTTTCTACAGTAAAGATGTTTTCTGTAGTAAAGGATGTTGGTGTTTAGAAGCAGAATAGGGTTTGTATCCTTGACCAAGTGTTAATTTCATTAACATATATAGGGTTCTTAGAAACTAATAAAAAGAAGACCAACAATTCAATAGAATTATGAGTAAAGGAGAAGAATGGGTAGTTCGGAAAATAGGAAATGCAAAGGACTCTTAAACATGTAAAATAATGCTTATCATCACTCTGAGTAAGATAAATATAATTTCAAATTACACAATGATACCATTTTCCACCAATCAGTTCTGTAAAAATACAAGTTTGAAAATATGTTCTGTTGGCAAGATTCTATGGAGGACAATCTAGTATGTTTACGTGTATCACAGATACACCCATGCCTGTGAACTCATATGAAAAGATCTCCAAGATATAAGTAATCAGGTAAGCTGTGTATGTTAGAGTGTGAAAGATAGCCTATCATTTGTGTAAAAGGGAGACAAAAAGGAAAATCTCTTTTTATATTATTTGCTTGATATGCAACAAAATCTGGAAATATATGCTAAGAAAAGTATGCTAAGAAAAGTGGTGGGAACTGGGCTGATGACAGGGGTGGAAAGAAGACTTTTCATTGCACATACTTTTATACTCTGTTGATTTTTAATTTTTTGAATGTAACCCCAACTTAAAAAATATTTTCAATAAAAAAGATAAAGTATGCTAATAGGAGAAGATGGAGAATTTTGTATAGGCCATCACTATTGACTGACATAGCATGAATAATTTCTAATCTAATAAAGAAAACAATAAAAAATTGAAGACAACTCTTTCCCAACAAAGGGAACTTTATTTCTGACAGACGGTGGGTAGAGCAATCTTTTAATTTGCTACAATTCTGATTCTGCTGGAAGGTTTATCAATACTTTACCGATGCCACATCCCTTCAGTTCATTATTTTTATAACTTTGTCTAAATCTATGCACTTTTTATAACATAACATCTATCTGTAAGAATGCATATTTATTATTGTTATTAGAAAATAATAATGCATCATAATTCCATCACTCAGAATAGTAGTGGTGTTAGAATTTTTGAATTGGAGGAACTTAAAGATGATGGGTTGGTTGGACGTTGACAACTAGGGAGGTGTGTTAAAGTTTCATTTGTGAAACATTTTCTTTAAATTGAGTCATAGTGAGTCTCCTCAGCTGGTTCCACCCCCAGGCAAGTAGGCCCCAGTTTTCAAGCTACCCCAGCTGATAGCATGGAGCACAGAGACAAACTATCCCAGAAAAACCATGCTCAAATTGTAGATTTTAAAGAAAATAAACGATTGCCGTTGTTTTCAGTTGCTAAGTTTGGGGTGGTTTGCAGCACAGATCTCGGATCCCTTTTACCCAGCCAGGGTATCTGTCCTCCAGATGCTGTGAGTGAGGACTGCTAACAGTTTAAGATGCTCCCTTCTCCAGAGAACTGTCCTGTCCTGGCTGGGGTCACAAGGGAGGTTATGTCCAGCACCTTCACCCCAGGGCCAGCCTGCAGCCAATGACTAACAGGTAAAAAAGGTGGTCCCCTTGCCACAAGGCAGAATTGACTCTGTGGTACAATTCACACTCCAGAGCTTCCTGTGTGGTGAGACTAAAGCTAGATCCCCAGTGAGGCCTCGTCCTTGTCTAGCTCCTTTCCCTGCCCTGTCCTCTTCTCTCTCTCTCTTTCTCCTGCGAGTTCCTTCATTGTATTGCATGTGCTATAATCCTTGTCTCAAGCTCTGCATCAAAGTTCCTGACTTGAAACAGGCACTAATGGAAGTTTTAAGAAGTGTAGGGGAGAAATCTTTCTAAGCCATCTCTTGGCGCCTCCACTGCCTAGAGATACCTTTGTTAATATTTTGGCTTACATGAAATTACCTAATAACTTGTGGAGTATGTAGTACCTTCCCTGGCAAAGAGTAAGCACTCAATAAAAGCTAGCCATTATTATTATATTCCTCCAGTGCTTGTTCTGTATTTAATAACCATATCTATTTATTAAGCACATACCACGTGTCAGTACTGTTCTAACGTATTTCATGTATAACTAAATTAGTCCTCACAGCAATCCTATCTAGTGATTACTAGATAGTGATAGTACTAGTGATTACTACCATTTCAAATGAGGCCATGGTGCCTCAGAGAGTTTAAATAATGGATCCAAGGATGTACAGCAAAAAAGTGGCAGAGCTGGATGAGTTATATATGTCTGCATTATATTTTAATCATCATTTCACTGATAACCTCTTTGTGGCCAATTGCGTCAGTGTGGGGCTGGAAGTTTTGCTGTGTTAAAGAACTGCAAGTGCGCATAGTAATTCACTCCAGCTGTGACTATCCCCACCCTGTCCTGGGAACTGCCCTCCTCATGATCTCAGATGGTCTTTCTTCCTGGAATGGCCACCATCCTTTAAGAGCTACATCAAATCTTATCTTTCCATGTAATTTGCCCTGATTTCTGTTGTACTTGCTCATCTCTTCTGTAATGACCTCCTGCAGTTTTGCTGGATGTCCAAGTCATTTTGGTCCCCAAAAATTTCCAGCCACCACTGGCCCCGAGACATTCCTTTTTATATTTACTGATGGACCTGTTTCCATTAGCTAGGCTACAAGGTTTTTTTGTTTTTTTTTTTTTAAGATTTATTTATTTATTAGAGAGAGAGAGAAGTGGGGGAGGAGCAGAGGGAGAGGAAGAGAATCTCAAATGGACCAAGCATGGAGCCCAACATGGGGCTTGTTCTCATGACGTGAACCAAAGTCACGACGTGAACCAAAGTAACGACGTGAACCAAAGTCATGAGTCTGACGCTTAACCAAATGAGGCACCCAGGCACCCCTAGACTATAAGCTTCTTGAGGACAGGATCAAGACTTATTTATTTGTTATTTTTCTAGTATCTTATACAGTGCTTGGCACAAAGTAGATTCTTAATAAAAATCTGTTCATTGGGTAGATGAATGAACAAACTTTTTCATGGGTGTGTGTGTTTCCTGTCTTTTTGTCTGGATTGTAAGACTCCTCAGGGCCAGATCTAATTTTCAATTTCTTTTGTGACCTCTCTGTTTAGCAAATGGTAGGTTCAGGGCAGAAATTTCATAAAACTGAATTGGAATTGTCTGCCCTAAAGGATTGGTCCCACTTTGGTCTTGCTCTGGGAAAAGGCAGCTCTCTGTCAAAGGGAATCAGTCCCATGTAACATCCTACATGGAATCAGAGAAATGTTTAATCTCTGCATTTGTTGCATGGCCAGCCCTGTGTGTCATATTATTTGCATAACTCTTCATGTAACCAGATGTCCTTGACTTGACCTGTGGGAAAATGTAAACCATGAGATTCAGAGAGGGATGTTTGTGGGAGGAGGGGATCATGTGATGTGGAACAATCTTTATTTGCAATTCCCTGACTCAGGAATGATTTCTGAGAAGTGGCAAGAGGTGACTCTACAGAGAGCCTTGCCGGGCTCTACAAAGACAAGACTTTTTATGGGGATGGAACTCTGCCAGCTTGACAGGAAATAGAAAACGAACGGGCAGCTAACTCCAGGTCCATCCGGACCAGCACCAGCTTTTTACAGGCCAATTTTTAGCATAAAACTAAACGAAACTCTCCTTCAGGAGTTGGAAGCTAAGCTAAAGGAATACCGGAATGTCCCTTTGTACCAGAAGACCAAATTCACTTATTTCTAGAAATAAAAACCAATTTTAAAATGCATCAAAAAGCTTACAATTCAAACTATCTCACTGCACACTTTTTCACTGAAAATTGACCCTCCGCAAGTTTATCTTTATAAGCATACATGATCAATATTGGGATTTATTCAAAGAAATATATATCTGTTTTCAAAGAATAGGAAAAAGGCAGTGAGGTACAGGGGGTTTAGGAAACTTCTTTATGCTTTGGAGAATATTTCAACCTTGTTGTTCAAATGGGGTGCCCAGATAGCTTCATGTTCAACCTCAAGGTCATTATGCGTACACATTGCTTTAAGCCAGAAAAGATGAAGCTCTTTGGGCTGGGGTCAGGGTTGGGATAGGGTAGGGAGAAATTCTGGGCATCCACAGCTGTAGGAAGTGCTTGCTCTCTGTTAATTTTGTTTACTCAAGAGGAGAAAAAGAAGTTCACATGTCTCTTTGAAGCCCTGTGGGACTGTTTTCACTGTTAGCACACAGAGAAAGCCCGTGATTGTTCCTGGAATGCTGGTCTCACCATTTATTGTCCTTGGATTAAAGCCTGCTTTGCATTTGGGATAAAGATTCATTCATTCCTGTGCCAAGAAATAAAGAATTCTATTGTCTTCCTGCCCAAATTGTTCCAAGACAATCTTTTTTTCTGAGACCGACAAGCCCAGATAGCATCTTGCTTGGCTCCTTGATCTGGTCTCCAAAGGAGATGTTGTGTCCTTTCTTGTCAGAGCTTTCCCACCACAATACCGTTAGACAGAGCAGACCTGTTTCCCTCGGTACCAGGAGGCTTGCTCCTTTCATAAGGATCCTTGACAACACCTCTGGGGATTGCCAAACCAGACTTAACTATAATTCTCCACCATAAGAACGGTTGTGTCACTTGAACAGACAGAGCGATGATGAGCCCTTGGTGACTGCTTACTCGATCCACAGGGAGAAATGAGTGTAACTTTTTTGCATGCTGTGACACGCTCCATCCCAGAATATTACTTGCTTATCCACAAGAATAAAGGCTGATTTAATTAAAATGAACATAGAAGTGTGAAAAATAAAGGGCAAAGAAATTCAAAATAAGTTGGTTATCTCTTCAGAGGAAAACTACCCCCAGGTGGGCTTAAACAAATTCCTTTTTCATGTCTCGCAGAACATTCTTGTTCATTTAGAGGGTTTAATTCCAATCATCATGACAGTGGTCATTTGTCACTCTACATCTGCCCTCCTAAAACTTCCTCACCCCCTCAAGCCTTCCTCTGCCAGCAGACCTACTGGCCCCCGACCTGCCAAGAAAGTTGAGGCTGTCCCCCACTGCGCGCCTCTCTCGCTTCCTCCAGCTCCAGACAAAGGCAGCCTTTTCCCAGTGTACTGCCGGTCCCTTCTCTTGTGCTCTTCATCCAAACGGTCTTCCTCCAGGAGCTTGTTCCAAGTTATTTCTGCTCTGTATTGTCCTATCCTTTTCTCTATGAACTGGTCCATTCCCGTGGGCAATGAAAATGCTCAGGTCTCTCTTATCTTTTACATTCTCTCTTAACCTGTGTCTTTCTCCCCTTCTTACTCCAATCCTTCCCTTTCTCTTCCTTTCCCTAGATAAGATCCTACAAAGGATCCTTTATGTTTGACATTTGTACTTCTAACTACATTTAGTTACTATACTTTTCATGACTGTGGTTTCCACTTTAAACCCTCAACTTCCCCTATGACAATTTTCCCTGGCCCAGCCCACAATTCCAATAAAATGGTCTGGTATAGAGCACTCGACACCGTCTAATTGCTAGAGGCAAAGGACTCCTTTAGCCTCACCTTGTTTAACTTTTATATAACACTTGTCTCCATTAATCACTCCTTTCTTTTTGAGATTCTGCTCTTGGTTTCCATGACACCAGAACCTTTTAATTCTTCTCTCCTTCTGACGATTCCTCTCTACGCCCACCCTCAAATGCTGATGTCCCTTATGGCCCCTGGGTTTTGCCCCTTCTTACTCTTCTGGTAATTTCTTCCATGTCCATGGTTCCACCTTCTGCCTTTGTACTGAATACCCCCATATTTATATCCCCACCCTCAGACTTTTCCTCTAAGTTCCAACTGCTTTCTTCAAGATCTCTTCCCCTAGATGTCACATATAGGCAGCTCAAAGTCAACATAGACAAAATTGCACTTATCTTTCCTATAAAGCCAATTCTTCCTTCTCTACCCCCATCCAGGAAATGATAGTACTGTCCACCTATTTACTCAAGTCAGACTCCTGTGTGTGGGAGAGGTTATCCTAACTTCTCTTTCTTTTACTTTTATAAGCCAACCAGTTGCCCGTCTTGTAGACTGGATCTCCTTAGCATCTATGACATGTATCTGTTGCTCTCCCTTGTCCCAGATCCTGACCTCCCCAGATTATTAAAATGCTCTTGATTTCAGTTATTCACTCCACAGTCTACCTCCCACAAATCAGCTGAAGGGAACTTCCTTCAATAGCTCCCTATTGTTTGGAGGATGCGATCTATAATCCTTAGTGGGCCCAATAAAGCCAGATGCCTTGTCACCCTAGGTTTCTGCAGGTTCGCCTCTCACCTGTACCTCTTGTATTCCTCTCCCTACACAGACATGTACTATAATACACTCTCTTTTCACCTTGTCCAATGCCCTTTCTTCTTAGACTTTCCTTACTCATTTCCTTTCTTGTCCATCCCCTCTCTCCTCAGCCCACTTCAATGCCACATTATCTACACAGCTGTTTTAAGCCATTTGGTTTACCCAATATCTTTAACAATCAAGAATATGGATTTTCTCTTGGTTAGCATTTCTGAAGTGTTTACTCAGTGTTAGGTAGAAAAACACAGCCTGCTGTCAGTCAAAATTAAAACAGCTCTGTCAGGGTAAGTGCTTTTACTGTTCTTTAATATTTTAAAAATAAAATGAGTTTTTGGTTAGAGAACACTTTAGCAATTTGAATTTCATAGTTTTGCAAATGGATTTGTATTTGACTTTTCCGTTCTAGCAACAAAACTAATTTGAATGTGGACTGTGCTGTTTTCCTTTCTGCAAGCACAAATTTACTCACTGATAGCTGTGAGGAACATCCTCCAGTCTACCTATGTAGAATATTTGCCTACAGGTGGCAGAGGAAAGACACATCATACCTACTATGATTTACTGAGCATTTACTCTGTACTTAGCACCTTCTACTTATCATTTCATTTAATCTTTACAACAACCTCTGAATGGAGGGGTTCATTTATAAAAGAAGAAACTGAGACTCTACATATACCATTCAGTGGAAGGATTCCTGCCCAGCAGTGGATCTTTATCAAAGGGTTTGGTGATGTCTTTGTACAGAGTAGGGTAGGAAGGCATAGGAGCTTGTTTGTGAATCCTTGCCAACCACTGGCCTCTCGTACCAGCCAATCCTCCTGAGTCTTCCTCCATCCTGAAACGTTCATCATTCTACAACCATCCAGCATAAAGACCCGGTTGTATCATTCTGCCATGATTCTTACATCACTAATTTTCATTCTCCCTGACTGCATAGGTGTCAGTTTGTTTCATTCTCTCAAATTCAACACCTCTGAAATTCACCTGAAGCCAGATGCTGTTTTCAAGATCAGATACTAATCTTTCAATCTTATAAACTAATCTATGTTAATAGGTAATTGGAGGAGGGTTAGAGAATCTCTGTCTTTTCCATTCATATTGAAAATTCATAGTAAGTGTGTTCTTGAAACCATGTCATACTGTGCCAGTGTTGTTTACTCAAAAGATGGATCTTAGGTAAATTTCAAGGCACGAGGTGAGAAAGGGTCATATCACAGCTGGCTCGAAGATCTGCAATTTTAGGAAAGTATAAGGCCTTAAGTTGGAAAAAAGCCTCAAATTAGTTAGAACAGTGCTCTCCAGTAGAAATATAATGTTAGCCTCATAGTTACATTTGTAATTTAAAACTTTCGCGGAACCAAAGAATAAAAAGAAAGTGGTGAACTTAATTTTAATAACATAATTTAGCCCAATTGATTTAAAATACTGTTATTTCAATTCAACATATAATCAATATAAAAAGCATGAGATATTTTACAATTATTTAGTACCAAGTCTTTGAAATCTGGTGTGTATTTTACATTCTGGATTAGCCACATTTCAAGTGCTTTGTAGCTGGAGGCTACCCTATTGGATAGCACAGCTCTAGAATCCCAGGGTACAAAGAAAACTCCAAATTATCAAATCCTTCAAATCCTTGAGAGCCGAAATCCATGGAGAGGATCCAGGCTAAGTGCTGCTCTGCCCTTGGGTGAGCACGTCTAGTAACAGAACTGCTTCCCAACATTGGGATGCTCTGACCTCTAGCAAGTTTTTGGACTCTGATCTCCCAAGTTTAGAGAGAACAAACCTAATACCCCTTTCACAGGAGAACCTTTCAACTACCTTAGGAAGACCAATGTGATCCCTGAGTTTGTTCTTTTGGGAAGCTTTCCTAATGTTTTCAACTGTTGTCTGTGTGAAATGGAGGATTTCCAGAGTCAGATGGCATAGGACATGCTTATCTCTTAAGTGCTTTCCAGCTCGAATGTTCTATGTCTCCAAATATTTAGCTGCCAACCTAAAGAGTCTGTATATAGTAGAAGTGAAAAACTTCAAGGGAAGAAATAGGCCAAGTAAATTGATGGGTCATGTGTTCCTGTCCACATGTTATGGAGCTTGAACCAATTAAAAGGGAAAATTGTAATATTTCTGTGTAAGTCCATAGATGCTCCTTGCTATAGTTCTTAATCCTCCATGTGATGTACTTCTCTCTTTTGGATCACTATAGCCCTTCACGTGGTCTACCACTTAATCTCTCCCTATGCCATCTACATATTAGAGCCCAACTCCAAAATATCTCAGAAAATAATCTGAGAGTAGTCATTTATTAGTGTGAATTCAAACTGGTGAGTTTCTCTCCTAAGGATAATTGCAATTAAAACCTTATCTCTAAATATAGGTATTGGAGAGGCAGGAACCTTTCTCGTTCATGAAATCATTGGTAGAGATTCAGCTATACCTCATTTTAAGCAAAAGATTATATTTAGGTCTTTGGTTCATCTTATAGATTGAACAAATTGCATGACTTAAGCAGAACATACTTTCTTCCTTCACCTTATTTAGGACTCTTATCTATTTATTCAATGGCTGATAGATTACAAAAGGGTCATCACCACCCCTAGATTACGGTAAACCCAGCAGAAAAAACTCAGTGAGGAACTTGGGATGGATTTGCCCAAATTCTTCATTGCCACTGGAAAAACAATTCACATTATTATGGTGAACACAAAGATGGAGGGACCCTTAGAGTTGGATACAAGAATCACATGGTCATTTATCCTAAAGGAAGTAGTGGCAAATTTTTGCCAAACACATAAAGGATATACTTTGTTTTTTGTAAAATTGATGAATTCAGGACAACTTAACACATAAATTCAGGGAAGATATATGAAAGCACTTTTTAAAGTTGATTATTAAATCTTTTCAATAATAAAGTCTTCTAAAGGACTTTAAGAGATAACTTGATTTATAAAACACAGTTTACCTTTTCAGAAAAACATTTTTTGAGCAGACTTTGACCTACCATTTGTACCTATTTGTATATGTTCTTACATCAGAGAAGTAACATTCAGAATGCTCTAGCCAACCATCTCAACATCACGAAGTTTTCGAAAAACAGTCCAAGAAGGCAGAGATGTAAATAAAGGGAGCTGGAGAATAGTTTTGAAAGAGAAGGGATATAATAAAAATCGGGCAAAAGGATTCGCTCATTTATTCTTCAGCCCTTTTCCAGAGGAAATGGTGGTAAATAACCCTCTCGTATTGTGTGTTCCAAAGATGGCCTCCCATTCCACATGGCTTTCTATAATGTGACCTTGTTACGCCCTTATCAATACGTGGAGTCTAATTTCCCTCTGCCTGAATGTAGAATGGTGTTATGACTCATCTGGAAACCACAGTACTCAGTAGAAGTCAGTTGGCGTGACTTTTATTTGTTGTTAGCTTTCTTAACAACTTAGTAGATTCTCTATTTACCTTGCATTGCTACATAATGTGTACATTTGATTTTTTTAAATTAACCTTTTTATTTTGATATAATTGTAGAATCACACATAGTTACAGGAAACAGTAGAGAGTTACAGTATACTGTTACTCCTAATGAAAACTGTAAACAAATTGCAAAACTATAGTTCAGTATCACAGTTCAATCCAGATATTGACATTGATACAGTCAAGATACAGGACATTTCTGTCACCACAGAGATCACTAATGTTGCCTTTTATAGTCACATCTATTTCCTTCGCATCCACATGCCCTTCTTAAGCCCTGAAAACCACTCATCTGTTCTCCATTTCTATAATTGTGACATTTCAAGGATGTTATATAAATAGAATTATATGGTATATAATCTTTCAGGATTGGCTTTTTTTTTTTTTTTTTGCTCGGCATAATTCTCTGGAAATTCACTCAGAGGATGTTGCAGGTATTAATAGTCTGGTTCTTTTCTTTGCTGAGAAGTATTTCATGGTAGCATGCAACGCAGTTAGTTTGACTATTCAGTTGTTGAAGGATATCTGAGATGTTTCCAGTTTGGGGTTCTTATGAATAAAGCTGCTGTGAACATTCATGTACAGCTTTTTGTGTGAACATATGTTTATACAAATGCCTGAGAATGTAATTGCTAGTATATAGAAATACAGTTGATTTTACATGGGGATTCTGCAAATTTGCTAAATGTGCATATTCGTTCAAACAGTTGTGGTGTGTGTGTATGTGTTTGTGTGTATTTCCTTGGGCTTTTCTATGTAGGCAATCATGTTATCTACAAATAGGGACAGCTTTATTTCTTAATTTCTGGTCTATATACCTTTTATTTCTTTTATTGCCTTTTTGCATTGGCTAGAACTTCCAACATCATGCTAGCAAGAGTGATGAGAGTGGATATCCTTTCCCTGTTTCTGATCTTAGCACGAAAGCACCATTTTTCCCTATTAAGACTAATGTTAGCTGTAGGCATTTTGTAGATGTTCTTTATCAAATTGAGGAAATTCCTCCTTATTTCTCGTTTTCTAAGAGTACAGATGTTGAATTTTAATGTTTTTCTGCATCCATTGATATGATCATTTGATTTTTCTTCTTTCACTTGTTAGTATGGTAGGTTACATTGATTTTTCAATATTGAACTAGTCTTTCATTCTTGGTATAAGCTTCATTTGGTCATGGTATGTAATTCTTTTTATATATTGTTAAATTTTATTTGCTAATATTTTGTTAAGGATTTTTGTCTATATTCATCAGGGACATTGGTCTATAGTTTTGTTTTTTTTTAATTCTATGTTTGTCTGGTTGTGATATTTGTGTAATGCTATCTCTATTAAACAAATTGAGAAGCGTTCACTCCTCTTCCATTTCTTTGAAGAGACTGTGTAGAAATTATGTTAATTCTTCTTTTTTTTTTTTTAAGATTTTATTTGTTTATTTGACAGAGAGAGATCACAAGTAGGCAGAGAGGCAGGCAGAGAGAGAGGAGGAAGCAGGCTCCCCGCTGAGCAGAGAACCTGATGCGGGGCTCGATCCCAGGACCCTGAGATCATGAGCTGAGCCGAAGGCAGAGGCTTTAACCCACTGAGCCACCCAGGCACCCCTATGTTAATTCTTCTTTAAACGTTTAGTAGAATTCTCCAGTGAAACCGTCTAGATCTGGAGACTTTTTTTGGTGGTGGTGGGGCGGTTTATAGTTTTTCCAATTTCCTTAATAGTTATAGGACTATTTAAATTGTCTAGTTCAAACTGGATGAGTAGTGATGATTTTTGAGAAATGGTCCATTTCTTCTAAGTTGTCAACTTTATGTGTATAGTGTTGTTTGTAGTTTTATATTATTATTCTTTTATTACTTTTATTATTGTTTTAATATCTGCAGCGATATCCCGTGTTTCATTCCTAGTAATTTGTGGTAATTTCCTGGTAATTTGTGTCTTCTTTTATTTTTTAAATCAGTCTTGCTGCAGGTGTGTTAGTTTTTTAAATCTTATCAGAGAACCAGATTTTTGTTTCATTGACATTATTATTTTTCCGTTTCTAGTTCCATTGATTTATGCTCTTATCTTTATTATGTCCCTCCTTATAATTGCTTTGGTTTATTTTGCTTTTCTTTTCCTAGATTTTTGAGATGGGAGCTTAGAATATCAATTTGTGATTTTTTCACTTTTCTAAGATATGCGTTTACTGCTCTAAAATTCTCTGCACTGCTCTCACTCTGTCCCACAAATTTTGACATGTTGTCTTTTTCTTTTCATTCAGTTTAATGTATTCTTTTATTCCCTTAATAACTCTCTCTTTGAACCATGGATTGTTTCAAGATATATTGTTAGGTTACCAAAAGTTTGGAGATTTTCTTGTAATTTTTCTGTTATTGGTTTCTAATTTGATTACATTGTGGTTGGAAACCATTTTCTGTATGATTTCCATTATTCTGAATTTTTTGAGATTTGCCCTATTGTTCAGGATATGGGTTCTTTTTGTATATGCTCTATGGGCACCTGAAAAATATATATCTTACTGTTGTGGAGTGGAGTGCTCTATAAATTTTGATTAGATCCTATTGGTTGATAGTGTTGAGTTCTTCTATATCCTTGTTGCTTTTCTGTCTAGTTGTCTTATCAGCTGCTAAATAAAGGGTGTTGAAATCTCTAACTATAATTGAGGATTTGTCCATTTCTCCTTTCAGTTCTTGCTTCACATACTTTGCAGCTGTGTTCTTTGGTCCCTATACATTTAAGATTGCTGTTTTCTGGGTGGATTAACCTTTTATCATCTTGTAATGCTCTTCCCTCCCCCTCATAACTTCTTTTCTCTGAATTTTACTTTATCTGATATTACTAGAGACATTCCTGCTTTTTTTTTTTTTTTTGCTTACTATTTCTATAATATACATTCTTTTACTTTCAACCTGTCTATACGATTATATTTTGAAGTCAGTTTCTTGTAGATAGCACATAGTTGGGTCACGATTGTTACTACATCCTGCCAATCTCTGTTTTTTATTTGCTGTTTTCAGACCACTTATATTTAAGTTCATATATTGATATGTTAGGGTTCAAACCTACCATTTTATTTTTGGTTTTCTGTTTATTCTCTGCCTTATCATTTCTCTGATTTCTTTTTTCCTACCTTCCTTTGGGTTACTTGAATATTTTTATAATTTCATTTTTAATTATTTATGGTGTTTCTGAGTGTGTCTGTTTGTAGAGCTTTTTTAGTGATCGTGTTAGGTGTATATATACACAACATATCTACTGCTGTAATTATTTTACCAGTTGGAATTAGGTGTGGATCTACTTACTGCCTTTTATGTCTCTTTACCCACTGCCATTTATAATTGTCTCAAATATTTCCTCTATATACATTTAGAACTGCATTAAATAACAGTATAATTTTTGTTTTAACATCAAAATATAGTTTAGAAAACTCAAAAGAAGAAAAGTCTATTGTATTTATGCATATTTTTGCTTAGCATATTCTTTCTTTTTAATGCTCCAAAGTTTCTTCTTTGATTGTTTTCTTTCTATTTAGAGAATTTCTTTCAGCCATTCTTTTAGGGTAGGACTGCTACTGATAAATTTTCTTAGTTTTCCTTCCTCAAGAATGTCTTGATTTGCTCTTCATTCTTGAAGGATAATTTTCTTGGACATAGAACTCTTTTCTTTCAATACTTAAAAAATGTCTCCTTCTAGTCTCATAGTTTCTGATGAGAAGTCAACTGTCATTTAATTGTTTTTCACTACAGGCAAAATATCATTTTTCTCTAACTGCTTTTAAGATTTTTCCTATGTCTTTAGTTTTCAGATATTTGAATTTGATGTGCCTTGGTGTGGACTTCTCTGGACTTATCCTATTTAAGATTTGGTCAACTTCTTTAAATTGTAAATTTATGTCATTTGTTAAATTTGGAGTTTTCTGTCATTATTATTTTAAGTACTTTTTCAGCCCTGCCTGCCTTCTCCTCTCCTTCTGGGACTTCAGTGACTCCAGTGAATATTAAATCTTTTGTTATAATCCCACAGGTCCCTGAGGCTCTGTTCATTGTTTTTCCAGTCTATTTTCTCTCTACTGTTCAGATTTGGTAATTTCTATCGTTCTATTTTCAAATTCATTGATTCTTTCCTCTGTGCCTTCTATTTTACTGTTGAACTCATACTTTGAGTTTTTTCCCCCAGTCTTATTAAGAAATAATGGAGATACATCACTGTATAAGTTTAAGGCATACAGCATGATAGCTTGATTTACATGTATTGTGAAATAATTACCTCGAAAAATTCAGCTAGCATCCATTTTCTTATATAGGTACAATAAAAAGAAAAAAGAGAAAGGAAAAAAAAATTTACAGTTCTGCTGAGAACTCTTAGGGTTTATTCTCTTAACAACTTTTCCTGTGTTTCATATAGTAGTGTTAGCTGTAGTCCTCATGTAGTACATTACATCCCTAGTACTTATTTATCTTATACATTGGGTTTTTATTTTGGTTATTTGACTTTTCCATTCTAAGATTTCCATTTGCTTCTTCTTTATATCTTCTATTGTTTTGCTGAGACTTTTTACTTTTTCATTTATTTTTTTAATTTAATTTTATTTTCCAAGATTCATTGTTCATGCACCACACCCAGTGCTCCATGCAATATGTGCCCCCCATATTACCCACCACCAGGCTCACCCACCCCCCACTATCCTCCCTTCCAAAACCCTCAGCTTGTTTCTCAGAGTCCACAGTCTCTCATGTTTCGTCTCCCCCTCCGATTTCCCCCAATTCACCCTTCATTTCCTTTTTCTTTTATTTTAAGCATGTTTGTAATTGTTCACTGAAACATTGTTATTATAGCTGCTTTAAAATAGTTGTCAGATAATTCTAACATCTCTATCATCTCAATACTGGCATCTATTGATTGGTTTTTTTAAATTTACTTTGTGATCTTCCCAGTTCCTGATATGACAAATAATTTACTACTGAAACCTGGACATTTTGAACATTATATTACAAGACAACAGAACTTATTTAAGGGGCTCCTGGGTGGCTCAGTGGGTTAAAGCCTCTGCCTTCAGCTTAGGTCATGATTTCAGGGTCCTGGGATCAAGCCCCCCATCAGGCTTTCTGCTCAGTGGGGAGCCTGATTCCCCCTCTCTCTCTGCCTGCCTCTCTGCCTACTTGTGATCTCTCCCTCTGTCAAATAAATAAATAAAATCTTAAAAAAAAAAAACTTATTTAAACCTTCTGTTTTCGCTGCCCTTTGCTGACAAAAGAAGAGCTCCTCATTATTGCCCTGTAGGAGTAGAAGTCCAGTTTCTCCACTTGGTTTTGGTTGACACTCAAGTAAGGGGCTCGTTGTTATTCCGGCTCCATATTAAGCTACCACTGATACCTCCCTTGCTGACAGGGGTAGGATTACCTTGCTCCTGTTTCTGGTGTAGACTCTACAGACACCATGGAGGGGATGGTCTCATTACAGTGGGGCGCTGGTGAAAGTCCTGACTCTACATTATACTTCCTCTGAGACCCCCCTACAAGAGAAGGTAAGCAATGCCTCATTACTGCCACACTACCTATGTGTCTCTACTGACACCAGTGGGATAGGGTACAGGACTTATGCTGCCTGGCAAGAATGTCCCAGTTCCCCTACTCAGCTTTCTCTGACACTACCTTGGCAGGAGGTCTTGGGTGCCTCATTACAGCCCGGTGACAGTGGAAGACTAGGCTCCCCGTTCTGCCTTTGCTGGCATGGATTTGAGTAAGACCATTTTTTCTGTTGTATTTGCCTGCAACAGAATGATTATTGTTTAAGGGTTTTCTGCCTTGCTAGTTTGCCCTTTTCCTGGGGCTTTCCTCAGGGCTTTTTGTGATTGCATCTGTTAGCATTCCTGGATTGCCAGCTTCTTTAGCTCCATGTCTGGGATATATGAAACAAAAAGAAAACACAAGAGACTCACCAACATGTCATGTTGTGGGTCCGGAGGTCCCTAGTGGGTCTGCCTTCTTCTCTTTACCTTTTCAGGGCCTTCTTATGTTTGTTTTATGTGTATCATCCAGGATTTTTAGCTGTGTAATGCTATAGACTGAATGTTGTATCCCTCCCCATTCATATGTTGAAACCCTAATCCCCAATGCGATGGTATTTGAAGATGGAGCCTTTAGAGGTAATTAGGTCAGGAAAGTAGAGCTCTCATGATGGGGTTAATGCTGTTATACAAAAAGACACTAGAGAACTTGCTTCCTCTCTCTTTCTACCATGTGAGGATACAGTGAAAAAAAAAAAAAAGTCCATCTGCAAACCAGGAAGCATGTTATCACCAGGAATCAAATTGGGCAACACCTTGATCTTGGATTTCCCAGATTATAGATCTCTAAGGAATAAACTTCTGTGTTTAAGCCATCAAGTCTATGGTACTTTTGTTATAGAAGCCCAAGCTAAGACCTATGACTTTTGAGGCTAGGTCAGAAAAGGCTATGCATCTTCTGCCTGGCTAACTTGGGGTTCTTGCTCCATCTACTCTGAAGTCCGCCATACTTGGAAGCCACAAGTAGACACTCCAGTCAACCATCATAGCTGAGCTCCCAGCCAACAGCCAGTATTAAATGTGAGCCAGGGAAGTGAGCTTTTTTGGCTATCCTGCCCAGACAAGCCTTCGGATAGATACTTTCAATCCTAGATAATAATATCTAGTTGCAAGTTACTGAGAAATTACTCAGAATTACTCAGCTGCACTGTTTCTGAAATGCTTGCTCACAAATACATGAGTAAAATAATTGTTTATTTTTTTATACCTCAAAGTTTGGGGGTAATTGGATGAACAGGAATAATAATCAGAATACTATTTTCTAGAAGGAAAAATTGAAGCGATGGAGATTATTTGACTTTCTCAAAGGTCTTTGGTAGTTGTTTTCTATTGCTGCTAAAACAAATTACCACAAGTCTAATGACTTAACGCTCATTATCTCACAATTCTGTAGGTTAAAGTCTCATATGGGTCTTACTGGGTTAAATTCAAGGTGTTGACAGGGCCGTATTCCTTAATAGAGGCTTTGGGTAAGTGTTCACTTCAAACTTATTTAGGTTGTTGGCAGAATTGAGTTCCTTGTGCTTGTAGTACTGAGGTTTACATTTCCTTGCTGGCTGTCAGCCAGGGGATGGTCTTTGTTCCTAATGGCTGCCCAATCCCTTCTCATGCTTTTCACCATCTCCTAGAGGCTCCCTATAGTCCTTGCATTTGAGGCCCCACATCTCGGATTCATCAGTGTTGTGTCAGTCCCTCTCACACTTCAAATCTCTCCCACTCCCCCTTCTGCTGCATCCCTCTTGCTTTCTCTTCTGTTACATATCTCTTCTGCTTCTAGCTGGAGAAAGTTCTCTGCTTTTAAGGGTTTATGTGATTTGATTGAACCCACCCTCATAATCCAGGAGGAGTTCCCTATTTTAAGGTCAAGTGCAAAGTTGACCTTAAACTTAATTATGTTTGCAGAGTTTCTTCGGTCACTTAAGATAGTATATTTACAGGATCTGGGAATTAGGGCATGGATATATCCAGGGTGAAAGGGGGACATTATTCTGCCTACCATAGCAGTCAACTGGAAAGGAAAATACTAGCTCTCACCATTTATGTCTGCCAATTTCTGTAGGGCAGAGCTAAATAACCTCCTTAAATTCCTTCCAGTCAACTTTCTTATATCTACCCTCCTGATATTTTCTGCCATCTCCCAGAATGATCTGTGATTAAGCCCAAGGCCATAAATTAAAAAGAAACAAGGTAGTGTTCTGAATACAAAGACTTTCATTCCTGTGGCTCTGTGTCAGTCTTACCTGTCCCGCTCCTTCCAGAGTGTTTCTGAGTGTTTAGAAAGGATATGGTCATTCAGTATGTGACAACAGATTGGTAACAAGGAGGAAGAGAAAGGGAGAGAGGGAAAAGGAAGGGCTGGGAAAGGGGAAGAGGAAAAGGAAAAGAGGGGGAAAAAAAGGAAAACAAGAAAAAAGGAAAAAAGGGGAAGAGGAAAAGGACTGGAGAAGAGGGAGGGAATGGAAGAGGAAGAAGAAGAAGAAGAAGAAGAAGAAGAAGAAGAAGAAGAAGAAGAAGAAGAAGAAGAAGAAGGAGAAGGAGAAGAAGAAGAAGAAGAAGAAGGAGGAGGAAGAGGAGGAGGAGGATGAGGAAAAGGGGAGGGGGAGGAGGAGGAAGAGGGGGAGGAAGAAGAGGTGGAGGAAGAAGAGGAGGAGGAAGAAGGAGGCGGAGGAGAGGGTCCAAGGGGGAGGAGAAGAAGGAAAGGGAGAAGAAGAAAGTCATAGCACAGGGAGGTAGGGAGGTGGGAGAACATCCAGCGGATAAGATGCTATGGATCTTCTATCGGCACATCTACCCGGCATGGCCGGCAAGAGGCACAGACACACTGAGTGGACATAGGACCCATGCTAGCCTTTACATAGCCTGTGTGAAAATCAGAAAAGGCAGCTTATCTGGGCAGATATAGCACATGATTTGGCAAGTGGAGACAAGGCTGCCTTTTAGCCCTGACTCTGCCCGGTGCCCTTGGGAAGACACAACCTACATAGCTGTACGCGGCGCCCTGATAACGGCCTCCACAGACAGCTGCCTGCCCACTGTGTGTGTGAGGTACAGCATTGGCATTGGGCTCCTGGCCACTCTGACCACGGACCCTCTCCTGCAATGTCTAAGGAAGATCTGGAGGCAGACAGGCCTTGCCTGGTTATAGACTCAATCAGAACTCTTCAATCATAAATCACCTCCTTCTCCAGCCAAAAGAAGTCCCCAGTCCCCTCTTCTATTTGTCATTCTTCCTTGAGATTAGTCACCGGGTCAGTATTAAAGAAAGGAGAGAATTAGAGAAGCTGGCTGTCTTTTCCAGAATCCTCCCCATTTAAAGAGGTCTAAATGGCAGGGACTGTCCAGCCCTTGCTGGTTATTTCCTTTGAGACAGCAGCCAGAAGGAGGGGTGGCCATTGAGGCAGGAAGGAAGAATAATGTTGTTGTTTAATACTGCCCAGCTCAGCAGATGAAAGCCTGCAGGCCTTTGGCTGAAGATAGTACAGAAAGGGACAAGCAGAGCCAAACTTCAATCATTCCTCATCAGTGTTTACATCAGTGAGCCCTGGGCACTGCCCCGCTGGCAGCCTGGGCTCTAGTAGCTGTTGGCTCATGGCCTGACCGAAGAGAGATTCCAGATTTTGGAGGGAGTGGAGGGAAGTAAGAACAACACATCCTGTTCACTCGGAGGGTATGGAGGCCTCTAGAGAGGCCAGATGTACAGGTCACCTGGCTTTGGGGTGATGTACCCTCGCGGACCTAGCACACGTGTGCCAGGAGAATCTCAGATCAGAGGTGAAAGAGGCCTTACAATTAGGATATGGCTCAGCTTTCTGATTTCAGCTAGGGGAAATGGGATCCTGTCCATTTTATAGGTAAGCAACCAAACCTGGCTTTACCTTGGGATAGATGGCTAGCAAGTAGATTGAAGGGGAAGGAGGGTAAGGTAGAAATGCAGTCTTTTGTCCCCACTGGTCCCCCGTTGGGAACACTCTGGCAACCCGGCCAACCTGAACCAGCACGAGCAGCGCTCTGGAAATAGTGCTTGCCTGTTTGCCCCTTATGCATCCCAACCGACCTCCTTTGTGGGAGTGGCCAGAATCTAATAAGCCTATTGTCCAAGGTTTAAGTGTGTGGTATTGATTATTGAAGGGAAGTCATTCCCATTAAGAGCCAGAAAAGCCAGGGAGAAAGTAGCCATGGGAAAGAGAACTCGATGCGAGCTTTTAATTCTCTGTAGGACTTGATGAGATGGAGAGAAAGGAAATGGACATTCATTCGAGGAAGCCACATTTTTTTTAAAAAGCATTTATTCTATGCTAATTGTTAGCAAAGCACTCTGCATACATTGTCCCATTTAATCTGCACAGCAACCCTCCGAGGCAGGCATGAATTGAGGTAGGTTTATGAATGAGTCTTGGCGGTAAGCCTTATTTAGCACTGTTAGCCAATGAAGTGGAATTGGCTGAAAAACCAGCAGTTGTCTCCCTGAGCCCGTATTCTTAACCCCTGTACTATCTGCTTCTCATGGTGGAATAGGAGAGACAAGAGGGAGTTCTGGGAAGAAACGGGGAGAGGATTTGATTGGCAGAGTGGGTGCAATCTACACATATTTTCTGAGCTCAGACATGAGTTAGGTGCTCAGTACTTCTTTGGGCATCTGCTGATCTAACACTTAGCTATTATATTAGTGTTATAGAAAACCCGGCTGTAACAACATCAGCGAGATCCCCCAAATTCAGTTTCATATGATCTAGAGTCAGCTCATTGTGAGGTTAATGAAATGACCCGGATGAGTCTGCTCATCACCCATCAGCCCTATTAGATCCAAATTCCTGTTATGATGGGTGAGGTGGTTACACTATTATTGCTTATTTGTCCATGTCCTTGATTAATTTGTATGTCCCCTGCGGGTAGGGATTGCTAGTATTTAGCTCAGTAAAGTCCCTCAGTAATTAAAGAAACTCTCTTCAGTTCCCTCGGTCCTCTCAAAAAGTTCTCAAGTTGAGTTAGTTAAATCAAATTATTTTGTGGTGATCATTTCACAATATACATATATATCAAGTCATCACACTGTACAATTTAATCTTACACAATGATATATGTCAATTATATCTCAATAAAGCTGGAGAAAAGAAAAAAGAAAAAAAACTTCAGCCATATGAGTTTGAGTAAAGTTACAAAACAGCTAGGCTTTTTTTTTTTTTAAAGATTTTATTTATTTATTTGACAGAGAGAGAGAGATCACAAGTAGGCAGAGAGGTAGGCAGAGAGAGAGGGGGAAGCAGGCTCCCTGCTGAGCAGAGAGCCCTATGTGGGACTTGATCACAGGACACTGAGATCATGACCTGAGCCGAAGGCAAAGGCTTTAACCCACTGAGCCACCCAGGCGCCCCCAAAACAGTTAGGCTTAAGGCTCCTATTGTCTCCTCAAATGGTCAAACTCCTTTTAAGAATTTAAAGTGGTAATTTAAATTCATGTTCTGGGACCCAGAGAAAATCTCTGAAGTGGCATTTCTTTTAACCAATAGGTCCAGAAAGTTTTATGCATTGCACAGACGGGAGAACTTCATCTTTTGAAATATCCCAAGACTGGGAAAGTTTGCTTTAAACCATATACTTAAAGTCTCATGATTTCTAAATTTGGCCAGAGAAGCATTAAGGCATGATTTAAAGATAAATAAGGAAAGGCTCAGAAACCCAAGGTGGACAGACCTAATTTCCAGAGTCAGCTTTTCCACTGATTCTGTGACTTTGAATGAGCTGGCTAAACTTTCAAAGCCTTAGTTTCATCATTATAAACTAGAAGGAAAAAATAGAACACTTCACAGGTGTGAAATTTAATTGAGAAAATACATGCAAAGTATTTCCTGGAACTGGTGTGTTCCATAAATGTGAAATTAGAAGGTGAAATAAGCAGGATTGCCTTGGTTATTTCCATTCAAAGGCTATTTGTGTCTCCTAGGAAGGAGTAGGTGGCACAGGGGGTGGGTGGTTGGAGGAAACACTGTGGTCCCTTTGTTGTGGGACAACCACAGGGAGAAGCTGTTTCAACAGGTTCCATGAGTCGGTGGGGGGGAATTGCATAGGTATTGTTGTGCCTGAATGAAATTCACCACTCCCTCTCTCCACACCATTAAGGTGGAGCCTCACATTTTCTCCGATTGGCAGTTTTCCTTGTTTCTTAATATAGAAACCTGTTCTGTGAATCATTACACCTCTTTTCCAAAGACCTGAAGTAGTCCACTCAGAAAAAAGCTTCTTTTCCTCCCCTTGGATTTTGTTTCTTGTATCTAGTAGGCAAGCCAATACTTTAAATTGCCTTAATGTAGGGAAGGACTGACATGAATAATTCTGTGTATTTCCCCTTCCCAAGTATTCACTCTGAAAAGATGTCGCCCTTGGAGGCCTCTTGAAATGCGGGGTGATGGTAAACAAGGTTTGATGCTTGTTGAATGAACCTGGAGACTCCAGCTGTTGTTCTAGCCAGTCAGTTGTTGGGGACATTTGGATTTAAGATAGGGCTTTTCATGTATTGTGTGTCCAATCACCTGACATCTACCAAGGTCAAAGAGATTATCTGCAGGATCAGGGTGGCTAAGGTGATCCAGATGAAGTGCCAGAAAGCTTCCATACCCTTGACAAAGGATGGCAGCTCTTGATGTACTGATGGCTTTTGCATAATGCCCAATATCTCAATGATTCTTATCCATTTCTGGTCGGTTAAATAGATGACTCTCAACAAAAAAGTACAATATTATAATTTTCAAAGAATGTGTTGGAAATCACGTAGAGGCCAATAAGAGCAGCATGAAAAATCCAGAACAACATGCGTTGGATTATCTATGTCTATGGCTAGTTAGCTTGTAGTGAGAATGAGGGTGTTTTGGGATGAGATTAACATTTGAATTGATAGACTGAATAGAGCAAATTTCCCTCCATAATGTGAGTAGGCCCTATCCAATCAGTTGGAAGGCCCGAATATAACAAAAATACTGGCTTCCCTATGAAGAGAGAGAACATTGCCATTTGATTGATTGAGTGGGGATATTGGTTTTTCCCAGCGCACAGACTTAGATTCTTCCTGGATCTTAGATCTTGAATTTGTCAGCTTTTAGACTTGAACCCACACCATTGGCTCTCCTGGTTCTTAGGGCTTCGGTTTTGGACTGGAACTACGCATCAGCTTGCTTGGGTCCCCACACTGCCCATCACATACCTTGGACTTCTCAGCCTCCATAATCACGTGAGCCAATCCCTTACAGTAAATCTCTTTCGATCTATGTAGATATATACAGATAGCCTATTGGTCCTATTTCTGTGGAGAACCCCGACTAATAATACACGAGGTAAATTAAACATGCTTTTGTTTTTGTTTATTCTGTTCAGGCATTTGATGAGCCATTTAAATTTGCTTTCCCCCTTTAAGTAACTGCATCCCAAACTCTGGCCTCCTGCCTGACCGTGAGTTGCTATTACGAGAGGGAAGTAGAAAAAAGAATATAGATTTATAAAGATAAATTTACACTACCCCCTAAAATCCTCTATTTGAGGACTTATGCGGCTTTTTCTTTAAAAGTTTTTGTTAAAAAGTTTTGTATATGACAAATTATAAATTAGGTCTCCAGCTTGCAAAGCATGAGTGTGAGAATGTGTTTGATCAAGTTTATGAATAAAGGCTTACAGAATACGTGAAAGAAGCATTACATTTGAGAATACTCCACATAAGAGTCTGCTTGGAGGTCTGAAAATTAGAGTTAAGTCAAGTTAAAAGAAGTCTTTTAAGAGAGGGTGTCACTAATCAGTACCAGTGCTTGCCTGAGCACCGAACACATATCTCAAAAGAAAGGTTTTGGATTTATTCTTCATTATCTGTAATACCCTCCCCTACCATGCCTTGAGAGGCAGAGGAACTGCCAAGTGAGGAAGAGGTGGAAGGGAGAGGAACAAAAAAGGGGGGGTAACAAAGACAGACTGATAATTAAGCATGCTTTGACCGTGCTTACATTTCATCTGTGTACAGAAAAATAGAAGCTGTCTGCAAATGCACATCATATTCCAAGGCCACATAAAGAAGGAGCCACAACAACCATAAATAGCCAGAGCAGCAAAAGTGAGTGTATTTTTTTGGTCTCCCTGTCTTCTTTCCTCCCCCCAGCCACCCTTTCTTTATGAAGGAAATTTCTTTCTTTCTAAAGGTGTATCTTTTTTTTTACCCATTTCTCCCAGAAGCTCCTCTTTGCAGTTTCATGGTAAACTTGCAATGGAACGTCATCCTGAGTGGAACTATTTCTCAACATCAGGTTAATTTTGTTTTGTATTTTAATGATACATGCGAGCATGCACACAATTCTCACAAGCCTTGGATGTAACTAAAAAATTCTCTTTTGTGTGCTTTAGTAAATTTGGAAGGTTTCTTCATATTGATCTTGTATATTTGTTGGAACCATTCCTTACTATTTTATTTAAACAAGTAGAAAATCAAGCAATATTCTTAATTATGGGAGCTCGACATTCAAAAGATATTAATTACTCTCAAGTTTACCTATACATTTAACATGATCTCAATAAATATATTAATAGATTTTGGGGGCGCCTGGGTGGCTCAGTCAGTTAAGTGTCTGTCTTCGGCTAAGGTCACAACCTCGGGGTCCTGGGATCAAGCACTGTGTCAGGCTCCCACTGAGAGGGGAGTCTGCTCCCCCTCTCCCTCTCCCTCTGCCCCTCCCCTTGCTCATGATCAATCTCTCTCAAATAAATAAATAAGTAAAATCTTTAAAATAAATAGATTTTGAAGGAGGTAGTGTTTGTTGGAGGGAGGGATCCACAAGCTGATTTTAAAAACTATATGGAAAGTTATTCCAAAGTTTCTATAAAAATTATGAAACAATACAAAGAAAAATATTTGAAAAGGAAGAATGATAAGGGAGAACTATTATACTGGATATAAAAATGTATCATGAAGCTACAGTAAATAATATTGAGCTTGTTCTTGAGTAAACACAGATGAATGAAAAGGACAACAAAGTCCATAAATAGACCCCGAGACACATAGGAATTTCATATTTAATGAAAGTGACATCTCAAAACAATGAGGAAAAGATGGATTTTTCAAATCAATGGTGTTGGAACTAGTAGCTAGATAACTGAAAAAGCAGTTATTAGCATATTTAGACTACATAGTCCAAGAAAACAATGACTGGTTCTCAAGCAGGAGTAAAATGGAGGAAAAATAAGAACAAAAATTCCAGACGGAAGATGCAACTAATTCCTACCTCTAACTAGTAAAATAGACAACTGAGATGGACTTTCAGTGATTAGGACCAATTACAACTAAACACCCTCCCCTCCTAAGGAGCAAGTCAGGGTATGGCCATCAAATCTGGTGCTTAAACAACTGATTAAGGTGGTTTTAAGTAAATCCTTTCAGTTGTAAAAATTGCTCAGGGAAAAGAGATCAAAGGTGTGGCTATCCCCATGGAGCCTGAGTCCCTCAAGGTATCTGTCTGGAAAAGAATGGGGGGCATAGCTATTGGCACTAAGAGCTCTGGATCCAGTTCCAGTGCATGTGGGGGACATGGGTTTCCCCCACACGTCCAAGCAATTCTTGGACACCAGCTGGGTGACCTACACTTTAACTCAATTCTGACATTGTCTATCTGGAGACAGCATCATATTCTATCATATTCCATTCCACAAGACTGCCCCCCCATACCCCCCACTTTAAAGGTCAGTTGCAACTCTAGGTTGTTACCTGTACTTATAAATGACTGGCTGTAAATCACAGGTTCCCATCACTACCTTCTTAGGCTTGTGCAATTTGCTAGAGAGGCTCATAGAGCTCAGAGAAACATTTTATTTACTAGGTTACCAATTTATTATAAAAGGATATTACTCAGGAACAGCTGAGTACAGATGCATAAAGCAAGGTTGGCGAGAGGGCTGGAGCCCTCTCCCAGTGTGCCACTGTCCCCAAATTACCACATGTTTACCAACCTGGAAGCTCTCTGAAACCTGTCCTTTTGGATTATATGTAAGTTTCATTACACAGGCATGATTGATAAAATCATTGCCATTGACTACTGATTCAACCTCCTGCACCTATCGCTTCCCAGGAGGGGTGGGGCTAAACCTTCTAATCCTGCAATCACTCACAGTTGGTTCTCCGGGCACCCAGCGCCCCCATCCTTGGGTGCTACACTAAAATTATCTCCTTAACATAATACAATTTTATTGCATTCATTATTCAGGAAATTCAAAGGGTTTTAGGAGTTCTGTGCCAGAAACAGAGACAAAGACCAAATACATGTTTCTTACTAGTCACAATATCAGAGGCACATAAAGCTAATTGGAATAAAACAGATTAAAAGCCAACTATTTTTTAAAGAGAGTTGCAGTGTCAGGAAAGCCACTGTTATACTAAAAGGATTCTAGCTTCTTTGCCTAAAGCCATAAGCTTGGTTAGCACCTTATCTGCCATCCAACTTCACACAAATGTTTCCCTGGATCCCATCTACCACCTCTGTTCTTTTCCAATAAGTTTCCTTGCTTCCCATCTGCCAGACTGGAAGCAAATGCTACAGACTTTCGGATATCTCTTAGGAAAGCCCTTGTCCCACTCTTGGTACCTATTTCTGTATTAACTTAAGCTAATTTGCACTGTGGTAATAATTTCAGGATTTCAATTGCTTAAAACAAAGAAAAAAGTTTGTATTTTGAACATATAGCATATTTTAAACAAATACAATCCACCACATCTGTTGATGGACTTTTATACTGCCTCCAATTTCCACATATTGCAAATAATTCTTCCCTAGATATATTTGTATAGATATTGTACTTGAATGATATATTTGTATCACTTGGCACACGAGCAAGCATATTTGTAGGTTATATTTCTAGAAAGACAGGCATGCTTTGGAGACACTTGCCATATGGTTCCTTCCCACCGCAATGAAGTGAATAGAGCAACAAAGTAAGTCAAATGAAGTGAAATGAAATGAAATGAAATGAAAATTTTGGTTTCCCAGTGCATATAAAAGTTATGTTTACACTAAACTGTAGTCTACTAAGTGTGCAATAACATTATGTCTAAAAAAACAATGTACATACCTTAATTAAAAGTACTTTATTGCTAAAAATTGCCGACATCATCTGAGTTTTCAGCCAGTTGTAATTATTGATCACAAATCACCATAATAAATACAATGAAAAAGTTTAAAATACTGTGAGAATTACCAAAATGTGACACAGAGACAAGAAATGAGCAAATGCTGCTGGAAAAATGGCACTGATAGATTTCCTTGATTCGGGGTTACACCAAACCTTCAACTTATAAAAAATGCACGACAAAGTGAAGTGCAACAGAAGGATAGATGCCTGTAGAATGGCTTGGCCAAAGGTTATGTGCATTTTAAAATCTGACACGGAATTACTAGTTTATACACCCACTAGCTGTATATGAGGCTGCCTGTTTCCCCCACCTACAAAAATATTACCAATTCTTTTGATTTTTTTCTCCTCTGAGAGGTGAAAACTAATTTTTCATCATTTTTATATATCTTAGAACTATTCATATCCTTTTTTAGTTTATTCCTGTTTGTCCATTTGTCTCTTTGGCTGCATTCTCTTTCTTACTGATTTATAAGAACTAATTACATACTCAAGAAAAAAGTCATTTATGATATAAATCAATATTTTTCCCATTACTTATACTTGGATGCTGTTCATTGTATTTTTTGCCATAAAGAATTTCCCCCCCCTTGTTAGTTAGTCAAATACCAACCTGCGTGTGATGTCTGAGTGATGGTCTTTCTTTACAAAAGGTCTTTTTCATACATGAACATATTATTTAAAGAATACAATCGAAACAACTTTTTTATTTTCTTTTAGTATTTGTAGTTTCATATTTTGTTTTAAAATTAGTAATACAGATGAAATTAATTTTGGTGTAAGGGGTAAGGGAGGGATACATTCAGTCTCTAACTGGTAATAACAGTGAGGGCCTTTGCAGGTGGTGATTTTTTGGCGCTGCAGCAAGGCTTAGTAGAAACTGATTTTTCCAATGAATGTATTCTTATAATTCTGACTTTTGCGCCCCGTTTCTATGAAATCTACCAAAATTTCATTGAAATAAGTAAATTCTTTGTTGTTATGAAAAAAGGAACAGGGAAGTAAGCAGCCCCTACTCCAGTTTTAACAGCTCCAGTTAAATATCACCCTAGAGGGACATGGAAACAATGTTGTCAGATCTTCTAATTTTTCAAAAGAAGCTGAAATCTGGATTTTTCATGTGAAATCCCCTGATGTTTAAATGTTAGCAACTAATTCAGAGTTTTAAAAACACTGCATGGGCCAAGCAAAACACATCTGCTGGCCAGATGGGACCCACAGGGTGCCACTTTGAGACCCGTGGTTTAGACATTCTCACCCTTGGGGATTTTAGGATTTTATTTATTTATTTAAGTGCCTTTTCTATGGGCCACTACAACACAGAGTGGTCAGCCCTTATCACAATGTATTTTGACTGATTGTTGCTAGCCTAGTCTTTCTATTAAGCTACAAGATCCTTGAAGGCAGTATATATAGATTTTGAGGTCCCCATGGCCTAGGAGGGTCTTGTACCTAGTCTGTATTTAACACGGGTTGTTCGTTGAATGAATAAATGGAGGAATGCATGAACTCCGCTGCGCGCGGACTCCCTGCCAAGCATCTAAACAGGGTCTCATAGGTTACCTGATTCAGACCATTCCTTTTTCCTCCCTTCTCACCAAGGGCCCCAGTTCACCCTTATGGCAACTAAACCTCTGTACCCTACAGGGATTTTGTAAACAGGTGGCCTCTTCCATGGATGCGAGTCTTGGCCACTAGGTGTCTCCCTTTGCCTAAGGACGTTCTGAAGCCCTGGGGTCAATTGCTAAACAAAAACAACACTTACGCAAAAAAGAATGTCTTAATCTCAGGCCACATCTTCAGATGTTTGTCCTCAGGAGGAAGTTGAGTACAGCCACAATGTCAAAGCAAAAATGCCCAGGCACAGAATCAGATTTATTTTGTTCTGGGAGAGCTTCTCACGCACAGGAATTCTCTCCTGGGAGACTGACAATCTGTTGGGTTCAGCCCCCAATCCCGCAGACCTTCCACTGGTCTTCTGGGGCCTTGTTTGTGTTCCTTTTTTCTGCTGCTATTGGCCAACAGAGAAGTGCGTCTTACTGTTAAGGGTCTGGGGTTCTAGAACCTGCATCGTAAAAGCAGGATTCTTCTAAACTGTGTCAGATCGAGCTTCACTGAGGCTGCCCTGACGCGCATGCGCATTTCCCCACAGCACCTGGCTGCAGGGGCACGTGTTCCATTGCCCGTGGCGGTGCCTTCCTTGCCGCCCCAGGAAGGTCCCCCGAGCTTAGACAGGAGGATGCTTGATGCTGTATAATTCTCATTTTAAAGACAGGTAGACTGAAAAGAAAGGGCAAAGTTCGTTGCTTTCATACTCCATAGCTTTCTCTCTCGGCGTTAGCTCTGGCATTCAGGTACTGTACGCTCTGAACCGATGGAAGGCAATGGTGGAATTTTGCCTGGCCCTGCTAAATTTGCCCAGGCCTTGGATTTTAGTGACACTGGAAGCTTCCTTGTTGAAGGAAATGGAGAGGTGGATTCTCTAGGGCTTTGGTGGCTGTGGAATTTAGTATGAAAGGTTCAGATGATAAGAATGCTTGCCTCATTAGCACCTAAGACAAAATGTCACCTTTGTCTTCTTTTTGGTTATTTTGGAAGGGTTGGATACTCCTGTTTGCATTTCTCATCTGTCTTTGAGAAGTAGCAGAGTATAGATAAATTGATCACAGGCTTTGAAGGCAGGCTGGCTTGGTGCTCTGGCCCATCATTTGCTTAACCCCTCTGTACCTCTATTTCCTCACCTGTGAAATGGGGATGATAGTGGTAATGCCTCACAGGTTGCTGGGAGTATAAAAGCACATGGACACTGCTCCGAACAGTACGTGGAACACAGTAAATGCTTAGTAAATGAGAGCTGTTACGAGGGGCTCGATCATTGATCTCTTCTCTGGTTTTCTGTCCAGGCCAGAGTTCATGTGTGTAGATTGTTACACATGTCTCTGATACCAGTGGGAAAAGATTTCCTACAGTTTTGGGAACTCTCCCTCTGTCTATTTGAATGTACTTTATTTTACAGCTTAGTAGTATTACAATTATTATTAAATACCCCCCCCCAACAGTTTCTCATAAGTCCCTTCGACTAAGCTTTATCCTCAAATAGCTTAATAATTCCCTGCCCACCTCTCTTTATTTTAAATCCTAGTTCTGAGTGTTAAGAGACTATTTCTGTTTTGATAAAATCTTATATTAGTTAGGAAAACTTTCTTGCTGTAATTTAACATTTTACACTCAACCCTTCTCCATTCTACTGTTCCTTTCAGGTTTTAAAAATATATATACCTGAAATATTTCTTTTCTTTTTTTTCCTTTTCTTTCTCTCTCTCTCTCTTTTTTTTTTTTTTAGAGAAAGAGAGAGCAAGAATGAGTCAGGGGAAGGGTGGAGGGAGAGGGAGAGAGACTCTTAAGTTCCACACCCAGTGTGGAGCCCAATGCAGGGCTTGATCTCACAACACTGAGATCATGACCTGAACCAAAAATCAGGAGTTGGATGCTTAACTGACTGAGCCATCCAGGTGCACCATACCTGAAATATATTTTTTAGGATTTTATTTATTTGAGAGTGAGTGCCAGAGAGAGAGAGCGAGCATGGGTGGGGGGAGGAGCAGAGGGAGAGGGAGAAGCAGGCTCCCTGAGGAACAGGGAGCCCAATGCAGGGCTTGATCCCAGGGACCCCTGAGCTAAAGACAGACGCTTAACCGACTGAGCCACCCAGGGGTCCCTGAAGTTGTTTTTTTGTTTTGTTTTTTTTAAGATTTTTATTTATTTAATTATATATTTGAGACAGAGAGAGTGAGTGTGAGCAGGAGCGGGAGAAAAGCAGAAGGAGAGGGACAAGCAGACTTGGTACTGAGCACGGAGCCTGCCGTGGGGCTCGATCCCTTGACCCTGAGATCCTGACCTGAGCTGAAATCAAGAGTTGGACGCTCAACCGACTGAGCCACCCAGGTGCCCCTCAAATATTTCCTACTGCATTGAATCATTTCATAATATGGAATGAAGTCACCTGAAACAGCTCAGGGTCTAACTCACCGTTGAGTCACCATATCATTCAGGATGACCAACTGTGTCTGCAGCCCCTGGATTAGAGCTTCTCTGAGACCAAGGGCAAAGAATGCCTAGCATCTCTGATGGATATACACCATCCTTCAGAATCCTCTCCAGGTTCACCTACGGCCTCATTCAGATATCGCCTCACTCCCAGTGATAAGATGAGATGAAACTTAAAAAATGAGTTCCAATACTGTGATTCTGTTTGCCAGTTCCTTTCTCCAGGGCCTCAGGTTTGTTGCTGTTTATTCTTTTTTTTTTTTTAATTAACATATAATGTATTATTTGCCCCAGGGGTAAATGTTTGTGAATCATCAGGCTTACACATTTCACAGCACTTACCATAGCACATACCCTCCCCAATGTCCATAACCCAGCCACCCTATCCTTACCTCCCTACCCCCCAGCCACCCTCAGTTTGTTTTGTGAGTTTAGGAGTCTCTTATGGTTTGTCTCCTTCCTGATCCCCTCGTTTCATTTCCCCCCCACGCCCTCCATGACTCCCCGCTCTGCCTCTCAAATTCCTCATATCAGAGAGATCATATGATAATTGTCCTTCTCTGATTGACTTATTTCGCTTAGCATAATACCCTCTAGTTCCATCCACATTGCAAATGGCAAGGTTTCATTTCTCTTGATGGCTGCATAGTATTCCATTGTATATATATATACCACATCTTCTTTATCCATTCATCTGTTGATGGACATCTAGGTTCTTTCCACAGTTTGGCTATTGTAGACATTGCTGCTATAAACATTCAGGTGCACGCGCCCCTTTGGATCACTACATTTGTACCTTTAGGGTGAAAACCCAGTAGTTGTTGCTGTTTATTCTTGTGACTCTTCTCTTTTGCTGGGAAACCAAGCCTTCGGACTGTTCAGGAAACCAACAGAAACAAACAGATGACATGGCGGGTCTTAAAGTGCTCCTGCAGGCTCTGGTCTTTCTCCTTGTTCTCTTGGGCATCTATAGGAAGCTGGGCCTGGCCTAGTCAAGGAAGCGCTGTGGTCAAGATGACTAGAGAAGAGATGTAAAGTAGACCAGATGGCCCAAAACACATTTGTTTAGCTGACTTTGTATGCTCAGGCAAATACCTTGTTCCTGCTTCACAGGGGAGTGTGTGTGAGATTTCGTAGCAGAAGGAGAATTACAATCATACCAGAGGAGCAAGCCTTCCTCAACTCTGCCTTCCCAGAAGGTCAGCTCTTCTTGGGCGCAGAACAATGATATGTCACAATGCCGCCACAGTGCTCAAAATCTATGCTGCTTTCTTTTGCTTTCTGTCCTCTGCAGGGACTGGAGAGCCCCATAACCTGACCGGGAAGTATTGAGGAATTCAGCATCTCATGTGTTAGTAGATCATTAGGAGGAAACTAGAAGGGGTGAGTACGTGACTTACTGGTGAGTCATCAGTAATTCAAAAGCACACCCTATTTGTGAAACAGCTTAAATATTGGGTATACGCTATGATCTCCTTCCATTAAATAGGCAATCAACAAGCAATTAAATGTATTCATTTGTTTGGATTCAGATATTCCCCCAAACCAATGTGCTCAAGAAATTATTGATGTCTATTGGTTGCCTAATTTTCTACTATCTGCTAAAATGTTTTTGGTCTAGTAAGAAACTATAGGGATCCCTTTAGTTCTTTGGACCATAGGCCAGCCCTTGGAAGTTACTGGCTTACAACATAATGAGCTGGAGGTCAGTAACAGACCTTCTATGTGAGGTTCAAGGCCTCCCCACATGAAACTCCACAGTGACTGGCCATTTTGTCTGCCTTACTCCTTCCCTTTAGCCCTGTCCAGTTCCACAGCCACTTTCCTCCCTAAGTCTTTGGTAGATTATTAGTCTCATTTTACATTTTTTTTTAAAGATTTTTTTTTTTAATTTATTTGACAGAGAGAGAGAGAGCACAAACAGGCAGAGAGGCAGGCAGAGGGAGAAGGAGAAGCAAGCTCTCCGCCGAGCAGAGAGCCCGATGCGGGGCTCGATCCCAAGACCCTGAGATCATGACCTGAGCCGAAGGCAGAGGCTTAACCCACTGAGCCACCCAGGCGCCCCAGTCCCATTTTATAAACACATTCCTACTAAGGTATCAGTGACTTCTGTGCTCCTACAGGCACTTGCACTTTAATATAGATAATAAGAAAAGGCCAGTACTGAACTGAAAAGATAGCATCAATTCCTAGGACTTCAGACATTAGATCGACTGAGCGAAGTTCTTCGGAAAGCTCTCCACTCTCTGTATTTGGTCTCCACTTACAACTGGTGGATCAGGAAAGAGGCAAAATCTTGCAGAAAGGGCACAGAGGAGAATGGAATTCACTTGATTAAATTATGAGATCAGCCGTATTCTGCCCAGGCTGGTGGGGGACAAAGGCTGGATGATGCCTTTGAACATTTAGGGACGGTCAGGTAGGCCTTGTTCTCTTGACAGCTTATCCCTGGACCAGATTCCGACTTGAGCATGAAAAATTGTGCTAAAAACCAAGTGGCTCAGCTGGTGTTGGAAACAAGAGGGTCACATTGTGTTTGGGCCTTCTTAGCACAAAAGGCCTTCAACATGAAATTATGGGTTCCAATTTTATTAGGAGTATTGTTCACTCTATAAAAGATTTCTATTCGAATTTAGTGCTCCGAAGATCATTTTCTCCTTCCTAAGAAGATGAATGTTTCCTCTTTTGTGATAAGAACAATATACCTGATTAGCTTCCCCTTTTCTTTGAATGCTAGGAAGCTGTGCTCCTAAAGTGAAGTTTCAAATTTATAAAATAGTGTAGATACCTCATAGGTTTTTATTTGCGTTCTTTTTCTTAATTGACACTCTACTTTTATAGCTTCCTTTTAATAGTTTGTGTAGTTTATATAGAAATTTTGTAGTTGTGTTTCCTTATTTCTATTCTTTTTTTTAAGGATTTTATTTATTTATTTGACAGAAAGAGAGAGAGGGAACACAAGCGAAGGGAGGGACAGAGACAGAGAGAGAAGCAGGCTCCCAAATGAGCAGGGAGCCCAACAGGACAGGGGACTAGATTCCAGGACTCAGGGATCCTGACCTGAGCCTAAGGCAGACTCTTAAACGACTCAGCCCCCCAGAAGCCCTCCATATTTCTATTCAAACATAGTTTTTTTAGCGCTCTGGTATCGTGAGCCACCCCAAGTCATTTGCAAAACAGGGAGTGGCTTAAGGCCACTTCAAGTCATTTGTAATACAGACAGTGTGTTAGTTTTCTTACCAGATGGGTACTTCCGGAAGGAAAGAAACATTTATTGAAAAGTTAAAAAGGTTTAGTTCTAAGTTTTCTAAGGACAAAGAATATACAGAAAGCATTCACCTTCAGCATCTACACTGTCCTTCTGTTTCGCCAGCCCCCATTCCATATTATCCCACCAATAGCTCTGAGCTTCCTGGGAAAGAACCAAATTGCGGTTCTTCAGCTTTGAGTGAGGAAGTCAGAAAAGGAAAAATAATACAGACCTCTCCCTTCACTCCACTGGTATTGCCCACCTCCCCCAACTGGAATGATACACGAAGGTCGCATTCCTTCCGCTTTATGGGGTATGACGGGGGTGTCCTGAGGCTGGACCTGAAAGTTTGACAGGGCGGCATTTTGTAGCAGACAGATTTAGGACCGAAGTGTTCCCCATTCCCCTAGAGCATTTTCTCCCATTTTCCTTTTGTGGTTTCAGAAATCTATGTCGGAGGCAGGAATCGTTAGGTCTTGGACTCAGAGCTCCTTCCTCTTAGCAGCCTGATATTGACTCCACGTGGGAGGGAGAGTCAGCAGAAAGGTATTTCTCTTTTCCTTCTTGAAGGGGGTGTGTCCTAGGCTTGTCTGCCACAGGAACCGGGAGTTGCTTAGGTATCAGAGAACCTGCACAAAAGCCGGGGAGAAGCTGTTCAGATGTTAATTACCGATGTCTTTCCAAACAGCATTAAGAAGTGATTGAATCACCAGTACACTGGTGGAAGGGCTTCCTGAAGCTGTGAAGAGAGGAATCACCAGGTAAGCCCGAGAGCTGTGATTTGATTCCTTAGAATGTCTATTACTATCACCAGTACTATCTGTTAATTTGGGATAGTTTCCCCTCCCCCCGGGAAAAACTCTGATTTCAAGATCCCATTTCCTGAAGAAGGTTAAATAAAGGAACAGGGAATGGAAAAAGCAATGAGCAGAGAGACAAAAGAGTTCATCCTCTTGGTGACTGTATTAACTGAGGTGATTTGCTGATTCTCAGACTCCAGGTTTTCTGGCTCAAAGCACACAGTTCTCTCTATGGATTAGAACCCAGGACCTCCTATTCCTCAGGTGTGCCTGGGAGGTAGATTGCCTGGAATAAAGAAGGTGCCACCAAGGATACTTGTTAAAAATATCAATTTCACGACTTCCGCTGTTCCGTAATACATTAGCTTTAGCAGTCTCTTAAAATAAAAATATGCTTGAGCAGATTAAGTTTATTTTCACTTTAGATGAATTCATAAAGCTTTGCCTGAACCAGTATAAATCTGGGAAGTACTTCCCAACTTACCTTCTTCCCTGGACTCAGAAAAATCTCCAAATTGACCCTTATAATCATTTCTCCGCTCCTTCCCCTTAATAAATATAAAGCGATACACTGTATTTTCTGACTGACAGGCCTTGAAAATTGGCAACTTTTCTTTTCCTTTCCTTTTCCTTTCCTTTTCTTTTTTTTAAAGAGAAATCCATTTATCCTAGATATCCAATATCCTAGATGATGGGAAATTACTGAAGAAAGTAGAGAAAGAAGGTAAAAGTGGAAGAGATGTGGAGAAACGATGTCTGTGGCTTTTCCACGACGATATCCATTACATGAATCCTGGTAATAACACACATAGGTGAGAAATTGCAGATAGAAAAGAAATAATAAAATAAACATATATTCTATAATTTATTTGAATATTAGCACAGCCTTTTATGTTTTTTCCCTGTAATAGAGCCACGATAATTATCCACCATGACCAAAATTCAAAACAGTCTTAGAAAAACGGTTACAAAAATAATACTTTATTCAACTATTAGCAAGTATTATAACTTTGAGCACATTATTTAGCTTTTTGTGCTCTGGTTCCTTCATTTGTAGAATGATGGCAATAAGCATTAACATTTAAAATAAGATCTAAATTAAGATTTAAAATACATGTATGTATGTTGAGGCTTCTCTGGTTGACTTGCAAACCTTTCTATTTCGTGCACAGCCAGACACTGATGGGAATTATTGTTGACATGCCTTGTAGGTGTGCATGTCCTACTTCTCTAAAAAGAGAGTAAATTTCTTTAATTTCTTTCTCAAGTAGGGATAGGGTTCCCATTATAGGATTTATCTCTTGTTGTGCTGAAGGTAAGGGGAACACCAGACTTTTGCATCTATACGCCCTTTGATGTCATTCATTCCACAATGAAAGGAATGCAACTGTTTTCCTAGAAAAAAATAAACGAGCACATTCATTTAAACTAGGGTGTAAGTGACTTATTTTAGTACTTTGGTTGGGAGCGAGGGCAAACTGGAAGAAGCAAGAGGGTCCAGGGTACTGAAGGGCGTCACCAGTGGTAGGGGTGTGTCACAGGGTGTAGAGCTCAGAAGGCGGACAAGGGGCATCCTTGGGACATTGTCCCTGAATTCTCAGTTTTGCTGAATGCCACTCCTTATGAAACCATGTTCCACCCAATCTAAACATGTATTTGCAACTTTAACAATATTCTACCTTGTTCTCTTTCTAAAGTTCTTTGGCAGGAAATACCCATAGCTACAAAAAAGGGGAAACCCTGTTGCCAAACACATCATGGTGGTTGAGTTGTGTGTGCGCGAGAAAGTGCTCACAGGATGTCAGGGTCTCCGCGGTCCAAGATGAGCTAGAAACCTGGTCTTAGTAGCTGTGAAAATAATCTAGAAACTTGGAGGGATGGTGCAAAGGGTCTATAGCCTCACGGACTGACACATCCTCTCTCACCCGCCCCGCTGGTTCCAGCCTTGCTGAAATCCACAACCGTAGTGCCCAAACCCGTGGGGAAGGGAGGCTCTCCCCCCACACCCCTCCCCAGCAAGCCACAGAGAGTCTCAGAGGCTCCTGTCTGGTGGCAGGTGGAAACCCGGAATTCTGCGATGTTGAGAATGAAAATCCATAAGAATTAATAAATGGGAAAGTGCCCTGGCATCTCATGGAGTTGTAGTAAATTCCCCGGGCACAGTCGGTTGGATAAATGGTATGTAAAGAGGAGAACAGTGGTGAGGTATGTAGCCCTCAAACTGTGCAAAGTGGAATTAAATCTTGTTGATGGGGGTTCTCAGGCCCCCATGGGGTCTCCAGATCCTCAGTGCAAATGTCCATTTTTGATCTCTGAGGCCCACAAACCTTGGAAACTCTAGTTTTTCATTTTGTTTTGAAATGAAGACTTTAAATAAAATCTAAGATAATTTCCTTGTTTGCTTTTTTAACATAAGATAAAATAAAAAAAAGCTGATTGTAAAAGTTCCTTTGTTGTTTAGGGACAAGCAGGCATTTACTATAAACTTGTGGCATTAGGTAACTTGTCAGAATGGAACAGACCCACACCTGCCAAATTTTGGGTAAAGAGACTTTGTATCAAGCAGATTGTGTTTTCCATGAAAACCCTGCATACCTGTGTTTGTAGTTTTGCTTAATTTTGCTTGAAGACTTCCCTGTGCTTAATCTCGTAGAGAATCAGGCTAATTGTTTCTCATAAGAAACTTAATGATATATTTCTTAAGCATATAACACTCTACTATGTTGTTGACCAAGGTACCAGTTAAACAAGTAAATAGGAGAAGAAAAGATGCAGCGGTAGAATTTATAAATATTTAAGTCAGAATTTTATTATATGATGAAGGTGGCCTTTAAAACTAATAAAGAATTATCAAGGTGTCTTGCTATCAAGGATTAGTCAAGAAACATAGTTGGGATAACTCATTGTTCATTTGGAGGAAAATGAAAATAAATGCTTATTGCATACCAAAACCTAAAGTAACTCTAGGAGGATTAAAAGTTTAAATGTATTTTAAAATTAAAGAAGGTTTAGAAAAAAATATAGAAGTATATTTTTACAGTCCTTTTATAAAAAAGATTTTTGAACATGACCCCTAGTTTAAAATACATAATGGAAAAGTGTGACAGATGTGATATCGTGAGCTCTTGTGCAGAACATAGAAAGCTAAAAAAATTTTAACAGAATTTATAACAGAAGTGACAAAGAGCTAATATCCATGTTATATAAAAGTTCCAAAGAAGCAGTTCTTAAGAAAAAGTAAACATTCCAATAGAAAAACTTAGAACAGTGATTTAAACAGTCAAGCCAGAAAAAAAAAAAAAAAATACAAATGGCTAATAAACATTTGAAAAAAAAGAAGGCATACTCTTAGGGATAATCAAAGACATGGAAATTAAAACAATTAGACAAAAAGTTTGCCTATCAATCCGGCAAACATTAAAAAAGGTACTGGGGACAGTGTGATGAAACTGGCATTTCTACGCCTCCTTGGGGTGTGTAGATGGGAACAAATGGGGAGGGCATTTTGGCCACACCGATCAAAATTCAAAATGTGTAGACCTTTTGAAGCAGCGTTTCACTCTAACCTGGAAAAATCCCAGATTGCCCAGAATTAAGGACCCACAAGAAGAAGCTTAACAGAAGGAACATTTGAGGGCAGATTGTAGGAGTCCAAATAATGAATTTGCCACCATAATGTGTGTGCTCTTTATCTGAACATAGTGTGGGGCCTGGGAGGCTTTGGAGTATGGACTGACTTAATATTTGCAGGGTGGGTGGAATGCGAGGAAACTGGTTCTTTGTCTAGTAGAATCATTTGGGCAATATGATCGGGAAACTTGCTTTTACTCATTAGGAAGTTATGATGAAAATACTGTTAATAGGCATAAGGAAACAAAGAATGTATGTTTTTTAGTATACTTGAAATAGTTAAGATTTATCAGTCTAACCCTTGAATGAAAGTTGGATATCAGTTTTACTCTTATTTAGAAAGGTACCCAAGAAGAGCTTGTAGCATCTTTAATCTGACTATTCACATAGAAGATGTCACAAACCCTGTTCTCTGGTTCTTTCCAATAGACCTGATAAAGTGTGTTTTCATCCTTAGACACTAACGACACTCACATATGCTAGGAGGATAGCTTTGAAATGTATATTCTTCTTTTTCCTGAACAAAGAAAGCTTATTTGTAAGGCACTCAGATGGACATCAAATTAACAATCAGGACCTTATTAAAATCATATCCCAAGCAACAAAAGGCATTGGCTCAGAGTCTGAGAGAAATATTAGATTCTTTGGGGAGAGAAATTTAGAGAAATAGTCGATAAATTCTTTTTATTTAGAATCGGAGATCTACCCTTTTCATTTTCTGCAAGCGTGAAATGCAAATAATCCTCACTTTATTTGCAAGATTGCCAAAATAACCAAACTGATACGTATGAGAGCATTTAGTGAATTACAAAGAATTTTTCTAATTTTTTATTATGTAACCATCACCTCCCTCAAGTGTGATTCAAGTACTTTTTCAAGGGAACAGTCTAAGAGGAAGTTCAAATTCCATGGGTTTTTACCTGCTCTAAGTAAGCAGAGTCATGTGGGGAAGATGGGAAATAAACCTGACCTGGGGATTCCCGGAAGGCTGGGTCCCCACTGCTGAGCCGAAGGCTTGGCTGGAAGAAACAATTGGCACCTCCTCTGGAATGCCATTAATCGTCCTTTAAGGGCTTGGTTCGAATGTTGGCTCTACAGAACCATGAATGACAGGAGAAGATCTTCAGTTACATGGGTTTGGAAAAGAGCCAACCCCTGAGGCTGGCAATCAGGCTCTTACAATGGGATTGAGCTGAACTTGTCTATGGGAAATGAACTCTACTAGGGCATCGGAAGAAGTATTGGGTGATGAGCTAAGAACAACAGATCATCCTGTAGCTTTGCTGAGATAAGAAGTACAGATGAAAAAGCTTTAAAAAGCCTAGAATCTTTGTTAGTGGGGAGCACACAGCCATGCTAGGCTGACAGCACCAGCAATAGGAAAATGTTCTGCGGCCAAAGTTCCCACGAGTGGGAAAGGACACATACACTTGTAAAAAATGTTTCTCAATTTTGGGATCGAAGAGGATCTGGCTAGGAGGCAGGGTCACACACTGACTCTGAAGGGAGATCCATTCAAGGAAATATTGCAGGGTTTAACATAGGGAACAAAGAGACCCCAGCCACCCAGCAGTTGTCTTCAGAAGTGGGTCTGGATAACTGCTTTTGGAGTTTCCCTTAGTGGGCGGAGCTAGCGTGTGTGAACTGCCCAAGCTGTGAACCCCCCATGTCTGGCACAGTGCCTGGGAAATTGGAGGTTCTCAATATCCAGTGGTTGGACAAATTAGAGTTTAGCAGACTGGTAAAGCATCCTGGGGAAGGAATGACCAAGGTAGGTCATTCCTTTTGTCTCTTCCAGCCTTATGGCTCTAGGATTCTTAAAAACCACACCTCCCTTCTCAACCCAAGGACTTCATTCTTAGTAGGTGATCAACCCATATCAACAGATATTCCAGAATTATAATAACCATTTTGAGGAGGAAACAGGTATAAAGCCCAGGAAAACATGTTACTCTTCCCAAGCTTAGATTTGATGACCAACAGACACTAAAGAAAAGGATAATTGAAGAAATAATACACAAAGAGAAACTGGGAAATGGGCATATAACTATAGAATGTAAATGTGAGTGGATGTGAGCTCACCTTATACTATTGCTTATTTTATAGAAGAGGAAACTGAGTTCCAGCATGGTTTTTGTTTTTGTTTTTTCTTTAACTTTCATAAATTCTGACAGATGAGAGATAAAGCTGGGGTTAGATTCTAATTCATCTAGCTCCTTTCCATTACATTGATACAACAGAAGCACACTAAAAACATGCTAAAATATAAAAATACATGCTTAAAATTGTACTGTGCACACATATTTATGTAGCTACTCACTGAGATTTTAGGTAACTTTAAATTGTAGCTCTTTCAGAAGAAGGGTGTCTGGCTCAAGATTCATCAAACCTCCCGGTATTTTTCCAGATGTGAATTGGTTGTCTTCTCTGTCCCCACCTACCTTTTCACTTGACTTCTAGATCTGCCCACTAAGAGGAGCACCAAGAAACTCATCTCAAAGGCAAAAGGCCCAAGGATTCCTCCACAAAGACAGATTCCAATGAAAATGTTACCAAAACGTTATAAAATAAAAGGTGAAATAATTTCAAGCTCTTACAGGTCCTCTGCTGGTAAAACAATCAGTTCTGTTTGAGTCATGATGTCCTTCAGATCCTAACTAGAGATCTGCTGTTTCCATTACCGTGTGCACGCACATGCGCACATGTGTGTGTGTGCGTGTTTTGCCCCTGTGAGTCCAAGACAGAAAGGAGGGAGACAACTCTACTGGGAATTCTATTTGTAGAGGAAGAAACAGTCCCATAAATATTAGTGCCAGGAAAGCAGCCCAAGTGTGCAACAGTGCCTGAGATTAGAATGTTGCTTAAAATGCTGGGAAGTGTAGGTGTGAGTAGTTCCAACTCAGCACTGCTGTTGATAAGGTGACAACTGTTGACATAAATAAATAATATTTGGAGCCCATAAATACATAACTGGAAGAATGGAGAGACAATGGACAGCCTTCTGTAGAGGCGTAGTAGCAAATCCTAATGATTGTTCTCTGCAAACTGAAGGACAGGGATTATCAGGAATGAATTCACTTGAATGAATTCAAGGAAGTGAGGGGGGTTCTATCATGGCCAAGGCTTCCCACTGCAGCTGGTGCCAACACAGCTGTGGGTCAGGCATCATCGGCCCCCAGCTGCCGCAGGGCGAGAGATGTAAACACACGTACTCTGATGTCAACAATTCCTTGTCTGTGGCAGGGGCACACAGATTCCGAGAAGGTTTTTAATAATCGGGACACTTTCAGCTTGGAAAGGAAGTGCTGAAAATACCATGAGGGTTGCCTCTAGTCAAGTCAGAGTTAAGCGGGATTTAAGATTACCCTAGACACACACACACACACACACACAGTATATTTCTTGACATCCACAGTGTCCATGACTCTTTTGAGTCAGATAATTCAGTTACTGTAACAATGTAGTTGTATTACCTTGAAGCTGGGGTCCATCCTTCCATTTATGTTGTGGTGGCCATTGACCTGGGAGCACCTTTTATTTGGTGAGTTAATTTGACTCACAACTGAAGTCAAATTCTGCACGATTCAACAAATAACTGTAAATAGTGGTGCCGAAATTAAAATATTAGTAATGCTAGTATGAATTGCTAACCATAATTGAGGCTTACCACCTGTCAGGCATTGTTTTGGGGTATTTTACATGCAATACTGCATTCAAATCTCTGAATTAATACTATGTCCTCCATATGACTGATTAGTAAACTGAGGTATGGAAAGCCTGAGAAAATTGTCAGGGGACATCCACTTGATCAATGTCAAAGCTGGTACTCGAGCCCTGGGCGATCCAGCCACAGTGCTTGGGTCCCATGTGCCTTGAGACACTATTTTCCCACCTCTGCCTAGTTGTCAAATAGAAGACGCCCAGTTAAAAGTTAAATTTGAATTTCGGAAAACCAACAAATAATTCTGAACAATGAATAGCGTCTCAAATATTGTGTGGCACATAGTGAACGCTAAAAAAATTAGTCGTTTACCTGAAATTGAGTCTTCCAACCTTATCCCAGAGGGAGGTGTATGTACCAAGGAAGCAAAGAACACATTTTGATTAGTTTGAGCTTTGGTTCCAAACCGCAGAGTAGAATTCAAATCACAGGCTTGGCCTCAGAGCCGAATTCCTATTTCCTATCCTAGAACCAGTCTGAAATAACAACTCTTAAACCTGCCTAGAGGTCAGCATCCCTCGGTTGCTATAATTATGCACATGGCTGGGTCTAGCCTGTCTAAGGTTTAGTAGGGTTTAGGGTGGAATGGGGGCACCTGTATTTTCTGACGAGCTTCCAGATACTTTCTTTTCTCTCCCTCCTCTTTCTTCCCCACCCTCTCCCCCTCCTCCTCCTCCTTTTTTATAGTCCAGCTATTCATGCCTGGCCTGTAGAGCAGTGACTGGAAATCACTGGGCTGAAACCCTGACTGTAAGTAACACTTTGCCATTTCTAGCAAGTCCAAGGAGACGGCTCGGAACACACCCTCCACATGGGAGGCAGAGGGGATAAAGAAACCAAGAGTATGAGAGAGCGTTTCCTCACAATGCCCAGGCTGTCATCCAGGCCTTCTTGAGTTGGGTTTCCTGTCTCAAGCCTGGACAACATGAGGGAGAAAGAAGATTTTTCAGAGAGAGATATATTGAGAGAAATGATTGAGAGAAAGAGCCATAAAAGGGCCAGGTCTCCCATTTGGAAGCAGGCCCTGGCATGAGGAGAAGATGCATGGGTGGGCTCCGGCACTAAAGACCATGGTGCAAACAGGGCTCTGTGTCAGGAACTGACATTAAAATGTTTTCCCTGGAAGTAGAGAAAAAGTGAGAAATTTTTTTAAATTAATTTATTTTTATTATATATGTTAGTCACGGTATAGTACATCATTAATTTTTGATGTAGTGTTCCATGATTCATTGTTTACATGTAACACCCAGTGCTCCATGCAATCCATGCTCTCCTTAATACCCATCACCGGGTTAACCCACCCCCCTACCCCACTCCCCTCTAAAACCCTCAGTTTGTTTCTCAGAGTCTGTAATCTCTCACGGTTCCTCCCCCCCTCCATTTCCCCCCTTCATTTTTCCCTTCCTTCTCCTAATGTCTTCCATGCTATTCTTTATGTTCCACAAATAAGTGAAACCATATGATAATTGACTTTCTCTGCTTGACTTATTTCACTCAGCATAATCTCCCCAGTCCCATCCATGGTGATACAAAAGCTAGGTATTCATCCTTTCTGATGGCTGAGTAATATTCCATTGTATATAGGGACCACATCTTTTTTATCCGTTCATCTGTTGAAGGGCATCTTGGCTCTTTCCACAGTTTGGCTATTGTGGACATTGCTGCTATGAACATTGGGGTACGTATGACCCTACATCATCACTACATCTGTATCTTTGGGGTAAATACCCAGTAGAACAACTGCTGGGTCATAGGGTAGCTCTGTTTTTAATTTTTTGAGGCACCTTCACACTGTTTTTCAAAGTGGCTGTACCAACTTGCATTCCCACCAACAGTGTAAGAGGGTTCTCCTTTCTCCACATCCTCTCCAACATTTGTTGTTTCTTGCCTTGTCAATTTTTGCCATTCTAACTGGTGTGAGGTGATATCTCAATGTGGTTTTGATTTGAATTTCCCTGATGGCTAATGACGATGAACATTTTCTCATGTATCTGTTAGCCATTTGTATGTCTTCTTTTGAGAAGTGTCTGTTCATGTTTTCTGCCCCTTTTTTGACTTGATTATTTGTTTTTTGGGTGTTGTGTTTGAGGAGTTCTTTATAGATCTTGAATATCAGCCCTTTGTCTGTAGTGTCATTTGCAAATATCTTCTCCCATTCTGTGGGTTGCCTCTTTGTTTTGTTGACTGTTTCCTTTGCTGTGCAGAAGCTTTTTATCTTGATGAAGTCCCAAAAGTTCATTTTCACTTTTGTTTTCCTTTCCTTTGGAGACATGACTTGAAAGAAGTTGCTGTGGCCAACGTCGAAGAGGTTCTTGCCTATATTCTCCTCTAGGATTTTGATGGATTTCTGTCTCACATTGAGGTCTTTCATCCATTTTGAGTTTATCTTGGTGTATGGTGTAAGAGAATGGTCAAGTTTCATTCTTTTGTATATAGCTGTCCAATTTTCCCAGGACCATTTATTGAAGAGACTGTCTTTTTTCCACTGGATATTTTTTCCTGCTTTGTCGAAGATTATTTGACCATAGAGTTGAGGGTCCATATCTGGGCTCTCTATTCTATTCCATTGGTCTATGTGTCTGTTTTTGTGCCTGTACCATGCTGTGTTGGTGATCGCAGCTTTGAATTAGAGCTTGAAATCAGGTAATGTGATGCCCCCAGCTTTGTTTTCTTTTTCAACATTTCCTTGGCGATTCGGGATCTTTTCTGGTTCCATACAAATTTTAGGATTGTTTGTTCCAACACTTTGAAAAATGCTGATGGTATTTTGATTGGGATGGCATTGAAAGTATAGATTGCTCTGGGCAGCATAGACATTTTTACAATGTTTATTCTTCTGATCCATGAGCATGGAAGGTTTTTCCATCTTTTAGTGACTTCTTTGATTTCTTTCGTGAGTGTTCTGTAGTTTCTAGACTTTAGATCCTTTACCTCTTTCGTTAGGTTTATTTCAAGGTATCTTACGGTTTTTGGTGCTATTGTAAGTGGAATCGATTCTCTCATTTCTCTTTCTATAGCTACATTGTTAGTGTATAAGAAAGCAACTGATTTCTGTGTATTGATTTTGTATCCTGCCACATTACTAAATTGCTGTATGAGTTCCAGTACTTTAGGGGTGGAGGCTTTTGGGTTTTCCACATAAAGTATCATGTCATCTGTGAAGAGAGAGAGTTTGACTTCTTCTTTGCCAATTTGAATACCTTTTATTTCTTTTTATTGTCTGATTGCTGTTGCTGGAACTTCTAGTACTATGTTGAACAATAGTGATGAGGGTGGGCATCCTTGTCATGTTCCTGATCTTAAGGGAAATGCTCTCAGCTTTTCCCCATTGAGAATGATATTTGCTGTGGGTTTCTCATAGACAGATTTTATGAAATTGAGGAATGTTCCCTCTATCCCTATACTCTGAAGAGTTTTAATCAGTAAAAGATGCTGTATTTTGTCAAATGCTTTTTCTGAATCAATTGAGAGGACCACGTGGTTCTTGTCTCTTCTCTTACTTATGTGTTCTATCACATTGATTGATTTGTGAATGTCGAACCATTCTTGCATCCCAGGGATAAATCCCGCCTGGTTGTGGTGGATAATCCTTTTAATGTACTGTTGGATCCTGTTAGCCAGGATCTTGTTGGGAATTTTGGCATCCATGTTCATCAGGGATATTGGTCTGAAATTCTCTTTTTTGTTTGGGGTCTTTGCCTGGTTTTGGGATCAAGGTAATGCTGGCCTCATAGAAAGAGTCTGGAAGTTTTCCTTCTGTTTCTGTTTTTTGAAACAGCTTCAGGAGAATAGGTATTATTTCTTCTATGAATGTTTGGTAGAATTCCCCAGGAAATCCATCAGGTCCTGGACTCTTTGTTTTTTGGGAGGTTTTTGATCACTGCTTCAATCTCCTTACTGGTTATTGGTCTATTCAGGTTGTCAATTTCTTCCTGTTTCAGTCTTGGTAGTTTATAGGTTTCCAGGAATGCATCCATGTCTTCTAGGTTGCTTAACTTATTGGCATATAGCTGTTGATAATAATTTCTGATAATTAGTGTTAGTTGTGATCTCTCCCTTTTCATTCATAATTTTATTAGTTTGGGTCCTTTCTCTTTTCTTTTGGGTAAATCTTGCAGTGGTTTATTGATCTTATCAATTCTTTCAAAGAACCAGCTTCTAGTTTCATTGATGCGTTCTACTGTATTTCTGGTTTCTAATTCATTGATCTCTGCTCTAATCTTAATTATTTCCCTTCTTGTGCATCAGTTAGGCTTAATTTGTTGTTGATTCTCCAGTTCTTTAAGGTGTAAAGATAGTTTGCATATTTGGGATTTTTCTATTTTTTTGAGTGAGGCTTGGATGGCTATGTATTTCCCCCTTAGGACCACCTTTGCCATATCTTAGGTTTTGGACCAATGTGTTCTCATTCTCATTGGTTTTCATGAATTGTTTAAGTTCTTCTTTGATTTCCTGGTTGACCCAAACATTCTTGAGCAGGATGGTCTATAGCTTCCAAGTGTTTGAATTTCTTCCATTTTTTTTTTAATTTAATTTAATTTTTTCTTGTAATTGAGTTCCAGTTTCAAAGCATTGTGGTCTGAGAATATGCAGGAAATAATCTCAATCTTTTGGTATCAGTTGAGACCGATTTGTGACCCACAATGTGGTCTATTGAGGAGAAAGTTCCATGCGTGTTCAAGAAGAATGAGTATTCTGTTGTTTTAGGGTGGAATGTTCTGTATATATTTATGAGGTCAATCTGGTTGAGTGTGTCATTCAAAGCTCTTGTTTTAGACATGAATAGATATTTTTCCAAATAAGACACACAGGTGACCAATACACACATGAAAAGATGCTCAACATCACTCATCATCAGGGGAAAACAAATCAAAACTATGAAATATCACCTCACACCTGTCAGAATGACTAAAATCAACAACACAAGAAACAACAAGTGTCGGCAAAGATGTGGAGAAAGGGTAACCTACTTACTTGTTGTTGGCAATGCAAACTGGTGCAACCACTGTGGAAAATAGTATGGAGGTTCCTCAAAAAGTTAAAAATAGAACTACCCTGGGGCACCTGGGTGGCTCAGTCAGTTAAGCATCGGACTCTTGGTTTCAGCTCAGGTCATGACCTCAGGGTGGTGAAATTCAGCTCTGCATCAGGCTTAGTGTAGAGTCAGCTTGAGATTCTCTCCCTCTCTGTTTGCCCCTCTGCCTGCTCATGCTCTCTCTCTCTCTCAAATAAAGTAAATAAATAAAATTTTTAAAAAATTTAGAACTACCCTGCAATCCAGAAGTTACACTATAGGTATTTATCCAAAGAATACAAAATTTCTAATTCAAAGGGATACATGCATCTGATGCTTATAACAACATCATCTGCAATAGCCAAATTATGGAAACAGACTAAGTGCGTCAGATTTAGATTTTTAATCCATTTTGAATCTCTTTTCGTGTTTGGTGTAAGAAAGTGGTCTGGTTTTATTCTTCTGTAAGTGGCTGTCCAGTTTCCCAACACCATTTGTTGAAGGACTGTCTTTTTCCCATTGGATATTCTTTCTTGCTTTGTCAAAGATTAATTGATTAATTGACCATAAATTGTGAGTTCATTTCTGAGTTTTTTCTTCTGTTCCATTGATCTATGTGTCTGTTTTTGTGCCAGTACCATACTGTTTTTATCACTACACCTTTGTAATATAAGTATTCGTTTTTATTTTATTGGATTTTTATTTTGCTTTTTGTTTTGTTTTGTTTTTTGTTTGGTTTGGTTTGGTAAACTGTCATATCCTACTAAATTGATTTACCAATACTTTCCTCTAGTGTGGCCACATTGCAGAGAATGCTGGATGTTAAATACATTTGGTTGCAAAGTTAAGCAAGTCTTGATTTTAAAATAGCCTGTGTTTAGTCAAATGTGATCATCGAGAAGAGAGCTCTTGAGCAATTTATGGGAAACTATAAAAATCCTAGAGGAGAACACAAGCAGTAACTCTTTGACATCAGCCATAGCAACTTCTTTCTAGATATGTCTCTTCAGGCAAGGGAAATAAAAGCAAAAATAAACTATTAGGACTTCATTAAAATAAAAATCTTATGCACAGTGAAGGAAACAATCAACAAAACTAAAAGGCAACTTATGGAATGGGAGATGATATTTGCAAATGATGTATCTGATAAAGGGTTAGTATCCAAAAAATGTAAAGAACTTATAAAACTCAACACCCCCAAAATGAATAATCTAAACAGACTAAGTGTCCATTGACTGATGAATGGAAAATGTGGTGTATATATAGAATGAAATATTACTCAGCCATATAAAAGAATGAAATCATGCCATTTGCAGTGACATGGACGGAGATGGAGAGTATTATGTTAAACTGAAATAAGTCAGTCAGAGAAAGACAAAAATACCATATGATTTCACTCATATGTGGAATTTAAGGAATAAAACAAATGAGCAAAGGGGGAAAAAAGAGAGAGAGGGAAACCAAGAAACAGATGCTTAACTATGGAGAACAAACTTGGTTACCAGAGGGGAGGTGGGTGGGGGATGGGGGAAATAGGTGACGGAGATGAAGGAGAGCACTTGCTTTGATGGGCACTGGGTGTAATAAGGAAGTGTAGAATCACTATATTGTACACCTGAAACTAATATTACACTGTACATTAACTAACTGGAACTTGAATAAAAACTTTAGGGGCACCTGGGTGGCTCAGTGGGTTAAAGCCTCCGCTTTCGGCTCGGGTCATGATCCCAGGGTCCTGGGATCGAGCCCCGCATCGGGCTTTCTGCTCTGCAGGGAGCCTGCTTCCCCTTCTCTCTCTGCCTTCCTCTCTGCCTGCTTGTGATCTCTCTCTCTGTCAAATAAATAAATAAAATCTTTAAAAAAAAAAAAAAAAAACTTTAAAAAAAGTGTAGAGATATCCAAGGGCACAACTTGGAAATAATTAAGTTCTGTTTCACAGAATTGTTCTGTTATTTAACTCTTTTGTTCTGTTATTTATGCATACACACTCATACATTTTATTATATGTGTGTGTGTATATGCACATGTTATAAAGTATGTTTCTTTTTATGGGTCTTGATCAAAATGTTTGAAAAATACTGCTCTATGGATAAATGTCCATCACTTTTGGAAAGCACAGAACTGGCCAGAGGAAATAGGACTCAGAGCAGATAAGTTTTGAGAAGAAAGATCTAGAAGAACAATGTGGAGCACAGGCTGCTGCTCAAAGTTAAATCAGTAGATTTTGAAGGAACTTTGGCAAGCAGGAAGGTAGGGACAGGAGAGGACCATTCACCTAAGGGGAGAAGGGAAACCCAAAAGTTGTATGTGTTTCATTGCTTACTTTTCATGCTTCCTAGAAAGCCCTGGAAAGGGTCTCTGCTGACATGTAGGCCATATCTTTGGTACTCTTTATCCTGTCTCTAACGTCTTTTCTCTATTCTTGTAGTTCAGAGAGCAAAGTGTGGGGCAGTGCTGTCAGGCATGGCAGGGTTGTATGAGGGTTAAGGTATACCTGGGAAACAAGGGAAGGGCTAGAATGGAGGGTCCACCTTTGTGTTTTCTGTGCCGCTAATCAAGAACACTTATTCTGATGGTGGGTTAGTGAGTTTGGGAATTAGTGGTTTTCATTGTTTCCCATGGAGATGTGAAAGAACGTGAAGAAGCCATAAGGACGTATTCCTTCATTTCTGTCATTGCTGTCCAGTACAACTTTCCAAAAATGGTAGTCAAAACCCCACATAACGCAGAATGTACCATCTTAACCATTTTTAAGTGTGCAGTTTCAGCAGCGTGAAGTATATTCACATTGTTGGACATCAGATCTCTGGAACTTTTTCGCCTGACAACATTAAATAACAAGTCCCTGTTTTCCCCTCCTCCAAGTGCTTGGCAACAACCATTCTACTTTCTATTTCTATGAGCTTGACTTCTTTAGATACTTCATAGAAGTGGAATCATACAGGATTTGTCTTTTTCTGACTGGTTTCTTTTTTAAATCTAATGCCCTTGAGGTTTATCCATGTTGTATCATGTGACAGGATTTCCTTCTATTTTAAGGCTAAATACTATTCCATGACTAATACAACTTTTGGCAATAATGGAAGTGTTTTGGGGCACCTGGGTGGCTCAGTCAGTTGACCTCTTGATTTCAACTCGTCATGATCTCAGGGTCATGGGATCAAGCCCTGTGTCCAGATCCCTGCTCAGTGTGGAGTCTGCTTGAGATTCTCTCCTCTCCCTCTGCCCCTCCTTCTGCCCCTCCCCCTGTTCACTGTCTTTCTCTCTCTAAATAATCAATCAACCAATCTTAAAAAAAAATAGCGGAATTGTTATGTGTCTACACTGCCTGACATTGGTAGCCATTAGCTACATGTGGTTTTTGAGCACTGGAAATGTGGACAGTGTAACTGAGAAATTTCGTTTCATTTCATTTCATTTTGTTGTAATTAAAATTAAAATTTAGATTGCCATGTGTAACCATAAGCTAGCGTGTTGGACAAAACAGTTCTAACTTACCGTGATTTTTATTTTTTGTTGACACCAAATAACCTGGGTATACGTGGTTAATTTTGTGACCGTGACTATGTGCCAAATTTTGTCCAAATTATTCTGCCATAAGCATAAAATTGAGGATAATTTCTTGGTAACTGCATCAATTATAAAGAAAGAAATTTGCTGGATTGGTTCATTATTATTTTTATGCTTAAACACTGATTCTATCCTTTTTTTTTTTTTGAAGATTTTATTTATTTATTTGACAGAGAGAGAGAGATCACAAGTAGGCAGAGAGGCAGGCAGAGAGAGAGAGAGGGGGAAGCAGGCTCCCTGCTGAGCAGAGAGTCCGATGCGGGGCTTGATCCCAGGACCCTGAGATCATGACCTGAGCCGAAGGCAGAGGCTTTGACCCACTGAGCCACCCAGACACCCCTGATTCTATCCTTACATTCATGGTTCTAAGGATCTTTGGTTATTTTAATGCTTGTTTTTACTGAGATGAAAAGAAAACCTTGAAATATAAAAAGGCTGGACGTTAAATGCATTTGGTTGCAAAGTTAAGAAGTCATGATTTTAAAATAGCCTGTGCTTAGTCAAATGTGATCATCGAGAAGAGAGCTCTTGAGCAATTTTCTAGGCAGTTGTAAAGATGGAAACTTACTACTTCTGCTACTGGAGTGGAAGTAATGGTCTCTCAGACGACATACTTGAAGTGGAAAAATCATCAACCACTCAGGGCTTCTAATATGCTCAGTTAGGCCCTACCACTGTACGTTTTTAAATTTTGGCTTGAATGACTTGTTTTTGTGCCTCAGCCTTGCATGGTACATCCGTTGTCTAGATGTACTGTGGCTGTGGCCCCAGTTGTTTATGTTGAGTCCAGGAGAAGGAGGAAGGCCGACTGAAGATGCAAGTCCGCGTGCTCTGGCTCATCTCTTTCTTCACCATCACTGAAGGCCAGGACGACTTCCTGGGGGTGAGTCGGCATGTGCCCTTGTGTTCCCTCTCTATCACTTCTCTTCTCCCCCTCTGCACTTTGAAAACCCAAAACTCTCTCGGCCACTGGAACTACATAATTTAATAGACTTGGCATCAGAAGTCCTGGGTTCTTGTCTCAACATGATCCACGTTAGCTGTGTGTAGCCTTGGATAAGCAGTTTCATCTCTTGGAATTTAGGGGACCTGACTGCAAAATAAGGAACTTAGACTGAACCATCTCGGAGATCTCCTCTAGCTCAGCACATTCCTTCCTATGGTTTCTTTGACCAAGGAAAGGCATAGAAATTGGCATGGTCAATCCTTGGACATGGTCAATCCCTAACTACACTCACTTTCTTGACACTTTCATCTAGGATCATGGTTTCAATGTTCTATGTACCCTGATGGCTCCCAAATGTATATCTGCATCTCGACCTTCTCCCCTGAACTCTACACCCACGTATCTACTACCTCTGTGGTATCTCCAGTTGGGTGTCCAGTAGGCACCTTAACTTAATATGTCCAAATTAAATTATTGATTTTTTTTCTCCACCAAACCTGCAAACTTTTCCTTTCCCTTCTCAGCAAGTGATATCATTGTCCTTCTGGATGGTTGGGCAAAAAACTGATTTTTCATGTTTGACTCTTCCCATAATCCATATCTAAACCATTGGCTCTTGTTTTGTTTTGTTTTGCTTTATTTTTAAAATACAACCATAATTCAAACATTTCTCACTCCCTCTATGCTACCACCTGGATCCACACCTTCAGTATCTCTCACCTGTGTTATTTCAGTAACTCCTGAGATGCTCTCATTGCTTCTGTGCTTGTCTGTTCCTAACATGGCTGCAGGATTGAGCCTTCCAAAAAGTAAAGTAGAGCACTCTCACCTGTGTTCAGAACTTCCTGGTGGGTTCCCATCTCATTCAAGTAAAAACTAAGCCATTTCGCTATAAAGATCTGCACAGCCTACCTCCTTGGAGATACTCTCTGAACTCACTTCCAGCCCTTATCCCCTACCCACTCCACTGAGCTACTCTGGCTTCCTTACTCTGTCCTCACATGCCAGGCATATTCTTACCTCAGGGCTATTGTTCTTCCCTCTTCCAGAAAAGTTTTTTCTCTAGGGATCCTCACTTCTCCACCTCCTTCAGGGCTACGCTCAAAAGTTGCCTCAGGGAGGCCTTCCCTAGCCACCTTTCCATCATTCCTGCCTTGGATTTTAGATCCATAATTTCAATTTATCTGGGAGATCCATCAAGGCCTTAGGAAGTATGTCATTATAAAGCCCTGCCATAATTATTCTTGTTTCTTTTAAACAGAGAAATGAAGGCATCAAAACAAGAAGAGAACTCATTGTTAATAAGAAAAAGCATCCAGGTGAGCCTCCCTTAGAGAGTGTGGTACAGTAGACCCTGGTGCCAAGGGACCAGGGTTTCTACCTCAGTGGTACTTTGACTGGTTGTATGATCTTTAACACACTATGAAACACCTCGAATCTGGGAAATGAGAATAACAGCAATCCCTACTAGCAAAACATGTGTGAAGATTCAATAATACATAAAGACATGGTATCCTGCACCATACCTGGCAAGTAGCTATTCCATACTCTTCCTTTCCTTCCTTACCTCAATCCTAACCATGTAATTAGTGGGTACAACCCTCAGTCTAGGAATAGATTGTGTTCCTAATTGAATTTGTTGTTCTGATGTTTCAAGCACTGAATGTATTTCTTCATGGAAAGAATGATACACACAGATGGCTGTTAGATTCCTGGGTCAGTCCACAAAAGCCTTTCTCCGGGGCAGGGATCTGTCATATAACAGTGTGCTAATAGTGTCATTGAACTTACCACCACACAAGGCTGCAATTCTCCAGAAAATGAAATAAAAATTCGACTTGGAATGCCATGAAAACATTTTCTCTGACGGTAAAAATATAGTTAGTGTTTAGTGAGCTGTTCCTGGGTGCAAGGCACCATTTTAAGTGCTTTAGATGAATTAAATCCTCACAATGACACTCTGACATAGGCACAATGGTCATCTTTATTTTACAGATGGTGAAATTAAGACACAGAGCTAGGGGGCTGGAGGAATGATTCAAACCTAGTCAGTCTGGCCCCAGAACCAGTGCCATGAGCTTCTGACACGGACCATTCCCCCACTTCTTATCTGCTTGGGCAATGGGAGCTGGAGTCCTGTTAGCTTTCCCTACTTGGTGTGGCTCCCAAGACATGGACAGAGGTTCCAGCCTGCAAGGAGAAGGGAGAGTAAGAGGGGGGCTGAGGCTCTATGAAGTGAGATGGTGGAAGTTATGGCAGACAGGAAGCTCTTGTCCATGTTCTGAGACATGTTAGACTCAACCAACTTCCTGCTGCCCTCTTGACTGCCTTCTGAAAAGTCTAGGGATTGATCCGCTGATTTCTTTCTCTATAAATTTCCCTTCTGTCTGGCTCCCTGGGCCCCTAAGAAATGGGACAGTCTCAGAGAAGTTCCCACATCTCATCTGTCCCTGCAGAAAGCGTGGATGTCTTGAGAAATCTGAGACTTCTAAAAGATTTTACCGCCAGTGGCAGTCAAAAGAGACCCAGGATAAAAGGATGTTCACCTTTTCCCTCTTTTTCTCTAAGGTCCTTACATTCCTAATCTGGAGTGCATAGATGAGCTTGGGATGATCTGGAAACACCACGAAATCTCACATTGTGTTTCATGCAAATGTGCCTAAATGAGTTCTGGGAGGGAGAATACTACTAGAATTCAGTCTCCTGAGCCTAGAACACGTGACAGCCTCTCCTTAGGAAAACAAAAGGTGCTGTTCAGGAGTGAGATGAGGGTGCATAAAGGCTCAAGTAAGGTTTGGTTTGATTTTGCTTTTGCATTTCACATAAGGTACTCAAAGTTGGCTCTTCACGGTAGAAAAAAAATGGCTCTTTGGAGAGGAAATTGGGAGATTGGAGGTTTTATACTGAACATCCTTCAAGGAGGCTGGAGCTGGGAGAGCAAGAGGGAAAAGTGACTAGGATTTTCTCACCTCTTCTCCCTTGGGTCTTGATGCCTGAAACTTGACTTTGGATGCATCCTGAGGAACTGTGTAAAGTCAGGAGGGTGATTGATACCAGGATGGAGGAGGGAGAGTGGGGGCCGCCGGCCTGGCAGAATGGGAGAATAAACATAGACCAGACGCATGTGGGGCTGTCTGCAAGTGTTCCTCTGAATGCTGATTTGTACTTAATGTCCGGAGGAGCAGAAGTCAGTAATAAGCAGCGTGGCAAAGCCCATGACCCCCAGATGACACGTGATGAACACTTCCTGGGGCTTCCTTGGCAGTGTTTCTCTCCCAGACTGAAAAAGGAGGTTCCTGACTATCTTCCTCTCTTTAGGCCCAGTCCAGGAGTATGAGCTGCTGCTTCAGGTGGCCTATAGAGATTCCAAGGAGAAGAGAGACTTGAAGAATTTTCTGAAGCTTCTGAAGCCTCCATCATTATGGTTACAGAAACCAATGAAGATTATTAGAGCAAAGGCCACTACATGTAAATCTGCCCTCTGGGGACTGGGAGTGGAAAGGGGAAGGTGGGTTGCAGTTGGGATAGGTTAGGTTATGCTATGGAGACAATCATCCCCAGAATATCTGTGATTTGAAAGAACACATGTTTTATTTCTTCTTCATACTACATCTCTATTAAAGTTTGGCAGTGGGGTTGTGTTGGTGTGGTCACTTGGGAATCCAGACTAATGAATCACAGACTATCTCAAATGTACCCAGTTGGAGCCAAAAAGAAATAGAACACTCAAGATTTTCATACTGGCAGTTGAGTTCTCTAACTCAGAAGTGACACACATTAATTCTGCTCACAACTTATTGGCCCATGCTGGTTTCATGGCCCCATTCAACCTCAGGGGGTCAGGATATGTAATCCTACTGTGTGCTTAGAAAAGAGCAAGAAGTAATTGACAAACAGCACTAATGATCACAACGCTGGGTTTCAGAGACGTTAAATGATTTGTCTAAAGCAGTAGTTCTCAAAGTGTGGTGCCCCAATTAGTAGCAGCAGTATCAGGGATCTTAATGGAAATACAAATCCTTGGTCCCATCCCAGACTTACTGAATCAGAAACTTTGGGATGAGACCTTCCAGGTGATTCTGACACATGACAAAGCTTGAGAATCATTCACTATATATCATAATGCATATTTTCACAAAGATGTCTGGTGGCTTCGTCCCAATTTTTTTTTTGTCTATTGTAAAGGAAAGCCTTTTGATGGGTGTTTTAGGTCAGTCAGTGGGGAATGAGCATACAGATTTGACTGATGGAATTTTTCATCATCTCCTCAGTGTTTGCCATCTTGCTTATGGGATCTACTTGAGAATGGTGATAGGTGGATGGAAGGAGCCTCCAAGAAAATAGTGGAAAGATACCTTCTAGAACTCTCTTAAACAACTTTTAGGTTAGCATACTCTCTTCTGCTTCTCTTTCCCATTCCAAGGGGTATGAGGCTCAGAATCTATTGGGTTAGACATATCCTTACCTTAAACATACTGCCATCCTAGTTTTATCCTTCTAGCTCTTGGTGAGACACACTTGGTTCAATTTCTAAGTCAGAGCCAAGGATGAGAACTCAGCATTGGTCAATTTATAAACAAGATCCTGTGAGACCAAGCTCTGTTTTTTTTGTGCAGACTGTGGCAACAAGAATGGGGTTTTGCAGTGTGCCTGTGAGGAAGACTACACCTGGTTTCCTCCCTCATGCCTTGATCCCCAGAAATGCTACCTTCACACGGCTGGAGGGCTCCAGAGCTGTCACTGTCATCTCAACAACCTCACCCACAGCATCAATTTCTGTGAAAGAACAAGTAAGGATGGAAGGGTGCCAGGAGGAGAGCTCTGGTGGGGGTGGAGGGGGTTCTCCCGCCCAACATGCCAAAGGGAAGGAACTCTAGCTCCTCACCCATGTGTTAACTCTTTGTCTCCCTGAGCAGAGCTAGTGTTTGCAGGGTCATCAAAGGGCAATAACAATATACCCCACTAGGCTTAGGTGGACACAGCGGGAACTTCACAAGTGTAGAAAATTCAGAAATGCGAGTTGACATTTGAGCATCATTTCAACCTTCATCCAGCTCAGCTCTGCAATTCTATGATTTTATTGAGATGGAGGGGGATTCACGGAAATCTCAAGTAGGGGAACTGCTTGAGTAAATACAATTTTTTTCCCTGCCTTCTTTTCATTGCTTTTGCCAACATCGATTTCCAGAAAAGGGAAGTCTAGAGTTGTGAGAGCAGGGAGGAGCACACAGTTATTATACTGAAATATATATGTTCTAGATGGCCAACAAGTATGTGTACTGAATGCATCACCAAAACAAAACAGAAGTTAAAGGTCTAGCTTAGGAGACCAGTAGAAGCTGAGGGAGCTAAGTCGCCTTAAGTTTATGTTCAGTGGATGAAGAAGTGAGCCAAATGATGTGGGCTCCAGGGCTTGAAGGACTTTAGGAAGTTTCCTCAGAGACTACACCAGTTCTCTAGAAACTCTGGATTTTGGTAGAGCTGTGCAAAGAGAGGGAGAACCTGAAATAACCCAGCCTTCCTGGGCGTTCTTGGTTCCCCTTCCCAAGTCCATGCCAATTCATGAAGGCTACACATATTTATTAAACACCATCTTTAAAAAAAAAAACAAAAAAAACAAAACACCATCTTTATAGCCAGATCTGAGGCAAATTCTGGGAGGACACAATGAAGCCTCTCTCTCTCTCTCTCTCTCTCTCTCTCTCTCTCTCTCTCTGAATTAGCAGCCCAGTTGGGGAGGATTGGCTGTAATACAAGAAAGAAGACAGTGTAATTTCTTCAACAAATTTGAATGAAAGCCTACCTTTTGAAAGGTGGTCTGTGTCTGATGCACCTTGAAGAGATACGAGGATGGGTCAGACAGGGATTATACTCACAAGGGTCTCCTCAAAGTGGAGTGGGTTCCTATAAACATGAGAACAGATATGTTAGTACAAGAGGTTGTAAAGAGGTTATGAAAAGAGTAAGTACTGTAGGAATTTAGAGGAGGGAAAAGAATCTTTGCATTTGGGAGCAAGAGAAGTCTTGCAGAAGAGGTCCATTTGACTAGGTCCTGAACGCAGGATAAACAGGGTTTGTCCATATGAAAATGAGCTACAACCTGTCCCAGCACAGAAAAACACCAGCGGTGGGCAAGCAAGGGATATATTGGAGTTAGCAAGTACTGTTTTACTGTTTTTTCTTTTTTAAAAAAATTTTCATAGAGACAGTGTTTGAGCTCAATGCCTAGATCGGCACACATTTCAGTGTTCAGTGACTGCCTTTCTTAACCACATGTGCATGGCCACACATTCACCTACTTACAAGGTTATCTCGATCACCGGCACCTTCTCATTATATTCCAAATCCACAAATGAAAAGTCTAGTTTTGTGTATGCTTCCTATGTTATTTTAGGTGAACATTCAGTACAAGAAGAAATTGAAATGCTGCTGTTGAAAAATGGGCTTCAAATGTACTTCTGTAATTTTATGCTGTGATAAATTCAAGTGAGTAATTTTTGTATCTGTAAATCTTTTTTATTTCCCATAGAGGTTTGGGGCACTTTCAAAATTAATGAAAGATTTGCCAACGACCTTTTGAATTCATCTTCTCCTTCATACTCCAAATATGCCACTGGAATTGAAATTCAAGTAAGCACTTTCTACTTACTACACAAGACATTGTTGGCTAAACATGAGTTCAGATGTTTTCAATTCAGCATGTTTATTTAATACATATTCTTAATTTTTCACGTTCAATGAGTTATTACAGAGCAGTTAATCGCATTGCCCACAACTGACGTATGTTGACCATTTTCTTTCTGGGAGAGTTTTAGAAGTTGACTTCTTTCCATTTCTCTTGTCTTCACTTTTGCTCATTTATGTGAGTCACATTCTAGTAAGGTTTCTTGGTTATTTTCTGTTTTTTACTTGTCAAAAGAAAATTTTTCATGCTCTAGGCTCAATTGTCGGCATCTGGGATTTGTTCCATGAAGGGGCCTCGCTTGTTAGGGGCTAAACAGAGTTACTGAGCAAAATTCTGGACTATGTAATGAAGTCACAGAAAAACTAAATCAGTGTCCATCTGCCTAGAATGCTGGTTCAGGTGTCCTTTTCACTGAAGACATACACAAATACTTTCCAGATAGATTCAGTTTAAATGCATATGGAACTGTAAGGCTTATTTTTGTGAAGGAGAAAACAGATTTTGGGTAAATTTATATTATCTGGCACCCAATCCCTTATTCTCAGCAATTGGTTCTTCCATCTTTATTAGCCAACTCAAAATTAATGATTTGTGTGTGTGTGTGTGTGTGTGTGTGTGTACAATTCTCAACTGTCATTTGAACTGTATTTGTATAATATGCCTCCACCTCCTGTAATATCTCTTTCCTTTCTTCAGTGGTTTTGTCAGTTTATTTATTGTCTGCATCAAATTTTTTGCTAAACTATCTTCCTTGTATGGGGACAAAGATCAACATATTGTCCCTTTTTCTCTTTGTAAGCTTAAAGAAGCATTCAAAAGAATTCAAGATTTTGAGTCAGTTCGTGTCATCCAATTTCGGTAAGTAACACAATGGCCTCGGAAGGACATCTCCAGAGGGGTGCCTGGGTGGCTCAGTCAGTTGAACACCCGCCTCTTGATTTCAGGTCAGGTCATGATCTCAGGGTTCTGGGATGGAGCCCTTTGTTGGGCTCTGCGCTCAGCAGGGAATCTGCTCGAGATTCTCTCTCTCCCTCTCCTTCTGCCCCTCTCCTTGTGTGCTCTCTCTCTTTCTCTCAAGAATAAACAAATAAATCTTTTTAAAAAAAGAAGGGCATCCCCAGAATTGTGCAGCCATCCTGCAGGATGCTAGTGCTTTTCCCAAATGACCTTGACAAAAAAACAGGGAAGAACAGGTCTCTCTAGTAGGATTCCTACTAAAATTGGACGAAAGTCTGCAATGCTTCTTAAAGTCAGAAGAGGAAACTTAAATATTGAATGGCATTCTCCAAACTATAGATTGGAGACTGGAACTGCAAACCCACAGTTGCAGAACTTGGGATGAAGCAGGAGATCATGGTGTGCATATATGGGAGTGGGTGAGGGCTGGAGGTGAGGACTGTGGGTTGCAGAGGGGTGGTTTTTCTCTGTCCACAAGCACAGGGGGGTATGATACAAAGTTGTATAGTTGGGAGCCATGAGGGAAGCCTGGGGTAAGCTATTATATTTTTGTGTAGGTATCATGTAGGCACCATAGCTCAAAACCCAGTAGGCATTGTCTACAGCAAATAAAGAGATATTTAGTAAATTATCCTTTTGTTTATGCTTTCATTCCAAAAGTTATTTGGTTAGTTAGCCATGTGTGCATTGATTACTATTAATAGTCTGCTTGATAGAGGAAGTGGCTTAGAGGTCAGAGAACTTGACTTCTTGTATATATATATTTTTCATGGTTAACTTAAGGAACAGCTATAGGAAATTTTCAGCAGCATTGCTATAAATATACTGTCCTGGATATTATCCTTCCAGTTATCTCATGTTCTTATATAAAGGCCCATGTGTATCATTTTCTTTATAATTCAATGCTAGGAAAAAACACTGCTTCTTTTTTCTTATACCAAGAGCTATATAATGAATTACATTTTCCTTTCTGACTCTGCAGTCACTGAATGCATAGACAAACTTGAAACTCAATCACAGTAATTTTTTTATTCAATATTGATATTTTTCTTTATGTTGCTCCTAGTTTTCCATTTATATTCTAATGCATATTTCATTCCATATATCTTATGAGCTGTCTCCAATAATTTGTAGATAAAATTATAAAGTAGGCATAAGTCTATAAAATACAATTATTTAGGTTTTACTCTTTATGTATATGATTTAAAGTAAATCTTAATCTCTTAGTGTCTCAATTCACTTCTCTGTCAAACAGGATGGTTAAAGCCTGTGGAATCTGTTTTAACTTCATTAAATCAAATGAAATAATAGGCAAGACAATATCTTATAAACAATGTTTTGTTGCTAGAAGAGCCATATCCATGCAAAAACTCTCACTATGACTCTCACTACATAAAAGTGTATTTGGATTTATTCAAATGTCGTGAGTGGTAGTTCAATGTAGTGATTAATAATTTGATATTTGGAGCATCAGAGATTCTAATCCATCAGTTAACAATTAATAATTACCTGACCAACTTCTCTTTGGGACTCCTTATCTACAAAATGGGGACAATACAATGTTTACCTCATGGAATTATTGCAGGATTAACTTAATACATGTGATCTCACTCGCTTTCATGACTTTAAACACCATGTGTACGCTGATGGTTTCTAAATCTATTGCTGACCTTGGCCTTCCTCATAAAGTCCAAACCCAAATATCCAACTGCCTGTTAACATCTCCGCTGGATTTTCTAGTACGCATGTCAAACATAATGTGTCCAAAACAGGGGTCCTCCCACTTTTCTCCTCAAAACCTTTAAACTACTTCTCCCACTGCTGTGTCCATCCCAGTTACAGCGATGTGAGTCCTCCAGTTGCACACGCACAAACTTGGAGTCATCCTTTGTAATAATTTTTTATTGAGGTATAATTGACATACGGTGATAGCTCAAGTCTTATGCATACAGTTTCATGAACTTTGACAAATGTTTTTACCAGCCACCTTTTAAGAAGACAGAACATTTTCATCACCCCAAAAGTTCCTCGTGCCCCTTTCCTGACAATTCTTTGCCCACCCCTACCTCCCACCAGAAATCACCACTGCTCTTATTTCTATCATCATAGGTTAGTTTTGTCTATCTAGAACTTCATATAAATGGAATCACCCAGTGTGTAGTTTTTGTGTGTGTCTGGCTTCTTTCCCTCAGCATAATGTCTTTGAGAGTCATCCTTGTTTTTTTTTTTTTGAGTGTCAGGGTTTCCTTCCTTTTTTTTGTTGTTCTTTTTTAAGGTTTATTTATTTATTTTAGAAAGAGAGAAGGGGAGAGACAGAGTGAGCAGGGGGTGGGGGAGAGGGGCAGAGGGAGAGGGAGAGAGAGTCTTAAGCAGACCGCACAGTGAATGCAGAGCCCATCTTGGGGCTTGATCTCACAGCCCTGAGAGCACGACCTGAGCTGAAACCAAGAGTCAACCACCTGAGCCATCCGGGTGCCCCTGGGGAGGGGGGCGGGTGTTCCTTCCTTTTTATTGCCCAGTGCTATTCCATTGTATGAATACACTGCAATTTGTTTTTCCCTCCCTTGCAGTCTTTCTTAACTGGTTCCTTTCTCCATTCCCAGCGTCCTTCGCAATTCCTGTGGCTCAGTCTTCAAGGACAACTTGACCACTTCTCCCCACAGGCACTGCCCCCAAATTCAAGCCACCATCCCCTCTTTCCTGATGGGTCCTCCTGTTTCCCTGCTTGCCCCCTTCAGTCCATTCTATGCAGCAGCCAGAGTGACATTCTTAAGCAATAAACCTAAGCATGCCACTGACTTTTACTAAAGAAAGAAACCTTTTAATAAAAATAAAATTCAAACTCTAAAGCCCTACCCGATCTTCTTCCTGGCCACTTACCTAATACCATCTCCTACCATTTCTCTCCTGCTCACTGAAACTTAGTTATGCTAAAATTAATTTTTGTCTTCTAACTTAAACTGATTTTATTTAACTTGATTTATTCTCCCTGGGGAAATTCAAACCCACAATGAAGCCATTCCACATTGAGAAGCAACTCCGGTTCTCGACCTGGCAGCTAGTCTTTAAATTTGTCTAACTCATAGGCATTTTCCTGCCTCAGGACCTTCACACATGCTGGCACACTACATCGATGTTCTTTGTAACACTGGCCTTTTCTTCTCATCATTTGGGCCTCAGCTTTCACCTTCTGCACAGAAAAGCCTTTTCTGACCAGCCTTACTTAAAGCGGACCTCATCGGGACACCTGGGTGTCTCAGTTGGTTATGCGTCAGACCCTTTGTTTTCAGCTCAGGTCATGAGCTCATGTGTCTTGAGATCGAGCCCCGCCTCAGCGTCTGCACTCAGCTGGGAGTCTGCCAGAAATTCTCTCCCACTGCCCGCCTCCCACTCATGCTCGTGCATTCTCTCTCTCTCTCTCTCAAAAAAATAAATAAATCTTTTTAAAAAATAAAGTGGGTCCCATCTCCACCTGCTATTCTTTTTTTTTTTTCCACCTGCTATTCTTATCACTGCATCTGTCTCTCATAACACTTAACTAAATATATATATATATATATATATATATATTTTATATACAATTATATCATTACTTACATATGGTGGTTACTGGTTTATTTGCCTCGTTTTTTCCACCAGAATGTAAGCTCCAGGAAGGCAAGGACTATACCTGTTTGATGTGTTCCTATGGACCCAGCGTCATGCATACACACAGCAGGCCCCGAGTGACTGACTGAATGAATCTCATTTTTCTTTCCGCACAGTCATTATAGAGATGGAAGCATCATTGCCGGGTTTGAAGTCGTGGGTTCCAGCAGCACATCTGAGCTGCTGTCAGCCATCGAACAGGTGGCTGAGAAGGTGAAGACAGGCCTTCACAAGCTGTTCCTGCTAGAAGACGGCTCTCTCAGAGTATTTGGAAAAGGTAATTCTGAATTCCCATCCCCCGCTTAGGTTGCAGGAGTCCTCTGCTTAGTAGCTCGTTTGTGTCTTCAGGAAGTAGACTGGAAATGTTTCTGAAACAGAATTGTTCTAAGACTGACTTTTGGGAGACACAGGCATCGATTTTTTCCCCCCACCGTGATGAAACTCCATTTCGGTCGCCGATTTCAGATCCTTGCTGACCAGCGATGTGGTCTCCAGCTCCTGGGGTAACACTGTGGAAAACTGACTTCCCTGCAGGGCCTGATGGAAATCACTCAGCAATAGTTGACTGCGACGCATGCTCAAAGAGCCCTGGGGCTGACATATTCCTAAACCATAATCCAAGGAACCAAAGAAAGAATGCATATATCTAGATCTTTAACACACACACACATATACATACGACACTCTACTACTTTTCTTCAGATTTTTTTTTCCCTCTTTCTTTTCTGCATTCAATCTTAAGCCTCTTGCACCTGGATATGGGCCACTTTCAATAACATTTATTTAACAGTATTTACGAACTGTCTAGGCACTTAGGACGAAGTACTGGGAAAAACAAGCAAACCTCAGAACCCTGGAGGATCTTCCGTGCAGGGTTTCCTTCTCCTGGTCCCGGTCACGGTCAGAATATACTACTGAGGGCCAGCTGCGAGCATAACTAGTGGCTGGTCACAACGTGAAAAGCTTTAACAAAGGGTAAAAAGTAGGATATGTCACCCTAAAATGGCAACTGCCCATCTTGTAACCATATCATTACTGCTTTGTTCCATAGCTTCTTGCAGATTTTCTGATTTTCTAACATTCCCTTACAGAATGAAAGTCTTTCCCAAGAGTGATAATACCCTGTCTTTTTTTCACCTAGTTTATGGTTCACTAAAAACAAGACTGTTGGCACAGGTCAGACACCTGGAGGGCAAGGGGCCGGCCTTGGGAAGGGCATCAGGAAGGAGAAAGGGTACTGAGCAGGATGAAGCTGAGCATCAAGGACAAATTTCTACTCCTGAACCTCACCTGGGTTTTGTCTCTGCAAATATGACTTCTACAGCACTGCCATATGCTTTATACAGAGTGCCAGGATATTTACACATTTTTCCTTTTTGTTTCCATTTTTTCCCCCAGCCCAGTGCAACAGCATTGTCTTTGGATTTGGGTCCAGGAATGATGAGTATATTCTTCCCTGCAGCAGCGGCTACACTGGGAACATTACAGCCAGGTGCCAGCCCTCTGGGTGGCAGATCCTCAGGGAGACGTGTGTGCATTCTCAGCTGGAAGAACTGAAGAAGGTAAAGCATCTCTGTCTTGTGTTTTGAGTTTCACCGTGGGCATATCCCAGTGAGCATGGCTGGGTGGAGAACCCTGTCTCATTGGTTAGTGCACAGAAGTCAAGGGTGTTATCAGACCCTGGTAAACACAGGCACGGTTGGCATGAGTAGCAGAGTCTAGGTAAAAGTCAAGAGAGACAGAAAAAGTCAGAGTTGATGGTTCTAGTACGGAGGGAGCTACAGAGGAATGAATCAGTGCTGAAGATGTATATGATAGATGGTAAGACAGCAACTAAGCTGATCTTAGAAGTCCAGAAAGCCTGGGAAACAAAGATCCAAGTAGAGGTGTGAGTTAAAAGCTGTAAACTCAGTACGAGTGAGGATATACATATGTCAGAAATCTGGGCAGGGAGTGGCTCAGACAGAGGTGAACCAAATACAATGACAGAACTACAATGGATTTTAAGGGTCATCTGGCTTATCAACGTGTTTTTATAGATCAGAAAATGAAAGACTAAGAGGCTGATGGTCCCTCTGGTAGCAGTAAGGTTCAACTAGAAACATGCAGTTGATTTCCAGTCCAGAACTCTGACCTCCACATGATGTTTTCTTAGGAAGGTTGAAGTTCTTAAGGCAAGGCAGATACAAAGATGGAAGGAAATGGTGAGGAATTCAAACTTAAGTCATGGAAAAGAGGGACTCTGAGACCAGTTCATAGACACTGTTTTGCAAATAGATGTCCATATTGAGCAGAACTCCTCTCCCAGCCAGAGACCCTACTATTGCAGACAAAACTCAGAATGGTATATCTGAAGGGACTATAGAATGTTCACTGCCTCGTTTCTGAGGTTTTTCATCTGTAAACTGGGTGGGGGAGATTGGACCAGATGGCTTCTGGAGTCTGTCCTGCTCTTGATTTCTTTGCCGCAGTTCCAGACATGGACCATAGCTGGGACTGGTCCAACCCAGTATGAAGACAGGCAAGTCCTAGGGTGTGAAGGCAGGCAAGTCCTAGGAGCTTTGAGCAGAGAAGGTCAGCTGAGAAGAGCAAAAAGAAAAACAGATGATGGTCGCCTTTGTGGCTCAGTTGGTTAAATGTCCAACTCTTGCTTTTGGTTCAGGTCGTGATCTCAGGGGCGTGAGACTGAGCTCCCATCAGGCTCTGCACTGAGCATGGAGCCTGCTTAAGACCCTCTCTCTCCCTCTGCCCCTCCCTGCCCCACTCATGCTCACACTCTCTCAAAAAAAAGCAAAAAACAAAAACAAAACCCAGATGGAATCTGGTTCCTGGGTTGACTTGTTTTGAATGGAAAGGACTGTCCCATTTTGGCTGCCTTCCAAGATAGTTCCGTGGAGTGCAAGCAGAGAGGAGCCTCAGGGAAGAAGCAAAACACCAAGCCAATGACAAAGTGTAGTCAGACCTCCACGCATGTCCCTCTATCTTCTCATCCTGCAAGGATTTCTTAGCATAGTATAGTTGATATAACAGGATTTAGTACCAGGAGACCCTAATTTTCCACTTCCTAGCTGGGTACTGTTTGAAAAGTCACCAAATCTCACTGAATATCAGTTTCTGTATAATAAGGATAATAATTTATATGAAACACAAACATTTCATTGTTCTCTAGAACTTAACCATTTTTATTCCTAGAATTTCAGTGTGATCGCAGGCAATGCTACCGAGACAGCTCTGTCATCCTTGGTGCGAAATCTTTCAGTCGTGATTCAGCAAAACCCGTCAACCACAGCTGGCAATCTGGCTTCAGTGGTGTCAATTCTGGACAACGTCTTGTCCTTGTCACTGGCGAGCCATTTCCAAGTGTCCAATTCAACAATGGAGGTATGGTCTGTCTGCCTGTTTTTATAGGACTTGCTTTAGAGGCTCAGTTTCTCAGGAGGAATGACAAAAGCCCCAGCTGAAATCTCACTAATGGAAAAGAATGAAGGGTCATGGAACAATCATTGTATGAGCCTTATTGCATCCTCCACAGTGTACCAAAAACTCATGGGATCAATTATGTGAGTTCAAAGCAAGAGGGGGCTACCTCTAGGCAGGCTTAGAGGAAGGGGTGAGCATCTGCACCATATGTCACTGTGTGACACCATATGACACCATATGACACCGTATGACAACGTATGACACTGGTACCCCTTTTAATGTCTTCGCAGTTGTCTCTCTTGTGCCTAAGAGCTCTGACTTCAGTAATGTGTATTTTAAGAACTCCCTCTTTTCAACTGGGGAATTCATGATTTAGTTTGGTATTTAAAAATTAGCTTAGGGGCACCTCGGTGGCTCATTGGGTTAAAGCCTCTGCCTTTGGCTTAGGTCATGATGTCAGGGTCCTGGGATCAAGCCCCACATTGGGCTCTCTGCTCAGCGGGGAGCCTGCTTCCCCCTCTCGCTCTGCCTGCCTCTCTGCCTACTTGTGATCTCTCTCTCTGTCAAATAAATAAATAAAAATCTTAAAAAAAAACAAAATAAAAATAAAAATTAGCTTAAATTTTATGCAAATAAAATTTGCTTACTAAGAAATGCAAATAGGCAAAAAATAATGATATGTAATCTGGACACCCGAGAGTATCCACTGCTTGCATTTTAGGTATCACTCCCAGTGCCTAGAGAATGAAAAGTAGCACATAGCAGATACTCAGTAAATATTGTTAAATAAATATCCTTCCAAACATTTGGGATGTGTGCAATTTACATGTTAAAGTATATAATATTTTTGCAAAATTGGATTATAGAATTATATCATTACATATCACACGATTATACTTTAGCTATATAAGGTGACATTGTGTCAGAGATGACATTAAATATAAATAAGTTAAAACTCTGTGAATCAAAGAGAAGTTGATCAAATTTGTTTTTTTTTTTAAAGCCTGATTTTGTGTTGTTTACAAGAAACCAGCTAAAACAAAATGACACAGAAAGTCTAAAAATAAAATGAAGGGCACAAGCAGAGCAGGCAAGCAGAAACCAAAAGAAGGCAGAGGTTAGAGGGCAGTAAAAGAAGCATGCTGCAGGACTCAGGGCCAGAAGCCGCAGAGGGCTCATTTAGGGTAAGACTCGGTCAGAGTGACGATGCCTGGGGAAGAATGCCTGGGAACCAGAGCCATAAGCCAGAGACAGGATCCTATTGGGGAAAGCGGCAGCTTTCAAGGACTTGTTTGGAAAAGGAATCTCTTCAACCGAGACTGACCCTTAAAACCCACAACACTTCCACACTTCTCAGTCACTCGTCCAGTGTTTAAGGATTTTTGCTTTATATTGTCTTTTGCTTTATGTTCTCTTTTGCTTTGTATTCCCTTCCATTAATTCATAAATACATGTGAATTACAACTTGGATGTCCACGACATGAATTTAGAACTTCTGATGCTGGCAAAACAAACATAATGTTGGAAAGGAGTTCAAAATAATGTCTCGCTCTCTGAGCCTCAACCTGAGCTGTAAGGCAGCCATTTTTGTGATCACCAAGGAAGGAAGTGGGCCTGATGCAGCCCACATCACAGGCTTCTTTCTTAGCCATGCTGGAACCCCAGTGTGCATACAGATGCCCTGGGGAGATCACTCTGGAACTTATATGATTCCACTGACCCAAGTTTCCTAACCCGAAACTTCCACTGTGCAGAGTGACTAAACTGATAGGTTTGCTGTGGTCTTCAACTGGGCCAACTCTCCGGGCACTTGTGCTATCCTTAATACTAACGACGATCCCCTCCTAGTCCTCTGACCTGCTTATTCAAAACGCAAACTGACTTTCGTCCTTGTATTTCAGGATGTCATCAGTATAGCTGACCACATCCTGAATTCGTCATCAGTTACCAACTGGACGGTGTTACTGCAGGAAGAACAGCATGCCAGCTCACAGTTACTGAAGACGCTGGAAAACATCAGTAGCCTCGTACCTCCAACAGCTCTGCCTCTGAGTTTTTCTCGGGAATTCATTAACTGGAAAGGGATTCCAGTGTCCCAAAGCCAACTCAAGACGGGTTACAGCTATCAGACCGAAATATTCCCCCCAAATGCCTCTATTCCTGTCAGAGGCCGCGTGTTAATTGATTCAGACCAATTCCAGTGGTCTCTTCCAGAAACCATCATCAGCATGGCCTCGTTGACCCTGGGGACTATCCTATCTGTTACCAAAGATGGAAATGCTCAGGTCAATGGGCCCGTGATAGCCACGATTATTCGAAACTATTCCATAAATGAGGTTTTCCTGATTTTTTCCAAGATAGAGTCGAATCTGACCCAGCCTCGTTGCATGTTTTGGGATTTCAGTCGTTTGCAATGGAACAATGCAGGCTGCCACCTGGTGAACGAAACTCCGGACACGGTGATGTGCCGATGTACTCACCTGACCTCCTTCTCGGTACTGATGTCCCCCTTTGTCCCCCCCACCATCATCCCCGTGGTGAAATGGATCACCTTTGTGGGACTGGGCATCTCCATTGGAAGTCTCACCTTATGCTTGATCACTGAAGTTCTATTTTGGAAGCAGGTCAAGAAAAACCAGACCTCCTACACACGCCATGTTTGCATGGTGAACATAGCCCTGTGCCTCCTGATTGCCAATGTTTGGTTCCTTGTCGCTGCCACTGGAGGCTCCCCCGTAAACCTTTCCGGAGTCTGCATAGCTGCTGTATTCTTCATGCACTTTTTCTACCTTTCCTTGTTCTTTTGGATGCTCACGCTCGGCATCCTGCTGGCGTATCGGATCCTCCTCGTGTTCCATCACATGGCCATGCCTTCGATGATGGCCATCGGCTTCTGCCTGGGCTATGGGTGCCCTCTCGTCATATGTGTCATCACGATCGCTATCACACAGCCAAGCAATGGCTACACAAGGAAAGATGCGTGTTGGCTTAACTGGTCTGATAGGAGCAAACCTCTCCTGGCCTTTGCTGTTCCTGCACTGACTATCGTGGCTGTGAATTTAGTGGTGGTGCTATTAGTTCTCATGAAGCTCTGGAGGCCCACTGTTGGAGAAAGACCCGGTCAGGAGAACAAGGCCACTATTGTCCGCATGGGGAAGAGCCTTCTCATCCTGACCCCTCTGCTGGGGCTCACCTGGGGCTTTGGCATAGGAACAATAGTGGACAACCGGAATCTGGCTTGGCATGTTATTTTTGCATTACTCAATGCATTCCAGGTGAGAACAATAAGAATAACTTTTTTTTTTTTAAGGAATAAATTCTTATATCGTCAGGTGACTGGGGTAATTATAGAGAAGGGGGATTGGTAGCAGCACTCTGGATGCTATCTCATCTCCCCCTGCCTCCAGCAGGTCTGTAAGCAAGTGAATAGAAAAGAAACAAATAAACAACAGGATCTGTATTTTCCAGCAGTTACTCTTATAATGAGGCAGCGTACTACGTATTATGTAATACATATTTAGCGTATTAGACTTCGTCAGGAATCCACCCCAGGATTTTAGACGTTTGAGTTCATAGAGCTAATGTTAACCCCTTTTGCTGCCGACTCAGTCCTCTTTCTTCTGGGCAGACCTCTGCAAAAGCCCACAGGGAACGGGAAAGAACTCGAAAGCGCTTGTTGACTCTGAATGGTGCACAGGAAGTCTCCAGAGCACGACAGAGCAGGAGCTGGCAAACTCTAGCCAGCTCCGTTTTTGTCAATAAAGTTTTATTGGAGCACTGCCATGCCCATTTGTGTAGATACGGTCTGTGGCTGCTTTCTTTACCCTGGCAAAGTTGAGCAGTTGCAGCTGTATGCCCTGTGAAGCCTAAAATCCATCCTATCTGGCTCTTTGCAGAAAAAGTTTGCCTACACCTGCTGAAAAGCATGGGTTTTACATTTCACGATCAAAGAGTGTTCAGAGAGTAGACGGACAAAGTAATCTTTAGGTTTCCGTGAGTCTAGAAGAGAGCCTTTAATCTTGGTTCGGTGCACGTTTGCTGGTCACCTCCGCACAATGATTCAAGGAAGGGGCGGTTAAACGTTTGAGCTATGGAGTTAAACAGGTCTGGGCTCAAATATGTCACGTTATCAACTGTGACCTCGAAAAAATTAATCTCTCTTTCAGTTCTCTCATCTGTTAGAGAGGGATAATATTATTACCTATATCACAAAGTAAATTAAATGACATAATTTAGCTCTCAGCACAGTGCCTGGCGTGTAGGAAGTGCCAATCTGTCTTCTAAAAGCAACTGGTTCTCCACCTACATCAGCACACCAGCGAACATTTCGGTGGTAGGTACAGATGGCACACCCGGAGGGCACGTCCCTAACGGTGGCAGGTGTAGGGAGCTTCTGCCGAGAGCAGGTCCAGGGTGAGATGCTGTGGGAACAGGCACCCACTGAGGGCGCTCTGACTGAGAGAAGTATCTCCAGGTCCAAGAAAGCCTCGGCCATGGGTTCTACAAGGGCTGGACTTGATGGAAAGGGTGCCGATAGAACCACCCTCTGCTTAGGGTTAGACCTCAGTGCCTGCTGCCGTCACAGAGTAATGTGCACTAGGTAAATATTTATTTAATGCCTGCTCTAAAGGAAGATTAAGCTATAGAAGATATTTGTTTGGTGTTTAGGATGACACAAAAGGGAAAAGAAAGTTCCATATTCATTTAAAACCTTATTCACTCATTTATTTGTTTATACCTTCAGCAAAAACATTTTTTTTTTTTTTGAGTGCTTTTTGTTATGCCGGGCATGGTGGGGTCAGCCAGTGTCCTTGCCCTTGAGGAGCCCAAGGACTGGTAGGGAGACAGGCAAGGAAACAATGTTGGGTGATAGAATAGAATCGCACAGCCGTGTTTTCTTCTCTGGAGGGGAAAAGACCACACAGGTGATTTCTTTCTTTCTTTCTTCCTTTTTTTTTTTTTTTAAAGGGTTTTTTCATCTTATGTTTTGGAATGCTCTTGGACAGTAAGGTAGGTGTGTTCATTTCTCTCTTCATCTCTTTATTCTAATCCAGGCATCCAGGCCTTCCCCTTTAGTTCTAGGCTCTTATTCACCTATAAGAGGTGAGACCATGAGTACTCTTGTCATCAATTCTAGAATTTTATAAAAGTCAGACTCAGTGAAAACACTCACTGCTGATAAGAAAACTATATAGAACTAATTACAACATATATAACGTGTTGATAAGAAAACAATATAGAACAAATCACAATGTATAATGTGAACATTATAGAAAAAAAGGGAAATTGTTCTTACTTTTCATTTTGCTACTTTAATCTATGCTTTGGCAATCATCAAAGAGCAAAAATTACATCCTAGAGGGTTCCTTTAATCCTTTAAAAAAGGATTCCCTTTTCCTCCTTTATTAAATGTATGCATTTACATAGAATATGCTGAAAGACGTATCTACTTCTACATTCCTAGAGTTTTATATGGTAAATATAAATAGCCTTTAACATTAAATAAAATCTCGGTGTGCCTGAGTGGCTCAGTGGGTTAAAGCCTCAGGTCATGATCTCAGGGTCCTGGGATCGAGCCCTGCATCGGACTCTCTGCTCAGCAGGGAGCCTGCTTCCCCCTCTCTCTCTGCCTGCCTCTCTGCCTACTTGTGATCTCTCTCTCTGTCAAATAAATAAATAAAATCTTTAAAAAATTAAATTAAATTAAATTAAAAACATTAAATAAAATCTCTAATGAAGGACGGCTGATGTAGGGAAAAAAATGATAGAAAAAAATTTATATAAACTTGTTTCATTATTATTCCCAAGCGTTGAGCAGTTCTGTTGAGAGAGGCAAAGAGAGTAAGTAAGCTAAGCGACAGAGACTTCATTTTTAATAAGAAGATAAGATTTTATAATTAGCACAATTGTAGCACATACACAAAATCCCTGTTTACAAAGAATCAATTTGCTGTTCTTGATTGGACTAAATAATTGTCCCGGATGGCCCCATTCATATGGTTAGGAAACTCTTTACTTCAGAGATAAATTTTAATTTAGCAATTATTGCCAGTTACTATTGTCTAGAATCTGAATTATTATGGCTTTTGGTACTGTTGTTCTTCGTTTAATCCTAGATCTGTTTATAGGTAAAGCAAACGAATAAAGAAATCTTTTCGTCAGCCACGCTGATGGTATATTAAGGGCTTCCAGGAAATACCTCTATTAAGTAACAATTTCACTGTGCTGTTTTGTTCTGGATTTGTCTATTATGACTGTGTATGTGCCTCTCCTCAATATTTCTCTGTTGCCTTCTAGCTGCGACAATTGCTCTTCAGCAAATTGTCTCCTTTAAGCTCCTGGAAACAAGCATCCAAGGTAATTATGTCCTGCTGCCATAGGTCCAACGCATGAAGTTCTGGTTTCGTACTTTTCTCTGTGTTCAGTCCCACGGTGAGCCCACTTTTGTGTCACCCCCCTGAGCCTCCATAACCATTTTATTTCTGCTCTCTGGCGTGGTGCCTAGCACAGGGTCGCTACTCATAACGTTGTGTGAGTGAGAAAATGAACAAGGGAACGAGTGAACGAGAAGCCATGGAAAGGTACAAAGATGCTCGAGCACTGAGGTCTGCGGGTGCTGGGGTGGGCAAATACCTTTGGATGGTGTCATCTTCTTTAGTCGGACATGCTTTCATAAGAGGAAAGTGTGAAATCTTGGTCAACTTTTTTTTTTTTTTAAGATTTTATTTATTTATTTGCGAGAGAGAGAGAATGAGAGAGAGCGAGCATGAGAGGGGGAAGGTCAGGGGAGAAGCTGAGCAGGGACCACCACCACCACCCGCCATGCAGGACTCGATCCTGGAACTCCAGGATCATGACCTGAGCTGAAGGCACTCGCTCAACCAACTGAGCCACCCAGGCACCTGGAATCTTGGTCCACTTCTTATCTGTGAGATGTTCTTTGAGTTTTCCCTCTTCAGCTGACATAACTGACTCAGACCCTTGCAACTTGAGCTCTTAAATCTACCAGCTGAGATGTTTGTACAGAGACAGAGGATTCCTGTTTCGTTCTTTGCCATGAAAGTGCAGTCCATAGAAGGAGAGTAGAGTTAGTAACAGAAGCCCTCGTGTTCAGATTTTGTATTTTTGAAGTTGATTTAGACTTCGGCCCTTCGGCAGAACACTGAAGGCCTTTCAGAAGGAGCTCTAAGGCAGAGATTTCTGTGTCTGATAAAAGTCAGCTGACTTAAGTGCCTGAAAAGCTACATGGGTGTTGAGAGATTTTTACAAGGGACAAAATAATCTTTTGAAATAATAATTTTTGAAAAGTGAGGAGATTGACCTTTGACCTTAAAAATTTTCCCTGGGTCTGCATTTCCTCTCATAGGGCTCTGCTGTGAAATAGGGAGAAGTGACCCCTTTGCCAGCAGACCTGCCCTGTTATTTCTGACTCAGTAACCGATTGGCTGAGTGATCTTAGGAAAGTCACGTGGTACCGTCCGGTTTTCATTTTTTTCAACTGCGGACATTAACTGTTGGACTCGTTACTCGAAGCAGAGATTCTGACTTTCTGTGATTTTGAATTTATATCTTGAAGAACTAAAATCTCTTGAACCGGAGAATGTGAAACTAATAAATCAGTCACTGTCCTCAAGAAAAGAAGGGAGCTACAGCCTATGTGACTACAGTGTAGAAAAACCTGTTGTAGGTTAAGTGAAATAGGATGCTCCCCCCACCCCCCACCCTGCCAGGAAGTGAGCATTTTTCTCCTTTGAAAACCAAAGAAAGAAAAACACCCCAAAGTAAATTAAAACAAGAACAAAAGTAAGGATGCCTAGCAGTGTTTTTTCTCCCTGTTTCTAATGTAAAGTGTTGACACTTTTCTTTGCATCTTCTGGTTTTGTACACCCTTCCCCAGGTCATTTTTATATCAGATGACAAAAATGGGACTTTGTTTTCAGGTTAGGTGGCTCATTTGCGTTAAAATAAATGTATATTTGGCAGAAGAGAAGATGGGCGTTTGTAATTTTTTGAGGGAGTTTGAGTGTAAAACAGGAACCCAGATTACAGCAGTTGAGGAGAGAGAGGGCGAGGAAAAGATACCTCAGTGGGAATATTCCTGTCAAGAGACTCAGGGAGAGAAAAGAGAGCGAGGGTGGAAACCAGACACAGACTCGGGACCAGCAGCAACGGTAGAGCTGAGTCACGAGAATGTGAGCACGTCCATATGCTGGGAGGTATGAGCCAGCAAAAAGAGTCTTAGAGAGTCTGAAGACAACTGGGGGTTTTGGGGGATGATTGAGGGGAGAGGATTCCTGGAAAGGCAGATGGAGTGAGTGGACTGAAGATAGAGGGATCAGCCTCTTCCCCGGAGACAGGAAGCTTCAGTCTGAGGCAGATCGGGGCAACATGGCGGATTGGGTCATGGCATAAGAATTCAGACCTGGATACCTTTTTGTTTTGTTTTTAAAGTAGGAGAACAGGCTATCCACTAAGAGTTGGGAAAATGGATGGTAAAATAGGGGTCTTAAAAGAGCAGTGAAAATTTGGGTTGTTGGCTGGAAGGAATGAAAGAAGCCAACAATGTTCTCTGCAAGGACCATCCCTCAAGGTACCATGACACTGTGTGGACCCACAGTTTCTCTCAAAATCCTCTCCCTGTTGGGCGCTCCAGGCCCCTTCCTGGACCTTCCATTTTCCCTGGCTATATTCTCTGTAACTCTTCACCGAAAGACAGACACTGGTGACCCCTACACATTCTCTCTCCAGAGAGAAGAGATTTATTTATTAATGGTCCCAATGATTCAGGTCCTGTTATTTGACCAACAGCTTAGCCCCATGTCTGAAGAGGTTGATTTTCCCCAGACTGTATAGAGTCCCTGGGTGTGTTGCAATCTAAGATTCTTCTCTCCAAATGGGACAGGATTCGGTTTTAAATGCAATGATGGTTACTGTAGAATTTGTCTTTAGGACTATAGTACTATATGTTTACTGAGTCCAGACTTCTAGAAAATCAATTATTTTGCTTTGGAATTTTTGGACATTTCTCGTTCCTGTCTCCATGGTAATTTTCCTCCCTCAGGGCTCAATGTGGGGTAGCCATTTATATATTTCAGTGAAAATCAGGAGCTAGCATCGGGCTGTCCACTGGATATAACAAGAACCTATATCTCCCATCTTGACTTAGCTTCCTTATGACATGGACTGTGGCAGGAGATGGAAGCTCATTCTTTTCAATATTCCTAGTGTCTAGTACACGGTGGTACTCAATAGGAGATGTTAAATTAATGAATAAACCAAGACACAATGTATTTTAATGTATTTTAAACTTCTACCTTTCCCCAAAAGTACATGTTTTTTATTTAATATTTTATTTCCATTAGAAAATTCAGTTTTCAAAATTTTGAACTCCGTTTAACCTCTGCTCCAGTTACTAAAAGATTATTCACAAAGGGATTTGAATGCTAAGATCAGTGAGAATAAGATAAAGTTTTATTTGAGATCATTTTTTATAGAACTCTTGTTTTTTTTCTCCATGGTTCCTCTTCTAGAGATAAATGTGTGAACCAAAGAAATTTAAGCATGGACGTGCAAAAAGATAATGCCTTCCTTAAAACTGTTTCCTAATTTGTTGTTAAAAGTTGTGAGAATAAATAGGAACACGAGATTCACTTAGAAATATGTTCTTAGGCATTTTAAATAGATTAAAGCTGGAGAAAGGGTAAGAAAGGAGTACTCTAATTTCTTGAAAAGAGAATAGGGCGCCACATAAGTGAAGTAAAGAATTGCTAGTGACATTAAGATGTCGGGAAATGCAGAGCATGACTTGAAGAATACTATTAATGTCCAAATGACTTGTTTTTCTTTGATGCAGCAAGACTCATCAGATGTATCTGCCAAACCCAAATTCCCAAAACCTTTCAACCCATTGCAACACAAAGGTGAGTTAACAGTAAGCCAAAGGTTAACAAAAAGTAGAAGAATGTGAATATATCATAGGAGGAAAACTGAAGGGCTACTTTTAAATTTATTTTTATTTATTTATTATTATTTAAGAGAGAGAGAGTGTGAGAGAGAGCCCAAGTGGGAGGGAGTAGGGGCAGAAGGAGAGGGAGAAGCAGACCCCTCGCTGAGCAGGGAGCCCAATGTGGGGCTCGATCCCAGGACCGTGGGATCATGACCTGAGCTGAGGGCAGATGCTTAACCAACTGGACCACCCAGGTGCCCCTGAAGGGCTACTTTTAACAACCTCCTGTGAGAAGTGCAGGAGTATCCGCTGGCCACATTTCTGGAGCTCATCTGGATGGCCCTCAGGGCTGACAGAACATGGTTGGGGAGTTGATGCTCATGGAGACCACTATTGTCCCTTTTAATTTATTCCCAAATGACAGCTATTTCCTCACTTAGACATTCTATAAATTGGTGACATTGATCATTGAGGTCATGGGGTGCAGGAGTGTGGTTAGATGAACACCAATTGTGTCTTCACTGGAGAGTCACCCTTCTTGTGCCAGCTGCTGAGCAGTGGGCATGGGCTAGGTGTTTGTGCCGCATCAGACATACCCTCCTCCCTGAAATGTTCCCGCCAAGGGAGAAGCCACCATCTGCTGTTATGGGTGAGAAAGCACTGTCCCCTCCACCTGTGACATGCATTGTTTTTATGCTCATATATTGGCTGTTGCTGAAGTCAATGATTTTCAGCTCCTGGAATGTAAGAATGTAATGCAATGTAAGCATTGCAGATAGTTGCCCTATGCCTGGAGGAGAAGAGTGGAGCATGGGGGGTAAGGAAGAGTCACTGCATGACAAGTCAAGCTGAAGTCATCTTTAAGTGCCTGAATTCCATTTCCTGTTAAATTATGTTAATGTCTTTATTAAAGCAGGGAAATGGGCCACTCATTTTAGATTGCAAGCAAAATTATTTGACTTCCAAAATTAAGTTCAAGGTTCTGAACTTGAAAAGGCACTTCCCTCCCAAAATGATCAGCGTGCTCACCCAGAGGCCTTGGGTCCCATTATCACTGTCACCAACCAGTCTGAGTGCTTTTTACAAATCTCTTAACCTTTTGGATGTTTGTCCCTCATCAGTAAAATGAAAAACTAAGAGATCATGAAGTTTCCTTGTAGCAATAACATTTTATGATCTCAAATCTACTTTATCTCATTTTCCAGCAGTATCTGAAAGATGTGATGCTTCTCTTCTCAAATGAGAGATGTCTGACAAATGCAGGTCTCCTTGGCATTAATGAAATACTGTCAACCAATTGCCTTCTGTAACTTTCCCTACCATCTTCCTGGAACTGGCCAGAGTTGTAAGGAATTGCATAGGCTTATTTTCATTTTGGTCTCATGCTTGATCCCAACATAGAACAATAACTCTTATCCTCTTTTCCTCTCTTAGGCATTTATGCACTTTCTCATACTGGAGAATCCTCAAACGACATCATGTTAACTCAGTTTTTATCAACTGAATAAGGCTGCGAACCATAAACTCAAGAAAAATTTTTTGGTGCAACTTGACATTTAGAGCTAAATGTCAGTGAAAAAATTAGCTCAATCTTAAATGGAATTTTCTGATTTAGGAGTCTGGAATAAAATAAGAAGTTTTCAGCAGCTTCATCACTGCTCTTTGTATATTCAGTTAAATGGAAAGATTTATTTCCATGTGGTTTGATTCAAAGGAATTGCTTCATAAATGTAGAAAAGTAGGTTTTATTGGAAATTGCGTCAGTGGTACCAGCTTTTCACTGCCATGAACTATGATTTCCTTTCTTATAAAATAGCATTATTCACATGGCATTTCCAGTTATCTGAATTGGGAGTAAGAAAACTTCATGAAATCTTAGATAAACTGATGGACCATGCGTGCTTTCTATCAAAAAGTCATTGACACAAATTTCCTAGAGAAAGGGCATTTCCCTCCCAAATTTTTCAGTTGAATTATATGCTTATTTTTGCCTTTTAGGTTTAGTCGCTTACTTTTGAAATTTAATCAGAAATAAAATGAAAAATTCCATTTCAGATAGCTTCGTAGGCATTAGTTGGGAAGTATAGCAATATGATTTCATAGGTAATGCAATCTTTCTCAGTCTACAAGGTGCTTTCATCTGGTCCCCAGTCCAATGAAGTGAGGTGTCCAGACTGATCTAGAGCGGGGATGAGGAAACAGATGTTCAGAGAGGCGGAGTGAGTTGTGAAGATTGGGAAGCCAGTAAAGGGGTCCTGGGGACTTTTAGGACTTGGGGTTCCTAGTTCAGTTTCACAGCCCATTATAACCTTTGGAAATCACTGGTAATACTAACAGAATTTATAATGTCAGATATTAGATTCATTCCTCCCAGAATTCTCTCTATGTAAGAGGAAAATTGAAGGAGATTTTGGTTATCACCTTCTAGGGAGCTACCCTAACACATCCTGGTTTTCACCGTAAGTATTTTTGGGATTCTTTGCATGTATAGCTAATGCCACTGTTAGATGAGATGCAGAACAGCAGGTGGATAGACACTACATGAAACGACATTTCCTTTCCACACTTTCACCCCTTGGGCTGACCTGAGTTTCAACCCTGACTGCCTGGCCCAGAAGGATGGAGCCTTTTGATTCAACCCTGCTTCCAGAAATCTTAGAAATCCTAGAAATCTGCACAAGTAGTGTTTCAAGCAAGTGTCCACTATTCTAAGTGCCTTGCCTTTATTAATTCATTTAATCTTTATAATAAGTTTGTGAATGGGGAACATTAGTGTCCCTGTTTGACAGCTGCAGAAAAAGAAGGCATGACAAGGTTAAAGACTGTGAGCAGGGCGACATGGATGGCGAATGGGCAGTGCCAGCACAGTAGCCGTGGATGTTGAATTACAATGGGAAGCCGGTTGTGTAAGTCAGACTAGAAGGAAATGGCATTGTTTATGTACTTGTAGTTAGGATCCTACACTCTTGGGTCTGTAGAATCCTCTAGTGGTCTTGCATCATCTAGTTACTATTTTATTTATTTATTTATTTATTTATTTATTTATTATTATTATTTTTTAAAGATTTTATTTATTTATTTGACAGAGGGAGAGAGATCACAAGTAGGCAGAGAGGCAGACAGAGAGAGAGGGGGAAGCAGGCTCCCCGCTGAGCAGAGAGCCCGATGCGGGGCTCGATCCCAGGACCCCGAGATCACGACCTGAGACGAAGGCAGAGGCTTTAACCCACTGAGCCACCCAGGCGCCCCTAGTTACAATTTTATATGTAGCCCTGATGGCTAAGTCTCAGCAGCCCGTGATTACAAGATGAAGTCATGTCCACTTTTAATGGCTCTCTATAGTAGTATTAACTCAGACTGCCGTAACAAAATACCACCAACTGAGTGGTTTAATCAACAGAAATTTCTCACAGTTCTGGAGGCTAGGACATCCAAGATCAAGCTGTCTTTAGGGTTATTTTCTGATGAGACCACTCTTCCTCATAGACTGCTGTGTCCTCACATGGTTTCTTCTTTGTGTGTATGTAAATAGAGGTCTCTGGTGTCTCTTCTTCTTATAAGAGCACAAACCCTATCAGATGAGGACCCCACCCTGATCACCTCCTTGAACCTTAAGTGCCTCCTAAATGGCCTTGTCTCCAAATATGGGCGCATTGGAGATTAGGGTTTCAACATATGAACTTTGCAGAAACACGGTTCAGTCCATAACAAGTAGCTAGAGTTCTTATTTGTCTGTTTAATTGAAATTAGGATTTTTCAACATGTCCTCCTCGTTATTTCTTGAAGTCTCCAAGGGAACGATGAAGGACAGCCTCACAGGTTCACCACATATGGCTTCACAGGCTGTGTACTGAAGAGGGTGGCCTTCTCCTACCTGCACTATTAATGGTGCTACCGAAAGTGGTCTAGGCCGTAATCTACACAATCATTTGTGGTAACCCTGACTAGGTCCACCCTCCTCGGCCTCCCTCTCTTGTTCTTCCTCTCATACATTCATAGTTGCTGCTCACAGATTCTCTTTGGTGAAGCTTCAGCCCCACACCTCTCTCTCATGGACATGCCAATGCCCATGCCAGGAGATCCGATCCTAGATGTCTCTAAGGCTCCTGATGCTCCTGGCATCAGAGTGGCTCAGGGTAGCTTCCTCCCAGTCTCTGCCTCAGTGTGCCCGGGTGTACCCACAGTCAACAGTCCTGTCTTCCAGGCTAGAGAGGTCAGATGTGAGTGCCAGCACTCAGGGAAGAGCAAGCCCATAAAGGTCAGACTCCACGCTGGACAGTCCCTGCCCCACATTCTTTCACTCTTCTCCTACTGACAAGAGAGGAGATGTGGATGCATTTTTATGGTGCCCATTTGGAGTCACTGTTGGGAGGATGGCAACAGAGTATGCAAATTTGTGCCAACCTTTTGGCACTCAGGCCAGGCTCTTTATCAAAACATGTCCTACTCAAGGTAGTGCATCTGAATTCAGTCCCATGGACACACTGGACATTCAGTAGGCATGTTCAATTAGGACAGAGAACAGGTTTCTGAATGGGCTATTTTGAGACTTATAAAGCCTCAAGTATGTGCTAGTCTCCCGACATGAATAGCCTTCATACTATTCAAATAGAGAGCAAGGGGGAATTTCTAGTTAATGGTGGTGGATGAAGTAGGCATACATACAGCAAATGAAAATGTAAGGTTCCATGTGGTACCAAGATGAGGTGAATACTAAAATGAGATAGTCAAAGGAAATGATGGGGGACCAGTAGATGGTTTCGTACTCCACAGAGATGAACAAATCAAAAGAATTTTTCGAGAATTTCCTTGGAGAAACCTGCTCCATGAACCTCCTCATCTACTCCAAAGGGTGAGAGAAGAAGAGATGCTTGTCCCTTGACCTCAAACTTAATGAAAGATTTCTCCACCTTCTATTAGATCACATGGCTGACTGGGAGGAGGGAAGGAGGGTTCTGATTCTTGTCGGGAACTGTGACCACAGTTCTGGTAGTGGGGCCCTGAATAGTGTCTGCATTGAGACCAGCCTCCACGCCTAGGGTTTGGCAGGTGAAGCATGTCTGCGTGCTTCCCATACACATGGTGCCTAATGAGAACAGCAAGCAAAAGAGAGACAATATGGGTTTGTCTTGGGTACTGTGTGACACAGGGCCACCCAAAGTGGTGGAAGTGGAGCAGCAAGAAGCTAGAGATGAAGCCAGATTAGGGAACGAGTAGGAGTCGCAAGTGAGCACCTAGAATACAGATGAATTTGCATGAGTTAAAGAAATTACATGTGAGAGAGCTCAGGGATATGGAATTTCTGAAAAGTTTCTGAATGCACCTTCCCTTATTATCCAGAGAGACCTGACACCATGTGAAGGCAGCCCCATCTTGTAATACAAACCTCTCTTCCCTTTAGGGAAAGGAGATCAGAAACCTCAGCGCCCAAGATGGGGTAGAAGGAGCATAAGAAAATCTAAGCAAAAACATCTATCAGCAAAGCTGTGCCAGTGCAAACAGTCAACCCAAAGCAGGACTCAGTTGGGGGAGAAGAGAAATTTACCACCACATTATTTGTAGTTATTACTATTACGTGAGATTGGGCATCCTATTCACCAAACTGAGAGCGTGTTAGCTACTGAAAGTGATCACAGTGCCGCGATTGCTGGAATACGTTGGACTAATAACTGGAACATCTCCAGTGGGAAAGAAAAGCTTTTCCCACCAAATGAATTTTATAAGGATGATAAAAAAAGTGTGTTTGATCACATCATATGCCGTGTTTGTCTAACCCATCGATTACACACAACATTCACCTCAGCTTCTTCCCCAAATGCTACTAAAAACAATAAAAGAGTCCAAAAGAATAAGACATTGCAATAGTTGCTGTTGGTGAATTTAAAAATTGCTACAAACTTAGGAGCTTCAAACAACACACATTTATTATCTCACAGGTTCAATGGACCAGGAGTCCAGGCATAGCTAACTGGGTCCTCTGCTCAGTGTCTCACAAGACTGAAATCAAGGGCTGCATTTTCAGCTGGAGGCTTGACTGGGGAACTCCAGCTCCACTGAGTTGTTGACAGAATTCATTTCCTTGTAGTTGTGGGAATGAGAACCTTGACTTTCTGCTGACTATTGGCTAGAGGCCACCCTGAGACCCTAGAGGTCCTCTCTACTTCCCTGCCACATGGGATTCGCCCACATGGCTACTTATGCCCTTACGCCTGCAAGAAGAGTCTCTTTCTCTAGTCTGCTTTTAAGACTGAATATGGCATGAGGTAATCAGGGGAGCGACATCACATACTTTTACCATATTCTATTGCTGGAGGTAAGTCACAGGTCCTGGCCACACTCAAGGAGATGATAGGTGAAAATAGACCCATAGTTACGTTTGTGTCCCTCCAAATTCATGTGTTAATACTTAACCCCCCAGCTGATACTAGTAGGAAGTGGGGCCTTTGGGAAGGATTCGGGTTATGAGAGTGGAAACTTTGAGATGGGATTAGCGCTTTTATTTTTTTTAAGATTTTATTTATTTGAGAAAGAGAAAACACAAGCAGGGGGAGGGGCAAAGGGAGAGGGAGAAGCAGACTCCCCACTGAGCAGGGAGCCTGACATGGGGCTTAATCCCAGGACTCTGGGATCGTGACCTGAACCAAAGGCAGATACTTAACCAACTGAGTCACCCAGGCACCCAGGGACTAGTGCTTTTAAAAAAGACACCACAGAGCTCGCTAACCCCTTCCATCAAGTGTGGACAAATCCTGAAGTTGGCAGTTTGTATCTCAGAAGAGGGCCTTCGCTAGAACTTGACAATACTGGCATCCTGATCTTGGACTTACAACCTTCAGAACTATGGGAAACAAGCATTGTTTATGAGGCACTCAATCTATTATTTGGCTATAGCAGCCTGAACCAGCTAAGACAACATAATTGTGAAATTTCAGGTCACAGAAGAGAAAAAGAAGATCCAAACATTTTCATAGGAAAAAAAAGGTTTTATGTGAAAGATCAAAATCAGAATATTATCAAACTCTCCACTGTTCCATTGTCAGCTAGATAACCATGGAGAATGGTTTCAAAATATTGAGAAAAAATTATTGCAACCCAGAAACAATTAAGTGCGAGGAAGAAATAGGATCTCTTCAGACACAGAAATTCCCCATAAATTTTCCTGCAATTCTTCCTTTCCCAAAAGCTGCTGGGAAATAGAATATACCAAATGTGGCAATAAACCCAGAAAGAAAAAGATTGGGACTCCAGAAACGAAAGATGCAAAGATGCATTGGAAGAGAGCAGAGAGAGCATCCAGGGTGGGGGTAAAATGACTTGCTACCCAGACAACCACCTGGGGCAGATCCAGGTTGGATCTGCAGGGAGATTCCTCAAAAGATGAAAATAATAGGACACCTAATAGATCCGAATGTTATTTAAAAGAGATTTACATACCTGAGGGTGTGTTGGGATAAATTTTTTATGAGCACACAGAAATCCAAACAAGTGAAAAAAAAAAAAAGAAAAAGTAATTAAACACACAATCTAGCTCAGCTATGAATAGAGTATACAGGATACCGATCATGCAAAGTGATTTTGTTATAACCGACATAATAACAATATAAGTATCGGGAAAGGTAGAGAGTACGATGTCTAGCTGGGGGGACGGCAGAAGAGATCTAAATCTTTCTTTGTGTTTGGAAATCAGTAAAACTGAGAAACCAAGAAGCAACACTATAATCATGAAACTTAGAAATATGGAAATAACTATCACAAGAAAAGCTAAAATAGTTAACAGAGATTTTCCCTGAGAAGCAGGAAATTATAGTTTTTTAAGTCTTGAAACCATATCCATGTAACCATGGTTAAATATAAATAAATGTGGTGTGTGTGTGTGTGTGTGTGTGTGTGTGTGTGTAAATAGGAAAGGGCATGGGATTTCTTAACATTGGAAGACCTCTTGATTCATTTCCTTGAACTCAGAGGCCCCAGGGCTGTCCAAGGTCATGTAGCTTTGGCCAGCTGCTTCAGACATTTGAGATGCCTATGAGACCTCCAATCTGAGATGTCAAGTTGGCTGCTGGGTATACGTCTATTGGGCTAAAGATGGTGCTTAAAGCTATGGGACCCAGTGAAATCACCTAGTGAGTATGGGGCAGAAGTGAGGAGGTCCAAGCACTGAGCCTGGGCACCTCATCATCTAGAGATAAGAGGAGGTAGATCCAGGAAAGGAGAATGAGAAGGAGCAGCTTGTGAAGTAGGAGGGAAATCAGGAGAACAGCGCATCCCGGAAGCTAAGAAAAACAATTCAAGAGAGATTTCAAGGATGCAAGAGTCAAGGAAGATAAAGACCCCGACTTGCTCATTCCCATCTTGTATCAAGATAAAAGAATATAACAGGCACGTAGAATACGAAATCTAACTGTTGGAAAGTCTCACACTGAATATATAGAATGGATCATGTTTAGACTTTGCCTGGCCTTATATTGGGTCAGTTCTTCCAGGTCTGTAACTAGCAATTTTAGAAAGATTAATTTTCTCCAAGTTGTTCGGTCTCTTTCAGAACAAATAAAGGGGCTGAGGAACAGTCATTCTATAGCACCTAGAAGGTCTCTCAGACTGGTGCAGACTTTGGCAAGATTCCCAAATCTGTGTCCTTTCAAGTGATTCTGTAGTGGAAAGACAATTTGTCCTTTGTTAAGAAGGCAGCGGGCTGTGCTGTACGTACCTTTATCAAACGTCGGGGGGCGGACTCTGACCAAGAAATAACCCTGGACAAATGGCTCAAAGCTTCAATATACCTGACATGTACTCTGGAATCTGGGGGAATAACAGGCATTTCAATCCAACTACTCTAATTAGGAACGATTTACAGTGTTTCCGCATTGTTTTGTGCAGTAAAAGAGATTAGGGAGCTAAGAACATAATAGCTCTGTTTCAAGATGGCGATTACCTGCATTTCCTGGGTTTATGCCCAAGGGTGCTGGTGAAGAGTGAAGGAATTAGCCACAGTTGGCCCGAGATTTCCACCTGCTAGAAAGGCGGTGTTTTATTTAAATTTGGGCCACACCAACGGGCTATCCTTGGGTACTTTAGGCAAATACAGAGTTAGTTCAAGCACGTGGTACAAAATAGATTGGGAATGTTCTGGGTTTTCTGGATTCATCTCTTCCTTTGGGAGGAAGTCAAGTCATTTGGCAAATTTTATAGTTTTGTCAGAGACTAGCCACACTCCATGACTGAGCTATCCACTCTCGACAGATTCCATTTTGTACCTGACATCTTAGGGGCAGAGGGAACAAAATAACACAAACATCAAACTGGCTGTATTTAGAGCCGGGATTTGCTAGGCCCTCAAGGCTTCCTCAGGAAGGATCAGGCGGCTTGCGGGGCACTCTTCAGCCCTCGCTTTAGCACCAGCACTCGCCTTAGCACTCAGTGTGATATGAAGAAAGGGCGGAAGAGGAAGCAGAAACTATCGAGCCTTCTGTATTCCAGTTTCTGTGCTAGACTTAGCATAGATGACCTCCTTTGGTCCTCAAAACAGCACGGTAAGTTGTACATCATTTTCCCCTCTGTAGAAGGAAGTGGGGGCTCCGGGTTTGGGTAACCTGTCTGTGGTGAGAACCAACACAGAGGGAGGAGAATCTGCTGCAAGGTGCCTGGCTCTGCCTCACTTTCCTCCTTCAGAAAGCCTCCCGGCCTCCATCCACATAAGGAGCAATGGCGCTTGATGTTTTATGAAGATTTACCCCTTTGGGATAATTATTGGGCCCCCGAGGCTGTCTTTTAAAAGGATACCATGGTACCAAGATATCGTGACGTCATTTTTCCAGACACTTTATTCCAGATTCAGTGAGGTTGGGGGAAAGGCCGGGACTTGAGAAACAACCCAAATCATAAGCGATGGGGGAAGAGTCCCCTGTTTCCAGATGACAACGAATTTTCCCAGAATGGGTCTACATTTCACCTGGCTTGATCCTAACCAATGGTGCCCGTTACGTTTCCTTGATGGCGCCCTGGGAAGGATGTGGAGGGTTGTCTCTGCGAAGGAGACCTTGTGAGACCTAGTCTCCAGTTGCCTCGGGCATTTCTCCGAGCTTCAGTCTCCCATCAGTAAAACCACAGAGCTGCATTCATTAGATAAGCTCGGAGAACCCTGCCAGTCTTGCCTTTCTCTGATTCTGTGTGTCTTCTAGGTCACATGCTGAGAGAAGAGAAATTTATCACCAAAGAGTACCAGCCCAAGTGGGTTTGGCAGGATCTTATCTTGCTGGGTAGGAATCATAGATAAAGCATTGCCAACAGCTACATTTATGCCAACCAGATGGGAGGCAACATCCCTTTGGAATTCTGACCTGATGCTTGAAACCAGAGCAGAGGAGTGCCCCAGTGTGATGTGTTGCCAAGGGACACAATGCCTTTGTGGATAAGGTTTCCTGGTTCTTAGATGTCAGCCATGTCCCCCAGCGGGGCAGGAGCAAGGCAGCTGTGAATTCCATGACAATGTGCTGTGGGGCACTGCCAAGGACAACTCTTGGAGGCATGAGAGCTTTGCTGGCCCTGGCGATAATGTGGGTTTGTTTTCCTGAAGCTGCCTGGGTCCGGGAGCCAGTCCCACCTGTCCTCTGCCTCACCTGATTGTGGGGACCGTTATATAACCTCCCTCCCCATCGATTTTAAAAGGGAATAAAAACGAAGTCGCATTTATGGAATCATTTCCAGAATTTACATTGACAGTTGTGTACACGTGAAAGTCTGCCGCAACATGAAGTACCCAAGCCCCGCTCTCTCTCAGACCGGAAGGGTGATTCTCCAAGGCTGTTCCCAACCAGCAGCCAGTAAGACCAGGAACTTGTGAGAAAGGTCACCCCAATCTCCTAAAGCAGGAACTCTGGAAGTTAAAACTTCTGTCTTAACAAGCCCCCCAGGTGACTCCGATGCACACTCAGCTTTGGGAACCACTGACTGCGAGAACTCAGACAGGGAACGTTCCAGACTGAGGCTGGAGATTAGCGTTACCAGGCTCTGGAACCTCCCCTTACTTGGGAGCGTAGGGCATGAGAATGGGGATTTTTTTCAATTTTATTTTCTATTGCCAACACTTCCGAGCAGAGGAATGTTTAAATCTGGACAGCGGGATTCTGGATCATGTAATGTAACTGTTAAGAAAGAAAAGGTTTGAGGCCTGGCTCTAACACTTACTAAATGTATTAACTTGTGACGTTTCTAAACCTGTTATTTCATCTGTAAGCAAAGGTAATAACTCCATATACAGTTAATGCTGAGAGCACACGAGAGAAGCTGAAAGTTTTGGGTTTGTTTTTTTTTTTAAGATTTATTTATTTGTGAGAGAGAAAGAGAGAGCACGCGTATGCATGCATAAGTGGGAAAGGGGCAGAGGGAGAGAACCTCCCAGCAGACTCCTCGCCTGATCCACAACCCATGACATCATGACCTGGGCTAAAACCAAGAGTCAGAGGCTCATTGGATTGAGCCACTCAGGCACGCAGAGAAGCCGAAAGTTTTTTAGCATACTGCCTGGTATTTGCTAAGCATCCAACAAATGGTGGCTATTAGTGACATTTATGATGCTAATGTTAATAATGGGGCATGGATTCCATATGACAGTGTTATTGCATCAAAGCAGTGCACTGGCAGGAAAGATACACTCTTCAGGAACCTAGACAAAGCTTCAAATCTCAGTTCTGCTACTGGTCACCTTAGGACAGGCTACCTTGTCTCTATTTGTAAAATGGGAAAGATCCAGGGTCACTGGAAGGCCTAAATGAAGTCCATAAAGCAGCTTGTTTAGTGCCTATACACTAAGGTGATAAATTTTTCTTTTTCCTTCCTTCCTCAAATTTTAAGAGTATGAAGGTCGGTGTGCCAGGGATTTAATCAAGCAAAATATTCATACTGGGACATTCTATCTGCATGGCTTAGAAAATACTTGTTTGGGGAGGGTGCCTGGATAGCTCAGTCAGTTAAGTGTCGGCCTTTGGCTCAGGTCACGATCTCAGGGTCCTGGGACTGAGCCCTGTGTCAGGCTCCTTGCTCAGCAGGGAGTCTGCTTCTCCCTCTCCCTCTGCCTGCTGCTCCCCCTGCTTGTGCTCTCTCTCTCTGTCAAATAAATAAATAAAATCTTTAAAAAAAATAAAAGGGAGGGGAAAGACCAGAGGAGGCCATGAAAGGAGAGGGACCCGTTATATGTATTCTTTCTAAAAGCTTTCTTTTTCTTTTTTTTCCTAAAAGCTTTCTTTTTTCTTTTTTCTTTTTTCCTCTTTCTTTTTCTTATTCATTATCCTATAGAAAAATTTAGTGACCCTTGATTTGTCAAAAGAAAAAAATCCCCAGGCAAAAGAAAGCTTTTAGAAAGAAGAATACTGAAGAGTTACAAACCAGAAGAAAGTTCTAATGATTTTATTTTGCTAATATAAAACAGACTTCAAAAGTGTATCAAAGAGCATTACTCTAACTTCTAGTTAGGACTCCAAATGTGCAGCGCTCTCGGTTTCCTAAATTACAAGATCTTTCTAACTCACCTCTCCCTCTGCCTTTTGTTTTCTACTTTAGGGAAGACCAACCAGCAGCCTCAGATATCTTTTTCTGGGCTCTCTTGTTTTGTATCCTCCCCCTACCCCCAACAGGTGCTAATTGTCCTCATCCTGGCATGGCAGGTGCTGGGAAGGGTTTTGTAGCCCAGTAATACACATTTGATTGAGTGTTGAAATAAACCAAACTTTACATTCCAAGTATAAGCATAAGATGGGTCGGAGGTGTGACTACGAGGTAGCGAGATTGACTCTTTGTTCCTCAAAAAGGAATTTTAACTTTTATTTGTTTGCTCAGTTGAGGACGTTTAGTATGGGGGCCAGAAGCACAGAATCTGGACCCCACATTTGCACTCAATCTCTTCTACTCGGCCACGTGTGCCTGGCAAGTGACTCAGCTCCTCCAAGACCTCAGTTTCCTCAAAGGTAAAGTTGAGGCGGTGATGTACCCGCTCACAGGGTAATTAAGAGAATTAAATAAAATAGTGCGTGTAGCAAAATTCCTGGAACATAGTATGCGTTCAGTATATGTTAGCTCTTTTTACTTTTAGCTTTTATTTTATTATAAATGTAAAAAGTATACAAGATAGAAAGTAAAAAACCCTTTCCTTATTATACTTTTGCCCCCCCCCCCACCACGAATCCCCCATCCCTCCAAGAAATAATCATTGTTAAACATTTGGGATATATTTTTTAAGACTATCCCTGCCCACAAAGGGGACCCACTGAATGTATTCTCCCTTGTAAGCTTGCATTTGATGTTTATTTCAAAAATTCACATAAAGGAAGTTTGGAAATTTTCTATGAGATTGATCTAGATATGAAATACAAAGGGAATAGATCTTGTAAGTTTAGAACTTTAGAGTTATACCTGATTTTCAGAATAAAAGCTGCCTTGTTTTACATGGCTACTTCTATCCATAAAAGTGGTCCGGATGAATTTTATTTTCTCGAAACCTTCACACCCCGCTCAAAGCTTCTGATTTTGTCGTCATAGCAGATATTCAGAAGATTGGGATGCTGACCCTGAAGCTAATTCCAACAGAAGTGTTAACTACACACACACACACACACACAACCACTTCAAGACATAGCTGTGCCTCCTGGTTGGACATGTGCCTAGGTACAGGTACATTTTCCTTGCGCCACCACTGACTGAATGTTCATGGTGATCATCTCCACCTTGTCCGGAAAGAGTCCACTCAAGTAGCCTTATTAAAAGACCAGCACCATTTAGACTCGGTAAGCCTTCTATTACAAATCTTCTTTGTCCCATTTACATGACTCAGCATGAGACTCTTTACACAGAGAATGCCACTTAATCCTCCTTATAATTATCCTGTCAGTTCTATAGATGAGAAAATGGAGACCAAGTTTACCTAGGAAGTAACAGAAGTGAGATTTAAACTCAGAAATTCTTGCTCCAAAACCGTTTTTCTTTTTGCTCCCAAACTACTCAAGATCCCAGAATCATTAAAATGCTGGTAAAAGAGAGATTACAGAGATGCCTTATGATAGCTATCCCATTATTCTACTTTGGTTAATGTCTTTCTGTCAACTATTGATTTAGCCCTAGCCAGAAATATCATCATTTAACCACTAAAACACTGACCACAGAATTCATAGTTGGTGATCTTCTGTTGGGTCTACCTATATCCTTCATGGGATGTGTAGCCACACCAGACATCACAGGCTCCAATCTTTGCTTCCCCAACCTTTCCTCCCACAATCCACGGACAGACAAGAACATCAAGAAGGTTGAATGTCCTCTGAGGACCGTGAGGACACACTCAAAGGCACCCAGGCTTCTAGGCTGAATTTCCTGAATGGGAAGGTAACTATGGTTCTTCTTCCCCCAGGGGAGGAGTCAAAAGGCGGGTTACTGAGAAGCCCTAGAAAATACTCCACGTTCATTCTCTGTCCTTCTCCCTAGATCCTGGGCATGGGGGAGACCTGCCAGCAAACAAAGGAAAAACAAACACATAAGTAAAAATCCTTTGTTGGGTGTTGGAAAGCATGAAGGCATGAGCGGGAGAAAAAAAGCAAAAAGACGGAGAGAACAATGATTTATATTCCTACTGCTGCTGAGAGTATGTTGTGGAGAAATCACATTCCTGGAACAAAAACAAAGCGCAGACATTGAAGGTTACTATATGGAAGGCGTGATCTTTTCCTGAAGTGCTTGCGAGACCACACAAGAAGAAAGAGATACGCACTGGGGAGAATCTCTTTATTTCCTTCTATGTGTCAGAAGTAAATGGTCTGGATGGAAGAAGTGGAGAGCACGAGAGGATGAGGACAGTGTCATTTTCAGAAAACACTGAAATATCAGTTACCCTTAGTTTTAGGATAAGGAATAAAATATGGTCTCCTTTTTATTTTCATCTTGTAATTGACACATCAACTCAGTCCATGTTTTCTCAGTTGGGGCATTTCCTCCTCCTGAATATATCTTGTAAACCTTGGGACAGATCCTTTGTTTGTATTTAGTTGAAGCTAAGTTCGGGGATTTGACTAGATTTGAAGCCATTATACACAATAAACTCTACCACATATTCTCAATCCTCAGAGTGAACATATGACACAGGAAAAGTAAATAACAGCCTCGTTTGTAAAGGGCTGAAAACTCTTGTGACCTTTAATAACACTGGTAGTCATGCAAACTTTGGAATGAGCAATCAAACTTCATTCTTCTGGGCCTGGGCGGGGAGTAGGTCAGCTTAGAAAAGGACATTTACCTTCATGCACTTCTGAAGGGAAGAGAAAGAACATTCTTTGAGGGTTTGTGTTTTTTTTTTCACCTTTACTCTAATGGAGAAGTGGTCTGTGTTTTTAGCAAACGCTACTGAGACCAGTCCATTCAGGAAAACAAACATAACACTCACTCTGCAGGTTTCTAAAGATGGTTCTGCTTGGAAGTATACAAACCTGAGACTCATTTTGAGCCTTTCCAAGATTCATTCATTCACCTACTCCACAAAAATCTGCTGGGTTCCTAGGATGGGCCAAGCACTGTTGTAGGTATTAGGGATACAGTAGTGAGCAAGATGAACGAGGCAGGTGCGGTCCCTGTCCATGTGATATCTATGTGTTGCTCACCCATCCTGCATTTCCACATGACTGCGAGCCCATCACAAGCCTACAGCTTTACAGCTCGCCTGGTTAATTTCTTGCTCTCTCCTAACTTCTGCCATCTTGCAAGGTGTTATTTGTATGGATTTGGAATATATAGGTCCCATCAATAAATAACATAACTACTACCATGTAATTTCACTCACCTAAAAAGCCCACCCACTCTCTTCCACCATGGCAAATCTCCCTGGCTCTTCAGGCAGGGTGCACATGGCACCCACATCCTGCGTAAGGACATTCCTGCTGCTCCTGCCTCTGTCAGCTCCCCTCACCTCTGAACCTTGTAATACTCAAGTAGCCACCAAGATGCTCCAGGGGGCTATTTATTGCAACCTTTCCTATCATTTGCTGTTTTTCGTCTCCTATAATCTTGTTGTATGCGCTAGATTACTCACTCCTTTACAGCAAAGACTGTGCTTTATTCTTGCATGGTAGCTAGCTCATTGTATCAGATTTTCGTATGAATTCTATACACTTGAAATATACCTTTTCGTTTGCTAATTAAAGTCTTTTAATAATTGAGTTATGTTCTAAATCATTCGCGTATATATCCGTCTAACATAGGCTGAATTCCTGTTATGTCCCAAATGAGGTGGTGCTGTGGGGGCTGGAAAGGAAATCGACAACACAATGTACGCCCTTGAGGAGTTTGCATTTTCCAAAATGAGTCAAGAAAGGCCAAGGAACGATTCAACAACTTTGAAATTAAAAATAACCCTGTGTCGTAATTCTCTCTTTTGGTTATCAGGAGCTGCGCGTGTGTATGTACGTGTGCGAGTGTGCCTTCGTGTGTGTGTGGTGTGCATTACACTCAGCTGCTAGGAGGAAAGGCTAGCTTTGCTCTATTTTGGACAACTTTTATAGTATGCTAAAATTGTCTATAGGCCAAAATCGGGCCATTAGATAAAAGCTAAAAATGATTCAGTTGATCATTAGATGTTGGAAATGTAGACAGGAATCCACTAGAAGATGGACCTGTATTTTCTCTACACTGATCAATTAACCTGTGAACTGGTCCTAAGTAATTAGTCATTCACAGATATTTCCTTCTTCATGCAACTTGAAAAATGGGCGCTACTCTAATCAAAACGATTTTTCTTTCTCTATTATTTATTTGTAAATCTGGTGCAGGAGAAAAAGTAGCTCTGGGTGTGGCAGAAAAAATACGGTCAAGGAGATGAAGAAAGTGATGCCCTTTCATTCAATGTGACTATAAATCCACCTTAACACACCACGATCCAGAGTCCCTCAACATCTCCCTGTTTTTCTTTTAAACACAGATGAAGGCTTCAAGCAGCTTTTTGGTTGTTTTCCCGTCTCGATTCTCTCCACTGTTTGCCAAGCCCTTCCGGAGAAGTCAAAATGAAAAGCATTTCCTTCTTGGTGGTTGGTTGGTCTGTGGGCCTGTGTTTACGTGCACTTGTGTGTGCGCTGCCTGGCTTGTAGTAGGGATCTCAAAGGGCTTTGAATGGAGCAGAAAGGTGGAACTTGTTTTTGAACTTAGCAGTAACAATGTTGACTTTTGGAGTGCTTGAGAAAACCCCCAGCACTGTATGGAAAGAGCTGACTTAGATACTATACACGGCAGCTGTGACAGTCATTAGAAATGTTGCCACAGACAATTTTTAAGGGTCCTGGAACCAAATCATACTGGCGGTTGAGGCACATTCTGTGTATGAGGGGGAGGGGAGTGGTATTTTATTTCCTCGAGTAGGATACGCTGATTATTTCTATAGCTTTTTTCCCTGATGTTATGGTATTTTTCACGTTGTGTCTCTGTGTTATACTTGTATGTATTAAAGAATATTTATCATTTACTCCTTCAATCAATCACTTTGGTTGATGGAAAAGAAGCATGTATTTTTATTTTGTTTTATTTTGTCATTGCTTTGTTTTGCTTGTTTTCTTCCAAAACAAATTGCAAAGCCAGAAATAAGGGTAAAGTACTGTGAAATCACTAAAGATGAAATATGGAAACCCTGCCATCACTTGAGGTGTCCCCTGCAGACGTCCGTCCTGCCTTCCTCATGTCCTGGATAGCAATGTAATGTGCCTTTTGAACATGAGGATCGAAAGGAGAGCAAGTGGTCAAACGCCAAAGTAAATAGAATAGAAATAGGATTCGGATTCTGTGTCCATAAGGTAACAGATGCTTGAGTCCGCATCCTACTATTACATCTGGGATCTGGGTGTGGCCTGGAAGCCACAGGATAGGATCCACCGAAGAAGGACGGTTCTATCGTAAATGCCTTACCTCTATGGCTCAGCGAGAGCAACCTCACATCGATTTTCTAAGTTTCTGGATTGGAACAGGCTGGAGCACTTGGGTTTTTGTGGGTTGAGAAGACACATTTGTCATTATGCAGTAGCTTATCCTTTATATGTTTCTTTCAGGCACCAGATTCCCAGGCTTTTGGATGGAAGGTTGTATATATGGCTCACTCACCTGTAGAGCCCTGGTCCTAACAAATTCTATAGGGTTTGTTCTGTGAATAAAAGAATGAAAGATTAAATTTAATAGGCAGAGAAACAGAGAATTCTTACCAAGAAACTCTCTTCTCTCTACGAGTGACTTTCCAAGGTAAATTTCCATTCTTTGGCTTTAAACATTGACACAAGGCCTGGTATGGGGATAAAGGTAATAGGAAGGAAGGAGACGTCTCTGTTATCCTGTAAGGAAATGCAAAACTCGAATGGGAGAATGAAAAATACATTCATGGAAACTGAAGGCGGGCGACTGAAAAAAATCATTAATGCAGAACAGTGTAAATATGTCACAGGTGAGCTAAAAGACATCACACGTACACATGCACGCATACACACAATTTAGAAGATATACACAAGACTATGCTCTGCAAATTTCCCCGTGTCGTAAGTTTCAAAACATAATTTTAATGAGCTGTGTGCTCTCCCATCACATTGTTCTACTGGATTCAATAATTAAACCAACCCCTCATTTGCAGGGCTCTGTAATAAAGAATTAATCTTACCCCAAAAGAGGTTTGGCCTTTACTTTGGCTACTGGGAAATATTCTTTTGGCCTCTGGAATGTCCTGCCTGATAAGAGTGTCTTTGTTTACCTTAGGGATTTGTGCCACACTGTGCATTCTAACAATGTGATTTATGACGGAGGCTTTAGGGCCATGTGGCCTTGGTTTTACCTCCAGAGGAGCTGAACACGAAGCAGGATATGTCACACTGTCACACAGGCAGTCAATCACGTATTTGTGCTTGAGCCCCAGTAAAAACTTTGGACATCCAAGAATCAGTTGGCCTTTTCTAGTTGGCAATACTTTGTCATATTGTCACACGTTGCCAGGGGATTTCACGCTGACCACGATTCTACTGGAAGGAGACAAATAGAAGCTCCACATTTGGAATTTTCTGGAACTCTGCCCTAGGCATATCTTCCTTTGGCTGATTTTCACCTGCACTCTTTCATTATAATAAACTGTTACCATAAGTATAACAGTTTTCGGTGAGTTCTGTGAATCCTAGTGAATTATCAGAACTGAAGGTGGCCCTAAGAATCCCCAAACTCTGCAGCTGGCATCAGAAGTGAGGGTGATTTTGTGGACTGTGCTCCCTAATTCCACAGGGGCATTCCTATTTCCTTTTAAGTTGTCCATGATTTTTAAATGAAAGATGGTTTCAAAAGAGCATTTTGTAGAATAAAGGAAAAATTACATTAGGTATGTATCATTTGTAATATGTATTAGAGAAGTGAAACAAAGTATAGCTCTTAGAATTAGGAAAATAAAGCAAATTGTTTCAATTTTTGTAATGTAAATAATATAGTAATATATAGTATGCACAGATGTTTGTATCTTTCACCATTTCCTTTCATTAGATTCATAAAAATAGAATTAATGAAGTAAAATACCTGGGCATCAAACTTGAAAAAGTGGAAGCAATTGGACGTGTAGCATGAGAAGGGGGCAGGAGAAAAGGCAAATGCATGGAGGCAGAGAGGCACAAGATTCTTTTGAAAGTCAGTGAGGGAATGATCTTGGCTGCACAAATGAAAGCTTGGACAGGTGAGTATTAAGAAGGTGACTCCATGATGAGAGGCCTTCCAAGAGTCTAGCTGCCATGGAACCTCATTGCACAAAGGATTTGGGGGAGCTGAAACCCCTATAAAAGGTTAAGTTAAAAAAGTTGATTATTCCAGAGCATCCAAAGGAAGTCGATAGCAAGCAGATTGTATGTCATATGGGCAGAATCTAGACTCAGAGCCTAGACTTTCGAGATTTTATTTATTTATTTGTTTATTTGAGAGAGAGAGAGAGAGAGCATGTGAGGGAGAGCGAGGGGGAGCAGAGGGAGAGGGAGACAGAGAATCTGTCAGAGAATCTCAAGCAGACTCCTCACTGAGCACGAGCCCAACACAGAGCTTGAACCCAGACCCTGACATCATGACCTGAGCTGAAATCAAGAGTTGGACGCTCAACTGACTGAGCCACCCAGGCATCCCAGAGCCTTCTTTAGTGTTTGATACTTAATATAAGGATACCTACTAAGACCTCGAAACTCTTATAGTCCTTATGCCCAATTTGAAATAATGCTAGTCTTTCTTCTGAAATTAATTGTAAGGAAATTGTTCTAAGCTTTCCCATGGGAATGTATTAACACTTTTTTTGTTGTTTGTTTATTTAGAGAGAGAGAGAGAGAGAGTGAGCGAGGACGTGGGGTGGGGGGGCAGGGGAAGAGGGAGAGAGAATTATTTTTAGGTTTATTTATTTATTTAGGTGGGGAGGAGCAGAGAAGAGGGAGAGAGATCATCTCAAGCAGACTCCCCACTGAGCATGGAGCTCGACACAGGGCTTGATCTCACAACCCTGAGATCATGACCTGAGCCAAAATTAAGAGTCAGATGCTTAACCAACTGAGCCACCCAGGGCCCTGTATTAACACTTTTAGTGGAAGCTTCCAACTAGCTCCCCAGCTCCCAGGATAGACTCTTGCACGTACCAGGTACTTGATAAATGTTATGTCAAAAAATAAATGGATGGACAGATGGATAGATGGATGGAGGGATGGAGGGATGGAAGCTATTATCCAAATCATAAGCTTAGTATCAGGGAGGATATATTTATCTTCCAAAAGTATAGTGTTCAAATATTGTGAGATTTCCAAAATTCTTTTCTAGATAATTTGAGATTGATGGAAATTACTATATTTAAGAGAAAATACTCAATGGGCCTAGGAAGGGATGGGAAAAGATGTGTGGCTTCCCTGTGATTTCGTTCATTTCCAAGGATAATTCCCCGTTCACTACCAGTGTAGCCCAGGAAACAATTCTCCTCTCTAAGCACTCCCATCAGGGCCAGCTTCACTGGTGTGTGAACTGTGAGTTGCACAGAGTCCTACATTTTGTAGGGCCCACGGATGGATTAAT
>CM052886.1:93423960-93462621 GCA_028534135.1 Potos flavus
ATCTCAGGACCCTGAGATCATGACCTAAGTGGAAATCAAGAGTCAGATGCTTAACTGACTGAGCCACCCAGGTGCCCCTCTAATTGGTTTTTATAATATAAGTTCAAAAACAGAGTGTTTCGATACTACTGGTGCGTGTTGTACAATCCATTTTCAAGGTTGGTTTTGGCCAACGAAGATATCTGTGACTGGAAATTCTTAGGCTCTCAAAAAAAAAGAACATAAACAATGCAACCCCCACCCCCCCCCCAGGCAAATAGCAATGATCAGAACTAAAAAAAAATTTAAAAGTCTGAATAAATGGAAAATAACTGCTAATATTTCATCACTGAAATAGACCATTAGGCATTGGGTGATATTATTAAAACAATAGTGTTGTGTCCAATATTCATCCAAGCATAATGATTTTTTTGTGGCAATAATAGGATATTTACAGAAAACACTGGAAAACTTTTAGGTCAAGCAGAAGTGATTTTGAATTTGATGCTAAACTGGACAAACAGATAAAAAACCCAGATAAAAAATAATTAAACAAATGATCACTATCTAGAATGGAAAATTTTATGTTTTTTAATTTATTTTTATTTTTTTATTTTGTCCCTGCTGGGCTTTATATTAACATATAATGTATTATTTGTTTCAGGGATACAGGTCTGTGAATCATTAGTCTTACACAATTCACAGCACTCACCATAGTATTCCATTGTAGATATATACCACATCTTCTTTATCCATAGAATGGAAAATTTTAAAAGGGATTGCTAATCATGAGTAATAAAATAGGAATATTTAGTACATAAAATTTTAAAGTATGCATACTTCAGGTCAACTAGATTATATAATGATAAGAGTCTTCTTGTACCCCTACATTTATCATACAATTTATGAAAGACCACTGGATGAAAAAAGAAAGAAGTCAAAATGTGTAAGTGTTTTTACACCTTTTGTTGTGAGAGTTCTGGCTTTTATAAAAAAGCTGAAAAAACACATTTCAGTTTTAGGCATTGATTTAGAAGTTTGTTGAGGGGCGCCTGGCTGTCTCAGTGGGGTGAGCATCCAACTCGATTTTGGCCCAGGTCATGAACTCAGAGTTGTGAGATCAAGCCCCACATCAGGCTCCACGCTGGGTCTCTCTCCCTCTCCTTTTGCCCTTTCCTCCGCCCCCAAAAAAGTTTGTTGAGAATTGCATTCAGGTAAAGAAAAGCATATCATCAAGTATTCAGTGTAGTTTGAGTTTGTTACCAGGAGACAAACCATTAACTTCTGGATAAAATTGGCATTCTTTGGAACAACAAAAAAAATTACATATGCTATTGTTCATATCCATTTCCAAAAGGTGGAAAATGGAAGAAACCAATGTCAAATATGGCCGAGCATCCATCTTTAGACATGTCATGTCAATGCTGACTGAATGCTGTTAAACAGGAAGATTTTATTTAGGCAAAATATCAGATGGCTAGGGGAGTTAAGTGAAACAACAAAAGAACTTCAAATAAACTGCAAACATGGTCTTCAGCAGAAAATACAGGTAATTTTGAATATGAGCTGGGCCCATTATTTTATTATTTGGAATGAACTTTGTTTATTCAGTATGAACAGTTAGGTAAGAAAGAGAAGATCAGAGTTGGGCCATTTCACTTATAAAAGGGTCACAAATGTTTTTGAGAAGTTTTAAAGAAAAATGTTTCTGTGAATCAAAAGAAACTGCATGTGACCTGTACAGCAAAGTGCCCTTCCAATAAAATAGAAGTTAATCAAACAAGGAAACAAAAATGTGTACATGAATATAAAGATTTATGCACAAATAATTCCAAAAGAAAGTCCTGTAAGGATGATTTTCCGGTCATTATGGATCAAGGTATGCTCCCTACCAAAGAGATTTGAACAAATGTAGCAACATCATGCTATTTTTAGTTTTCTTTACACTATGTCGACTTTGAACACTCGGAAGAAAATGAAATGTAAAAATATCATATGGATCTAAATTTGAATTTGCGAGATGGTTAAAATTGCAATATGTGATATAAAATTTATATGATAAAATTAAACTATCTTACAGCATTTTCTGTGATAATGCTAATTTCTTCTACATGATTATATGATAATATTTGAAAAAGACATGTAAAGTTCATGGTCATTTCCCAATCTAAATATTTCTTTAAGACATTTTGTTATAATTCTAGCGTTACCTCCCACACAGAGCAAAAGCATTATTGAATCCAATAGTAATCTAAATGTTGTCCTGAAGGTATCTTATAGATACTATTTATATCTATAATCAATTGATCTTAAGTACAAGAGATATCCTCGATAACCTGGGTGGGCCTGATTCTATCAGTTGAAAGTCCTTTAGAACAGAATTGAGGTTTCCTGAGGAAGAAAAAATTCCGCCTGGGGACTGCAGGGCCAGAGTTTTACCTCTTCTTCCTGACCGCCTGTCATACAGATCTCAGACTCTTAATTCTTCATGGGCTCCCTGAGAGGTATGGTGAAGGGACTGCAGAAACCGGCAATTGCACTACTGCGTATTTACCCCAAAGATACAGATGTAGTGAAAAGAAGGGCCATATGTACCCCAATGTTCATAGCAGCAACGTCCACAATAGCCAAACTGTGGAAAGAGCCGAGATGCCCTTCAACAGACAAATGGATAAAGAAGATGTGGTCCATATACACAATGCAATATTACTCAGCCATCAGAAAGGATGAATATCCAGCTTTTGTATCAACATGGACAGGACTGGAGATTATGCTGAGAGAAGTAAGTCAAGCAGAGAAAGTCAGTTATCATATGGTTTCACTTACTTGTGAAACATAAGGAATAACATGGAAGACATTAGGGGAAGGAAAGGAAAGTGAATTGGGGGAAATCGGAGGGGGAGATGAACCAGGAGACACTGTGGACTCTGAGAAACAAACTGAGAGTTTTGGGGGTGGGGATGGGGAGCCTGGTGATGGGTGTTAAGGAGTGCACATATTGCATGGAGCACTGGGTGTTATACGTAAACAATGAATCTTGGAACATTACATCAAAAACTAATGATGTACTATATGGTTACTAACATAACACAATTAAAAAAAAAAGAGTAGGTCAGATAAGCGTAGTCAGTAACATTAACGAATTAATATTTCCTCCAACTCCACATATACCTAAGAAATCATCAGTGCAATTCTTGATAACTTAAAGGAAATTTTGCTTGCCTTTCGGTCAGAATAATACATTTAAAAAAATAGCCCTGTCATACTTTTTAAATAATAGAATTATTATTTCAACTACTAACGAATGTATTTGTCTATTTTTTTTGAGCTATAGCAGTGATGTTTACTATAATATTTTTGGAAATTTTTATACACTTAAAATGAAAGATTAATAAAGATCAGTATTTATGAACATATCAAAGACCCTAGTGGATGTAGAGGGCTGGGGGAAGCGGGATAGCTGAGAGTTTTGTTCCTATCAGTATCTGATGCAACAGTCTCTAATAATGACAAGGGATCATAAGATATAAAATGTGGAGGGTCTCTGCCCTTGAGTTTCTGCAACCTGTAATTAGGGATGTTTTATTTTGTTCATTTGGACACCTAAAAGAAAATTTGTCGTGATGGTAAAAATAAAAGTAGTGAAGGGAAATACTAGTATCAAGGAAAAGTGAAGCCAAACTTTCCAAGTAAAATTTAAACTGACTAAAATTATCTCCCCAAACAGTTCATCTCCCCCACTTTATTTGTACCAGCTCCTCTCAAACATCAGATTTCAATGTAAAAATCTGTTTTATCCCAAATTACTGATTTTCTTTTTTTTTAAAGATTTTATTTATCTATTTGACAAAGAGAGAGAGAGCAGAAGTAGGCAGAGCAGCAGGCAGAGGGAGAGGGAGAAGCAGACTCTCCGCCGAGCAGGGAGCCCGATGTGGGACTCGATCCCAGGATCCTGGGATCATGACCCGAGCCGACAGCAGTCGCTTAACCGACTGAGCCACCCAGGCACCCAAATTACTGATTTTCTGCACAATTTTATTATAAATATTATAATTATTTTTTGTGCTTATTTTTCTTTGCATAAGAACAATTATATATAGGCAGTGTGGGTCATTTCAGGAAGCAACTGGTTCACATACCTAGTCATCCTTTCCTTAATTTATTTATTCGATATTTACTGTAAGAGCCAAAAAATAAACTACATTTTTAAAGCACAGCTGAGTCACTATGAGTAAGTTACATAACCTCTCTGAACTTTAGTTTCCTATCAAAGATGGAAGTCCTCGTACCCACCTTTCAGAGTGGTTATTGGAATTAAGTGATTTCAGCATTGCTAGCAATTACTGTTGGTGTTACTTTAGGAATTTTGTTCTTTTGTTAAAAATACACTCTGCATATCCAAATAAATGACTATGTTTTGGAATAGAACACTTTTTTGACTTCTAAACTGTCTTACCCACATTTCTATCCTATTTTCATCAGATATGGGAATATGGGAAGGACAATTGAGATAATAGTAAATAGTAATTCTTTCCAGAGTACGTTAATGTTGTATTCAAACTCTCAATGAGGTCAACGTTCTGAAGTTTAGGTGTTTCTAAACTTAAATAATTATGAAATGATTTCATCGCTTCAACTGTGGGCCACTTGAGTCTTTAGTGCTGGGAACAAAACCTGACATGGAGACTGGAATCGAATTGTCTAATCTTTGATGGTGTTGACAGATTTTTCTCCCTAAGGTAGCTGAGGATGATTAGGAACAAAGCCTGTTAAACTAATATTCTTTGTGATTCTCAGAGAGGAAAAAGAACACTTTTTTTTTTATGAATTCTGGTTGATTTGAAGAATTAATCGCTGGGGAAATTATTGTTTCTGTGAAAAGAAATGACAGCTTATTGAGGCAGGGAGAATGGGAGTTGTCCCCTGGGAATGACCTGAAACGTTAGCTTTAGGGCCATGTCAACAATGATAAACCAAAGGAAGTAGTTCAACCAATGGCTGCCCATGCTCTGACGTGAGACTTCAGTCCAGGGGGACCTTGGTGATGGCTTATTTTTCCTACATTTCTCATTCCAGGAAAAAAAGAGAGGGGGGACTGAGGGAGAATACCTCATGTCATTTTCTAAAACATTCAGTACTCAGAGAATACATTTTGTAATCTAGGCCAAGTAAAGAGGCAGTGCATTCTGAAAATCACATGGAACTTTCAAGACCTTGCGGAATTCTGTGCACTATTCTATTTTCCAGCTTTGGGTCATCTGCAACCATGAAAAAGAGGCCTTTAAGTTTTTCTAATCATTGATAGAAATCAATCCTTCCTTCTCTTTATCCATCCTCAAAGGCCCTCTGTCCTTATGTCTTCTATCATTCTCTGTCTTATTTCTTCAATAAGTATGTGACACAAAGAAGGATACGAAGCTGGTAAAAGATACAGTCAAGAGGCTTACAGTATAGTATAAAAGATAAGACATGCATATACCAAGAAGATAAACTGGGCACAGGTGAGGAAGAAAAGAAAGTATTGCTATTTAAATCAATGAAAGTACTGTAGCCTTCTAAGGGAGGAGCATAAAGATGGATGCTATTTCATTTTATTTTTTAAAAGATTTATTTATTTATTTGAAGTGGTGAGGGGCAGAGGGGGAGGGACTGAGCAAGGAGCCCAACGTGGAGCTTGATCTCAGGACCCTGAGATCACGATCTGACTCAAAATCAAGTCAGATGCTTAACTGATTGAGCCATCCAGGTGCTCCAAGATGGACGCTATCTTAGAAAATACCTCCCTTAGGTCAGTTTGGAAGTGAAAGCTGAACCCCCCCGGGGCATTTGGATGAGTGGGTGCAAAACTAAGAAGAGAGAGAAACTGCTCTGCAACATGGAGTGAGAAGAATAAGAAATTTTCACAGCAGTGAGAGAGGGGGGGACCCAGGGGAAAGAGAAGGGGGAGCTGCCAGGAGGCTCCGGAATGGAAGAAGATTTGGAGCACATGATGTAGATACAGGCTTCAGGAGTACGTTGGCTAGAAAACTTCCCTGGGGGGTGGTGGCAGAGGAACTTTAGGACCATGCCTCCAGTAATCAATGTAAGTTGTTTTCTGGGCTTTGATGTACCTACCCTCTCCCTTTTTTCGGACCTTCAAAAAAATCTGTCTGACCCAAAGCCTCATGATGATGGGGTTTTTGGGAAATGAAGGATGTGGGGTTCAAAGGCAAGAACCAAGAGCAATGTCTTGGCAGCAAACCATTTGGTGTTATTTCCAGCTCAGCCTCCAGCCAGGATGGCTCAGAAGAACTCAACTCTCCCTCCCACACATCTTCCTTGAAGATTCCCAAAGGAATAGGTTGGGCTTTGGTGGATTTCCCACGTGACATGGGAAGGAAAGCCCAGCCATTCTTTTGGTATCATATAGAAAAAGCTGAAAGCATCCCACAGAATTGTTTCTTGGGAGAATGAAGTGGGTTCATCCGGCAATATGTTAATATGTTTGCTGGGCATATAGTAAGCACTCAATGAGGTTTTCGTATTATTATTTCTATTATTTGAACGGCTCCTTTATGAAATCATAAGTGGATAATATATAAGACAAGGAAGAGCTATTACAATGACACAGACAATATGTGTTCCAGGATTTTAGTGATGGGAGGGATTACTTCTGGCCTCTTTTTATCAGAGAAAGTTTTATGAGGGGGCTGGACATCATGCTGCCATGTGGACTTGTCTGAGACTAAGGGATGCCTTTGGTGGGAAGAGACACTGGGGACTGGAGCCAACACTTAAGAGAAAAGTAGAAGTTACATTGGAAAGGCAGAATGTGCATAGACTGGGATGATTTGGAATGGCAGTCTACAGAGAAAAGCATCTTGGTAGGCCGTGTGTGTATGCTGTGTGCCGCACAGGTGTTATGGGAAGAATGGAGTATCAAAATCATTGCTTTAAGGGAATGAACCTGGGAGGAAGGAGTCCAAGGAAGGAAAGACTGAGGATAATTTTTCAGTAGCTCAGGCTGGAAAAGATAAATACAAGCATGGAGAGATGGCAGTGGATATGCAAAGAAAGAGGCATATGGGAAAGATGTGCCAAAGTAATAATCAGCAGGTTCTGGAAACTGACTTGGGCTCAGGGAAAGGATGAGAGCTAAGAAAAAGAAGGTAGAAGGAAAGCTAATTATCACATCCCAGATTTGAACCTAAAGATCTAGAAGAATGGTGGTATGTATGGACGGAACACAGGGTGTGAAATACTTGGAGGAAAAGGCCCTTACTTAAAGAAGAATGAGGAAAGGCCAGACCAGGAGGGAGGGCATGGGAGGTCCGAGGATAGAGCCTTCTGGTGGTGCAGAGGCAAGGGAAGAAGAGAGAAGAGTTTCAAGAAAGAATTGATCGACATGTTAAAAGCTTCAAGATAGAGAAGATGAGACCCGTGAAGAGCCCTCATTCGCCTAAAGACATTGGTGACTTTAAAGAGGGTGATTTAGAGAGAGAGATGGCTTGTAGAGCTTCACAGAGAGGAAGAAGAGGCTGGGCGATTATCTTTTAGTTTGGTTTTAAGTTTGGGTGAAAATGAAAGGGAAAAGATAGGACGGTAATTCAAGAGTAGGCAGAGCTAAGGTAAGGTCTGTTCCTGAAGCGTTTGTGGAGTAAGAAATATGGACATATTTTCAGGCACAAGGCTTAAGGAGTAAGTACAAAGCAAGAGACTACACGTGCTGGAAGAGGGTATGAGCACAAGTAGGCTGAGTCCTGTAAATCTTTGCCAAGCAGCTCTGAGGATCCAGCTGTGGCCGGCAGGCAGTCACAGAGAGAGCAGAGAAGATGGATAGGTCAGTCTGCACATCCCAGTGCACGGTGGGACGTCACAAAAGAGAAATATGATGGAAAGTAGGCAAAGAAAGTATTTAAAAAGCTATCCATGGCCTCTCTTCCTCTCTCTCTCTCCCTCCCTCTCAAAAAAAAAAAAAAAAAAGTAAAATAAAAATTTAAAAAGGGGGCGCCTGGGGGTCTCAGTTGGTTAAGCATCCAACTCTTGATTTAGGCTCAGGATGATGATCTCAGGGTCGTGAAATCAAGCCCCGCCCTGGGCTCTGCCCTGGGCAAGGAGGCTGCTTAATTAAGATTCTCTCTCTCCTTCCCCCTCTGCCCCTTCCCCCTGCTCGCCATTAAATAAATAAACAAACAAACAAACAAATAAATAGCTAGCTATCCATGGCATCTAAGTTCCAACGGGAGTATAGAAGAACAGAGGCAGACACCCAATGGAAGTGACGAAGAGGAGGTAAAAGGTTGTGTCCCTCACCCCCAAATTCAGACTTAGAATCATCCGTTTTGAAATCAGAGCAGTTCCAGATGTCAGCAACAGAAGTTGGCGGCTCTTATGGAAACACAGGGTAGTTTGCTGCGAGCGGTGAACGTCATTGGCGTGCAGGAGGTCCCAGGAAATGAGAGGTCGGGGTCTTGAACTGGGCACGCAGAAATCACAGAGAAGGCTTGCACAGAGAAGAGTGTGAGCCAAGTGCCAGCCTGCAAAGCACGGTGGAGGAGCAAGGAGTGATGGATGAGCATGGTAGGAGTGAAGGGATGACAGGGAGAGGGGATGATTTGTGCCGGGGAGGCAGGCATGGTGACCAGGAGGACACCCAGAGAGAGAAGAAAGGGATCTGGAGGCAGACGCTCTTGAGAACGGAGGAGGCCTTTAACCCAAGCCAGGGCTGTGCTGGGTCACAGAAATGCCTCAGGGGAAACTAGCCACCCGTGTGGAGATCCAGGAAGACCTGGGTCTTTGCCAGGGGCTGTGACGTCATCACAGTCGGCTTCTGGCCCGCCAGTTGATTCCCCCCTCAGTCATATCTTTAAAGAGACCTGATCTCTGTTTCTTCATTCACTTTTCTATCTGAGATGTTGAATGGCAAGGTTGGGAGTGAGTCTGAAACAAGGACCGCCCCTTACCTCCCAGGAAAGTCGGAGGGTAGAGAAATTTAGGACATTTCCACAAAGCCATAGTTCTCTCCTCTATCTCTATAACTAAGAAAAAAAAAAAAAAGAAATTCCTCCGTGGATTCTCAACTCACATTGGTTTGTAGTTAAAATTCCCCCAACCAAACCAACCCACCAAACCAAACAGGATTTGTAGTTAGATGCAGAATGCCTCAGTTTAATTTTTAAAAACAAGGTCTGCTATCATCCAAATAAAATAATTTCTTTTTCAGACTTCCTAAAATACATACACTTTTAAAGTCAGTTGTTTGGGGGAAGTTTTTAGATAAACTCATTGAGGCTCCACGCGTTTGCTTATATGGAAGAGCATGCGCAGTAGAGGATGCTGAGCTGTCAATCAACACGCAGGACCCTGGAATATACCGTCCCTGAACGGACCCCGGAGGAGACAGGGTTTCATTTCACATGGAAGAAGTGAGCAAATCTGACCTTGATCCAAGGATAGCAATGCCATTAAAAAAAAAAAAAAAAATGTTATTTATTTATTTATTTATGAGAGAGAGAGAGAGAGAGAGAGAGAGAGCGCACAAGCAGGGCAGGGGCAGAGGGAGAAGCAGACCAATCCGGAACCCTGAGGTCATGACCTGAGCAGAAGGCGGAAGCGTAGACTGAGCCACCCAGGCACTCCGGGCAATGCCATTTCGTTCAAGATTAAAGATAATTATGATTTTCCCTAGAGTTCTTTTCCTAATAACTTTTTCCCCCCTACCTCAGTTGCAGGTGGAGGATGTGAAAAGAATGTGTTCAATCTATGACTCAAATGTCTCTTTTTTAAAATAATATTTTAGTGACTTTGCTTTCTTCTCTTTTTAAAAGACAAACTATAGAGAAAAACAATAATCTGTATTACATGCCATATAGAATTAAAGTACTGATATTTTGCCATTGTTTCTTTTTTGTTATACTGAAGACATAGAATAACATGAAAAATCTTGTTTATTCCCTGCTTAGTCCTATTCCATACCTTCCTTCTCCTGGACTACATTGTGTATTTTTTCATTATTTACCATTTGTACATATGTTTCTACAACTACCTTTTTGCACTCTGGATTTTTTTCCCCACTTTTTAAAATATTTATTCATCCATGTTGATACATAAAGATCTAGGACACTATTCCTATAATAATATTGATTTTTAGAATCCATTTCCCCGACTGACTACATATATGTGTTTCTTTGGATTCTAACTATTAATAATAAAGAGTGATGCAATTGGATATGCTCATGTTTTCTGCTTGTATGTATAGGCAAGGATTCTCCTAGAATGCATATAGTGACCAGAATTTTGAACCCTCCTGGATACTGCCAAATTGCTCTCCAAAGTGATTTACCAAATAACACTCAGCATCATGAGAGTTCCTTATTCTCCACAAAACACTCAGGAGTGTATGAGAATTCCTAGTTCCCCTGAACACTTAGACTTAATGTTTTTCTTACGATAGCAGTCTTACTTAAGGTGAGCTTTCTTTTTTCCCCAGAACAATCCTACTATGTTTCTTGCATATGCTCCCTCTTTGACAGGTTGTTGTATTTTTTTTAAAGATTTTTATTTATTTTATTTGACAGAGAGAGAGAGAGAGATCACAAGTAGGCAGAGAGGCAGGCAGAGAGAGAGGCGGAAGCAGGCTCCCCGCTGAGCAGAGAGCCCGATGTGGGGCTCGATCCCAGGACCCTGAGATCATGACCTGAGCCGAAGGCAGTGGCTTTAACCCACTGAGTCACCCAGGCGCCCCTTTGACAGGTTTGATACAATGGAATACACCAATCCATTGGTGTTATCTGTCCGTGAAATACTGGAGGTCACAGAACTCCTTACTAGTCGCCTCTTAGTCCTCCGTCTTCTGTGACAAATGTGATGTTGGTAGTTGGCAAAGAGAAAAACGGCTAATGGAACAAGACTAGCCTCACCTCTAATGTAGGTGGAGCCAAAGCTGTTGGGACTGATTCTCCCCTCCAAAGGCACTTAGAACTCCTGCAGAAAGAGCCTCATGTTTGCAGTAAGTGATCTCTGAGCGTCTAACAGATCACATTTCTTCTGTTACTTGCTATGACTGTTTATACTTCTCCTGATTCCTCCCAAATCAGGCATCATTCTTCTCAGAAAAACACCCAAACTTCCACACTGGGCTGTTAGGAGTGTTATTTTTCCCCCCTAAGTAATGGAACTAATAACATTCATTTTGGCAGTAAAAACCCAAAAACCCTTTATGTTTACTTGCTTATCTGACACCAAGAACTTTAGGCAGCAGACTGAACTGACCAGACCATTCCTTAAAGACAAATTATTTTATGCCTTTGATATTACAAATCTATAGTGCAAATTATGGCAATTAGGAAATATAACAAATATTAAAATTAAGGAGAAACTAGATCACACAGATATATGGATATTTTCTGGTCTTTTCCTGGCAAAGTGCCACTGACCTCTTTGTTGAAGGGTCTGCTGTAGCTGATTGATAGTGAGATATTTCTGGATGGTTGTCTATGCAGCTAGAATTCCTGAAAATACTGTTATTTTTTTTTTAAGATTTTATTTATTTATTTGAGAGAGAGAGCACGAGCAGGGAGGAGGAGCGGAGGGAGAGGGAGAAGCAGACTCCCCGCTGAGCAGGAAGTCCCACTTGGGGCTGCGTCCCAGGACCCTGGGATCATGACCTGAGGTGAAGGCAGACGTTTAACCGACTGAGCCACCCAGGCTGCCCCTGAAAATACTGTTTTAAAGAACTGTCAAATACCTGACATACATGCCTTTTGCTTATGAAGGTCTTCTCACCTCCAAAGTACTAGTTTCCAAGAGTCCAGACTTTGGCACTTTTACTCTGCCTGGTGAACCTGTGTCCAGTTATGGCTTTGTACAGTCCCGCTCGGAGCTTTGCCTATACTTCTGCCCTCACTGAGATGCTATACTCTCCTAATTGTTCTGCTGAACATGCTTCATCTATTCCCTGCTTATATTTTACATTGCAGGGAATATATACAACCAAGCAAAATATTGAAGGAAACAGAATTCTGTCACTGCAAATGCCCAATACAACTTACTTTATTCACCAATTGTCATCAGATTCCTGTTAAAAGATCATTTTCCAAAAGGTGAAATCATGGGGCTCCTGGGTGGCTCAGTGGGTTAAAGCCTCTGCCTTCGGCTCAGGTCATGATCTCAGGGTCCTGGGATCGAGCCCCGAATCGGCCTCTGTGCTTGGCAGGGAGCCTGCTTCCCCCTCTCTCTCTGCCTGCCTCTCTGCCTACTTGTGATCTCTCTCCTTTCTGTCAAATAAATAAATAAAATCTTTAAAAAAAAGATACAAAAGGTGAAATCATCACTCTCGTACAATATAAAATGAAACTGTGGCAAAGATTTTATTTAACTCATTAATTAATAAAGGGATGGTAAGATGTTAAAAGTGGGTCAAAGAAAAATCTCAGAAGTAGCTATATTTACAACGTAGGCCATCAGGAATACTAAACTGAATTTTCTAATAAATACAAAAATAATATCCTATAGAGTGCTAAGATGTGATGCTTGGGATAATCATTTCTACGGGGTGGAAATCAACAGTCTTTATTAGAGAAAATTAATTTGCATTTCTGTGAATGAGAATAATTTGCATTACTATGTGTCTGTATCTTTCAGAATTATAAAATAGGTGAGCAAAAATAATGAAAGGTATAGACTTACAGATTCAGTTCCTCCCAAAGGGTCTGGTAGATGGCATTTGACATTCTGTGACAGTCATCTTTTCCCATTTTAAATGGAATCTCTATTTTCTTGATATTTCTTTTTTTTCCCCCTGAAGATTTAATTTGTGTATTTGAGAGAGCACATGCACAGGGGGAGGGGCAGGGGAAAAGGGCAGAAGGAGGGGGAGAGAGAGTCCCAAGAAGACTCCCTGCTGAGCACGGAGCCGGACTCAGGGCTGGATCCCAGGACCCTGAGATCATGACCTGAGCCCAAACCAGAAATTGGATGCTTACCTGACTGAGCCACCCAGGTGCCCTGACAATTCTGTTTTTAATGGAAGTAATACTCCTCAGTTAGAAACAAAATTGAAGGGCTATGAGGAAAATTCAAACTATTGGTCTGATAAATCTTTCTTTTATTGTAGATACATGTGTATATTAAATTTCAATTAATTGCCCCAAACTAGATATTCAACATTCAGCATATTTAGGTTATTTTTATAGACGTTAGATTATGGATCTGTTACCGTAGTTTGTACTCTAATCAGATAAGATCAACAGGGGCTTCCCAGACAAATGCAGTCCTTACACGTGCACAAAGTGACTTGTTGGTTCGGAGGAACCACGAGAAGCAACCAGAATACACGCTCTGCAATTCTAGTAGTAACATTGCCGTACAAGTATCCAAAACCATAATGAAAAATGTTTCCAAATCCAAACAAACGTCAGAACTTGATTTGTGTTGTAACAGCAACGCTGTGGCATGTCCCTTGTCCCCCTTAAGCCTTTCGATTTTTGGAAAACACGGTTTGATTGATAGGGAGCTGAGAAAGTCATGGGCGTCGGGAAGGGAGTGTGGAGCCTGCCTTGGGTGCTCTGCTTCTGGGTGAAATGCTGACCCACCCTGACCTTTTCCTGCTGTCCTCTCCACCCCACTGTTCTCCAGCCTCTGCTGAATCCCTGTGCTTTTTCACCTCACCCGTCCTTACTTGCCTGCCTTTCTTGCTCCCACGTTCCCCTCCTGTCCCCTCTCTCCTCTCCCTTCTCCCGCTCGCATCATCTTCTCTCCCTCTCTCTCCTCACCTCCAGCATCTTCCATTTTCCTTCGCCCTAGCTAACTTTGCTCCTCCTGGCTGGCCGGTCTAAAGCTTCATTTTTCGGAATAGAGGTCATTTTCTCCCCACAGTATAGCCCCGTGAGAATGGGGAGGGACGGCACATGACAAACTGGCATTTTAATGACGATTGAACAAGAGCACTGTGATATCACCTGTGAAACTGCTCCATTCTGCTGGGGTTTCAACTCTAAAACCCCGACGATCTTCTCTTTTCCTCTGAGTCCTCTGTCTTTCCTTTTGCCTAAAGGGGGGCAGCTATCTCCTGCTAACACTAAACGTGCACAAAGCCCACCCTCCTGGGTCCCAGCAGTGGGGAAAGGTGGGGGAGGAGGCAACGAGAAGGGGGCAAGCGTGGTGGTGGGCTTTGAGGTGAGGCGGGAGAGGCTGGCCAGCGCCCGGTGCTGAAGGGGCTGGAAGCCACGCAGAAGGGCTTGGCCTTGGATCCTAGGCCACAGAGAGATTTTAAGCATGTGAATCCTATCGTGAGGATTGCATTTGAGAGAAATTGTTCCCACTGCAGGGAGGAGAACAGATTGGAGGTGAGCCGAAGGTCTGCAAGAAGACCACTGGCATGGTATGTTTGTGGTCGTGCCTGCTCACACCCCCAGCCCAGCATTTTCCACCCCCCCTTGCACGAGCCTCTGGTGCACTGCCTTTGAGGGCTGACAGTCACCTCTCTAGACAAAATGTCAACAGTCCCAGCCTCTTGGTAGCTCAGCTGGTTAAAACCGCATGCTTATAGTTCCAGCCTTCTTCCTAGAGCCTCCTGGGTGTGCAAGCCGTGCACAGAGCCCATATCAACAGGGTCCTCGTGCTGGGTTTAATATTCTGCTGTCACCTTAATTTGTGGATGAGTGGCCTTGCATTTTCATTTTTTTTGCACTGAGGCCTGCAAATTACGGAGGGGCTTCTGCTTCCAGCAATCTATGGATGGTAGCCTTCAGATCATTCTTTAAACCCTAAGGGAAAATGGCCAGAGGACTCTAGCAATTGTCCCAAGATGAGGCACAGAATATTGCCAGCATTTCCAAAGATGGAAAGGAGAGAGTCTTTCCTTCTGATGGCAAACAGACTCTTCGGGCCTGCTCCAACCTTCCTCCCTTCAGGGGCTCTGTAACCCAACATCTGGACTGTGGCCAGAAAATGCTTCAGCCCGGTGGGAGAGGACAAGGGCATTCATGACTTTTGCGGAGTTAAACACTTGGAGAAAATTTCAGGGAGAAAGCACTTGGTGAAAGGTGAAGCTAGCTGGCCCGTCAGCTCCCTGCCTGCTGCTCGGCTCATTCGGATTTTCATGGGTCTTAGCATGTTTATTCTCCTCTTTCCAGTGGCCAAAGGACAAGTTTAAATTTCTTATTTCCTCTAGGGAGCCCGGAGAAAGGCAACAGGCACGAAATACAGGAAATCATGTGGAGAGGATCTCTTATTTATTACGGTTCCCATATTACTTCCCCTCCCCCAGCCTCCGCCCCCACCTCCAGCCACACTGTGTCCTTAGAGCTTTTTCCTGCCGCACAGAACAGAAGGGAATTCACCTCTGCTCCCCGAGGTCTGGTCTTGGGAAACCCCACCCTCCTGTGGCTGTGTGACTGAATGGGAGGCCCTTAAGCTTCAGCTCACCTAAGCGGTTCTTGGGAAGATCTCCAGTACTGGTCAAATTTTAGGAGGCTGCAAACCACAGAAGAGAAAGGTAGGTCCCTGAATTATTTTGTTCTGTCTTGCTGTGGCTCCAGCTGCTCTGAAGTAGATGTGTGCGTCCATATGGCTTCTCCAGTTGGCTGCGGGCTTTCAACATGTGTGCCTCTTTGAGATTTACTGATTCCTGGACTGTAAGAAAAAATTGTGAGCAGGGAGGTGACATTTGGGTTTTTTGAATTTGAATGTCTTTGTTTTGTTTTTTTTTTTTTGGTTTTTGTTGTTTTTTTTTTTTGAACGTCTTTGGATAAAGAATGCCAACTAGCAGGGTACATAAAATAGGAAGCTGATTCTTATTTTCTTTGGAGGGCAAATCTCATTAGAAGTTGCATGTTTTTGGCTTCTGCATAAGGGGAGAAAGCTTACTGTCTGCCTTTTCTTTTCAAAACAGACCCCTACCATGATTATTTTTTTAATTTCTTTCTGAGATGAGCTTCTTTTTTGTTTTTATTTTTTTATTTTTATTTAATTTTAATTTTTTTTTTTTTGGAGTGAAAAACATACCAGAGTTCGCAAAGGATTTCTCACAGAAATAGAAATAGGTGTTTGTTTTTTTAAGATTTTATTTATTTATTTTAGAGAGAGAGAGCATGAGAGAGGGAGAGATCACGAACAGGGGGAGGGGTAGAGGGAGAAGCAGACTCCCTGCTGAGCAGAGAGCAGGACATGGGACTCGATCCCAGGACCCTGGGATCACGACCGGAGCCGAAAGCAGACTCTTAACCAACTGCGCTACCCAGGCGCCCAAAATAGATGTTTCTAATTTAGAGTACCTGTAAGTTATAAGTATACGAACAAGCATTCTGTTCAGGATCCGATGGACTTCCATGTTAATTTTCCATGTTTGAAAATATGAAACCATTGCTCTCTCTGCTGTTTCCCGAAATCAGAAGCGTGTAGTGACAGTGTCTATCAAGTGATGGCTGAGAGGCTGATTTTATTTATCCTGTTGAGATAACTGGTTGCCAGGATGGTACTCACCCCTTGGCTGGTGGCTTTGGTTGGTCACTATTGAGAGTCAAGATGATGCGTCAACAGAGACCTGGAGAGGGGTTAAGCTTTATTCAAATAACAGGACATATTTCTCTGGATTAATTTTTTACCTTTTATATTTGTGTTGTTTCGTTTTTGTCTTCACAACTATGCCTTATTCCGGAAGAAATATTTTATGGTGACTTCACAGAATATCGGCTAATTTATAGCCATTTATTGAACACTGGCTATTCTTCCCAAGCTTATTCAGTTCAGACGCTCGTGATTTCTTGCCACTTATGAATTTATCTTAGCACAGTTGCTCTCCATTCCATCCTCCATGTCCTACCACAGGGTTCTTGGGAAAATGCAATTCTGATAATGTCACTCTCCTCAGTGAAATATTTCCTCTTCACCCCATTGCTTACATCCTTGCTACCTAAAGGGTAGACCATTCTGAGACCAGCTGCATCACCCGTCACTTGAGAGCTTGTTAGAGATGCAAATTCTCCATTCCCTCCCCAGACTTAGTGAATTTGTATTTTAACCAGGTCCCTGGGAGATTCATACGCACATTAAAGCTTGAGAAGCCCCAACTTAAGGAAGGCAGACAAGACCTTATAAGTTTGTTCCTTTTCATCCCATCCAGCCTTACCTCTCACCACCTATCTTTCCTGCTATACTGAACACCTTCTCTTTCCCCAAGATGTGAGAGTGCTAATGGCTACCTACATCTCTGCGTGCTGTTCTCCCTGTCCAGGAGGCCACCGTTCATCTTCATCTGCAGCCTGCTAGTTACCCCTCCATCCCCTCATCCAGTCCATCTCAGACCAACTGTCTCTCAAGTCGGTGCTTTATAGCACTTGGTGAAATGTTTCTGTCATAGCCCATAGCACACTATATTATGATTGCTATGCTTATTTTCATTTGTGAGAGTTATTGGGCTTTTATTTTTGAATCTAGAGCTCTTGAAGCAATGTCAGGTGTTTATTGAATTCATGAAGAAATGAATGAACAAATGAATGGACATATTGACTGAAGAGCCCAAATTAATTACCAGGCTGAGATCTAGAGTTTGAAGTTTTCCAAGGAGATTGTCAATCTCCATAATGTTTTCCCATGCTGTCTTTTATGAGACTTTGTTGGATTTTTTTCACCAAGTATTTTGAGTACCCACCGTGTGCCATACTTTTCAGAATCTATTTTTTGCTAGAGAGAAAGAGAACACATGTGAGTGGGGGTGGAGGGAGCAGAGGGAGAGAGAGGGAGAGAATCTTAAGGTGGCTCCACACTCAGCATGGAGCCCAATGTGGGGCTCGATCTCATGACCCTGAGATCATGACCTGAGCCAATATCAAGAGTTGGACACTTAACCGACTGAGCCACCAGGCGCCCCCAGAATCTATTTCTCTGTGTCTCTATGGATAGCCTCTCCCATTAGTTGTTTCTCTACCGGTGCCCCTGCTGTCCACCACTCTAAGTCAGAGACTTACTCATTTCTCAGCATCTATGTACCGAGCACCTGATACCTACCAGACACAGTGCTATGTGCTTGGGGCATGATGGCAAATGATGCAGATGTGACTACTGCCTTCATGCAGCTCCCCTTACAGAGAGCACATTCTTGATCGTCTTCTATCCCACTTCTCCCTAAAAGGCATTAGGGAAAGCTGAAGTCTGATCTCTAATCCAAATTGGCACAGCCGGGGAAAGGCATCGGACGCTAGAAGGCAATGTGATTTAGCAGAAAGAAAGCTGGGTTGTGTTTTGGGGCCCTGATTCAGTCCTGTGCCTGGAACTCACTTGCCATGTGAATTAGGGCGGGGCCGCATCCATTCTCCGAACTTCGATTTTTCTCTAATGGTGAGCAAGATACAGAACCATAAGGAAGAGAAACTCCTACCTTAATGAGCGCATAGAGAAGATAGTGTCCAGGGAGTCTCCGTGCTCACCTTCTCTCCTGCTGCATGATTACTGAAAGGCAATGCTCTGTAGTACTCTGAGTCAAGCCGGCAAAGAAGAGATCTTAAGGGAGTCGTGGCATCACTGTGCCGTGTGTTCGGCCAGCAAGCACAGTGTGGCAATGTTTCCTAGGGAGCAGAGCCCTGCAGCTTGAAGAAACCCACTTGACATTAGCTGTTGGGTATAGAGCTGGTTGAAGTAGGGCAGCTAAGGAAGGAGACGGTGTCATCCCCGGGCCATCTCTGTCTTTGGAAAGCAGCCAGGGGAAGGGAGGAATGTAGCTCTACCAAGTAGTGCGGGACCAATCTAAAAGCGTCAAGATCTATAGCCAGTCCCTGACCCTCACTGCGGCAGAGCCACAAAGATTTCTTTTTTCTTTTTCCACCTAAAGATTTGTGTCTAAACCAGCTGTCACCTAGAACTAAACGTTGGGCAGGGCATAGTATACATTGTCCCCATGCTTGGTGCTCCCATGGGGCACATGGATGGCTTGTCTTTGTTCTCCAAACAACCAGCAGCTTAGCCTGAAGCAAACTTCTTGGGCAATTCAGATAATTTCTCTTTCAGTCTTCAAGCCTGCTTGTCTTACTCCCTCATCATCTGGAGCTTCCAAAGGAAATGCCCCCCAGACCTCGTGGATTCCTTCTTGCTTCCTGTTACTCAGGCATCTCTTTACCGCCATCTTCCCACACACCTGGCTTGTCTATTGTCGCCTTTCAGCAGCCGAAGTGTTTTCAGCTGGTCATTTCCTAACCTTTCAAGTTACCATTCATCTCTATTAGCACAAATTTTAACAACAAAAGGGAGGTCAGCCTGCATAAGAGGTTTCAAATGACCTCCTGCCAATCTCACAATGTACCTGAGATCAACCTTGGCTGTACCTGGTCAGCGTCTCTTTTTAAATCAGAGGCATGGGGTGGGCTGGAAAGAGGCAGATCTGGTTTTGAATCTCCCTTCTGCCACTTCCTTTCATAAGTAACTATATCTTGCCAAGTCTTAGTTTCATTTCTAGAAACGCAGATAATCTTTAGCACACAAAGTCATAGAGATTAATCAGTTTCAGTACCTATTGTGTTGCTTCAAAACATACATCAGATCTTAAAAGAGGAGGCTGGCCAACACGGTGAAAATGAGAACATTGTCATTTGCAGACCCGTTGAAGGAACGAGGAGGTATTCGAAGTAAAAAGTTGGTCTCGTAGCACGTGGAGGTTGCCTTCAAATATTTAAAGATCACTTCATGTGGGAAACGAAGTTAACAGAAGACTGATGAGTGGAAATTATAGGGTAACAGGTTTTGATTCAATGTGTGGAAGGGTTTACCCACCATCAGGATTGTCTAAAACCGGGTGAGCTGCCTTACGGCGCGGTGAACGCCCTGTCCCAGGCACTGTGCCAGCACCCCGTTAGCCCCTGGCCGGGGTGTTCCCGAAGGGATGCCCACACTGGGTGGAGTCTGGCTGATGACCTCTAGGTCCTTCCCGCTCAAAGCTACCGGGAGTCTTGTGATGTCAGGTTCCCAACCCAAACCACCAAAGGAGGGTTACCAGAAAAAAAAAAAAAATCATCAGGCCGTAGAGTGATCATAGTTGCATTTTTACTAGCTCACGCAACATATCTGCAGCGATCATTTCTAAATAGGGTCTTTGCCACAACAATAGAGCTACAATGGACTTCCAGGAAAAGCAAAAAAGAAATGAGAACAATGAAGTGGGAAAAGTTCATCCCAAACCACCCTTCTTGGGTTACTCTTTAACTAGATTGTGGGTTCCTCCTTGTGCTGCAAACACATTCTTTTTTTTTTTTTAAAGATTTTATTTATTTATTTGACAGAGAGAGAGAGATCACAAGTAAGCAGAGAGACAGGAAGAGAGGGAGGGAAGCAGGCTCCCTGCTCAGCAGGAGCCTGATGCCGGGCTCGATCCCAGGACCCTGAGATCATGACCTGAGCCGAAGGCAGACGCTTAACCATCTGAGCCACCCAGGCGCCCCAATACATTCTTATTTGATGGAAAATTGCCACATTTCGGTACATTTTCTACCAAACTAGGTTCAGGCAAGTAACAGCAAGACTCAGCTTTCTTTGTCTCTGATCTCTGCTATATCCATAAAACAGAAACACTATGGAGATGTATTCTTAGCTGTTCAGAAATCTAATTTTTATTTCTTCTTCTTTTTTCTTTTTTTTAAAAGATTTTATTTATTTGACAGAGAGAGACACAGAGAGAGAGGGAACACAAGCAGGGGGAGCGGGAGAGGGAGAAGCAGGCTTCCCGCTGAGCAGGGAGCCCGATGCAGGGCTCGATCCCAGGACCCTGGGATCATGACCTGAGCCGAAGGCAGACGCTTACCAACTGAGCCGCACAGGCGCCCCCAGAAATCTAATTTTTTAAAAGTGCAAAATAAATGGTGCTACTCTCCCCTAAATGGCAAGGACCATGAGCGGGATACATGACTCTTGTGGGGAGAGGAGAGCTGGCTGGAGCTGTCTGCCTACTCTGAGTTAGGTCTTCAGCCATCGTTTCCATCCACCTTCCTTTTCTGCTAAATGAACCACGTTGATCACAGCCTCTCTGGCAGGTAAGGACCTGGAGACTCAGAGTCGGGAGAATTTAGCTCAGGGAGGGTCCCAGGTGCGTCCTCTATTGCCAGACTACCCCAGGCTTCTTCTTCTTCTTTTTTTTTTTTTTAAGATTTTATTTATTTATTTGACAGAGAGAGATCACAAGTAGGCAGAGAGGCAGGCAGAGAGAGAGGAGGAAGCAGGCTCCCCGTTGAGCAGAGAGCCCGATGTGGGGCTCGATCCCAGAACCCTGAGATCATGACCTGAGCCGAAGGCAGACACTTTAACCCACTGAGCCAGCCAGGCGCCCCATACCCCAGGCTTCTTTGCTAGTACTTTATCCTTCGTGGACTCAGAAGAACTGGCTGATCGAGGGTTTTTGAAACCTCGCATCTTCTGCAGTTGCTTGGGGAGCAAGTCAGTATGCCGTACTCTCTTCAGTCTTGTTTGAGAATCCCAGAGCAAAAGAGCAGCGGTCCTCACCACCGAAATGGATATCAGCAAATGCTCCATTCTGTGAAAGCTAACCAAAACCAGGATATATTTTATTCTCCAGGTTCACCTACGCTTGCTCTCTTAAAAACAAAGTTAAAACAAATCCCTTTGAAATATAATGAACCGTGCATGGCAAAATCATAGACACCCATGCAGACCAGTGTGTTTATTTTTAGATGCACATCAGCCTGGCCAGCATAGCAAAGCAACTGTCTAATGTCCAAACTATGGCCCTGGGAATTTCCTCTAACAAGGCTGTGTTTCCGTGCATTGTTACAGTACAAAGGGCAGGAGGCCTGAGTGGAAGGCTCATGGTAACCCCGCCCAGAGAGAGATCTGGAACCTGTCATTCCCTCAGTCTGCATGGTCCTGAGTGCCGGGGTCAACATGGAGGTCTCCCGCCAGCTCTGGGCAGATGCAAATGAGTAGACATGTATGATTATTTCATCTAAAAATATCCCAGAGACCCGTGAGGGCATTTAAAAATAAAGGCTCAGATTTCGATCGGCAGCCAAGGATCTAATCCTCACCCGGGCCGTGAAGTGGATTCTGGTCTAGCCCAGAAAACAGAGATGTCATTCGGAGATCCTGCATTTGACCACAATTAAAGAGGTTGTCAAGCATATTGTAATACAAAAGCATCCATGCACATAGACACACACACACACACACACACACACACACACACACACACACACAGAGCAGGTATCAGACATTTTTCTGAATCACCCTGATCTTTGCTGTTATCCTAGTCCAGTTTCTGTTCCTTAGTTTATTTATCTATGAAATGGGTGCAACGAACCTCATGTCCTATTAGTTTTGGGGAGAAATAAGGTATAATATTACAAATCAACTGACTCAAACTAGACTTCTGCTAAAAGTTTTGCATTTGGGGCCTAATATGCTTTGAGCATCTTACAAGAAATTACTCAAAATCTTTACCACCAAGGCTCCAGGGGGGTTTGGTTGTTGCTGTTTTGAGGGTTGCTTTTTTGTTTTTGTTTGATCTTTTATTATTATTATTATTATTATTTGCCACTGTAAAAAAAGAAGCCTAATCTGTGACTTCATTCTGTGAGTCATTGGCAGACTTTGCTAGCCGGGCTGTCATGTCTTTGTCAAGCTGTCTCTGCCACTGGGGAAGGTCACTGCATTACACTCAAGGTCGCAACACTCAGGGTTGTATCTGGAGGTCACTGTGGAAGATGAAGGAGTAGGTCTCAGCTCAGCATGTAGCGGCCCCTGCCCACTCTCCGTAGGGTCTGCGCCCTGCATTCCAGCAGCCTGTGTGGGGATGGGGCCCCGGAACCATCAAAGGCCTGAGGGGCAGGGGGACCACGCTCACGCAGGGCAGCCCTGAGCTGAGATTGTGGGACTCTGCTAGTAGGTGGATGTTTAGCCCCCTTCAGGTCTGCAGATGCAGGAAAAGGTGTTCTAGCCCTTTGGTGAAAATGCAAGAATGTTGTTAAAAACGCCTTTATGGATTGTTTTGTTTGCAAGTGTTTATTATCAGACACCCCTCAGGGGTTCACAGGGCAGGTTGCGAATGTCCAAGTGGGGCCTGGGAATTTCCTTCTACAAAGGCCCTGCTTCCTCTCTTTGTTAGTCCTCAGAGAACAAGTGGAAGCATTACTAGAGATCCCGACTTAACCCTTTCTCCTGTCCGCTGCTCTCGTGTCCCCATATCATAGAACGATCACACTTCCCGCCTGCTAAGAAGCAGAGAGATCTCGGGGTGCGTGGGCGTGCATTTGCAGATTTACGTGTGTGTGTCAGTGTGTGTGTATGTGTGGTTGGTGAGAAAAAATAGATAATAAAACACAAAGCATGGCATTTTAAAAGCTTTCATTCAGTATCCTAACATGCACCCAATCATGGTTTAGACCAGGGAAAACTTCTATCTTTCTTTACCGTATATGCTTTCCTATGAAAAAGGCTGACCCGGTTTTAGTTCCCTGTCCCTGGGGCAGGACCCTTCTAGAATGACCGTTGCGGTTCTCACTTGGGATCCACTTACCGCCTACCATGGAGCACCACGAGTTGAAGCTCTTCCAATCAACCCAGTGGTTTATTGACCTTATGCTACAGACCTAAATTCTACTGGGCACCAAGGGGAAGCAGAAGTTCTGCCTGCAAGAAATGTCAAAAATATATAACTTTTACACATATACACAGACACACACTTATGTGTGTTTATAAGTGAGGAGACAAAGAAGCCAGATAACTGTAGAGTCTAAGTCTGAGGCGATCAGAAGAGATACAAGAACCCTCACCCAGCTGGAGACTCTAAGCATCCCTGGAGACATTTCCACAGTGTCTCCTCTGCCCACAAATCTCCAAGCACCAGTACGACCGAGCGCATGCGTGCACATAGACACACATACGTGCATTCACGCACGCGCGCGCACACACACACACACACACACACACACACACACTCCACTCCCAGGATATGGCTTTGCCTTCCCAGAGGAAGTAACTCCCTTGCTTTCTCACACCAACTCCAGGAAAGGATCAGCTTCAACACTCATCTCTTCCTCCTCCTTTCCTGTCTCAAGAGATGACCTTTCCCACACCCAGAGCTCAGCTCTCCTCGCCCTCCCTTCCCCCCACCGCCCCCTGTGGCCTCACTACTCTCCTCTCTGATTGGCTCTTTCCCATTATCCTTGAATCCTACTCAGGTCCTTCGTATTTCAAAACGAGAGGAACCGCAAATCTTCCCCAACCCTGTACTGCTCCTCCATCTTCCTTTTCTTTTGCCAAATACATTTTTGAAGAATTTTGGATGTGCCTGTCTTCCTGTCATCACCAAGCACTCATCCTGCAAACCCCCGGGTTCTGCCCTCCCCCCCTGCCCTCCCCGGTACACGCTGGAGAATGCGCTTGCCCAGATTCTCTCTAACCTCCATGTCCCTGAACCTGTCGCATCTCATTGCCCATGGCACCTGGTGTTGATAACGGCCTCCGCCCATCAGGTCCCTCCTTGCTGGGACCCCACGGTCTCCCTCCTGCTTCTCTTGCTGAGCCTTCCCCATTTTCTTGTAGGTCTTTCCCTTCTGTTGTGCCCTCACCTTCCCGATGGCTATGATCTGGATCACCTTCTCTTCTCCGCCTGTACCACCTCCCTGCCACACTCCACTCCGCTGTCTAGAGTTCTCTCTTCTCCCCTCTCTGTCAAGTAAAACTATTGGCCCTCCAGAGCCCATTTTAAATGTGACCCAATGACTTCCTTTTGAGGGCCCCCCATCCATGTGCCGGACTCACCTCTCTTCTAGCTGTTTGCACAGCACTTCCCCAAGCCCCTTTAGAGGCCTCGTGTATTTGTATTCACAGCAATTGCTCATGTGCATGTTCTCCCAGGAGGCAGGGATGCCATCTTATTCATCTTTTTATTCCTGGCCCCTGGCGTGGTACCCGGCATAGTAGGTTTTTAATCAATGTTTGATGGAAAATTAGGAAAGAGAAAGTGTCCTTTCATGGACATTTTCATAAGCTTATCCCTGAGCTTGATTAACACCTGTACTGTTTTGTAATGGATGTATTAAGAAGCTTTGATTTTAATATAATTTTTAAAAAGATTTATTTATTTATTTGAAAGAGAGGAGGGGAGGGGCCAAGGGAGAGGGAAAGAGAAGATCTCCTGCAGGCTCCCCTTTCAGCATGGAGCACAACGAGGGGCTCAATCCCAGGACTCATGACCTGAGCTGAAATCAAGAGCCAGATGTACAGGGGCGCCTGGGTGGCTCAGTGGGTTAAGCCTCTGCCTTCGGCTCAGGTCATGGTCTCAGGGTGCTGGGATCGAGCCCCGCATCGGGCTCTCTGCTCAGCAGGGAGCCTGCTTCCCCCTCTTTCTCTGCCTGCTTGTGATCTCTCTCTCTCTGTTAAATAAATAAATAAAATCTTTAAAAAAAAAAAAAGAGAGTCGGCGCCCCTGATTTTAATGTAATTTTTAAAGTTAAGCTATCCACATTTAAAATACTAACAATATTTCACTTTCTCCCTAAATTGAAATCACAATTCTTTTTTTTTTTTGAAATACAATTCTTAACACTTCCTATTTGAGTTTTCAATCCCTGTTTAAACGACAACTTGGACTTCATGTTGAATTTGAATTTCCCCTTGGGGAGAGTTTCTGAATGTGTCATGAATGACAGCGTATTTTCATGCACTTGAAGTGGGGTGGCCGTGTTGGAGCATGTTGAGACTTTGTCAAGGTCGCCGCTTCCCCGGGAAGCTGGCATTACGTAAACTGCACCTGCAGGTCGTTGGAAGCCAGAGCAGATCGTTGGAAGCCAGAGAGCGATTTGCACCGTTGTCTGCAGGAGGACTGTGGAGGTCCCGGGAGAATGAGCCTGAGCCCTGAGTCAGTGCAGAATCCAGCCGACCTGCTGTCTTCCAGGACCGTGCAGGGCAGGTCAGCATTTCGAGGACAGAGCCTGAGGCTCGCCCAGCTCTGCATCCTCCCTGGGGCCGGGAGGAGAGAATGGGTGAACTGCTCTTTATTTTGAAGAATCTCAACCCTTTAAAATCTCTGTGTTGGGTTTTTGTGATAACGTGGGTGAAATACTAGCATAAGAGAAAAAGCCATCACCTGCAGACAGACTGGAGCACTGATCAAAATGCAGATTGCCAGCTCCACCCAGACCTATTCCCAGCCGTGTGTGGAGGCAGGTGGGAATGGGGGCTGGGAAGGGGGAGATCTGCAGAGTATGGGCTTTTCAAACAGCACGTGAGATGGTTCTTCCAAGGTCTGATGCACACCGAGCTGTGCATAAGTCACAATATTTAGGAAGTATCTGCTGGCTTGAGTTGAGAAAAGCGTTTACGCAGGTGGCATAAGGGGCCCCTCCCTGCGTTCCTCTGGGTAGGTTAATACTTTTGCCATCTGGGCTCATCTTTGCAGGGACCATCTTCCTGCTGAAGTTGTAACCCTTCTCTGAGCCGCAAGTTTGGAGGAGAATCCTACACGGCTTTGTACTATCGCCCACACCATGAGGTGTTTAACTTTTGGTGTGTTTGCGTCTTAGCAGCTTGTTTAGGGCACAATAGGGTGCAGGGACAGGAGCTGGGTTTGGGGTTCAGATTTTCCCTCAAATGCTTCCATTTGTTTGCCCTCAAATCTGAATAGTTTTTAAACGAGGCTTGGCAAATTGATGGACTCTTCTAAGCCTCCCTCTCTCAGATGGGAATAGCTAAGTAGTTCAGAGATGGTTGTGAAAATTAAATGACATCATGCATGAACCATTTCTTAAAAAGTGCTCGGCCCAGAACCTGTGGTGGAGTTGGTTTTCCCCCAGAGACGGCGATTAATAATAACAACAAAAGTATCATCGACCCCAGCAACTGAGGAACAGAGAGGTTACATAATTTGCCTGAATTTACATAGCTAGTAAGTGGTAGAACTCGGACTTGAACCCAGGTACTCTGCTGGCAGAGCCCATGCTCTTAACCTCTTAGAGCACCTCCGATCGTGCACTCACCAACACTGAGCACTAGCCTACTCTGCACCCAATGCTATGCTAGGTGCCAGGCACTCCACAAGACAGATGGGGTCCTGCCTGGGGGGTGAGAGTGGGGAAAATGGGCATCACAAACAGACCATTCCAGTGCAGTTCAGTGCCCCTTTGATAGAGGGCAGTGAGGGGCAGAAGTATACACACAACTACAGGGAGTCAGAGGCAGCCTCTTGCGGGGAATGACCTTGACTTGGACCTTGAAGGACAATGGGAGTTAGATAAGTGAAAATGGAGGAAGGAGGCAGTTCTGGGCAGTGGCTAGAGAACAGCTGGAGAACACAGTGCTTGCAGGGCACTGAGAGGGTTCAAGGGGAGAGAAGATGAGGACAAAGTGGCAGAGGGTGGTGAAGCTGGATAGGTAGGCAGAAGCTCTAATGATTAAGGGTTTTAGCTGAAGGTAATTTGTCATTTGGAGAAAAAGAGGAACTCTCCATGAACTAAGCCAGCAGCTCCCCTATCTGTCAATGTTTCTCTAAACATACACGGAACTTTTGATTCAACATGCCTAGCCTGAGGATCATGCAACAGTATTTTTCTCAAAAAAAAAAAAAATCATGCTCTATCTCAGTGGTTATTAAACTTCTGTGTGACTCAGAATCACCTCTGGAGAGCTTGTTTTAACACTGATCACTGGGCCCAACCCCCACTCCCCAGGATTTTAGAACCTGGAGGTCTGGGTAGTCTCAAGAATTGATATTTCTAACAAATTCCCTGGTGGTGTTCGTGCTACTAGTCTGTGGTCCTGCAGAGCAGAACCTCCAATCATATAGCCAAGAACTTAGGCCAAATTATTTGTGTGATTCTTTTTTTTTAAAATTTCTTTAAATTTAAATTCAGTTTAGTTAACATACAGTGTTTTATTAGTTTCAGAGGTAGAGGTTAGCGATTCATCAGTTGCATATAATACCCAGTGCTCATCACATCATGTATCCTCCTTAATGCCCATCACCTGGTCACCCCATCCCTCCAACCTCCTCCCCTCCAGCAACCCTCAGTTCCTTCCCTGTAGTTAAACCTTCTCTTAATGGTTTGCCTCCCTCTATTTTCATCTTCTTTTATTTTTCCTTCCCTTCCTGTTCGTCTGTTTTGTGTGATCTTTTTTTTTTTAAAGGAAAAGTTTTGTTTTTGCTTAAGGATTTTATTCATTTATTTGTCAGAGAGAGGGGGGGGGCACAAGCAGGGGAGCAGTAGGCAGAGGGAGGAGCAGGCTTTCCACTGAGCAAGGAATCCGATGCGGGACTTGATTCCAGGATCTTGGGATCGAGACCTGAGCTGAAGGAAGCCGTTTAACCCACTGAGCCAGCCAGGCATTCCTGTTTTGTGTGATTCTTAAGCTGCATTAAAATTTGAAAATTCTTGCAAGGAAGAATGACTAAATCTCTTACCTTCTTTTCTCTAATGTTCCTTTAACTTCTGAATATTTCTGTAGTTGAAGAAAATTTAATCCAAATATTCCCGAAATTCTGGTTGATTTTGATCTGTAAGTGGTCAAAATATGGTGACTTGTAGGTTTCATTGGAATTTCAAAAATCAACCCTTTCAAACTTCTGTTTGCAAAGCAGGAAGTCGCTTGTTGCCCAGAGTAAACACTTAAGGTGAAGGGTTTGTCCCTTTGGAGGGCTTTAGAGCCTCCGCTTTTGAGCACGTTTCTCTACCTTTTAAAACAGTTTGATTCTGAGTCTTTACGGAATGGGCTGTGAATGTGGAAATAGGCGATTGGTGTCTTCGAGTGTGGCCAGCTGGCTAAGGCCAACGTATATCCCAACGGTTGTCATTTCCTCCTTGATAGATTAGGCAGGAAGAGGCTGGGAAATGCAAAGTCACCCCAGACAAGGGAGGAGTGAAAAGATGGATGGAGAAGAAAGGATCCTGGAAGCTTCATGTTTCTCTTCTCTTACCAAAACAAAACCAAACCAAAAAAACCTATCTCTTTTAATGTCATAGTCACAAACTAAATTTTTCACACCAAAGATTTGGAAGAAAAAGATTGATGTGAAAAATAGTAAGTGGCCAAATTAACAATGATTAACACGAGTGAGGCTCCCAGGAGCGGAAATAAATACAAATCACAAAAAAGCAAGTTTCTGTGAGGGTTTGATGACCCATCCAGTAGCTTAAATTCCTCTATCTATAGCATTGAAATGCAAACACCATTCTGAATATCTGAGAGCATCTGGACATCTCATCCATCCAAAGCAGATTCAATTCCGTTAACAGTCTCTGTTGCAGATAGAAGAAATGGGCTAAATGTACATTTAGGATTTTCTTCGATCCTACCCAACTTTGCCCCTTAATTTACCGATGAAATAAATTAGCTCTGCCTTCCATATCCTCACAACAAAATTCAACATTTAATGAAAGTCACCTTTGAGTTTTGAAACGATGAGTTCGAAGAGAAGTTACTAAAAAAATTGAAATGAACAGTAATCGTATAAAAAGGAAATAGGCAGAAAATGACTTTCATTGAGCCCAGGAAGCCATAAATTTGTACTAACTTGCTCTTTCCCTTCATTTATTTAATTTCTACATAGGGATTCAGTTGAAGTCCCCCCAGATTTATGAATGTGGTTGCCTGCTCAGTTGCTCTGAGCTCCCACAAGCCCTCGGGGCAGCCAGTGCCTTCCCATTTCCCGATGTCCCCACCACGCCTTTGAGCTACCTTAGTTCCAACCCCTGCTTGCACTCAACCCGGACAGCTGGAGCTTGGCCAGTCAGCACCTATTAAAATAAGACTTCCACCCCTACAGGTAGAACAGATTCACACACACACACATACACACACACGCATGCTTTATTGTCCTTACTCTGCTTTATGTTGCTACATAGCATTTTTGCACATCTGCTATATAACTTATTTGTTTATTGTCTATATTACTGGCAGAAAAGAAATGACGGTGTCAAAGGCTAACTGAAAAACCGTAGTCAGTTAAGCCCACAGAGCATGAGTAGGCATCGTGAAGCCCGTGGTTGCCTCCCCCAGGGCACAGAGAGGCAAGGAGGTTGATGCTGGGGCATCAGAGAAGCCTGGCAAAAACTGTGGCTGGGGTAGAGGGAGTTCCCCGGAACTGGGCAGAGGGTGGAGGAACACAGTCGCCACCCAAACCGCAGCCTGGCAAGGAAGAGAGGGAGCAGATACCTGGCTCCCCTTTCTTTCCATCCTGCAGTCTCCTGCTGGGGTCTCCCCCCTTCCTGTACTTCCCATCGCCCTCCAAGATGACAAGGCACTGCAGGATGTGGGCTCGGCCTCCTGGGCACAGAGCAGGGGAGAGAACGGCAGAGGGGGGACCTGGATGCTCACCAGCACTCTTCCCCAACTAGATCGTAAACTCCTACGGGACAGCTGTTGTAGTTACTGCTTATCTCCAGCGGCCAGCTGAGTCTGGAGCACTGGTTTTCATCAATATTTGCTGAATGAATGAATGATGCATGGCTTAGAAGAAGAAACATATGCAAAGAGGATTTGAATAACATGGAGTGTGTGAGGCAAATCCACACACCATCGCTATTACCATATTTAAATCCTTCCTCGCTCATTGTGCTTTCATGGGAAGGGATATTTTGAGGGGCAGGCAGTCCTGGAAGAAAAGAATGAGAGGATGCCTGGCATCTGATCGCACACATATTAAACTAATAAGTTATTTGGAAGTTCACTTTATACATTTCTAAAATCTTGCTCGCCGCACAGCCAGGTTTGACGAATGAGAGGTGCCCCCAGTGCTGTCCATCCAGCAGCACAGTGACCACGATCTGAAGGCAATGCTCTGGAATCCACAGACGCTTGAGTCCCGGGGGAGTTCGGCCCCCAGCCAACCCCACCCCAGGCAGGACACAGGGCCTCGGACACGAGGCAAATCTGTGTTCCATCCTCTCCAAATCAACTCTAAGACAGAGAGTTTCCTTCTTTTTTACCCACTCTCTCTTTTTTTAAATTTAAATTCAATTAGCCAACTGACAGTACATCATTAGTTTCAGACGTAGTGTTCAATAATTTATCAGTTGCGTATAATACCCAGTGCTCATTACATCACGTGCCCTCCTTAATACCATCACCCAGTTACCCTCTGGCAACCCGCGGCTTATTTCCTACAGTTAAGAGCCTCTTACGGTTTCTCTCTCTCTCTGATTTCTTCCCATTCCGTTTTCTTCCCATTCCATTTTCCCTCCCTTCCCCTATGATCCTCTGCGCTGTTTCTTATATTCCACATATGAGTGAAAGCATGTGATAATTGTCTTTCTCTGACTGACTTATTTGGCTCAGCATAATCACTTCCAGTTCCATCCACGTCTCTGTAAATGGCAAGATTCCATCCTTTTTGATGGCCAAGTAATATTCCACTGTGTATACGAACTACATGAGACGGAGTTTCTTGTCTGTGAAGTGGGACAATGGCTCCTCCCTCACGGAGTTGCAAGGCTCGCTTGGGGCCTGACCCTCACTGCCTGACAGGGCATAAACAGTAGTAACCAGAAGGATCATTTCTTGTGCAAGATGCAGTCTTTAATCCCGAGAGTGGAAAGTGGAAGGCGCACAGAGGCTCGGCTTTCTGTGCTGGAGCCATTCCCGCATGTTCCTGATTAGAGAGGGGGTCAGGAGGTAATAGGACAGCCGGCCCCGGAGGACGGCTTCACCCCTGGCCCCAAACAGGGCTTCCTGCTTCCTTCCTTCAAGTCAAGTGAAGCTGAAGCTGGTTTCCCTTCTGATCCCTGGTCAGAGCCACATGCAGCCCTTTTTTTTTTCAGATGGCCTGGGATGGGGCGGGGGGCGGGGGGGGGGCGGTTGCGCAGAACTGGGCTGAGAAAGAGGAGTGTGTGCTCTTCCTTCCCCTGGCTGGGCAGCTGTCTCCAGAGGGAGCTGAAGTGCGGAGCAGGTGGGGGCCTCCGGGAAGGGGGAAAGGCGAGGTCAGCTTCCCCCGGAGGAGATGGGAAATGCCTTAGTGAGTCCTGGGATTCACATGGGCTTCCTTCTCCAGCTGTCCCCCACTTTTCTTTGCCAGTGGCTTCCTCCAACCCCCTCTGGATCTGTATCCCTGAAAGGACTGCTCCAAGGTTAAAAAGATGAGGCTACTGAACGAAGAGAGAAGGAGCGAAACTCACACACCAAGGTCTCCCGGGCTTTTGTGAGAAGCTTGCAAGAGACCCTCTGGAGTTGGGGGCCTCCGAGGGCGGCAGTGGGGAGAGGACCCCCTCGTTGCAGGCAGTAAGGTGGTGTGCGATCTGTAGAGAATTAAAATCGATAATAAGACCAACTAAAAGCCTTTTAAAATATGATCACCACATGGTAGCAATTCTAAACGCTGTCAGTGACAAAATACTGTTCCTAGAAAATCTTTCGCTGGTCTAACTTCTAGACAAGGGCTGCCATCGCTGGGGAATTTCAGTAATATCGGCTCCTGATGATCAGACTTTCATTCCTTATTTTTAAATAAAGACTGTAGTCTACATAGAAGTTAATCTACCAAACCCACAGTCATATAGTGACTCCTGACACAAAGGGTCTCAGCAGCTGCACGTGCTTGTTTCCTCGTAAGTGTCTGAGCTTGTTTGAAGTGGCACGACATGTCCGCACATCTGAACAGAGATGAAAAATAAACAAGGTTAGCACGGTGGTTGTATAGACCAAGCAACAGAATGGGAGTTGCTTCAACTCTGTTATTCTTTGGGACCACCTAAAGTTTTATTTGCATTTAAAATTTAAAACAGTGAAGGGCTTGCCTGGGTGGCTCAGTCAGTTAAGCATCCAGCTCTTCATTTCAGCTCAGGTCATGATCTCAGGGTCCTGGGATCGAGTCCCACGTTGGGCTCTGAGCGAGCAGTCTGCTTGAGATTAGCTCCCTCTCCCTCCTCATGTGTGCTCTCTCTCTATTTCTCGTAAATACGTCTTTAAAAAGTTTTTTTTAATAAATAAATAAATAAGATTAAAACCGTGACGAGTACGACCTGCAAATTACACTCTTTTCATTTGGCAGATACAAAACTTACCTCCCCCTTAAATGGTTTATTGAATTTTAATATTTTAGAGTGAAATGTTTTCTTTTTTAGCTGTTCTAAATCTGAATAATTTCATCAAGAAAATAAGGATTATTACTGAAAATAATGTTCTCATATACAAGAGGGAGGAGTTAGTAAGAGATCTGGTGCAGATATCAACTATGCTAGACATGCTAGATGCTTCCAGGGTCTAGAATTCCCGGCACTGACTGCCACCTTCTTCATTCTGCTTTTGCGATGCAGAGAAGTAGGGGTGTGTGTGTGTGTGTGTGTGTGTGTGTGTGTGTGTGTGTGCGCGCGTTTGTGTCTGTGTGTCTGTGTGTGTATTTTAGTGGGTTTAGGGAACCAATTCTCTCTTTAAGTCATTTCTTGCTTCCTGGAAAATTTCGTTGTAAACATGGGCATATACTCAACCATTGTTCCTGTTAGTGCACATAATCCCTGGGCAGGCACCTGATGTAGAAGGTGACTCTAGCACTTGTGAAGGGACAATATGGGAGCATTTCTAACTGACCAGCAAGGGATCCAAGGGCCAGAGGTCATTCATAAGAGTGCTCATATTTAGCGAGAGCTCAGCAAGTTCAAATAAACAGTCCTAGACAGAAGAACACCTCAAGTGTGTGCACATACTGTCCCGTAAAGCACAAAGGCCATATCCTGATGGCCTGAACGAAAATGGAAAGTTGAACAGCGTTAGAGGGATTCAGGAACAGACTAAAAATAATGCGTGGTTTTTCCCTCTGTTAATGTTCCAGGTCAAATGAGGCAAACTTAAGGGGTGTGGGCCTGGAATAATCATGTAATTGTTGATATGTAGCTGTGTTCTGTGTGCTCTGTATCAGTTCTAAAAATAGTTTAGTGGTCCCTAGACGCAGACTTTAATTCATAGAAGGCAACGTAGTTTAGGAGAGGTCTTGAACTTGGAAACTTGGACCCTTCGTTGTCCTGGGATGGGCCATTGGAGCTGTGGGGGGATGGGCAACTTCCACGAAACAGGGTGACTGTGTGCCCGACGGTAGGCTATTTCAAAAGGCAGTAGCGACCAGCATGAACACCTTTCCCCTAATCTCTTACCCATCTCTTTCTGAAAAACTCAAGAAGTGTAGGCTAGAATCCAGAGCACCTTGCCTTTGGGTTTACCCAATTCAACTACCAGGCCGACTAGAAGCTCGGACAGACTCTGAGTTTGCCATAACGGTATGGGAAATGGGAACAGATCAGTGAGTAAACAGGATGCCAAAGCGATGCCATATCCACGGCTTAGATTTGGGGAGACAGGAAGTCGACAAATCTACGCATAAGCCACTCAAAGTGAACGACTAAAGCTTTTCCCCAACATTAAAACAAACAAGTTGTTTTGAACAGGAGCCATTTTCCTGAGTGATACAGGCACTATCTGGGAATTACGTGCCCTTAACATTTTCTTTATAAGTGATTTACTACAGGGGCGTGTGGGTGGCGCAGTCGGTTCGGCATCTGACTCTTGATTTCAGCTCGGGTCATGAGCTCAGGGTCCTGGGATTGAGCCCCACGTCGAGCTCCCTGCTCAGCACTGAGTCCGTTTGTCTCCCCCCATCCCCCCGCTCCTCCCCTCGCTCATGCTCTCTCTCTCTCTTTCAAATAAATAAAATCTTAAAAAAAAAAAAAGTAATTCACTACAGGTAATTTAAAACGTGGTGTCCTTGGTCTAACAAGATATTGCTAAGTGTGGAATATTTGGGTTCCCCAAAGCTCAGTCATGAATTCTGTTGTTTTCTCAGCATTCCACATCTCTATGCTTTTCAAAAGCACATTCTTCCTTTCCCCAGGGAGTTGAACTTAAGAAGTTTTGATTAATTTTCATTTGTGCTTCATTTTCCATTCTCACCACTGCTGCCCCCAATTTTATGCTTCTCCTCAGCGGGGCTGAATTTCACAGGCTTTGTTGTTCTTCATAGACCTAGGCGTCAGCCAGTCTTTCTGATTTCTTTCTCAAGCAAACACTGTCATTGTGCCTGACATATTATGTATTCTTGAAAGGACATTTAAAAAGAATGCATTATTCTTTTGAAGAATTGGGAGAAGTGTTAGTCAGGGACATAACTGTGAGCCACGATGTAGAGCAGGAGTGGTGACTCTGGAAGAGGTGAGATGTACACTTGTGGCGGGGGGCAAGAGTTACCACAAAGTGGCCTTCTCTAGCTGACCGGAGCTGATATTGGCCTATTAGTGTTACCCCCATATTGCAGGTCTTCGCAATTTTATGGAGCATCGGTTACATGCCAGGGATTTCCAGCTCTATCTCAGGAATTATTTCCACTCTTTGGCCAAGATGGTGGGATTCCTTCCCGTCCATGTAGGGGGACTCCTGTAACCCTATTACCAAGCGGGACGTCATGCAGGGAGGCATTATTGTGCATAGTATTAGCAAAACCATGCTGGGACCTTGCTTTTGGAAGTACCGGATTCCCCTGATGGTGTGTATCTAGCCAGCTGAAAAAGGGATGAGGATAAAACTAGTCTCCCCTTGATCCATTTATTCATTAAACAAGTATTAATTGAACACTTATTATGTTCTTTTTCACCATTACTTAGTATTTCAGTTCATATTTTCTTTTATCATCCTATTTCCAAGTTAGTAATTTTTCACTAATTTTTTTAAGAGAGAGGGAGAGAGAGAGAGCATGTGTAAGTAGGGAAAGGAGCAGAGGGAGAGAGGGAATCTTAAGCAGGTTCCATGGTCAGCATGAAGCCTGATGTAGGGCTCCATCCCACAACCCTGAGGTCATGATCTGAGAGGAAAGCAAGAGTCGGATGCTTAACCAAATGAGCCACCCAGGTGCCCCTAATGAATAATTTTTAAAACTAATAGTTTAAAAATAGTTTTTAAACTTTCAGTTCTTGAGTGTTCATTTTCCTGCTTTCTATTTTTTTTTTTTTTAAGATTTTATTCATTTATTTGACAGAGAGAGAGAGATCACAAGTAGGCAGAGAGGCAGGCAGAGAGAGAGAGGGGAGCCTGATGCGGGGCTCAATCCCAGGACCCTGAGATCGTGACCTGAGCCGAAGGCAGAGGCTTAACCCACTGAGCCACCCAGGCACCCCCATATTTCTGCTTTCTTAAATACATCCCTAACCCAGATTCATGGATGCCATATGAATAAAATTTAGGGAGTCTATGAATTTGAATGAGAAAATACCTTTATTTTCACTAACCCCCGATTATAATTTAGGACTTCCTTTAATTAGGAACATAGGCAACAAACCACCACGGTATTAGTTGTTGTCTTTGTCACCAAGAGAAATCCCAGATATTTTCATATCACATTACTAGATTGCAGATCCTCAAACTCCAGTTTATTCTTATTGCTACTTAAAATTGTGTAGTTATATTAAACCTGCCTCATTAACTCTTTTAATTGAGAACATTAACAAAGAAGTAAATATATTACTATAAGCCACATTATGTTTTGATATTTTGATAACTGTATTGCAATGTAATTATTTTCCTTTGTAATCCTGTGTATTTTGTTTTATCCATTTAAAAACATAATTCTGAGAAGGATAGATAGTCTGCACCAGCTGGCCAAAGGAGCTCATGGCACAAACTTTTTTTAACCCTATTTTACTAGTGCTCTCAGCCAGAGGTAGTGAGATACAAACTTTCTCAGTCTTTATATGTCTAAAAATATCTTTATTTTGCTCTTGTCCATGACTGTTCTTCCAAATATGGAGCTAGATGATGTCACTCTGGAAGAAAGCACAGGTGAGAAAGGACAGTGGGATCCTGGACCAAACGTGGGGCATGATATCTTTTAAAGATCGGATAGACGAAGAAAGGCCATGAAGAAGATCGAGAGGAGGAACCGGGGATGGAGGGAGAGGGCGGTAGGAAGAACATTAGAACAGTGGGCGTCATAGAAGCCAGAAGAATATGGGGTTTCAAGGAAGAAGTGGCCAACTCTATCCAGTGGTGCTGCAGGGTCAAGAAAGGTGAGAACAGCTAATGGACCATTGACCACGGTGATGAGGAAACCACAGTGAACTCCATGAAAGCCTCTTTGTGCAGTATAGTTGATCCTCAAACAACATGGATTTGATGTTTTTTGAGAAATACAGTACATTATTGTAAATCTACTTTCTTCTAAGATTTTCTTAATAACATTTTCTTTTCTCTAGCTTACTTTATTAAAAGAATACAACTTTATTCAATATAATACAATATGTTGTATAATACATACAACGTATGTATGTATGATACAATATTACAACTTAATACAATACAATATGTTGTATAATACAACACACAAAATATGTATTAATCGGCTGTTTATGTGATCAGTAAGGTTTCTACTCAAGAGTAGACTACTGGTAGTTAAGTTTGGGGGGAGTCAACGTTATTTGTGGATTTCAGCTGAGCAGGGGGTCAGTGTCCCTAACCTCCACATTGTAAAAGGTCAACTGATTTGACTGACTTTGGGACCAGAGAAGAAGAGTGAGAATATGGAGACAAAAATCTATGTATTCAGCTCTTTGCTCAAGCTTTGCTGTATGGGCAGCAGGAAAACGTTGCAGTCAATGGAGACAGAGAGAGAGAGACATATGTCAAAGCAAGGCTCATAAAGAGTTTCTGGAGCATGTTTGTGTGCCCCTGGGACTGATCCAATGCTGTGGAAGTAAGAGGACATGGGACCCAGAGCCAAGTGGAGGAAGAGGCAGTCCAGCAGGAGGAGCAGGGACACATCTTCTCAAACCAGAGGGGGGGCCAAAGAAGGCGGTGCAGGTGCAAGAGGGGGTTGAAAGTTTGTGTGTACCGGGATGAGCGTTCCCGTTTGATTGATTCTGTTTTCCCAGTTAAGTAGGAGGCAAAGCTACTGCAAAGAGTGAAGAGAGAAGAGAAGGTATGAAATGGTCATTTTAAAGGAGTGAAAAAAGTAACATAAATAATGGAATTGTTAGGCTATGTGACTATAGCAATTCCATCAACAATTAGCAGGATGTTGTCCGTAAGCTGCAGGTCTGCTCCCAGACACAATGAGAACTGCTCTTTGAAATACTACCCCCGTATTTCCCACTTCTCTCTAACCTCATTGCCCTCCTGTTATCTTGACTCTCTTCCATATAAAATCTTCTTTGAGGACTTAAACTAATTCATGCTTCTATATAACTCATTGGAAATGGACAATATGTCAACTTTTCAAAGTTATTTGAGTCAGAGTAGGGCTGTTCCTTACTTAAAGCAATTTGTCTCCAAAAGTGTAATTTTAGGCATTAGGGGCAAATGGATGTAGGTTTTCCTGTTGCTTCTCAAATTCTGCCACAAAGGTGACAGCCTATATGACTGATGTCACCTGGCCCCGTATTTTTCAGTCCATCACGGTGCCATTGACTACACTTTCAGTTCAGCTACATTCCAACATGTTAGAAAGAATTGTTTAACTTTCTTCCATGAAAGAATATAGGTATTGGAAAAATTGGTCTACTTATGATTTAGGGCATCATTTCAAACACTAATTAAGTCATGAACCAAGCATGATAAAGAAAAGTCTACAAGTTTAACTCAAGTTTAATATCGTCTCTTTCTCTGCTCAGAAATTACCACTCCATCCTGCCATTAGGTACAGGGATAAACACCCTACCTGTACCATGCAGTTGTCCCAGTTTAGAAGTAGGAGGAGAAGGATCTGCACAGTATCCAGCGGGGGGGGGGGGGGGGGGGGGGGGGCCC
>CM052886.1:93462721-93496353 GCA_028534135.1 Potos flavus
GACTCCTCAACTCATATTTATCTAGTGTTTTTGGTATCATGGCTGTTCATCTATCAACTTCAGAGGAAGTGCTGTGCCTGAAAACAGCAGAGAGCAATGGCATCTAGATGGGAGTTGCCCTTACGGGGACAGGGTTTTGCAAGTCCAAACTCGGGGCTGTCACATGTTTGCAGAGGACACTCTCTGTTACCTGAGGTATCCGATATCCACTGATGCTGATCAGAGGCACAAGGAAGGCGTAGAGGTTAGAACGGGAGTGACCGCCCAATGTGCATGGACAGAAGAAGATGTGCACTTTAGAGGAAATGCAGCTTCCTTCTAAATAGATTCCTGCCAAGACCAAGATAGGAAGGAAAACACATGTCCTCAAATAACCTGTTCTTCCCCATGATGCCGACAGAAGCGGTAGGTTGTGGGGAGAGGACTGAGGGAGGAGGAGGCAATGACAAATTTGGTCAATCAATGACTGACGTCAGGTCCATCATAGCTGCATGTATGTGTGACATATGTCATACTGTGGGCATCAGCAAGCTCTTCCAGTTATACAAAGAGCGTGTCACCTGTGAGAACTGAAGGCGGAACCTGAAGGCTGGGGATGACTCCCAGGCCATTGATGGTCAACCCTCCCCAAGGAAAGGTCAATAAAGGTCAAAAGAGAACTGATACCTCTATGGGGCCATGTCCTAAATCTGCCTCCATTTCCCCCATATGCTGTCTTTCCTTCTTCTGGGAAAATGTAGGAGAGGTAATGCTGGGTGTGGAGTCCAAAACAGGGTTCCATATGGGGTGTGCTTTGGATTTCTGACAGACGCCAGAGCCATCTCTGGGAGCCTAAAAAGGCGGGTACGATGGGGCTGTCAACTATATCTAATTGGTTCAAAAGATGGAAGCTTTGGAATCTTCCATAGCAAAGTAATATAACTCTCTGGAAGATATACACACAGAGAAGGTGTAATAACTCTTTATCTGTCTGTTGGTGGAATGGGCTCAGGAACAGTAAAGTGCAGATTAAACCTGAGAGGCCCCAGCTGAGAGCAAATATGACCAACTCCAATTAACAGAGACTCTGCCAAGATATACACACAAAAGATAAGAATAAGACCATTTGTATACTATAAAACTGCCCAATTATTTGTTGGTTCCTTCCGTGCATAAGGACAGGTCAGTGCCAGAGGGGAATTTTCCTGGCCTTGATATAGAAACACCAAAAGAGAGCTGACCCTGGGCCACAGGGGGTCAAAAGGGTTACCAACATCTGGTTGTAGATTAAAAAAAAACAGGGCTTACCCTGCCAAGAGGTGGAGGTGGGAGGGTTTTGCAAGTTGAACCGTTAAGCACTTTTGTACATACTTCTGCTGTGTATATACTAATGCTGTAACATACACAACTTTGTGTGTTACACTTTCAAATACTGTTGTTTAGTGAACAAACTAGGCATCTCTGCCCTCCAGGAGCCTCCATGCTAGTGAGAGATGGAAGGTGGAAACAGACAATAAACAAAACAAATAAGTACATTATAGTGCATGAGAGGTCATAATGTGATATAGGAGAAAAACAGGGAAGGAAGATTGGGAAATGTGAAATATGGCAGTCAGCAAAGGCCTCAGTAAGAAAGCGTTGTTTGGACAAAGGTGAGAATGAGTTGAGGGAGGGAGACGCAAGGATATCTGGGCAAAGAACATTCTAGGAAGAGAGCACAGCAAGTGCAAAGACTCTGAGATGGAATTGTCCTCACAAGGAGGCCAGCATGGCTGGAGCGATGTGAGCGAGGGGGGGGAAGTAGGAGAGAAATCAAGGGAAGAAACAGTGGGAGGAGCAGAGGCACGGGGTTGGGGGGAGGCGTTGCAGGCCACTGAAGGGCCGTGGACTTGGACTGTGTGAGGTGAGTATAGGCGAACCTCACATAGCGTACTTTTTATGAGGACCATTCTAACTGTAGTCTTGCACACAGACCAATTAGAGGCCACGATAATAATGCAGCCAAGAGATAATGATGGCTTGATGAGAATGATAGTAATGGAAGGAGTAAGAAATGCCCAATCATGCATATATTTGGAAGGTAGAGATGATAGGATTTGATGACAAATTATAGAGTGTGCAAGGGAGAGCTCAAGGATGACCCGTAGAGCTGTGGTCTGGGCAACGTGCAAGGATGGCCATGCCCTTTACTAAGATGGGAGAGACGGCTGGAAGAGCTAGTTTGGGAGAGCAGATTGGGATCTTAGTTTTGGTCATGTTCAATTTGAGATCCTACTGGATATCCAAGCAGGCAGATATCAAGTAGGCAGTTGGATATATGGGTCAGGAATTCAGGAGAGAGGTCCGTGATAGAGACATACATTTGGAAGTTATCAGCACAAAGATTGAAACCATGCTGGAGCTCACTGGGGAAATTAGTATCAACAAGGAAGAGTTGTAAAGACTGAGCCATGGGACACGCCAATATAGAGGGGGAACCAGTAATGGATGAGATGGAGCAGTTTCATTTTCTTTTTGCTTTTATTGATCACCTACTATATGCCAGCAGGATACTAGTTGCTAAGCATACAACAAATAAGACTAGTCCCTGCCCTCACGATGCTTACAGTCGATGCATTAAAATAATCATTTGGATGCAGCGTCGTAACTGCAAAAAGACATGGACCTGGAATTATGGGTCCAGGGAGAAGGAACACTTGTCCCAGGCTGGGAGGGATAGGAGGGTCCTTGGAAGAAATAACACCTATAACTTAAAAGGAGACTAAAAGTTACCTGGGTGAGCAAGAAGGAAGGGCTAGGGAGTGAAACAGCCTGGAGCATGCTGGAAATACACGTTAATTTGGTGCCAAGATTTCCGCCTGAGAAAACAGCTCTGTACGGAATGAGGGGATGCCCTCAAGTCCTGAGACACAGGTCGTGTCTACAAACTCATGTAACATGACGGATGAATTAGTTCCTCTGAAGGCACCACCGCAGTCTGGTTGAAGAAGCTTGGGCTTGACATGCCACTGACTCCAACATCTTAGAATTCAGGAGAAGGGCCTCTGACACAGCCACCGGAAGCCTCAGCCGCCACAGGGCAAAGTATCCCCATCAGCAGCTAATTCTGGGTTGCAGCCGAGACCATATGGTGGTGCCATTTTTTATTTGTCTTTGTTTTCATTGTAAAGTGAGTGGGACCAGCACAGAGTGTTCCTAGCAACAAACGGGACTGTGGGTGAGAGAGGAATTGCTCTTCAGGGAAGGGAGGGGACAGCCACCTTGACAACGCCCCGTTCCATGTCTGGGAGCCAACAGCGCCCACAGCCCACCCACCACCCAACCCAAGCAGGAAATTCAGAGCATTTTAAAAGAAGCATTTAGTCCTGGAGCTCACTCTGACCTCAGGGTGTTTCCTCAGGCAAGACCTGGTCTTTACAAAAAGAGTAACAAAAAGACTTGGATATCAAGCTCCCTGAAATTTGTTCCTCTTTTTGTAAATATCCAAGTCAAACTCCCTGACATTGTTACTCTTTTTTGTAAGTATCAGGGTCTGAGAATTTCCCTTTCTCCTCCAGGGCGGGCTAACTGGCCCCCGGGGGCGGGCTAACTGGCCCCGGGGCGTTTAGTTCTATCTCACAGTTACTTTCCAAAGTGGTCTTCCTGCAAAATTCTTTCAGCGACTTTACTACCACATTCATGTCCAGTGCCCTCCTGGTTTTTCTTCATTCCTCCCCAACACAGCCGGTGTGATTTATCTACATTTATCCTAATCCACTCAAGTTACCCCCAGAGGAACCAATCTCATGACAAAGACAAAGTATATTTCAAAGGCATCTTCAAAGGGCCAATCTCTGCCGAACTAGAGGCAAACCTGGCAGCAAGCAAAGGCGAAGACACGGTCAAATCCATACAGGCAGCTGCATTATTACCGCAAAAATTTCCTTTCCACGGAGGTAACAATAACCAACACTTAGACCTGCTCCCTGTGTGCCAGGCACTGTACAAGCATTTTAATCTTCACAGCGACCCTGAGGTAGGTACTGTTCTTACTCTGATTTACCAATGAGGAAACTGAGGCACGGAAAGATTAAATAACCCGTTGAAGTTTCCCGGAGCTACTGGTGGGTAGATCTGGAGTCCATACTCTCAACCCCAGGCTCCTGAGGGTTTTCAAGACCTGGGTGCTTTTCCACTACTTATATTTAATATTGTAGATTTTTAATGTAAAAAAGAATCTGGGGTATCTTTGTCTATTTCCTATAGAAAAAAAAAGTCAATATCTCTAATATCTAGCACGGGAAATTATTTTGGAGTATTTTAGAATGTGATGTAAGCCATCTGGCTCTGTGTGTATGTGTTTTAATGCTCTTCCTCATATTTTTTTTAGGCTAAGAGTAGTATTTTATATAGACTCAAAAGATTTATTCTTCATGGTGATTCACCACGTTGCTATTTTTAGCTTTTAGCTACAAATAACAGAAACCCCAACTGGAACTGGATTACATAATAAGGACTTTTATTGTGCCGCTAATGGTAAATCCAGAGGTAATGAGCAACCACGGCTGGCCTCACGTCCAAGCACACCCCACTGCCCGGCAAGGAGAAGGAGATCAGCGTGCTTTAGACGAATCTCGATGCCCTCGGGCCCTAGGGAGCAAGCTGCCTTCCCTGAGTTCCCCAGCCAGACTTCTGGCGGCCACAAGGAGGAAGTGGAGAGTCAGCGGGGTGGGCAAATACCATATCTCCCAGTGACAGTGCTGCAGGATTTCTCTGCCTTCAGTGCCCATAGTTCTTGGTCACGCCGCTTTGAAGAATGAAGAGGTAGACCAGACGAACAGTGGTGGGCAGCAAAGCAGAGTTTATTGAGTAAGAGTATAAAGCTCCCAGAGAGGGAAGGGGTGCCCAAGAGGGTTGCCCCTGGAGTTTCTAAGTTTAGGGTTTTTTTATGAGCTCTTTTGCAGAACTATCTTAAGCAATCAGGGTGTGCTGAGTCGTGCCAATCAGGGCTTTGGTCACGTATCTGTCTAACTATTAGGTTCGTGTCAACGTGCTGACGGTCTTTTTTGCTGACCGCTGGGGGCTTAGATCTTAACTGCCCCTGGCCTGTGATATTGACCAATGCCTCGTGGTTAACTGTCTTATTTTAGGCGTTTTGTAGAAGTCATTTCTGCAAAGGCTACAAAGCAGAATGCTAGTGCGATCCTGTCTAAGCTGCAAACAGGATGTCAGTACTGTTTGATCTTAGCTGTCCTGACTCCATATTTTCTTGCCGGGGACCCTGGCCCTGACTGCCTAACTGTCCACCAAGTCCTAACCACGACACCACGACCTGGAGTGGACTAGAGAGTGCGGTTGAGAATCAGCCCCGAGAAGTTAGAATGATATTGTGAAGGGTCATCCTCTTTTTCGTCAAAACTCTTAACTTCGGTCTCCAGCCCGAGAACCACTGGCAGTTGTCAACATGCCTAAGGGTGAGAGCTTTGATCAGATGGGAAGGTGGGCGACAAGGAGAGAGAGGTGGTGTGGAACAGGACAAGAGTATGCGCTTGGAGGATTAGAGCCCAGGTCCCTGGAGAGTCCCGAGAGTTCTGGAGCTCCTCCTCTCTGCCAGGCTCGCACTGGATCCTGTAAAGTCAGCAGGACTGTTACCCACTTTCACACGTAATAAAACCAAGTCTCAAGGAAGCATTGTAATGTGTGAAAGGCCACATAAATAGAAACCCGTGGGACTATAGTTTGAATCCCTATAGTCTGACACTGGAGTCTTTGTTCTGACATTTCAGGGGTTTCTCTAAACACAGTTTGGGGACTGCCCGCGTCAGATCCACCTGAAGCCCTTACTTATAATGCAGATTCATCAACCTGTCTGTGGGGCTGGGAGCCGGAGTAGGAAACTGACCATTGCCTGCACTGACATGTAAGAATGAGTGAATGATAATCTATTCCTTCTCATCTGTTCTGACCTGGGGCAATCACTGTTTTTCCTTGGGTCCAAGCTTCCTGACATGTAAAATGAGGATGGGTAGGTGACTTCCAGCTCAAAAACTCTGATTATAATTCATCTTTAAACCCAGCAACCTGACTGCAGCCTGTCAACTGGCCCTTTTCCATGTGTCTTCTTATCTTTAAATATTAGTGTTGTTATCAAAATGATGTTTTAAGCATCCCAGCATTTGAGGCATAAATATCGATAAGAGTTTTCCTAGAAATCTGAGAAAACCAGCGGTCCCTTTCATGTGGCAGATTTGAAGGGCAGCTCTCTCTGAAGCCCAGGGCTAGGTCTAATGACAGCTTTAGATCTTCTCATACTCTGCTGGGGATTTTTTTTTTTTAATTCTCTGACTTCTTGACACTGTCAGAGACAAGGACTCATCATTGTTTTCCTCCCACTCTGAAAACACAATCTAATTTAGTGAACATCTTCCAAAGGTTTCAACAAGGCATGCGTGTACACCACCCCTTAGCTCTACCCCATTTGGGGTTTGCTTTGGTTTCATTTTTCTGATTTTTTTCTTTGGTGAAAGGAAAGCAAGGACCAGGGGCATTGGCCAAACAAGTCTGGCCACTCGGTGGAGAGGTTTCTAGATAAGAAGGATCTGAAGGACTTCCCATGGGCGTAAGGGAAATCGCACACGCCATCCGGAGAAGAGGACCAGGAAATCACTTGTTGTTTTTCAAACAGCAGCGAGCCTCTCACGGATGGCGCTGTGAGGCTCGGAGGACCACGGCAGGGGAGGCGCGGGAGAGGGGAGAGGCTGAGCTCGGCACCGAGCTGCGGGTCCTGTCTGAGCCCTCACAATGAGTCGTGTTTGGCTTTGCCTTCACCGGGTGTAGGTTTTCTTGGAGACCGCGGGGCAGATGGCCTCAAAGGAGAAACCTGAATGGTTTTAGGCGTCTGATCAGAGCAGAAGCCAGCCTGGGGACTGCGGTGGCGGACAGGTAACACGCTTTCTCCCGCTGTGGCTCACCTCGCTCTGTAGCAAGACCTCAGTGGCACCTCAGTCACTGCGACACTCCTTTTAAGGCATCTCGCCCAGTTCTGCTTCTCTTTGCCTGATTTTCTTTTGTGTGGCTGTGACATGGATGTTGCCCGCGGAAAGCATATTTGGTCAAGAGCATTGTGCAGGCTGTTGGCCAGGTTGATGAGGCTGTGTTTAGGGAGACTGGGTATCACATAACCAGCTGGCATATTTTCAGGGTTTTCTCTATAATAAAGAGCTTTCCTTTTTTTTCCTTTTCTTTCTTACTTTCTTTCCTTCTTTTCTTCTTTTCTTTCTTTCCTTTTTTGTTTGTTTGTTTATCGAATTTTCCCATCCCCGAGCCGGAAGTTACCATAAAGACCAGAGCATTTGCGAACGCTGGCATTGGCGTTTCCATGGCCAGGCAGCCATGTTGCGGTTGTGCTGACGAAGCAAGAGGCTACACCATCCGTGTACTCTCGGCTCCCAGGCAGTCACCGGGACAAGGGGTAATCTCCAAAGCGTTCAACTGTCCCCTCTCACCCATGACCGAGGGGAAGGGTTTACAGTCAGTGCTAGGAAGGAAGTCAAGAAAAGTGCTGGCTTTGGGAGCTGGGCAGACTTGTCTTGAGCGTTCTAGAAGGAGGAAAGGCTCTCTGAAGTGTGGCTTGCTTAAACCGTGTTTGCTTATGCTTTGTAGAAAGCCAGGCCATGCCACTACACTGGCACTCAGTTTTTCCTTTCATAAAGGGCTCAGGCTGTTGATCTTTCATTTCTGAATTATACCAGTAGAACACGAATATATTGCTACTGTAACAATATCTCACACTCTCCAATACCCACTTTTCTCTTCTCCTCCCCCCAATTATCCCATCAATAGTGTGCTGTGCATCTTACTGGTTATTTCTGTCTTCTCAGCTCTCAGGACAAGGCAGGGCACAGAGTACAATAAATTCCCATTGTCAGGTTCATTTACCCATCTTTAACAGCACCTTCTCTCACTAAATTAAGATAGAATGACACATGGAGGGTGTGGACAGCTCTTTTAGCACTTAGACAAGTCTGAAAGAGTTTTACTCGTTTTTATCATTATTACTTTTGTGCTGATTTTGGCCTCGGCAAGTAATATTAATAATAGCTCCTCATGGATTAGACTCTAGATTTTCCAGCTGGAGGTTTGGCCCTCTCCTGAAGGCCATGAAAGGCAGCCTTGTTAAAAGAAAGGAGGGGGAGGGGGAGGAGAGGAGAGGAGATGAGAGGAGAGGAGAGAAGAGAGGAGAGGGATGGAATTAGATGGATGAATGGATAGCTAGCTAGAAGCTAGTTAGATTAAGTGGTTGGTCCAGGAAAGATAGCATAGGATGGGAGAGATTCTCTTTTTATTTAATGGATGATAAATTTTTTTAACAGATAAGTTCACTTTCTACCTCTTCTAGCCTTCTGTAATAAAGGGACCTTTTATTTTTTCCCTTATACAATGTTACGAGACAAGTGAAGAATTAAAAATCACTATGAACAAGTTGGTGTGGGTCATGGAGAGAGGGTTTGGAAAGAAGTTACAAATAGGCACTGTCAGGGGGCACCTGGGTGGCTCAGTGGGTTAAAACCTCTGCCTTCGGCTCAGGTCATGATCTCAGGGTCCTGGGATCGAGCCCCGCATCGGGCTCCCTGCTCAGCCGGGAGCCTGCATCCCCTCTCCCTCTGCCTGCCTCTCTGCCTACTTGTGATCTCTCTCCTCTCTGTCAAATAAATAAATAAAATCTTTAAAAAACAAACAAAGAGGCACCGTCAAATCCAAGAATAATTACAAAATACTCAGTTGTCATTTGGCAATTTCTTGGCCTTCCCAAGTTTTCATCTACCCCAAACGAGAAGGCCACTTGGCCTGCCGAGTTTGGACATGCTGTAGTGCTTCTTGAGTGTCCTGTTAAATTTGCCTGCCTGGATCTCTCTCCCAGGCCTGGCTAATCCAATTAACCCCTTCACCATACGGCATGGCGCAAGCCCCGGCAGAGACCGCCCCTTCTTTCAACCCACACAGGGGAAGCAGATGTCCTATCTCATTTTATGGAACACAAAAATGAAAGGTTGAGAGACCGTGGTTTGCCCAGCATCACACAGTGGGTCTTTTGGGGGCACCAAGATAAGAAAAAAACCCAGGTCTCTGGCTTTCCAACTCCATTTTTGGGTAGTAATGTGAGGATAGGAAGCATGTTTAATAGAGAATTAATGTGATTGGCTGGATCCTGTCAGCTTTGTAGCAACATGGATTCCCAGGTTTGCTGGAATTCTGTACATAGATCAAGCTATTGCCTGGACCAGATTTTTGCGATTCCAACACTTGCTGTCACCCCAGAAATTAACCCCAGAAATTAACACCCCAGAATTAGTATCACCCCAGATTAGTATCACCCCAGTATCACCCCACAAGAAGAAAACGATGCCTAGGCACATCCCTGGAACAACGAAATCAGAATCTCTGGGCATCGTATATATTTTTTAATCTCTCAAGTGATTCTCGTATAAAGCTAGATGTAAGAGATAAAGTTGCTAACTGGAGAAGCAAAAGCAACCCCTCTTCGTGTGCCCGAGAAGCTGAGGCCGGGAGTGCCAGCAGCTGTGAGCACGTGAGCAACTGTGTATTAGGATTCTGGCTGCTGCTGCCTACGACAGGAGCAGACCCATCTCACGCCCGCACGTGAGAATGCAGTTTTCCAGCTCCCCGACAAGGGTGATGCCACACCCCTGACTTCGCTGCAAAGAGACTGGTCCTTGCGGATTTTTCAAAAAGCAGATGAAATATTCTAGGTAAACAGGATGTGCTCATCTCGTGCCAAATGATTATGGAGCCATCCATTTTATTCCATGTCACTTTAATATGTGTGTCCCGATCCCCAGAAAAAGAGGGAAGACTGAAATACTAATTATCCTTTGTGTGATCTGCCGCTTTCTGGATTACTCTATATATGGATAGACAATAAATCAGGGTTGTTTTTAAATCATAAAACATGCCCCTAGAATCGTCCCCCCCACCAACCGACATCTTTCCATATAATTCAAGCTAGTGTGGCTCCTCGATGTCATGTTTGTGTCCTGTATAGAGAGCGCTGGGAGGGGCTCTCTCAGCTTATGTCCGTGTCCCCGGTGCCCATGAGTTTCGGCACATAGTAGATGCTGCAGGAAGGCTTGTGGACTGAAATATCTGCATGGGCTGTGGGTTCACTGTGAATTCACAAGTTATTTACCCACTTGGCATTTCAACTCACATTGCATGATTCCGGTCCTGAAGGTTCAATAACTGACATCTTGCTTATTTCCTAAAAATCATCCCCCAAGTGAAAACTTCAGAGGCACAGTTTGGTGGAAACATTTGTGCTGGGTAGACTTGCTAAGTGCCACGGAATCACCAAGGCAGAGAATCCTTTCCTTTAGTTAGCTTACACCTTTTTTTTTTTTTAAGATTTTATTTATTTAAGAGAGAGAGCAAGAGAGAGCATGAGCTGGGGGAGAAGCAGAGATATAGACTCCCCACTGAGCAGGGAGCCCAATGCAGGGCTCGATCTCAGGACCCTGGGATCATGATCCGAGCCAAAGGCAGATGTTTAACCAACTGAGCCACCCAGGTGCCCCAGTTAGTTTTGTAGCAACATGGATTCCCAGGTTTGCTGGAATTCTATACATAGATCACTCTTAATAGGAGGCAATGCATAGCTATTGGGAATTTTAATAATAACTGGTAATATTTGCTGAGTGTTTATTATGTACCACACTTCAGTGCTTTACAAAGACTGTTAACTCAGTTATTTGTCCCAATAACCTATATAGCAGGTGCTATCATAGTAGCTATTTTATCGATGAAGGGACACACAGTTGTAAGTAAGTTGCCCGAGGAACCCAAAAGCAGCAGCTAGTATAGTCGGGACCTCAGCTCAGGCAGTCTGACTTAAGAGTCATCCTAATGACGATGCTATGCTACAACACTCACAACAGCACTGCAAAAAGATCCGCACGGCAAGACTTGCAGGGTAGTCGGGAGAAAGACGCAGCTCTGGAGGTGACAAGAACAGCAGCAGTATGCTCTAAAGATTAAGAGTTAAGACTTTGGAAGCAGACTTACCTATTTCACTGTGTGACCTGGGGTGTGTTATTTAATTTACTCATGCCTCAGTTTCTTCATCTGTAAAATGGGGACCACGACAGTTCTGCCAATATAGGATTTGAGGATTAAATGAGCCACGTGCTCACAGAGTGCTTAGTCTAATGCGTGGCATGTAGCGAGAGCTTGATAAATGATAGCAGTTGTCACTGTTACTAAGGAAATAGCAAGACCTGGAAGGAGCAAAACTCAGAAAGCAGGAATGGGACATTTCAGTTGCCAAGGATGGTTTGAGAAGGAGCTGAGAGACAGCAATCCATTCGACCAATATTTATGGTTAATATTTATGACGCATTTTGCAAAACAAGGCACAATGAAAACTTGCGAGTGGTCAGTCTGCTCTGTATCCAAGTGTGATGGAAGAAAAATGTGGCAGAGCTGGGTTGACACTGAAGTTGTGGCGATGATCATGCTCGCCAGGTGAAGGAGCCCAAATATTCCTCGGTCACTTGAGAACGTTTGAAGAATTTGAATGCGGTAGACAGCAAACTATGGAAAATAGCGTTCTATGCAAATGAATCTGCTGATGGTGTGTTGGGTTATTGAGCAGGCGGAGGAAGGAGTGAGGAAGCCCATCCAGGAGACGGCTGCAATCAGCCAGGTGTGGGGTGATCATGTCCAGACCAAGGAGGTGGCCAGGGGACAGCAGGTGGCGGCGGAGGCAATGACAGGATTCAATGGCTGGTTGAGTTGCCGCTCCCTCTGCTGCTCACTCCCTGTGGCGTGGTGAGTCCGGGAAACCGGAGAGCGAGGCCAGCCATTGGCAAATCTGGGAAGAGATAGGTTAGGAGGTAGCAGTGGGAGAGAAGAATGACATTCAGTCTTGGGTGGGCTGAATTTTGACCCAGCTGTGGATAGTACGGTTGGGGAGCCACTCCTGATATGTAGCAAAGAGATCAGGGTGGAAATAAAGCTTTGGGAATTCTCACGTGACTTGATAACTAAAACTATGGAAGTAGGCAAGCTCCCTAAGAGAGAGGGCGTCAAGGGGGGTGAACCAAGGGCCCAGGACAGTTTTTGGCAGACTAACGGTGGAGCAGCTGTGGATGGGGACGAGGAATCATGGGAGGAGGAGGGAAGGGAGCAGAAACTGGAATGATAAGAGATTGGGGCGGGGGGTGGGGAAGAGGGTGTGCGCCACGAAGGAGGAGGCACTAAGTGACTTCAGAAACCAAGAACCCAGGGAGGACGGGGACTCGTGAAGAATGGCACTGATGAATATCACACTGTCCAGATTAAAGAAATCTTGGAATGTTCATGATTTCTCAGGGTACTGAATTTTGGGGGAAAAAAATAATAGCTTTTTCATCTTGAATCACATGCACACTTTATTATTGAAGTCTAACAGAATCGCTAGAGGGGGAAATGAAAATTTCAGAGAAATGAAATCACTGGCCAAGGACAGCAATGCCTTGTCTCAGGAGACAGAGGGGGTAAGAGCTGCTGAAAGCAGGAGACACAGAGAGCTAAGGTGGCCCTGCCAATTCTTAAAATGTTGGGATATTTTCAACCATGTTGTACATGGCTGCCTTGAGCCCCTGGAATGCCTAGCATGCCCCCCCGCCGGACTCCCACCTCAGCCATCCAGCCCTTGGACCCTCCCGTGGACCTCCCCAGTGTCCAGAATGATGGCTTCCAGGCCTCTGCTCCTGCAGAGTGACCAGAGACTGCTCTGATTGGCCCATTATTATTGTGATTAATACCCCAGTATTGTTTTGCATCTCCCTTGTTGGAGGGTAGAACCGCAGAGCTGTAAGGCGTGCACCCACACCCAAGCCCTCTGATGCTCTATCCAGCACAACGGCCACACACAGGGCTACCCTCCCTCGCCCCTGGAATGCACCCTGGCATTGTTATGCCCGGGGCTTAGGGAAACCCCTCCACATGGCAAATGAAAGTAGCAAGATAGATGAGATAAGAGCCGAGTTAGGAACCTCATGTTTTCATAAAGATGGCAATCTCTTGCTTAAAGGTTAAAACCCTCCAGGGATTTACAACAAGGGAAGAAGTATAAAAGGTTATCAACGCTGCACACATGTGCAGTGTGTTTTGGAAAACTTGACCCCATTGTGTACAAACAAATGTTCCTCTGTAATCTGAGAGCCCCGAGCCACCCGGACACAATGCTGCTGCGGGACCTTAGTTCAAGGCAAGGGAAAATTAAATAGAAAAAAGTGTGCAAGGCAGCCCTTTAACTGGCATTGTGGTTCGTGTTCGTGTTAAGTAAATATTTAGCTTCTCGTTCTGCATGTGCGAGGGATGAATCATCTAATTAAATAATGTCAGCAAAGATAAGTCTTATCACCTCTGCAGTTGAAAATACAGATCTACGAGGGCAGGCTCTTAAAGTTATACTTGAGGATTTTTAATCTATACTTCTACAGTTCGGGACGGAGGTTACTGATGGTACCCTGTGCCTTGTGGGATGAGCAAAGAGCGATAATCCCAGCAAAACTTGTGATCCCTCCTGAAATTTGGTATTACCATTTAGCATGTACCATCAAAAGGAATCTGCTTTGAATTATCCTCCAGTCGTAGAATGATGTATGTTTATATGTACTTTCAGTCTCTCGCCTATTATTTTGATCAGAAGCAGATGTTTAAAAGAATAGCTATGTGAGCATGTAGTCTGTACCCCAGAATATGCAAAGCAGGGAAGAGGGAGACACGCCAGTGGCTTCTTTCAAAGGGGACAGTAACTTGTCTAGTTAGCCAGTCACAGGCCATGTGTCAGTAGGAGGCATGGCTCCCCTTGGTAGAGTCCTTGCGTGCAATACAATTAGCTCCTTTCTTAAAAAGAAAGTCACACATATCACAACACTACTGTGTGTGAGGGGAAAGCTGAACAGGTTACATATGGGAAAAATTTCCATTCTCTCTTCCACCTTACAACCAAATTTCTTAAGTTCTATACACTCCTGTCTCTATGTCCTCATCTCCCACTCACTGTACAACAGCCCCCAATGTGATTTCCTCCCCACTCACTCCAAAGAGAGCCCCCTTGCTGAGAAGACATCGTGCGTCCAAATCCAATGGGCGATCTCAGCCCCCTTTGTATGGTCCTTTCAGCACCACTGGACGTAGTTGACCACACTCTGCTTCTTAAAACCTGACCTTCCCTGGTTCCAGGCTCTCTTCTAGTCCTGTTTCCTACCCGCCTCTCTGGTCTCTCATTCCCAAATGTCTTGGCTCTATCATCTTCTTTGACAGGACCTTTGGTTGTTGGAATTCTGTGGGCCGCAGTCCTAGGCTGTCATTTCTACTCTCTCTATGGTCCTCCTAATCAATCTTACTACTCCTGTGGTTGCATTACCCTGCCTGCCTTGGCTTCTGCTCACCTCAGTAGCCCTTCCATATCCATCCCCTGCTTCCTTTTGTTATTCCAGACACTCTGGCCCATTTGCAGCTTCTTGAATGTGTCATGCATTTTTCTACCTCAGGGCCTTTGCACAAGATCTTCCTTCTGCCTGGAGCCTTCATCCTCCTCTCCCTTTCACCTGTCTTTTGTTTTCAGCTAATTCCAACTCACAATTCAGATTTCAACCCCATTAAATACTTCCTCCAGGATACTGTCCACAGATCCCTAGAACTAGGTCATGTCCCTCTATTAATAGGCTTTATTAGACAGTTCAGCATGGTGGTTAAAAGGGGCTCTGCAGTTACATTTCTCTGGTTCACATTCTGGCTCTGCCACTTACTAGCTGTGTGATTTGGGGCAAAATATTTAACCATTCTGTGGCTCAGTTCACTTCATATCATACTGTTCATTAGCTATCATACCAAAGTCCCTTGCACTGGAATTGTTGTGAGAATTAAAATATTTAATATAGTCAATGCTTAGGTCGTTGCCTGGCACATAATAGCTGCTTGACAATGGATTAGTGTTCTGATTACTCTCCTTGGTCACATTTTCACAGTCATAGTGAAACGATGAATTGTGTCCCTGATTCTTCAATGATGCTCATCTCTTCCATTAGACTCTAAGCTCCGCAGAGACAGGAATCAGTCCCTTGTTTTCTGTTGCTTCCTGTGCACCCAGCAGAGTGCCTGGCACTTAGCAGGGCTTAATCCATGTTTGTGCAGTGAATGAATACAGAAATGGATACATGAGTAAGGGAATAAATAGAATTGCCCCATGATACGCTTAGAACAATAAATAGAATACAAGGAGGAAGGTTAAGGGCCTAGATTAAGAGCGGGTGTTGGGAGGAAGTAGAGACTATATATAGCTGAACAAATCAAGGAACCTCCAGCCAGGAGGACAGATTTTGAATATGTAGTGATTTTCCTGAGTCTCAGAGGCAGGGAAAGATGGAAATTACCAAACCAAGTAACTGGCAGGATTATTTTGGTTTTGCCAAACACTGAAAAGTAGTTTGACAATAAGAACTGCCCCTCCCCACTGCCAGGATTAATTCTCAAAGACTCAGTTTTGCATTTTCACTTTTGTATGAACACTGGAAAACCCCTTACGCTATTTTCAATTACGAAAAATCAGCCCCCTTCAGTGGTGAAAATCTGATCGATGCTTATTAACTATGCCCGCTCTGGAATATAAAATCCAGGTCCTGGAAGGCCTTGAGTATCAGCAAAAGCAATTGCTTCTATTCTAAAAGCAATGGGGAGCTGAACAGGGAATAATATGTGAGAAGAGTGCTTCTGGAAGATTAATCCTGTATCCACGTAGACGATGGGCCAGGAGGGAAAGAACAGAAGCCATTGCAATGGTGCAGGTGAGGGCCAGTGAAGGCCTGAACGGTAGCGTAAGTCAGAGGTGGGTGGGATAAATCCAAGACAGAGTTGTGTTTAGGCTCAGAAGTCTAAGTGAGGTTACCTTGCCTTTGAAATAAACATGAGAAATTTTAGACTCTTTGAACAGTAATAGGACTTCAGAGGCCAACTCCTATACCAAGTGCAGTCAACTCTCTGCCTTTGCTGATAACACAGTTGAGACCCTGAATGATGAAGGGCCTTGCCCCAGATCACACGACTGGTTGGTGGCAGAGTGAGGCTAGAACTCGTAGTTCCATTTGCCTGATGCAGTGTCCATATAGAGAAAGTTTTCCTTTTAGTCCTCTTGACATCCCACCAGAAAGGCCTTGCAACCCAGAAGGTGTCCCTAGTGGGATAGACTGCTTTGCTTATAATTTTGCCACTACTGCGTGTCAGCTGTGTGGCCTTGGTGAGTTACTCTTCCTTCTAACTTTCCATTTCTACCTCTGAAAAGTGGAGAGGATTGAGTGGTACCACAGGATCATTAAGAGGGTTACATGACATGGTCCTTGGAGAGAGCTTAGCATCATGCCAGGAATAGAGTGAGCACCTTGTAAATTACAAGGACCCATACTTCTCAGCATCATCTTTGATGACAGTTACTGTCCATAATCCTATCAGAAATGGCTTGCCTGACGCTAGGACACCCTTATTATCTAGAATTTTAAGAATGCTCAGTTGGCCTCCCGAGTCCTGACTTTGAGGCTGACAGCCATTGCTAGGCCTCAGTTTCCTCATCTGAAAAACGAAGGGGTGTGGGAGGCTGTGGTCAGTGCTGGAATTAGAGATGAACTCTAATTTGTCTTCCAATTCGGACAGTGTGTGTTTATGCTCTGTTCGGATACACTGATAATTCATTTTTTCAGTCTTCATAAAAACAGATTCAGAATAAGCGCTCAATAAATGTCGAGCAGCAGACCAGAGGACCTTTTTAAATAAAAAATAGGGGAGTATCATGTTTATTGAATTCTAATTAGACTTCCAGGGCTGCCGTAACGAAGTCCCAAGGACTAGGGGGTATGAACAACAGAAATCTATTTCCTCACAGTCCTGGAGCTTAGAATCGGAGGCCAACGTGTCAGCAGGGGTGACCTCTTCAGAGGCCCCTCTCCTGGCCTGGTAGATGGTCATCACCTTCTGGGATCTTCCATGGTCCTTCCTCTGTGTCTATCTGCCTGCTAGTCTCCTCTTCTTATAAGGTCCCTGGTCATACGGGATGAGGGCCCCTGTAATGACCCCATTTTAACCTAATTACCTTTTTAAAGACCCTATCTTCAAATCAGGTCGCATTCTGAGGTACTGGGGGTTAGATTCAGCAATTTTGGAGGGACGCAGCTCGGCCCACAACAAATTGCCACGATGACCAGGCCCTTTTGTCCTTCATGGGCACGATCTCCAATGTCCACAGCGATGCTGCAGGGCGCGTGCTGTGATCCTGGTCGTTCCTGTCAGCAGACGGGGGGGCTCAGCGGGGCGAAGCGTCTCACCCATTGTTAGGGGTGGAGCTCGAATCAGAACACAGGCCTGTTTCGCTTCGAAGCTGGTGCTCTTTCCACTCAGGTCTCCTTACAGGAAGGAGAAAATCACCTGAGCCCTGATGCCACCAAATTCTCTTTCCAAGTCACAGCAGAAATAGCTCTGCCTTCTTTGCGGCCAGTCATCGTTCGGGAAAACAATGCCCTCCTGGTGACTATGGCTGAGCCTACTGTCACCGTCACCGTCCCGTGGTTGGGCAAGCTGCTCAAGGGAACTCCCAGGAGGGGCATAGGGGACGGCTCGACCTCACCCTTTGGCCTTCTTTTATTCCCTCTGCTGATGCTGCTTTCCTTCGCCCGAGGTTCTCTTCTCTTTCTCCATTACACATGAAGGCATCGCCCATTCTTGAGAGTTTGGCCACGGACCTTGGGCACCCCCAAACTCACCCCTTTTCCCCCCCGCATCCTCAGCTCTAGGCTTGCTTATCACTTGCACACTGTGGCTCACTTGGGAGACAACTTGGGGGCGGATCTGGCTCTGTTCCTTACTAGTTGAGTGTCCTGGGTGAATTCCCCAACCTCCCTGGGCCTTCGTTTTCTCATCTATGACTTAGGATAAAAATACCTACATCACGGGGTCATTGTGAGAGTCAGACAAAGCGAGTTAACTCATAGACTGCACTTAGCCCTGTGCCTGTTATATAGTAGATATTCAGTACATAGTGGTTTTTACGGTGACGTTTTTCAGTCTACGGTTGGTGCCTTCCCAATGAGACTGAGAGCTTCTTGGGGGCAAGGACCGTGGGCAAGGACCATGACTCGTTTCAGTTTGTGATGGCAGAGCACAATTTGGGGGCTGCAGAAAACACTCTGTATTTGTCAGTGCCTAAGTGTGCAACATATTTGATACTAGATGAGACATAAAATACAATCTCAGGTAACGGCCTCCGCTATTGGACTGTATCAGAAACTATTAAGTAGGGGGCACCAGGGCGACTCAGTTTCTTATGCATTTTGATTTTGGTTCAGGTCATGATCTCAGGGTTCTGAGATTGAGCCCCATATGGGGTCTGTGCTGAGCATGGAGCCTGGTTAAGATACTCTTTTTTTCTCCCTCTGCCCCTCCTCACTCCAGTGCTCCCCCACGAGCGCTCTCTCTCTCTCTCTCTCAAAACAAACAAGCAAACAAACAAAATGCTATTAAGTAGATCACCTCGGAGCCCACACTTCCATTAATCCATTCATTCATTCACCATTGACTGATTGCTTCCTAAATGCATCCCCTCAAGCTTCCGTTTCTGTATGCTTTCTTTAGTAGAGAGAGCTATAGGCTGGTGATGGAAGGTACTAGAGTGCAGGGGAATGTAGAAGGAGCAACAGATTGCTGAAGATACAGATCTGCAGACCTCAGACTTCCCTGTGCACCAGAACCAGCTTGGGTGGATACAGCATTTTGGCTCCCAACCCTCAGAAGTTCTAGTTCAATTGGTCTAGGGTGATTTTAAAACAACAAACAAGCAAATGGAAAAAGGAAAATAAGAAACTCACCAGGTGATGGTTCTGGAGTGCAGCCAGGGATAAGAACCACTGGAGGAGATGATGCACAAATACCTCAGGGAACTTTTTCCCCAAGGCAATGCTAAGGGGAGGGACTGCGTACCGGGCTGAAGTGGGGAGCAGAGCCCTGGGCTGGAGGCAGGAGGAGGCACAAGCTCAGAGACTGAGCCAAGTGTGGGTTCACGTTGTCACCTCTCCTTCCTCCTCCCCAGGAGGAGCCAGGAGAGTCTCCAGGCTAAGGTTCCCAGGCGAGAGGGGCTAAGGATACCAGAGGGCATGAAGAGGCAGAGCTGTGTAGAGCTTAGGAAGTAAATCATTTCCAGAATGAATCCCGCTATTGCCCTACTTAGACGGAGCTGGAAATCACAACTTGATGATGACATTGGGGCACCAGACCTCCCAGATGTGGCCATTTTGTGAACACGCTTCTAACCTTGCAAAGGCACGCGAGCTCATTTGCTCCTATTCTCCACCCAGCCCCCCACCCCCACCCCTGCTTCCTTGCCAATAAAGTCTGGGCAGGTCAGGGCTGATGAAGGGTTTCCAGGAGAGCAATTGATTTGGAGCACTGATGGTACCTAAGATCTGGGAGAACAGTTCCCTGGTCTGTTTCAGACCATTTTCACAATGGCAGTTCCTGACGCATAATCACTCTGCAAGAGAATGTCTTCAAGGAAGCTGGACCCCCACCCTGCAAATGCGGTGCTGCTGGGAATCCTGAGGACTTATTCCTGGCATATGACGTCAGGACACTTAATTTCCCTCTCCCTGTCTTCTAACTTCACAGACAGGAAAATAGGGCCAGAGAAGATGGGAAGTTGCTCATCACCCCGGGATTTGTACTGAGCATGAGATCATAATTCCCAGCTTTTTCTAGACACAGCTGGCTCATTCATGTTGGTGAGTTTTAGTAGAGAGTATCCAGGATTTATCATTTAAAAAGAGAAAGAAGTTGAGAACGACGTCAGATAATTTTCTTTCTTCTCTGCCTGTTTGTCTCTGCGTTACTTGGCAGTTGTCTGCCATTTCATCCAGGAATGTAGAGTGAATAGGAACTTCGAGGGATTTCCAATTAAAGGGACCCTACTGAAGATATATTGCTTTGAATCTGGGATTCTATTCCCTGCCTTTAATTGGGTGAATTTGGATCTTTTTTTCACCATTAGCCAAGTTAAACAGCATCCATTGGCTCCTCATGGATGAGAATAGCTGTGAGCTGGGGGTTAATGAAAGATTATTGATATAGGTAAGGGGAGCTTGTCTTCAGGTATCTTCCAAAACGTAGGAACCCCAAAAGCTGAAATGATCTTCAGCTGGTGTCACTGTTCTGATTGGCCAGGCCGATGGTATGACCAAATAAACTGGTTGTCAAATATTTTTAATATTACCTTTCCATCAACATGTGGCATTCTTCTTTCAAGTGGAGAACCCACCCCTCACCCTTACTGTGGAAGTGATGACTGGGTCCCCGTTCTCATTCTCCTGCATCCAGAGAACACTCCCTCCCCATAGTGGGGTCCCTGCTCCATCTCTATGGACTTGAGAATTTGTTGTCACTAAATAGGTCAACAGAGAGAAGAGTGTTAATTTCATTGAGAACTGTCCCTAGGGAAGCTGTGGGAAGATGGGGACAGTGGGCAGTATTGGCCAGTGGCGTATACAAAAGGATGAGACATGGCCATTTGGGGACATTATAATTCTTGCTAATTCTGACCCCAAGGCCACCATTGGGAAATGGTGGAGAGGATATAGAGTGAGCGCTAGTTCCTCTAACACTTGGGTCCCTCCCTGGCTGTCACAGGTCAAGGGAGGCTCATTAACCCTTTAGTTATTACATCTCATCCCCTTGATTAACTGCCTCTATCTGGAAGCAGCTAGTCGAGCTCACTAAGGTGGGGCCCGAAAAGGTTAAATTGCCTCCTAAGTACCTAATTCATCCCAGGAGCGGTTAGGCGAGGTCTGCTCAATACCCACAAAAGCCTGTTCCCTTTGAACAAAGAACCCTACAGCAGATGCATCTGGTTGAGATTCATCTATTCTCGTAACATAAATTGCAAAGCATTTTCCAAAAGCCATTGAGTTGCAGAATTTTAAAAATGTATTTCGATTGCCAGATCTGCAGATTGGGTCAGTTTTCCAGGGCCTTATGCTTCCCTCTTTTCCACTGGGGAAGAGGAAAAGGAGGCAGCCAGCAGCTGGTGATTGAAACGCAATTCTCCCTGGCCTGGAAGTCTCGGCTACCATCTGTGTGTTATCCTGGCCGCGGTCCCCGGCCCTCGCTGCAGCGCCTGGGCCAAGGCCTGCCCTTCCAGACGACCAGCGTGAAACCACTGCAGCCTTGCACCCCTGGGGCCCTCCACGGTCTTTAATCATTTGAGCCTCAGGAACGTCTGTGAGAAAACAGGAGGAGGGAGAACTATCCCCCTTTCACAGATGGGGAATACTGGGCTGGGTGAAGATAAGTGACCTACCCAAAGATACGCAGTTTATGGTGATCTTGGATCTTAGTCTGTATGTTCTGTGCCTTGATCTCCTGCTCTTTTGATGAAAGGACATGGCTGTAAAAAAGTCAGCGAGGGAAGGAATCTGTAGGAAGTGGTTTGTCTGGGTCCCCAGACCCGCAAGGGTTGGAATGATGCAAACTGATACTCGACTTTTTAAATGCAGTCATGATTAATCCAGTCACCAAAAAACTTCATCTTACTCACCAGCATTATACAGAGGTAGCTATCAAAAATCAGTGTGTGAGATGGGACATGTGATATGAATATTCTATGTTATGTACTCTATTACTATAAAAGACTATAAAATACAGCTTATATTCTTAAGACGAAGTCCAAGATTTTTCATACTAATGAGTCATAGCCATTAATACGCATCACGAGGTCAATTTTAATGGGTTGCTACCAGAATTCGAAGGGAAAATAGGGTAAGATAGATAGGATCGAATTGAAAAGATCAGAGTGTGAGGCACGTAGCAAAGGTTAGTATTGTACTCTGAATCCTTTTGTTCATTTATTATATGTACTGAATCATGATGTTTGAAGTATTTCTTGGTCAGTAGTCTTTCTCTTTTTCCTGCTCTGCCCCCTCCCGCCTTTCTCCTTTCTCTTTCGTTCCCTCTCTCCTTCTCTACGTATATAGGAAAGGTACCCAAACATCTGCTACCTTTGTCGTCTGTACAGGGCGGTCCCCAACCCCCGTCCTTCCCGACCCGATCATTTCCTCAGTCCCGGGTCTGGAGCAGAGACTCTTCTCTCCAGTTAATACTGTCGTGCTCCTTCCTTTCTCCTCTTTTTGTCATGTGACCTTCGAAACGGGGTTTGCTGGTTCTCTCTCTGTTTGATAAACAAATTCTTCTATCTCTAAACTGTCATATTTACATTTCAGGCAAAGCAACTCAATCTTAAAGAAATGAAATCCCCAAGGAGAACCACATTGTGCTTCATGATTATTGTGATTTATTTTTCCCAAGCTACGCTGAACTTGAATTTAGAGTCTATTGTTCATCCCTTGGTGAGTACACCCATGTCTGCTATATTTTTCCTTGTCAAAAATATAGGAAAATATTTTTCCTTTTCTGATTTCCTGGGACTGTCACAGACGGAAATTGCTTAAAAAAATTTTTTTAGGGCCTTTGAGAAAATGTTGCAAATGTGGGGGAGGGGTGAATATAAATGGATGTCAGTGTGTCTACTGGGCTACCACTTATCATACTGTGACATCAGTGGTGGTCTCAAGGGAACATCCTTCCCCCCCCCCCCACCTCCCTTCTTAACTAAATGGCCGCCTTTAAGCCTGAAACTCCACTCTGAAACTGACGACAATGACTATAAGGCAGATTGTGAAGACTGGGCAGGACACACATTCTCATTTAAATTTGAGCATCAGACTAGAACACATTTCAGAAGGTGTGTGTGTGTGTGTGTGTGTGTGTGTGTGTGTGTGTCACAATCACAGACTGATAGAGATGATGGGGCCATAGATGTCATTTAACCTTTTTGCTGACAGATTATCCAGGTGCTTTCGTTTTGGCTTTGGGAAGTTCATGGGAGATTAGCTTAATGAAAGAGGGTGATAAATACTCCCTTACTCCTTATAGGAATTATTTCTTATTCCTTTCTAAGGCCACCCCAGGCACCAGAGACAGGGCATGTTACCGGTTATGAAATCTTGGGAAACTGATGGAATTCTGTGTCTCCGTTTCTTCACCTGTAGAATGATGATAATAGCACTGGTTTCCTGATTGCTAGGAGAATTAGATCAGTTAATATTTGTGAAATGCCTTAGAACAGCGCCTGGCACACAACTTTTTTGCTGTTATTATTTATTTGTCCCACTGTAATGGCATCTTTTGCTACCGATTTTTAAAAAGATATCTAAGTGCTATTTTACTCGGTCTGTCACTATTGTTAGAGCTTCACTGGTACTTTTTGGCATTACAGAATGTCTCTTGTTGCTCTGCTTTGTACTTTTTAACTTTAATTCTTTGTCATCTATTCCAATGACCAATCCTGTTTTTTTGGTAAGATATCTATCTATCTATCTATCTATCTATCTATCTATCTATCTATCTGGAGAGAGTGTAAGCAGGGGGAGGGATAGAGAGAGAGGGAGAGAGAATCTCAAGCAGACTCTGCACTCAGTCCCTACTCAGAGCTCGATCTCATGACCCTGACCGACATCGTGACCTGAGCTGAAACCAAGAGTCTGGCTCAAAGGACTGAGCCACCCAGGCGCCCCCAATCCTGTTTTTATATTTGTGTTTGCCTGATCTTTGTTCTTTGTTTAGCCTTTAATGTAGCACTTTGTGTTAATGGTTCTCTTATAAACAACATGTGCTTGAAGTTTTTTTTCTTTTAAACCAAACCTGAGTAAATTTGACTTTGATTAAGGGAGCATAAATTTAGTCACATTTAATGCCATGTATAAGATGCTTGATCTTACTTTCAGGATTTTCTTTTATGACTTTCTGTACTTCCTTCCTCTTTCCTGTTTTTGTGTCTTTCATTTGACCTCGGTTTTCTTCGTCTTTTTCATTATTTCTCTCATGACTTGAGAGCTAGATACAGTGTGTCTCTCCTTCCAGACTCCAGTGTGGGCTTCCCCTGTGTGACCGTACCTGGCAGCTTGCTCAGATAAATAGGAGAGAAACACACTTCCTGTGAACCCAGAAGGTCAGTGTAGAGCTCTAGTTACTCAGGTCTGTAGGGGAAAGCCCGAGCATGAGGTGATCTCAGCAGCGGGGCCAGCTGGACCTCTGTTCCAGACTTTCCTAGCGTTCATGGCTGCAGCTGTGCCCTCCCACTATGCCAGGCTGGTTCTCACTGCAGTGGGCCTAACAAAGCCCCTCTATCCGTCTGGGGGCAGAGGTTGGTCAGGGGATAAGCCGGTGACCCCCCCAAGGCTGCTGGTGGAGTTCAAACCCCATATTCCAGGAAACTACCACTGCCACCCCAAAGGGCCCCACTTTTCCTCTCTAGATCTGCCTTTGAGATATAGTATCTTCATACAACCCAAAGGCTGAGGACCCCTCTTTGGAGAGATGAACTCGAACCTGCCTCATCAGTTTATCCTGCCCTAAGCTGCCGCTCGGTTCCCAAGGCTGACCTTCTATCATTTTAAATGCAACGTGTGGTAATGAGCTTTTAAAAACTGTTGTGGCAAACATGCACACAATTTATCATCTGAACTGTTTTTAAGCATATAGTTCAGTAGTCTTAAATAGATCCACATTACCATGCAGCCCATCTGCAGAACTTTTCACCCTGCAAAACTGAAAATCAGGGACGCCTGGGTGGCTCAGTCGGTTGAGTGTCTGCCTTTGGCTCAGATCATGATCCCAGGGTCCTGGGATCAAGCCCCGCATCGGGCTCCTGCTTCTCCCTCTCCTCCCTGCTTGTGCTCTCTCTTGCTCTCTCTCAAAGAAATAAATAAAATCTTAAAAAAAAAACAAACCTGGAAATCAATACCTATTAAACAACAACTTCCCATTTCCCCCTTCCCCCGGCTCCTGGCAACTGCTCTTCTACTTCCTCTGTGACTTTGAGTACTTTAAGTCCCTCGTGTAAGTTGAATCATACAGTATTTGCCCTTACGTGCCTAACTGATTTCACTTAGCAGAATGTCCTAAAAGTTTACCTGTGTAGTAATAGGTGTGAGAATTTCCTTCCTTTCTTAAGTCTGAATAATGACCCATTGTATGTATATCCCACATTTTGTTTATCCATTATCCATTCATGGACACTTGGGTTGCTTTCTAGGCTATTCTGAATAAGGAGGCAGCTCTGGGCACGCACGCACGAATACGGGGTGACAGGCTTTGAAAGTGCGATAATGTAGCTTCTGGAACTTCAGTGTGTGCGTTAACCCATCTGCGCACCGTATTAAGATGTAGATTTCAACTCAGGAAGTCTGGGGTGGGGCCCGGATGTGGCCTTTCTGACAGGGTGCCCTTGATCTTGCTCCCATGACAGCCCTTTGAGCAGCAAGGCTTTGTATCACCGCTGAGTCTGAGGCCCGGCTCTGTTAGCTTTGGAAATTTCTTCATCCAGATTCTTCATCTCCCTGACCTGTCTCGTCTACACACTATGAGAGTAAATAGTATCTCTTCAATGGTTTGTCGTGAGGTTTAGACGTTCTCGGACATGAATGTGCGCCTGGGCACAGCGACTAGCACAGAGCAATACTTCAGATTTGGGGGTTCCTTCTACTATGCTAGTACAAATGAACCCCTGTCAGTACGCCTTTGTGAGGAGACATCCTGCCGAGAGCTTGGCTGAGACAGTTATCTAAATGGAGGCAAAGATGGTAAATCAGGGATTCCAAGAAAAAGAGGAGTGAGTGACAGGGCCTTGGTGAGGAGGAGTGAGATCTGTCGACCTCTGGGGGCCTTTGGTGAGACCTTGTTTGTCATCCTGTTCCCTGGGATAATGTTTTCTACCCATAAAATGCCGCCTCTCATTCCTGACTGATTGTCCACGCCCACTTCAGGCCCCTCTCTCCCCCCCATACACAATTATTTGAAAGTCATCATGTCCAAAAGGTGGGGCATTTCCTGGAATTGGTGACCTTGTGTCTTCCGACTGAGACTTGGCCATAAGGAAATCCCCTTTGGACAGAGGTGGCCATTGTCCTCAGCTACTCATCTGGGAACCTCTACGTGGACAAGCAGAGGGAGGCCCCCTGGAGGTTCTGTTTTCTTATCTGAAGTAAATACTTCATCTGGCAAGATCTATGCTCCCCGGTGAGTTCTCCTCAGCACCCAATGTTTAAGAGAAAAGACAAGTGCCAGAGTCACAAGGTCCCTGAACTGGGGTCACGTGAGGACTCAGGAGGGCAAGGATGGCCTCTGGTGAGCCCCAGGCTGGCCGGACACACACCACTACCAGAACCTGTCCAAGCCTCTGGTATGCCTTAGAACAGTACTTTCCATAATGTAAGACACTGAGCCTTAGAGAGAGTGAATGACTCTTGCAACTGGGAAGGAGAGGAGGTGCTGGGATTCTGGGCTGGGTGGGACTCTAGCATTTGCCTTATTCCAATCCAGGCCCCATGACCTGGCAGCCCCTCTCTTTCTACTTTCTCAAATCTGGGAGGGCCAAGGGTATTCCCTGTCACCACTGCCACCACCACCAGGGGACTCTCAGACATTTGATCGCTTTCAGTTTTTTCCTCCATTTTCCCCAAAGACTACAGGGCTTAAAAATAAGCAAGTAGGTTATTCTTACAAGAAGTTGTGCATCCTCATTGGACAACAGAGGCTGTAGGTGACAAAGCTGCAGGAGTGCACTTTGCAGAGATGTCCCCTGACGCTGCCAGATAATCACCATCAGGATGTGAAAAAAAGCGAAAAAGTAACATTTCTTGAAAATGTTCAAAAGGCGGCTTTTGTCACCATACCTCAGCCCTGCTAAATTGGATTGGGGGAGCTGAAGGAAGGTGCCACTGGAGAATGGAGAAAATGAAATCAAGACCTTGGAGAGCTTCCCAAAGGTGACTGCCAGTGGTCACATTCTCCTGGGCTGAGTCCCCCAACCACAGCCCATGAACAGTAGACGGAGAAGCATTCCTGGTGGCTCCACCCTCCTTGTCCCCAGGCCCCAGGGAGGATGGACACAGGAATGCAGCGGAAGACCCTTTCCTTCTGCCTGGGCACAGAGCCAGGGCAGGATCCAGGGGAAGCTGGACAGGAACCAGCCCTATGCATTGACTTTGCTCCCTCTTGGCTCCCGTGCATTTAAATATGGCTAAAATAATCCCATTGCAAATGAAAAAGCAACTGGGCTTCATAAATTCCAGTCGTCAGGCATCATTCCTCTCTTTGTTGCTTCAAGCACATTTATGAATTGTCAGGTACACAGCTCCTCTATAGATCCTCATGGATGTTAATACTGTCATTGAAAAGAAGGAGGGGATAGGCAGAGGGAACAGAGAAAGAGAAAGGGTGCTGGTGAGGGACGCTGGGGCACTGAGACAGACCCACAGTTTCCTGGGGTATCTCCCGATGAGATCACTCATTGCCTGTATGGACAAGTGCAGACTCTGGAGCCAGACTAGGTTAGTTTGAGTCCTGCTTTTGCCCTTAAAGTCTGAGTGTGAGCTTAGGCGAGTCATTTGACCTCTGCCACTGTGCTTTCTCATCAGTGACTGTGGATAATAATAGTATCAGTGTCTTAGATGGTCATAAGGATTAAATAGCTCAGCACACATCAACTACTTAACGGTGCCTGGCACAGGGGTGTTGGATACATATCAAGAAGTATTATTTTGGGGGCTTGGGTGGCTCAGTTGATTAAGCATCTACCTTTGGCTCAGGTCATGATACCCTGGTATCGAGCCCCGAGTCAGGCTTCCTGCTCAGTGGGGAGCTTGCTTCTCCCTCTCCCTCCGCCACACCCCCTGCTTGTGCTCTCGCTCTCTCTCAAATAAATAAATAAAATCTTAAAAAAAAAAAAAGAATTATTATTTTTATTATCGTTACGATGAGAGACAATTAGGAACTAATGGTAGACATCACAGATGGTAGCATGAGCTCTGCCTCGAGTGGTGTTCATAGGTATGTGGATTTCGTGGTAAAGGACACACCCCAGAGGGTAGGGGCTATCTGGCTCTTCTATTGAGCCTTGAAGGGAGTTTGCATTGGGAAGCACATCCCAGCGGGGATGAGCGAGGAAGCCCAGGTCAGGTCAAGGTGCGGTTACCAGCTGCAGAGTTGGCAGGGATCCCAGTAGCAAAGCCAGTCAAAGTCAGCTCTTAAACAAAGAAGCTGTATGATGCTAGGAGAAGAGCTTTATAGAGATGAAGTAAATGGCAGTGTGTGTGGACGAAGGGCTCCATGTGAATGGTGCGCCTAGAACAGTGTGATACCTGGTCCCAGAATAGCACTTACGAGGTCACCAGAATATTCTCAGTGCTTTACATTTGGTAATCATTTGATCCTCATGACAACCTCGAGAGGTAGATTATTTTTATCCCTATATTTTAGATGAGTGCTGAAGCACAGAGAGGTTAAATAACTTGCCCACTGTCACACAGCCATTTTATAGCAGAACTAGGATTTGAACTCAGTGTCTGCAGAGTCCTTGCTCTTAACTATTATATTATATGATTCAACTTTATTAGGGTTATTTATAACTGTCACATGGCAGTTCATTTAATTCTCATAAACGTTCTATGAGTGCACTGATTTTATTATTCTATTTTACTGAAAAGAAAACTGAGGCTCAGAGAGAAGTTCCTCAAGGTCTCAGATATGGTGATTCCGGGTTCGGCTCCTGGGTCTGGAGAGCGGTCTCTAAAATGTGAATGCCAGCTTGCATTATAGAGCACCTGCCCCCCATAGGGCACAGGGTTCTCACTGGGATCCTCAGCCCTCAGCTCAGCTCTGACATTTCAGGCCATGTGAGCAGAAAGCTGTGGAGAAAAGACATCTCCAACGCTAACTGACGGTGTCCTAAAACGTTCTTTCAGATTCTCCATGAACATGAACCAGCAGGGAAGGAGCCACTAAGGCAAAAACGAGCAGGTATGTAACTTCTTTGCTTGGCAGTTTCTTCTAGTAAGTCCGATCAAATGACATTTGCTGTAACTTTTCCAAACCTGTCATCCACGTACTTCAGATTCCAAGTGCATCAGGGTTCAATTTCCAGAAGTAATTAGAAGGGAACTCCACTCTCTACTCTACCTAATGACATTCAGTGGATCTTAGCAACACATTATAAGCCCCTCACTTCCTCCTTCACAGCTCTCCTGAGATCCCGAAGATTCTGTTCCCGATGGCTCTCTCCTGAGCTCCCAACTTCCTCATGGTAACCTTTCGAAAGCTCCAATCTGATTCCACTATTTCCCTTGCACAAAATCTTTCATGAGCTCCCAATTGCCTTGGGGAGAAAATCCGATCACCTGCTCGAGCCTTACCAGACACCACGTGACATTCCCACTTATTCTCCTTCTGTTTCCTTTCACATGCTCGATGCCCCACCCGCCACCCTACTTTGTTGGCCGGGGGACTCCAACCTGAATGTCCATTCACACGGGCTCCTGCCATGTAAGGCTTTCCATTGATGCCCCAGACAAGGAGGGGCTGCTTCTCTGGGTTCCCACTGCCCTCGTTACATTCCCAGAGCACAAGATTTGTTCCAGGGCATTGTAATTATTTTACTTCCTGTGTGTCATCCCCAGGAGACAGACATTCTCTTGAGCCCTCTTCATCTCTGTAGCCTGGCATTGAGCCCAGTTTCTCCGTAAATGAGTGAACAAATGAAGAGAGTGTGTGTCCTTGTCACAGCTGCCCCTTTGTGAGTTGAGGTCATGTTCCTACCACTATAAGTCTGCTGCTTTAGTGTCTGTACCAATTCTGGAGAAGGTAGAACTTCTTAACCTTTAGGATTATGACTGATTCAAGTCCAGGCATGCTGTGGCTTGGTCTGTTCAGTCTTGTGGTCCACAAGAGTCAAGAAGCTGCCAAAGAGAGTGGGCTCTCCCCCAGGCCAGAATAAAGGTGTCCATTAGAGCCTTCCAGAATAGCATCTAGCTCCAGCTTTGCCCATTGCTTGAAATGGCAATTTGATCATATTTTATTGAAGTCTCAAAATGTTCACTGGAAAGTCATACCTTCATTTTTTCTTTTGCCTTTCTTTCTGCTTTAGCTGTTTTGTATCCTTACGCACCCTTGCTCTCTCACTCCCCTCCTTCCCTGAAACAATCTGAAGCACACAGACCACGCTTTCCCTGCTTTAAACAAGCATCAGGACACGGACCCCAGTCCCTGAGTCCCCCTGCAGCCTGTGACTGCAGCAGAGCTGGAGATGTCCCCGTTCGGTATTCTGGAAGACTTTTCTTTTTCAAATCAGACTGTTTGTGGGTGAGTTCTAGCTCCAAGCTTCTGCCAGGCTCTTGCCGGCCTCAGGCTGCCAACTTCCTCAGGGACAGTTGGTGACCGTACAGTTGTAAAAGGAATGTCTTCCTGTCCTTCCATGCCCGGCTGTTTATGACCCGTGGTGACATCATGAGAGGTTAGCCTTTGGGGGAGGAAACCACTTCTATGTCTAAGGATTTTGACATTCCAAAATTTTCCAGATGTGCTTTCAATAAAAACAATCATGATGATGATAAATTACCGTAAAAACCTGTTTTCCATTTATTAGACACTACCCTCTGTGCTCTTTGGCCTCTGGAGTCATTTTGGAAGTGTTAATGACTCAAGCCATCGTCTGCGGAAGATGAATTGGCTTTGGTACTTTTTACAGAATCACCCAAGAAATGGCCATGGAAAGACCCAGGCACTAGACCACACAGAGCTGGGATGTGAGTTGCAAGAGAGAGAGCACTGCTCTCTAGGAAAACTATGAAAGAGACCCACAGAAGGGTTAGAGTCAGCAGATGCCCCACCGAGGTGTCTGTGTTCTGCTTGCTGTATTAGTTAAGTGAGGGGAGAGGATCAAGCTTTGATTTTCAGGGTGAAATCCCCTTTCATATATATATATTCATCCCCCGCTTCTGGGGACTTAAGTCCGGAAAGGGACCAACAAAGGTTCCAAGAGAAAGAGGATTCTCAAAAGGAATGCCCTTTCGAGGCACTGGATCAGATCCTTAGGATTTGGGATCGAATCATCCTGAAAAGTAGGATCAACACCCCCATTTATGCTCAGAGCCCTATGGACTGCTTCCTAAGTTACTTTGGTCAGCTATATAGTTTCGCTGGGCCCCTGGTATACACACACATACATATATGTATATTATGTATATATCACATACGTGTCACACACACAAGCACAGACATATGTATGCATACAAATATATATATAAGTCATTATTTTACAGGGTTGTTGAGATTAAATAATATTATGTACATATTATTTAAATGTTATTAGGGTTATCTAGGGGTTCACTTGACTTTTGGGATTTTTTTAAATTAGAAACACAGGGGCACCTGGGTGGCTCAGATGGTTGGGTGTCTACCTTCCTCAGGTCATGGTCTCGGGGTCCTGGGATTGAGTCCCGCATCGGGCTCCCTGCTCACTGAGGAGCCTGCTTCTCCCTCTGCCTCTCTCTCTGTCTCTCATGAATAAATAAACAAAATCTTAAAAAAATAATAATATAAAAGAAAACTTAAAAAAATTAGAAACACAAATTTATTTATGAAAGTAATATTGCTTTTGAAGGAGCCTGAAATATCCCAGGTACAGAGAAAGTCCCATAGAACCACTGAAGGCAGGGGAAGGAATGCCGGGAGATACAAGTTAGTGTTTTTGGAAAACTGTTTCAGAACTCTGTCGAGGAAGAGAAGTCTGCACAAAAACCCAGAGGCCAGAAGCCAGAAGAATGGTGGATCTGCCTGTTAGAGCAGAGAGGCTTCAGGGGGGCAGAGGGAAATAAGAATGGGACAGGGCATCCAGTTATGTCCTGATGATACTAGGAGGTAGATTGTAGATCAGCTGAAAGGCCGGCACAGAGGAGGGACTGATGGAAACCATCTGAAGTGAAAAGTAGCCAGATGGTTGTGGCCAAATGAATTAGATGAAGAAGTCAGTGCTCGGGAGCCCAGCGAGGAGGCTCAGCAGCATGGACCATCCCTGGCCTTGGCCCCTCGAGGGAAGCAGGAAAAGAGAAAGGGGAACGAACGCTTGTGAAGGATATGACGACGAATGGATCAAAAGGACTTGGAGACAGCTTTGACGTGGGGTGAAGGGTAGCAGTGATCCGTGTGACATCCTGGGAGCACACAGACCCGGACATCTGGGGGATGTGGAGACCAGAGGTAGAACCCGGAGTTGGAATGGAAATCTCATCTTGGAGGTTTGCCAATAAGCAGCCAATTTAGTCTTAATGGTAATCTTCCTGGGGGAAAGAGAGCAGAAGTTTCTTATTGGTTAGCAGTAACACAAGTGTGTTCTCTAGGTCCCTTTGTGAAGTTCTCTATGCCAGGTTTCCGGGCTTTGCTGGGAATGTTTTGGGCCCTGGGCGGAAAAGTCCTCATGGGTTCTTCCTTGGCTTCAGAAGGAATGGCTGACAGCAGACACATTTTCGAGAAAGGGGTGTTCCTATCCCTGTGCTGGAGTTTCTGAATGCTCATACTTACCTAGTGAGAGAATTGGGTGGTTGGCTGCCAGGGTGGGAATCTCGATCTTTCTGCAGACCTGGCACCCCCAGCCTGCGCTGACCCTTTTTCATCCGGGTCCAGGAAATGGTGCACATTTTCCAAGTTAAGGAACAGATTTGGGGGGGTTTGTGGCCTTCATCTTCTTTAGGATAGCATGTGGTATTTAGTGCACTTATCCCAGAGAAAGATGACAAGGCTGAGGACCTCTCGGCCTGGCGTCTGGGTTCGGTTTTAGGGTTGACCTTCCATGTGTTGGGAATGCTTCTTTCTTTTAATTTCTGATTAGTGTGGTGTGTCTGTTTAAGCATCTCAAAGGTGAGACCCGATTGGAATAGCATTAGCTCCTCTTGACCTACCAGCAGACATCTGCGTGTCATGTAACCATCACATTTATTATAATTAACATTCTTATTTCTACCTGCTGTTTCAGACTGGCTATGCTATGCCACACAATTGGCAAGGGGATCTCCATACTCACTTCCTACCATCAATTCTGCAAAGAATATATTACCCCTGTCTGCCGCATGTGGCTCGCAGAGGTTAAATGGCCTGGGAAAGAAGATACTCCACCCCATCTCGCTCTGACTCCAAAGTCCATGCTCTTGGGGCAGAGTTAGAATTTTCAACATGGGTTTCTGGTTCTTGCCCGTGAGATTCCAGCCCATGATTAGGAGGGCAGCTTTGTAGGGTAAGGAGGAAGGAGCACTGTCTTCACCTTAGTAGGAAAAGAATTTTACATGGGACCGACTTTGAGGACTCGGGTATATGACAATCTAGGAGAATTGATTACTTTCTCCAGACTTTACAGCCCAGTGTTCTATGACATGCTGTGCCGCCCATGCTCTCCCGCATCGACACCCCCCAGCGAGCCCCAGCTTGGGGTTTTGGTAGTTTTCCCTTGCGTGAACAAACCTTTCTAAAACCTAAAGGGAGGACAGGATCCTCGGACTCTCTGCTGACAATAGTGCAATAGGATACAGGTGTTCCTGCCAAATTGCTACCTCCTAGAACATACTAAGAAACAAGCAGAAGAACAGGCATCTTTTAATGTTAAAATATTAAAATATTTTATTTAAATAATTTAAATTTTATTATTAAATATTTAATATTAAATTAATTATTACTATTAATTTATTATTAAATAAATA
>CM052886.1:93496853-93730623 GCA_028534135.1 Potos flavus
TATATATATATATATACACACACACACACACACATTTATTTATTTATTATTATATATCATATATAATATAATATTATATAGTTATATATTATATTATATATTGTAATAAATATTTATTTATAAATATATTATTAATATATTTATAAATATTATTAATATTATTTATAAATATATTATTAATATATTTATAAATATTATTAATATTATTTATAAATATATTATTAATAATATTTATAAATATCTATTTATAAATATTTATAATAAATATTTAATTATAAATTAAATACATAAATAAATATAAATATATTTTTTTATATATTATATTAATTATATATATATATATGCACAGTGTTTTCCTCTTTGAAAAGAAGTCATCAGGCTCAACTTTTCAAAATTAAAAATGAATCCCGTGGTATATGAGTAAGAAAATACATCCTTGGAGACAAAAACAGATTTCTACATTTACCAAGGGCTTAGGAGTTGGAAACAGAGACAAAAATCCAACTTTTATTTTTAATCTTTAAAAAATTTTCAGCAGCTTCTTAGGGATAGAATTGACATATAATAAGCTGTACATATTTAAAGGGTGCGGTTTAATGCGTTTTGACATATGTGTACACGTGCGAAACTATCACCCGCTTCAAGAGACTGAACATAACCGTCACCGTCTGCCCGGTCTTCCTGGATTCCATCATAATCTCTCCCATCTCCCACTCCCAGAAGCAGAAGTTTTAAATCGGACACTCTAGAATTTAATAACCCCATTGTAACCCAGATGCCAGCAGGGGCATCACTTTTTCCCTGGAAGAGAAGCTGGGCTGCAGACCACGGGTCCTGTTACATCATTGTGGATTCCGATTTTGCCGCAGAGTGAAATAGAATGCCCAAATCATCCACAACCTTCTAATTCTCCAAGGCTTTCCAATTTTTCCTTTCTACCTCTTCCATCCCCGCCTTTTTTCTCATTAGCAAAGACTGAGATTCCTGCTCCTTCTTTAGACTATCTCTCTACTCATTAACCTGTGGCATCAGAAATGATCTGCATTGACCTTCTGCACGTCCTGAATATTTCTTTAGGGTTGTTTAGAGCAAGTCTTGGATGCCTTTGAAAACGATGCTTCAGGAAGTACTGTCACGACACATGAGATGAGGCTACTATTCTTCTAAGGAACTCCATATATGTAATAATAAAAAAATGCAATTGTAGAGGAGCCTGGGTGGTACAGTCAGTTAAGCTGACCGACTCTCAATTTTGGCTCCGGTCGTGATCTCGGGGTCTTGAAATGGAGCCCCGCATCAGGCTCCACGCTCAGTGAGGAGTCTGCTGGAGATTCTCTGTTTCCCTCTCCCTCTGCTCCCTCACCCCACTTGCTTGCACACTCTCTCTCTCTCCAAATAAAAAAAATAAATCTTTAAAAAAAATACGTTTATGTATTCTATGCAGGTGAATATATTTGCAAGCTGACATTAGATATCTTTGAATATGAGTCCAGAAAAAAAATAGATGTAATGCCCATCCGAATTGTGGCAACTGAAGAAATGAAGGTGACGTGTGACAACAATCCTGTATCTTTGAACTGCTGCAGTGAAATTAATGTTAATTGGAGTGCAATAGAATGGAAGCAGGAGGGGAAAATAAACATTCCAGGTGAGAATGTTAGATGCCCTTTTGCATATACATTTTTGCCTCTTGGCCAAGTAAAAGTGGGCGATGCACTGGGTGGGAGAGGAAATGTCAGATGGCTGTTTTTTCCCAAACTTCAGACTATTAAAAAACAGAACCAGGGTTGATGCCAGCTCCAGCTTAGCTATTCTAGAACAACATTCCAAAAATATATGCATACAGATGTCATGCTTGGGTTGTAGACAAGATCCTGGCTGAGAAGACCTGATGACTTAGGTCCACAGTCACTCCTGCCTGTAGAAAATCTGGCCCCTCACCTTCCTTCCCTCTTCATCTTCAGCAACGAGCTAAGGATGACGTCATTGGCTTTGCTTTGGAGTCTGACTCTGAACTTCTCTTTTCTATGAGTCTTCTCATGGTGACTGTCCTTCTCACGTCTCTGCCTCTGTCCCGCATCCTTCTATATTCCCTAATTCTGTGTCTTTGTGGGGTTTTTTTGGGTTTTTTTTAACTTCTCTGTGTAGACCCATGTGTCAATTCTTCCATGTCAGTTTCTGATCCTACTTGGCTTCCTTTTAGATCTGAGGTATTACTGGAAGTTCTCCACCCTCCCATTTATACCGATGAATGATAACAATAATAAATTAAAAGAGCGACGCCGACTCTGTTTTGTATAACAGTTTATGATTAATCAATGTTTTTAAAATATGTTATCACTTTTGATCACACTTAACCCTGATCGCAAGTTCGAAGCTGATATTTCTTGCCTCCCATTTGCAAATAAGGAAATTGAGGTCGACACGGACTTATGCAACATTGTCAGAAAGGAAAAGAAAGATAAAGAAAGACTCACCTCGGGTCTGATTTCCCAAGACCAGTGTTTGCCTTGGCAAAATTATTTTAGCCATGCCTGAGGAGCCAGGGCTGGGGGGGCTGATCTGAAAGAGTTTGTTCTGAAGCAGGAGACTTTTTTGTCTGGAAACTTCACGTAACAAGACCCAATCCTTCCCTTAAGAAATGACAGGCTTATGTGTTCATCGTACACTAAAAAAATCATTAAAGTAAAATGTGGCTTTACCCGTGAAATTGATCAGTGCGGTAAGGCTTTACAGTACAGAGTCTTTGCTACCAGACTATATTAAGTTATAAAAAAATAAAATAATGATTAATTTACGTGCAGCTCATCCTGAGCCCATCTATTTGCAAAACACATTTCACCTGCTGCTTCTGTATTTTACTTTAAATCCTCCAAAGAATGGGAAAGGCATCTGGTCGCTGTTGAAAATGTTGACACATGAGACATTTAGTCACTTGCTTGATTTTTCAGGAAGAGGAGGTCATAGGCACCCTGGAGGAGCTGCCAGATGGGAGAAAGACCTTGCAAAGTTCCCTCGGTATTGACTTCATACACTTTTCAGCTCCGAGAGGGGAAAGCCTCGCCCTCTGGCAGAGGAACCAGGAAGTCTGCAGTACAAATGCTCAGGGACCTCTCCGTGGTCACCACTGTTTCAGACATTCCTAATGCCCAGTGCGGGGGACAGAACAATGGATTTCCTGCCACGGGGCTGGCTGCCTGGGGACCCGTGCTGTCCGTTCTCTGATGAACTTAGCCTCTGCCCTCGGCACCCTGCCTTCCTCCTCCCCTTGCAGCCTCTGCTCTGAAGTGCGTGCTCTCTCTCTCTCTCCAAATTCCATAAGTTCTTTAGCACGCATTCTTCCAGGTCAATAGGAGACAATCTAGCACAGTAATTCACTCCAAAGCATGAGGAACTGAATGGACTACCTCATTTCAGAAACAGATGCATTTCATTTTCAAAATGCAAGGAATAAGACAGAAAGAAGGTAATCAGCAGTGGCAGAATTTCTAGCACAAAGAGGGTGGTCTTTTTTGAATTGGGGGGCGTGACTTCCTGGAGTTTTTCAACTCATCGGGCAGCAATAATGATATAAATGGTAATGGTACAGAAGTAATAGTATCAGTAATAGTAGTTGTACAAGTGGTAATAGTTACTCTTATTGGTGCAGCAGTTTGCCTGCCTGGTGTAGCACTAGCTAGCTTTGCCTGCACGGAAATGCATTGATAAACTGGGGGAAATTAACAGCAACAGAGTTTGTGGTCTCACTGTAGCTGTTATGTGGTGCGATGATAAAAACTAACGGAGCCTTAACTCCCTCCTTGCGCACAAGGTAGAGCAGTTCCCAGATGAGTTCATTAACTTCTTCGTGACCCTGCCTACCATACTCCAGTGGCCCGTGATCACGCGGAGTGTTCATAAAACAATTGAATATTTACAAGAGGGTGTGACCTTGGCTGTGACCTTGAGTGACATGAGAAGGAACAGCTTCAAACTCCACAGTCCCCTTACTTGTGTCTTTTCTTCTGGATTACCCCACTGAAATATTTAAGCCTATGTTACCGTGTGCGCCTGCGTGCTGTCTCGGACAGTTTCGTTTTGGTTTGGTTTGGTTCGGGTTTTTTGCAGCCAGACAAGGCATCAATCAGATATAAAAAAGGGAGACTGGCTGTTTTTCTTTCCTGAGTAGAAATCAGTCTGTGGCTTTGGAGTCTCTCGATGAAGTGCCCCTAGAGGCAGGCTGGCTTCAGGGTCTGAGGTGAGCCCTAAGTGGAGAAGCATCTGGAAGCGGTCCCTAGCGCCCTCAGAGGCAGCTTTCTCCTTCCTGGCTGCACGTCAGGGTCACCCCATGGGGTATCAGACAGACCAGCTGTCAGGGCTCTACCCAGAGCTGCCAACGTCAGGATCTCTGGGTTTGGGCTCCAGGTGAGGCGGTTTGTAGTGGGATCCGTGAGCCAACCGCCAAGAAAGAATCCTTGAGTCGTTTTGAGTGGGGACAGGACCCCTGTGCAGGAACTGCCGCACTGGGGTTGGGAGGAGCACTCGATTATACACTTTGGAGTTAGGGGAAGTAAAGACCAAGGAAGTTTCCAAATGGATTATCGTATGTTAAAGAAGACTCTCTCTTTTTTTTTTAATTTTTTGTTTTTTTCTGCCCTAGTGACTATCACTAATGGTCTGTGTGAGGGGCGGGCCCCGACCGGGTGCTGTTATGAGTGTTTCTGTATGTTAACTCATTTGACCTGACTATGATCCGGGGCCATAACTCTGATTTGTTGTCCCCGTTTTCCACCTGGAGAAGCTGAAGCACAGAGTAGTCGAGTGACTTTTTCAACCCTAGCCCACTCATAAGTGGTGGTTTGGATGTGCAGCCAGACCACCCGGCTCCCAAGTCTGCAGACCTAAACACTGTACAATCCTCCCTCTCCAAAGAGAAGAAGTTGGATTTAAGTAATAACTCCTTTTCACTGATTGGGCCTCTTTGCTCTTAAATGGAAGAGTCAGCCAACTGTGCGACAGCGAGAGAACGGCTTATGTCTCTGCAGGCAACCCTGAAACTGACCTAGAGTCCGGCTGCAGCCGATACACCTTCAGGGCGGACGGGACTCAGTGTCCCAGCGGGTCGGCTGGAACAACGGTCATCTATGCGTGCGAGTTCATCAGCACCCACGGAGCCAGAGGCAGTAAGAACATAGAAGTGACATTCACCTCCGTGGGTAAGGACTCCTTCGCCTCAAGCCAAGGGCTGTCAACCCCCTGGGGACATCTCTGAGCTAGCGGGAGTGTGGTTGGGGTAAATCACAAGTGGGAGACAGAGGGGGATGTCTGTCTCTCCCATATGAATTCAGGTGAAGTCTTTGGAAGAAAGAAGGGGCGGGGAGCCCAGGGCTGCGGGGAAGGAAAGGTCTGCCTGGCACTGAGAAGGCAGGAAGGGACTGGAAAGGAGAGTTTCACACTCGGATTAGTTCTTTTTAATCATTGAGTTCATGATGAGGGTAGTGCCCCAATTTTCCCTTTTCCTTACGTGATCCCATCCTCCTTCCCTAGCATGCCAGTAGCCTGGCTCATGGCCCACCACCAGCAGGTGAAGACACGCTCTGTCCCCCTCCTCGCCCACGCCACCTATTCCAGAGAGAACACTGCAGGAAGCTTTAATAATCTGAGACTTTGTGGTCATTTTACAGTTGCCCTGAGTGTTTTTCAGTCTTTTGACTAAAGGCTTTTGACTGAGTTAGGCTTTTTTAAAAAAGTGTCGTTTCTTCTGCTCATGTAATAAAACATTCTGACTTCACCCCTGTCTGCAAAAATGGGGCAGTCGCACTTATTTTTCTCCCCATCTTACAAAACCCGAACTACTTAGATCAATCATCAGATCCCTTTGAACAATTTGGAGGAACGGCTAGTATCAACACTACTGATTGCTCTTGTTCACCCATGCTACTCCCGTGACTTAGCGTTTTTACAAAGAGCTCTATGGCGCTTATCTGAAAACGTTGTCGCCATAGACGAGTTCGTGGGTCTTTTGAGCAATTTGCAGCTTTCTGTAGTGAGAGCAGTTGTATGCTTCAAGTTTTGACTCAGAGTTGTATTGATTAGATGGGCTTTTGGTTGTCGTAGAAACATATTTAGCTTTCACGGAAAACCACTGGTCTGGTAGTTTGGACCTCATCTGAGAATCAAGAGAACCAGATTCATGGTTCCGCGAGCCTCTCCCTTTCCACTCTCAGAAGCTGCCCAGCCGTAGAAAGGCATCTCCACACCAGATCCCGACAGCCAGTGAGGCCCATGGGAGGGACACAGCAATCCATGCTTATGTGATTGAGGGACTGTATCTGAACGTTGGGATCCCAGCTCCCAAAGGGCACTGCGGGCAGGCCTGATTTCTTTAGATTGTGATGAAGGGCAAGACTTTACACTGTTGAGAAAAGCCGGCCAGCGTCAGTGGGCACCAGGGAAGAAACCGTTCATCTCCAGGAGATAAAAGTGAATGGCATTTTGAAATGTCCATGACATGCTCAAAGAGGGCTGGAAAGATTAGAAGCAGAGGCCCAAAAAAGTGGACTGTTCATATAAGCTCTTACCTTTGTAAGGGTCTTATTAACATTTTTGACGAATAGTATCTCATGAACGTATGTGGACATTCTCATAGGGAGGGGTCAATGTAGAGAGACTTAGAGTTAAGGTGCCTATCCCTCCTAGGGTTCCTGAGACAGTCCTGGTATAATTATTTGGGCAATACATTCTAGGATCCCTGTACCTCAAATGTTGTTCCAAAAATCACCGTTCGGCTTAGTAAGTGTTGACTGTGTACTATAGTCAGTGCTAAGTCCTGGGGAATGCAAGGACACAGAAAAGAGAGCCCTGCTCTTGAGGGGTTCGCACTTTTATGAAGAAGAGATACAGAAAGAGAAATTACAATACAACACGGTATTATTTAAAACGTGTTTTCAAAGGGTGGAGAGTGGTGTTGTTACGAGAACAGAGGCATTGGGCACCGAAGAGGTTGGAGGGGAGCTCGGGTTAAGTCATCAGCCTTAAGTTTGCCACCTTTCGCCCTGCCGATCATCAGGAGATAATTCCAGCCACAAAGGGGAAGTGCCCCAGTTCCCAAGGCAGGAGATGGAAATGAGTACAGTTGAGAGCACGACCGGGAACAGCCTAGAAACAAAGAAAGCCCAGGAACCGCAAGGTACCCGCCCCGCGTTGACACCAGTGGAGTCAGGATGGCCCAGGCTCTCTGCCTCTGTCTTAAATTTCACTCCTGTGTCGATGTCACCAGAAAGACTAAACCTTGTGCTTGTTGTTGGTTTTTCTTTTGTCTGTTCTGTGTGCGTTCTTTCAGCCAACCTAACAATAACCCCGGACCCAATTTCTGTTTCTGAGGGACAAAACTTTTCCATAAAGTGCATCAGCGATGTGAGTAACTATGATGACGTGTACTGGAACACTTCTGCTGGAATTAAAATACACCCGAAGTTTTACACCACGAGGAGGTCTGCTGCCAGAGCAGAGTCGGTGCTGGCCGTGAAGACGGTGACCCGGGAGTGGAACGGTGGGTGCGAGACCCCAGACCCTTTTCTGTTGCTGTGCTCCCCGGGGCCCCGGGGAACACCCTGTAAAAGGTCCCAGACCTGGAGGGGCTGTCCGGGACATGCCTGTGCCACCACACTCCATGCAAGAGCTCTGTAGGGGAGGATGTCCCAATCTCCATTGTACAGACGTGGAAACAAAGGCTCAGAGAGAATGACACATGCACCTGGGCTCCTACATCTTAAGGTGCAGAGTCAGGACTGGAACTGGGATCTCCGATTCAGGAGGCTGTGCTGTCGCCATGAAGTTAAGAGGATTGTCTTGCTGCATATTTTTAAAGATGCATCTGTTTATTTTAGGGAGAGAGCGAGGACAAGCGGGAGGGGCGGGGAGAGGGAGAGAGAATCCCAAGCAGATTCCCCACTGAGTGTGGAGCCCCACGCCGGGTTCAATCTCACAACCTGAGCCGAAACCAAGAGTCGGACGCTTAACTGACTGAGTTGCCCAGGAGCCCCAAGAGGATTGTTTTTAACAGTGGTTTTATACTGTGTACTATAGTCAGTGGTTTTACCAGAATTTTAGGAGTTTTTCACCCAATCATGATTTAAAAAAAAGTCTAGGTCAAGGATTTGTATGCCTGGTTCCAAAGAAAGGAACATTTGCGTTTCGTATTTATCTCTACACATTCTTCACGTTGGAAAAAAATGCAAAGATTTGGAGGGGAAAAAAAGAGAATTTGATATAATTGCTACAATAAAAGTTGACATATATTGAGCCCTTCATATGTGATAGGCGCCGTGCTAAGTGTTTGGGTGGGTTAGTTCACTCACAACATAAACCTTAGGGATGCCTGGGTGGCTCAGTTGGTTAAGCTTCTACCTTCGGCTCAGGCTCGGGTCATGTTCTCAGGATCCTGGGGTCGAGTCCTGCATCGAGTGCAGATGGTGGGAGGTGAGGGAGGGTAGTCCTTACTCAGCAGGGAGCCGGCTTCTCCCTCTGTCTGCCACCCCCTCTGCTTTTGCTCTCTCTCTCTCTCTGACAAATAAATAAATAAAAATAAATTAAAAAAACCAATAAACCTAGAGGTTATTGGTATCCCCATTTTACAGATGAAGAAACTGAGGCCCAGCAAGGCTAAGTAAAATATCTGAGGTAAATGGCAGAGCCAGGGTGAAACGGAGACTGTGTGGCCAACCCTTGACCACTCCTCTCTAAAGGCTTTCATTAATTATAAGTTTAATCAGTCCAAATACAGACGAGTCCCAGGTCTGTATTTGCTCGTGTAAGGCCCCTATAGGCATCATTGTAGAAATAACTGGTCACTGTGTGGCTGGCCAGTCAGGAGACGGAGTGTTTTCTCCTGTGCTGAGCTTATACCTATGCTGTCCCATCGCTCTTTTCCCCTGAGGAGCCATAACTGAGGAGGAGACATGGCTTTTCCAGGAACATAAACTATTTGACCGTCCCATACTCGGGCACTAAAAAAACCCTGTTCTCATCTAAATTAACTACGTTTTTATTTTATATCGAATTTACATTTCCCTTTCTCCCAACAGAAACAGAGGGGGTTTGTTCTCTGTCCTGGTTCTCCCTGCTTTCCCTCTGGCTAGGTTGCGGCTCTGGTTCCTCCAGAGCTAGGGCAAAGAGAAGGAATATAAAGAAAGTCAAAGGGTCTCACTCAACTGTAGGTGCTGTGATCATTTTCCTGCACTGTCGCCATGGCGGTTGTTCAGGTTGTGGCTCATCCTGTGACGGACCCTGGTATAAAGACCACTGCGATAAGGTCCTCTCTAGAAGCTCGACCCAAGGACCGTGTTCAGCCCGCTCTGCCTCACCAAGCACGGGTTGCACAGCCGAGTCTTCTGTAGCCTTCTCTCTGTCCTCTAGAAAGGCCTCTTGTCTTTAGACTTTTCTAGATGGGAGTCAGACATCAGCCATCCAATTCCAGGGTCCACAGGGGAAGCTCCCTCAAGGATTTCAGCCTAACCCCCTCCACACACTTTGATGGTGTCATGGTGCCAGCATGCCTATTCACTCACAGATGGGACGAGGGGACATCCCACCACCATAGAGCTCTAGCTGGCTGACAACTGTCTTCGAAGAGCTCCTCAGCCCAGCACACACCCAAATTCCCGTGTTCTTCCCTGAGTTAAGGAAAGAGCCTTGGAATAGATATTGGGAACCTGGTTAGAAATGCAGTTCCAAGGGTACCTGGCTGGCTCAGTTGGTAGAGCATGCAACTCTTGATCTCGGGGTCCTGAGTTCGAGCCCCACATAGGGTGTAGAGATTACTTAAATAAATAAATCTAAAAAAAGAAAAAAGAAATGCTTTTTCACACCTAACAGGCTGTGTAACTTTAGATAAGCCACTTAATTTTATTTAAAAGTAAGTGACTATTTAAGCAATGGGTTAATCCTTCAAATACATAGAGAACCCAAGAGGAGAGTTGATCGAACATTTTCTCGTCCCGTGTCCAGGAAGGTGTGACGTGCTCTTGCCCATGCTTGACAGGGAAAAGTAAGCCTCTTCTTAACCTTCCCAGCCAATGCTTTTTTGGAGCAGTGATCGCATTCCATCTCATTTTTGTTTCTTTCCGCACAGGAACCTATCACTGCATATTTAGATATAAGAATTCGTACAGCGTCGTGACAAAAGATGTGAAGGTTCACCCGCTGCCTCTAGAGCCGGACATCATGGTGGACCCTCTGGAGGCCACGGTTCCATGCAAAGGTTCCCGTCACTTCAGGTGCTGCATCAAGCAGGACGAAGACTACAAAGTAACTTTCCAAATGGACTCCTTATCCTTTCTTGCAGGTAAGACACTAGTTGCTGCATTGTGGTGTCTCAAAATTTCCTCTGGAAATTGAGGTAAAGAGACACGAGGATTGCCTCAGAGAGAGAAGGTCACAGAGGGTACCTCAGGAACCTTTATCGCCTTCTGTTTTGCTGTGTGGCCCATGGCTTGTTGGTTTGGGGCAGAATTTGAGGGTCTGTGAGGGTGGGGCCCATGGGTTTTAGTGGAAGCTGTTGAAGACTGTGTTAAGACACCTTCCCAGGCCTTCTGCTTCCTCAGGACATCTGGCATTCCGGTGGTCCCTCCCTCCATGCTATGCATCAGCATGCTAGGAAAGCACCGCAGAAATCCTTTCAAATGCACGCCGAGCATCCGAGAACGGGAGAGAAATAACCAAGGGCCAAAAGCATAGAGAAAAAGAAAAAGAGAAAGCTTTAGCTACTGCTGGGGCTTCTCCGAGGGCATCAATCAGTATGAGAAACCCAGAAACTTGGGGTTGTTTTTCCTAAAGATTTTATTTATTTCTTCTAGAGAGAGAGTGCATACAAGTGGGGAGTAGGGGCAGACGGAGAGGGAGAAGCAGACTCCTAGCTGAGCAGGGAGCCTGGCATGGGGTTTGATACCAGGACCCTGGGATCATGACCTGAGCTGAAGTCAGGCGCTTAACCAACCGAGCCACCCAGGTGCCCCAGAACCTTGGGTTTTAAGGCTCCGAAGGGCATGAAAGAAAGGCTTTGGTCCCTCTGCAGTGACTAAGGGACCCCGTGTCACCAGCACAATGTCAGGACCCTCAAAGGGTGACATGCTCACTTGGGAAGAGGATAAGCAGAAAAACAAAATTTGCTGGAGTTAAGAGCTTGGCTTCACTTCCGGGTGGGCAACAATTTCCCCCTGAGAATTATAACCGTCCTGCTCTCAAGCTGAAGAATAACTAACGTAAAGTGGTCCATGGGTAGCACCCAATGGTACCTGGCAAAACAAAAACAAAAACAAAAACAAAAACAAAAACAAAAAAATTCAAATCCTCTAAGATAGAATGTACCCTCAGCCCAGATACCTCAGGATTCCTACAGATGAAGGTGAAACCAGTATGAGCTCACAACCCCAAATCTCAAAACAGAGACGCCTTCCTGAGGGATTTATAAGCTCATTCATTCCTTGAACCACTATTCGGGGGGACATGCTCAGTGCAAAACACCATAGTAGGCTATGAAAAGGGTTTGCAAGAGTTGGGGCACATGTATTACTAACTAGCTGGAAGGGTTCATGTCATAAAGGACAAACCATAGAACGTTAAATTTCCAAAATGAGCTGTGCAGATCAAAAGAACCCTGGAAATTCAGAAAAGCAGGACCCGGTAGAGACGAGGATTTAGAGAAGGCTGTGTGATAGGAGGATATAGATTCCATCCAGCTTCTGGAGTATTGAAGCATTTCACCATCCCGTGTTTAACATGCATGTTAAACTGAATAACATGTTATTCTAGTGGAAGGTCCTGGTTTAGTGGAAGGTCTAGTGGATGGTCCTGGGCTTCCACTGAATAACATGTATTCAGTGCTCTCTAAGCGCCAAATACTGAGCTAGGCATTGGGAGATGCAATGATAAATGAGACCAGGTACCTTCTCTCCAAGACTTTATGGTCTAAAGGAGGAGACACCCATAAAGAGGGACGCTAAGCCAACATGAAAAGACAGGGCAGGAGAAATGCACAGGGCGTGATGGGATGCGGATAGGCAGAGGGAGGAGAGGGACGCTGAGAAGCATTCTGATTGTCCAAACCGTATGGGCACAGATTCGGAGTCATGAATGGTGGAGGTAAGGGTTAGGCGAGCGCTGTGTAAGGGTGGGCTGACTTACTTGTAGGCTGAGGGCATTTTTAAAATCATATCAGAAATGAATGTGGCACATGCCTCGGAGAAGTCTGGACATAATATCCGTGTTGGATCATTTTAACAAAATGTGTGCTTTGAAGATTCATCCTGTGACTTGATTCTTTCAATAATTCTATCTCAGAAAAAGAAGTTAATGGAAAGCAAGTGTGTTACAAATACAATTTCATGGCAAGTTCAGTTTCCTGGTGTCCAAAGAAGCTGGACATCTTTTGCCACTTTACCAATGCTGCTAATTATTCAGTCCGGAGTTCATCTATGAAGCTTAACCTGGTTCCTGGTAAGAGCATTTGAAATTTTTTTAAAATGTGATAGTCATGAGCAGGGATTCATTTATTCATTCACTCCCTCATTCATCCATTCAATAAATGGATGTTGAGCACCTTCATGTGGCACGCCTTGGGCTAAGGGTGGAGGATCTGGAAAAAAACAACCACAACCACAACAACAACTAAGCCATGGGGACTAGTCTCATGTGTAGGGGAAAGATGGGCATGATAAAAAATGTGATCACATCTAATGTGATAAGAGCTGAACGGAAGAGGCTGCCGGGTTTCATTCTGCTGGTGAGAGTGGGGAGGAAGTGATCAAAAAAGTCTTGCATATGGAACTCTATTTCAGCGGAGTCTGGGAGGCAAAGCGTCGGGCTCGGCAGTGCATAGGGTCTTTGTGGGGCTGAGACCCCTTTGAGGTTTCAGCAAAGGAAGGGTGTCCCCACCAGACAGGGCTACATGAAAAGAATCAATCTAAAAAATAGACAACTGTCTTTCCCATTCTTTGTCATCACAGAGCCAATATCCCCCCCACATCATATTTTCAAGGTAAGAGGTCATGGTTTATGGCCATTTCTGTAATAGCCCATGACCATGAACTCTGCTCAGGGACAGCAGAGAGGCAAGTGAATAAGGGATGGTCCTGGGCTTCCACTAGAAGCAATCCCCTCCCCCAGAAATCTTGTCTGTAACAGGACCTCTGATATCCGAAGGGTTCATGACTCTATCACCACGCGTGTTTGGGTTTATTGAGTGATCTGTGGTAATTCTCATGTGTTAGTAACTGAGCCCTGGACACCAAAGTAGGAAGCAATTTAGAGTTCTCTGTCTCCGTGAGTCGCTGTTCCCTGACCCTACCAAGCACACCTCTTCTGGGGGCAGCCAAGAGCCCTTCTTCACTGTCCCCCATGCCGCCATCTTCACCCAGGCACAGACATGTTTTACTCATTTATCTTTGTTCTTCTCTTTCCTCATAGTGGGTCTGATTCCTCTTCCTTTTCCCAGTAGAAATTACTTAAGTATTTCAAGATTTTATACAATGACTGAGAACTCAATTGATGTTAAATTTGTAAGTTGGTGAGAAAGGGATCTTATCATCAGAGAATCAAAGTCCCTTGGAGATCAGAGATTCTGCAACAAATGTCATTTTCTCATTCAGATCTGGTCTTGGGTAGACAGGAAATAGAGTCACCTCTAAGGGCAGCCGGAAGGAATAAATGTTTACAAATATTGCTTAGAATATTCAGGTCATGGGTACCTGGAATTCCCACTATTAATTATATATGTGAATTAAGGCAGTGCTTCTCAACCTTGGCTGCATGCTAGAATCACTGGGGAAAGTTAGAAAAACAGCCAATGCCTAAATCCCAGCCCCAAGGGGTTCTTATTTATTTGGGCTGGAGTGAACCAGGATATTAGTATTTTCCTGGCTCCCCAGGTGATTCGAATATGCCGGAGTTGAGAATCCCTTGGATTAAGGCATTTTGTCCCTGAGATTCCTGGTAACCTGATTATCTCTTATCAGGATGAGCACACATTAAGCTCTCATGATTTTTCCGTGGCTTAGATTTAACAGGCAGCAGCGAGAAGATTCCAAGGGACTGGAGGCGGGGATGAGGCATAGAGGAAATAAATTCTGTGAGGAAAAGCAAATGCATGTGAAAGTCAGATTTGTGTCAAAAGCACTAAAAGGGGCTTTGGAAAATCAGGCGCGAAATAAGAAAGTGGGTAACTCCGAAAAGGTCACCAAAACTAAAAAAAAGAAGTGAATTCAAACAGCAACATTCTAGCTAGGCCTGACCCTCTTTTGACTGTTTTTTCTCCTCCTTTCAAATTATCCTTTTTATTTCCGTGTTTCCAATGCAGGAGAGAAGATCATGTGCCAAGATCCCACAATAGGTGTTGGGGAGCCTGGGAAAGTCGTCCAGAAACTCTGTCAGTTCGCAAACATACCCAGTAGCCCTGCAGGTCCCACCGGCGGGACTGTGACTTACAAATGTGTAGGCTCCCACTGGGAGGTGAAGAAAAATGACTGCGTCTCTGCCCCAATAAATAGTCTGCTCCAGCTGGCCAAGGTGATCTTTACACCCCTTCGACTTTGAGCTCTTGGTGGGGAGATCGGTCTAGCTTATCATGTTTCTCAGCAATGGGGTTGGTATTGCACCCAATGCTACTTTTATTTGTTTATTTCCGAAGAAGAGGCAATCCTAGAAATGTTTTACATTTTTCTTAAGTACAAATAGGGAGACAACAAAATAAGTATTCTGCTCTGGGACCAATGCATACCTTTACCTTGACTTTTCAGTGCCTTTTGTCTATTACCTCTGAGGTGCAGGTGGAATTATCCTCTCTTACCTCTGTCCTTTGAATAATCTTGACTACCAAGCAAGTAGCTCTAATCTTTTCAGAAGGAGGAGATACATAAAAAATAAGGTTCATTGGTGCAAAAAAAATAATAATATGCTTGAGCTTTATGCTTTTATAGGTCTGAGATTTCCTCCACCCTTAGAGGTAACCTTTAGTTATGAAAGATGGAACTAAGCTGCCTCTCTTACCTAGAAGAAAGGCTCCTGCCACGTGGTAGGGGAAAATTCCTTTTTCATCAAAATAAATAAATGTAACCTCATACTTAAGTTGTCAAGAGTAGAGACTCCTAAAATGCCGTGAGTTACACTAAATAAATACTGACGAGGCAACTGGTGGAGTTATAGTTAATGACATTGTTAGACAAGCAGTTCCAAATACTCTCACTATTGGAAGAAGAATTAAGGAAAAAGAGTGATATTTATTTGTGTCTCATCTAGTTACCTTCTATCTCTCCTCTTGTCTTGCACTAAATTCATTAAAATACCTACTAGGTGCGAAGCATTATTGTAGGTGCTATCAGGGTAAGGCCACCAAATCAGAATTCCATCTCTGATTTGCTAGAGAACGTAATCCAGTTGAGTAGTTCTATACACATTAATTTTGCTAAAGATAATCAGGAGGCTCTGCTTGAAGAACTTGGCCTCTGAGTTGAACCTTGATGAGTATGCATCAGTGATATGAATTTCCCTAATTGAGAAAGATGGGAATATTATAATTTGAATTCAATGTTGGGCCCTGGTCCCAATTCTAGATACCTAGATACATTTTCAATGGAAAGGGGGCCAGTTGATCTATCAGATTTATCCATTCAACATATATTTATTGAGTACCTACTATGTGCCAATTTATGACTTACACTATGTCAGGCACTATAGTATATCAGACAGACTAAAACACGTTTCAAATTGCTAAGGAGTTTATAATTTAATTGGAGAAATATTGAAATTTAAAAACAAGATGACGTTGGTGGAAATGTCACAAATGTAAAAGTATGTTAAATAGCAAACACTTATGGGGTGCCTGGGTGGCGCAGTCACTGATCTCAGAGTTGTGAGATCAAGCCCCACATTGGGCTCCACGATAAATAAATCTTTTTAAAAAAATAACGAATACTTAGGGAGTCAGAGAAAGAAATTCCCCTAGGTTGGAATACTCATCAAAGTTCTTTATGGAGGAGATCGAATTGGAGTTTCATTCTTTAATTGTAAGTAAGGCCTAGACAATTAGGAAACAGAAGTGTGATCATTATGTTTAGGGTGACCATATAATTTACCATCCAAATCAGGACACATTTTGAAAATAAAAGAGGGTGCTAGTAATAATTACACTGGGCCAGCAGATATAAAGCAGAACTGTCCCAGGAAAATTGGGATGGAGAGTCACCCCCCCCAATGGTCAGCAAAGTAAGTGATGAGAAAAAGCAAATGTGCTTCCATACAGACCATCAAGGGATAATTTTACCCAATTTTAATCTAGCTCTCTAGGAATCACATCCCCTTTCCTTTTTCTTCAACTAGTAGCCATCAGGTTGACATGTGTTTTACTCTTCCCCTTCTATGTGTGAGGTCTTATTCTATTCTGAATAGCACACAGATTAAATTAAGAGACAAATTATCTTATAGGATATATTTATAGGAATGGAGAAAAAAAGGAAACCACGGATATAAGAGATTTTTCATCGTGGGTAGATCAGTAGGATTTGGTGATGGGACTGACGGGCAAGGTTTTTGAGTGTCTGTTTGTGTCGGCTCTTGTTTTGCTAGGCTTTGATCAAGAGCCCCTGTCAGGACACGAAGCTCCCAGCATACCTGAAAGATCTTTCTGTCAGCGTGGGCAAGGTGAAACACGAAGTCAGCTCATTTCCCGGGAGCCTGGGCGCCATCATTAACATCCTCGATCTGCTCTCAACAGTTCCGACCCAAGTGAATTCAGAAATGATGACGGTGAGTTGATTGAGACCTTACAGGAGTTTCAGGTCCCCTCTTTTCACCCCTTGGGACTTGTGGTCAAGAAACATAACTCGTCGCCATCGCAGCTCCTTCTTTGTCTTTTCCAGAGCAATACTCTGGATTTTAGGGTCACAGCGCATGCTTCGTGCTTTATCAGCTATGGCTTTTAGGGTCACGGAGTGTTTCTAGTATTCATTTGGGGATCAAAAGGTTTCTTTAGTGAATCTCCATCTTAGTTTCTTCATTAAAATAGAACGGATTCTTGTCTGCTTTCTAAGAAAACCAGGAATGAAAGGTTTTCAGCATATGTACAAGGTGGGATTCTCAGTGGTCTAGCACTAAACATGAACTCTGAGGCGATCAGGGTTCTGAGAGGAGTCACCCAGAATTCAAATGAAGAGTTCAAATGATGAGACTTTAACGAGAGGATACTTACAGAGGGTAAGCCAGAGATAAATAAGAAAAAACTAGAAGCCAGTACTAGGACTAAAGGGGAAAGAAGAGGAAAGAGTGTACCTAAAGCAGAGGGAGAACCAGCCTTGGAGGAGGGATCACTAGCAGGAGTAACAGAACTATCACCAAAGATGTGCTGAAGACAGTATGTGTGTAGCGGGGGTGAGGGGTGACTGCGGTGGGTCGTAGGAAAATATATTTCAGTTTCTTTCTTCTCCCACCCTCCCATCTCCTGCCAGTGCTTCCCAGTGGCCAACTCAGCCAGAGGCATCTGGTAAGAGCTTGAGGAACAAGGGTCTCGGGAGGTTATGTGGACCTCCTATGGCAAGGGCAACAGATTGCCACACACCAGGTGGCTTACCATGACAGGAACTTATTCTCTCATAGTTCTCAAAGCTAGAAGTCCGAAATCAAAGTGACTGCCAGGCCATGTTCCTTCCCAAGTCTCCAAGGAAGACTTCCTCTGCCTCTTCCAGCTCTGGGTAGCTCCAGCACTCTTTGGCTTGCAGCTGCCTCGGTCCACCCTTTGCCTTTGTCTTCACGTGATCTCCTCTTTTCCATTTATCTTCTCCTCTTCTGTCCCTCATAAGGACACTTGACATTGGATTAGGGCCCACCGAGGTAATCTGGGATGATTTCCTCTCAAGATCCTTAACTTAATTACATCTACAAAGACCCTTTCCCCAAATAAGGTCACATCCACAGGGTCTGGGTATTAGGACATGTTCTTTTGGAGACCGCCATTCAACAAATTACAAGGCACATAGTTTCAGGTTGAACAGAACAAGGCAAAGGAGGGCAAAGAAATAAACTGAGAGAAAGCCCAAATGGGAAATAGCAAGCCCAAGTTTATGGGAGAGAAAATCAAAATGTTTAGCAAAAAAAAAAAAAAAGATTGATGCCTTTGCCAGCAATTTGGTGTTCAACTTTGAAAAGGATCTTTTCAAACAATGTCACCCTTGGTGGGAAAATATCACTCTTTACAGGCTTGAGATTTAAAATAAAATAAAACAGTGGATACACATCTCTACCAGCCTGCTGAATTGGCCTTACTGGGTGACGGGGGGTGGTGCCTGGTAAATGATTAATGAGGTCTCTTAGCCCTGGGGACGCAGCCTCCTTAAGAAGGAAGGACACAGAGCCCCATAGCCTGTGATGCCTCATTTTTCTCTTATCTTTTCCTCTTACCTGTTACCCATGCAACCAGCTTCCAGGGAGATGTTACTTTTTCTCTCTTTTATGATTGAAAGAATTTGGTTGGTCTGACCCCATGTCATGTCAATTACAGAACGTTCTCTCTACGGTTAACACGATCCTCAGCAAGCCCATGTTGAGTACCTGGAAGGTGTCCCAACAGCAACCGACCAACCAGAGCTCCCAGCTCCTGGATTCAGTAGAAAGATTTTCCCGAGCGTTATGGTCTGAAGATAGCACTTTTTTGTCCATCAACCAGACGAACGTGCAGATGAGGAGCATGGTAATAAAGCCTGGCCATCCAAAACCCTACAAACAGAGCTTTGTTTTCTTGGACTCGGACCTCTGGGGCAACGTGGCCATTGACAAGTGCGAGCTGGGAAGCCTGCAGTGGGGTTCGTCTATTGTCACTGTGGCTTTCCCAACTCTCAAAACCATCCTCGCCCAGGACGGTCAAAGAAAGAATGTTGTAAATAGCTTAGTGATGACAACCACTGTTGGCCCCAATATAACCATGCCATTCCGGATTTCGATGACTTTTAAGAACATCAACCCTTCAGGTGGGGTACCACAATGTGTCTTCTGGAATTTCAACCTCGCCAACCACACAGGAGGGTGGGATAATAGTGGGTGTTACGTGAACCGAGTCGACGGGGACAGCGTCTCCTGCATCTGTGACCACCTGACGTCATTCTCCATCCTCATGTCCCCTGACTCTCCATACCCTGGTTCCCTTCTGGAAATACTATTGGATATCATCTCCTACATTGGGTTGTGCTTTTCCATCTTGAGCTTAGCAGCGTGTCTAGTGGTGGAAGCCGTGGTGTGGAAGTCAGTGACCAAGAATCGGACTTCCTATATGCGCCACATCTGCATCGTGAACATCGCCGCCTCCCTTCTCGTGGCTGACATCTGGTTCATCGTAGCTGCTGCCATCCACGACCATTTCTACCCTCTCAACGAGACAGCCTGTGTGGCCGCCACCTTCTTCATCCACTTCTTCTACCTCAGCGTCTTCTTCTGGATGCTGACTCTGGGCCTCATGCTCTTCTACCGCCTGGTTTTCATCCTGCATGACACGAGCAAGTCCATTCAGAAAACTATTGCATTTTCTCTTGGCTATGGCTGCCCTCTCATCATCTCAGTCATCACGGTGGGGGCCACCCAGCCCCAAGAAGTCTACACCAGGAAGAACGCCTGCTGGCTCAACTGGGAGGATACCAAGGCCCTGCTGGCCTTCGTCATCCCAGCGCTGATCATCGTGGTAGTGAACATGACCATCACAGTTGTGGTCATCTCCAAGATCCTGAGACCTTCCATTGGAGACAAGCCAAGCAAGCAGGAGAAGAGTAGCCTGTTTCAGATCAGCAAGAGCATTGGGGTCCTCACGCCACTCTTGGGGCTCACCTGGGGTTTTGGTCTTGCCACTGTGTTCCAAGGAAGCAATGCTGTGTTCCATATTATATTTACCCTCCTCAATGCCTTTCAGGTAATTCTGCAGGGCAGGGATCTCAGGAAGTATCTGAACTGGTGGGACAAATTAATGATAGAAACACAAACAGGAGTAGGAATGGGGAAGGATTTTAGTTGAGAGGAAGCCCTAGCCCTAAAGAGGGGGAATTACGAGAACCCAGTGAGATAGAAGGGACCCATGCCTCTGCTCCCATGGAACCTCAGACCTCTTATCAGCTGCCTTATAATCGAGCTGTATGCACGAGTTACTTTGAAAAGCCCTAATAATACAAGTAAGAGGAAAGTCCCTTCCCTACACAGGATTTTTCTATTTACCCAACATTATCATGGTGCCACCTATTATCTCCTAAATGAAAAGACCATTATTAAACCAAGTCATTTCTCCACTTAATTTCCACAAGCATTAAATGAGCACTCTCTTTGTGAAGTCAGGGATAGCATCTGTCTTCCTTATCACTGTATCCCTAACAGTACTTAATGGCACGGAGTGGGTGCTCGATAACCATCTGGTAAATAAAATGAATGCCATGTGCCACATAGTATGTTCTCTGGAAACATCTGCTAAAGAATGAGAGAATGAATGCCCTACGTAAGGTAGACATTCTGCTCTATTATGCTAAAATGAAAAAGACACACCTTTTGCTCTCTTGGAGCACGTAATGAACTATAATACAAGCCACGTTGTCAGAGGAGCTTTAGCAGAGGTACAGGCAGCAAGGAAGGGAATGCTTAGTTCTGATTCAACCAACAAGTGGGGGGTAAGCATGGGCTCCCATGAGCTGGCGAGGAGGCGGAACTGAGACACGGTCCTGGATGCTCATGCCAAAGCCATGCAAATCCTAACCTCTGCTCCTAGGCCCATGGTTTCAAACTATAAAGCTCACATCTAATGAAGTGTAGAGCATGGCTTGACTAGAAGGGACCGGTTATTTCACCCCAGGCCCCAGGTCCTCATCACAACGACGTGAATACTCCTGCAGACAGAAGAGATGTATTTAACAGCCCAAGCAGCAAGCCCTTGGTCCACAAGGAGGCAGGGATGAGGAAATAGAATAATATCCTTCTCATATGATAACACTTAAGGTCCCCTAGTGTGGACGCACTGCATCCCTTTTCACATTACTATCCACGGGACTCATTCCATGAACACAGATGTGGAAAGACGTAGTACACATTCAATGTCAGGCTAACAATACTGCCTATTTCTCTGGGCAATAGACTATGATTAGAACATCCTTCTTCCTAATTCTTTTTTTGTTTCAGGGATTATTCATTTTACTCTTTGGATGCCTCTGGGATCAGAAGGTAAGAACTATAACAGTTTCACGCTTCTAGAAAAGTCGAAAGTGCTTGTGGCATATTGAACTCACGATGGCTTCTTTTATTTATTTATTTTTATTTATTTATTTAGTTATTTAGTTATTTATTTATTTATTTATTTTTTACGATGGCTTCTTTTAAACAATGGTAGGTCCAGGAGGCCTTGCTAAAGAAGTTTTCACTGTCAAGATGGTCTTCGCAGCACTCAAAGGTCAGTCTTTCCTTTTAGAGACTTTTGAAAACTCCTCTCTCTCCATGCCCAGGGTTAGCATAGATTATTCCACTATTTTTGCTTTGGACCCGATTCTGGCTATTAAAGTCAGCCACAGAGTTACCATTAAGATGCTGTCCCACATCTTTCAATAGGAATCAGATAGCACAGAGGTCAAAAATCAAAATTCAATGAGAAAAAGAAATCTGGGGAATTTAAGGCACTAGAGAACACAACGTAAAGAATAACGATGAATAGATTTTCCATAGTTCATTTTGGAAAGTAACTATTGCACTCAAACGTATTTGACTGTCGTCACCTGTCAGAAGATACCAAACCCTATCGAACAGCAAAACATGTATTTGAAAGTTATTTTCCTAAATCTGATGAGTCCAGTGTTTCCAAGTGGCTCTCCTGCTTGATTTGTTTGAAGTAGAAATTCACGCTTGTCCAGGCTTTTTCATGGGAATGAGAGATGCAGGCAGTGACCACTAGAGGGCAGCAAAGGAATCATTCTAGAGATAAAACAGCTTTGGTTTAACGTTTGCTTTGTAACCGTCTTTCTTCTCTTTTTTTAGTCAACATCCCTAGGTTCATCGACACCAGTATTCTCTATGAGTTCTCCCATATCAAGAAGATTTAACAATTTGTTTGGTAAAACAGGTACGTAGTGACCTCTAGGTAACTCCCTAGAGCACTTCCTTCCAGTCGACTCAAACAAATTAGCCCTGCTGGGGAATCTCACACCCCCCACTCCCCACTTTAGGACATTTACCGACAATAGCCCCATTTGGGGCAGAGGTTAAATACAGGAGATTGCTTACATTTTCCCAAACCACCTCCTGGTGCAGAGGGCAGCTGCCTTCAGTTGGCAGCTAATAATAACTTAAGGATAAAATTTGGAGAATCTTGACAAGCCTGTGGAGAGCTGTCTGTCAAAACTGTATCAACCACAAAAATGAGAACTGTAAATTGCTGACCTTGTCAAACATGGAGTTTTTTCCTATTCATGTTTTTTTTTTTAAGATTTTATTTATTTGTTTTTGTGAGAGAGAGAGAAAGAGAGTGTACAAGTGAGGGGGGTGGGGGGGAGCTGCTGCAGAGGGATAAGCAGGCTCTCTGCTGGGCAGGGAGCCAGATGCAGGACCCCAGGATCATGACCTGAGCCAAAGGCAGACGCTTAACTGACTGGGCCACCCAGGCATCCTCTTTGCTATTTGTGTTAAAATAGGAATAGGAAGGTCATGTTTACGGGTTAAGGTGTAGCAAAAAATAGAGTTAGAATTATAGGATCACGTGATGTGGGTTTCTTTCCCCTTCTTTTCCCTTTCCTTTTTTTCTTTTTTTTTTTTTAGAGTGTGCTTATTGTACACATTGATGTTTTTAAAACTGTGTATATATATATAGGAGGAATCACCCAAGTTATCCATTCTATTAGGAACATGCACAGCTAAATCGCTACCTTGGTGGTATAAAATAAATGGTGTTAATGCCTTTGGGCAATGGGTCTCAGCTCTGCTGGGAAGTTGAAACCTCTGTCCGTCATCCCCCCAGCCCCAGGAAAATAAGCACCAGAATTGCTTCCAGCTTCTTGAAAATGAACTGGTCTCATAAGGGCAAAATCTAGAAATGTGTCAATATTCCAGACTAAGGCTTTTCCTGTAAAATCAAATTCGGAGAATGCCTATCAACTGTTAAAACTCCAGAGGACTTGGTGTTTGGGGCTTTGATTTGATGCATTACTCATGAAAGTGAAGAGTCTTTCCTTTTGACCTTGAACGTCCGTGATTGGGCCTGCTATGAAATGATCCAGTCTTCAGGGTACAGTATGACCATGGCACTTGGCCGTCACGTCACTAGAACGTGCCGACCATTTGCGTCCAAGTGAAAAGTTTTACAGAATGAGTCCTTGGAATCAGAATTACACAATCTGAGGCCAATAAAATATGTTCTTTGTTTCTGAATCGGTCCGATCGAAGTTGGAATTAGGGCTGTGTTCCTAAGGTCCCAGGGCCTGAGATTCCCAGTCACTGACATTGGGCGGCCTCTCAAGGGTCATTCATGTGGCTCCGTGTTGGCCTGCTTGAGGGTCCCATAATCACTGTAACTTTGGTTTATGTCGTCAGCAGCCCCAAAGGGCCCCCCAGGCAATGATGGAAACCTTGTTAGCAGTGGCAGCTCACCAATCTGATGGTAGGGTGGGCACCATGTCCCTTCCTCGCCCAGCACCCCGCCCCCACTCTCCCTGTGCTCAGTCCCTGCCTCCTGCTGACGCCAGCCCACGTGTGGTTGCTCCGTGGCTGCCCCACTGCTGCACCTTTGTTAGCATCCCCTGACCTCCACTTCTTTTCCAGTCCTGCCTTTTCTTCCCCTATAATTTGCTCCTTTCTTTCCTTTTCTGCCTTTCCTCCCCTCACCTTCCAGCTCAGCCCCTGGACCCCTCCCAGGAGCCTCCCCAAGTCACGCCCACCCAAAGGGACCAGGGAACTTCCCTCACGCGGATGTCCCCAGGCCCGTGCATGTGGTAGCATGTGGAGGGCTGCCCATGTTCATGTTCTCCCTGTCCTGTGTAGAAACCTGGCTGCTGGTTTGATGGGAAGTAGTTAATGCTTGTCTTGTCGGCTGCCACGCATGCTTGAGAACGACAGCTTTGTTTGTTCTCTGGCCCTTCTGGGTCCTGGGAGGGGGCTGGGCATGGGTTTGTTTCCAGGTGTGGCCGAGTTTACCTGGCTCTCGAGCGAGAGCTCCCCTCGGGCCACATCAGGAGAGGCGCACACCACGGTGATTGTGAAGTCTTGTGCTTAAGCCTGAGCTGCTGCTCTGTTTTTCAGGAACATACAATGTTTCCACCCCAGAAACAAGCAGCTCATCCCTGGAAAACACATCCAGTGCTTACTCCTTGCTCAACTAAGAACAGGAAAATCGACCCACGTGTGACTTCTTTAAAGGACAGTGGATATGCTCGGAAAAAAAAAAATCCTTTCAAAGCCGTGGGTAAAATGTTTCCTCCGCAGGCTTTCTGGAGCAGATGCTGAAGAGACTCTCTCATTAGGGAAAAGAAGCTTTCTTTCCTAAACACAGACTAAACATAATTGTTAAGTTTATTTGCTGCCCCACCCCCACCTCTTTGTGATACTAAATATGTACAGTATTTAAGTGAGACTCAAGTCCCCTGAGGCCCGACTTCCCTGTCTGTATTGTAAAATAATTTCAAAGAGACATTTTTCCTTGTCACATGTTGGGCAAAAAAATAAGCTTTGATTCAAATAATGAGCACAAGGCTAGTACCTAGGAAATACTTCAGTGAACTCTCAGAAGGAAGGAAGGAAAGAAGGAAGGCATGACACAGGAAAAAAGAAAAAATAGAGAAAAACAATAAGAACCACATTTTTTAAATTTCCATGTTAACGTAATCATTCTGAAACTGCAACATGGAGAATACAAAAATGGCTCAAAAAGAGAAACTGAAATAACTCATGGAGCAAGTTTGGCATTTTCTTGGTATTTTCTGAGCTACAAGAGAAAAATTAAAAAAAAAAGGCAGTGGGACGAGATTGGGAGGAAATTGTAACATCAAGATGCTTTGCAAGTGGATAATAATATTTACAAGAAATGCATGGAAGGAGATGTAATTCTCTTGATGCTAAACGCACACACACATATGCTGGTGCACGTGAAGGTTGGAGCTCAGGGCAGGGGGCAAGCAAAGGAAATGGGATAGCCGCGCTTTACCAGATCCAAGCAGATCCAACTACTAGTTACATTTTTTGCCATTTATTGGAAAAGCCTTACCTTTTGGTTTGTTCCATTTTCTGAAGGCAAAAATATATATATATAGTTTTATATCCATCACTTGCCAAATGTGACCTACGGTGATATAAATGTGACATATTGCACTGGAAACAGATCGCGACTATCATATATTGCATTTAATAGCTTTAACCAGGTACTTCTCTGTGCATCATAGGATAGATTTTCATAATCTTATGGCATTGTTTATCATTGTTGTTGCTACTGTGGACTTAGAGGCCCTTGGTGTGTGGTCTGGCTCCCTTTGTATTAGCTCTTTCAGTCCTTAAGTTCCAACACCAATATACGGTAAGAGTTTGTATTGTCTAATTTGTGTTCATTCCAACCACTCGGAAATCTTCTGAAATGAAATGTTACAGTTGGCTACTCTAGGCTCCCAATGACGCTTAACCTTGATGAGCAGATGGTGGAGATTTCCCGAAGGATTTGGTTGTCTGTGAATTACGTGCATGTGTATGTGTTGCTTGTGGTGTGTGCATTTCATAAAAATACAAATATTTATTAAAATTGTACCCATATTAAAGTTAAGCATGTGCTGTAGCCACAGCAACCATACATTCCAAATAGAAGTCTGATCCCAGAGACACAGTGAAACAGAGTAAAAATGCGGGGCTGCTCGGGGAATGTGGGCGGTGTGGTCTTCGTTAAGACTGAGAACCTGCAGGGATCCGACCATCAGGAAGGTGGACAGAAGAGGCTGCGATGTAGCAACCTTTTATTCATTAAGTTTCGAAAGAGTTTTCTTTTAATATTTTAACCCTTTGACCTCTCTTCTTTTTAGTTTTAATTTTAAATTCTACTTCTGCCTCTCTTTTCCTCAGGGGGAAAAGCAGGTGGGGCAGATAGAAGTCCCAATAGTGTTTCAAGTAAATGAGCTCTTCATTTCTACACATTCGCCAATGATGGTGACGTCTACTCCTACACTTGCCTGGAAATTGTCATAAAGGTGAAACTATAAAATTCTCCAGGAATGGTCAGCTTTGGGCAGAAATCAGTACAGGGGTGACAGACGCTAGGTTGGAGGATCAATGGGATGAGAATTAGAGGTTCGAGAGAGAATGGCTTTGACCGATCTGGTTCCTGGAGTGATCTCAGGGATAATGGAGGAGAGGTTATATAGTACAATATGTGAGCCTGGCCATATCGACATGATTGGCCAAAGAAAGCATAGCCCTCAGGAGGAGCTCCAAAATGACAATGGCACAAGAAACACTGAACTTCCAGCCACGACAGTAGGGATCCTTTGGGAATCATTGTGTTGTGAAGGGAACCTCTATCATGGCAGGAACCTTCGCAGCAGTCACAGGATGTGGGTTTGGGCCTTTGCCCACATGCATTTACTGAGGCACTTTCCCTTACCCCCAACACATACATGTGCGCGTGCACGCGCGCGCACACACACACACACACACACACACGTGTGCACGTGCTTTCTAGCTTTCAAGCCACCACACCAGATCCAAATTCCAGAAAACCTAAGAAAACAAAAACTTGGGAGACATACTTGCTCAACTGCAAGATAACATAGTTCAACCACTGCCGTTTGCCAGGAATACCCTAAAATAAACAATAGACTTCAATATTGTAAAAAGAGAGCCATCCATGAATCTGTGAGCTCCCGGAAAGCAGGAGCCCCGCCTGGTCCTGTGTTCACAAGTTCTCCGTCAATGATGATTGCAAGACTTTTAGCAGCAGATTTCTGAAGAAGAGGAGGAAGGAACGTGAGCTCCGATGTTGGTACAAAGTGAGATGTGTGCTCTGCCCTGCTTGCAAAGTGCCCAGTCCTTCCCCATGTGCCTGGCCTGTCAGTGGGTTAAGTCAGTTCCACGGGCCAAAACTTACCTTGCATTAAAGGACCTTCTGCTAAGTCAGTTTCTTGCAAAGGGATCTGTGCTAATGCTTCAGGGGTTGTGAGGTGAGAGCACTCACAAAGGAGCAACTAATCTAAGCTACAGAAATACTCTCTGGGAATATTCAGTCCAGTGTAACACACCACGTCTTGAAGGAGTCGTGTCTGCCATCCTCCTCCCCGTTTCTTACAGATGGAGAAAATGATAAATAAGACTCATGGGGTTTTCAGGATATAAGTTGCTAAGGCCAGAAATTAAGAAACTCTGGGAAATCTTAGCTTTTTGTCGTTTGTGTAGAGAACTTCAGAGAGATCGGTGCTGGAGGTAAAAAAAAAATAAAGTGACATGGGGATGGGAAAGATCATGGCGATCCGTCAGTGTAGATGCGGGGGAGGGAGTTATTCCGAGGTGAGAGGAGAAGAAAGTCACAAGCACTGGAGAAGACAAAAGGAAACAAGTATGATCCCAGAAATCCCGTGTAGATGGAATGCATTTGATCTGTGGCACGTGAGGGTGATGTCAGACAGGAATTGTGCATCCCAAAGAGAACCATTACCCAGGCCAATGGAAGTCTGATTCCCCGAGTGTCCAAAGTATAGGAGGGGCTTACAATGGATGTCATCTTTCTTATGTATTTTTTAAAAAGTCAACGAACGTAGTGTCTCATCATTTGAAAGATGTTAGTTTGGAATGAGAGGCTATAGGTTTCTAACAGTATGACTTGGGATATGAAATCATGTCATAATAGTATGCCGGTGTACGGCTATGTGTCCTGTCCATGCTTATAACAATAAAATATCTAGCGAGACCTCATGAAGTTTTCTTTATATAAATTGTCTGCTCTTTTGTAACTAGGCCAGTGCTGCTATTTCAGGCTTTCCTACGAGAAATCCAACCAGCACTTAACACCATTCTCCACACAGCAAATGGCTGCTTCCGTTCTCCAGGCATGGGATGGGGGGGCGGGGGTACCAAAAGCTCCTGGCTGAGCTCAGTTGGCTGACAGCACCGACGACGTCTCTCCTCCCACCATCCACACTCTCATGCAGCATGTGAAGCCTGGACGCTTACAGAGGCTGAAAAGAGGGATCTTGAAGCAACGCTTTCAGGACCTAACTGTCCGGGAAACAAATAAACAGATATGTATTCTGACATTTGTGTATGGCTCGGTTGGAACTTTCACGGACGGCTGAAAACAGAGCCCCGTGAGCTCTGTTAGTCACAGATTCTTTCTGCAACGTGGGCTCGTATTTCCTGTTTTCATATTCTATTGGTGCGTAACATATTACCACAAACTTAGAGGCTTAAAACAGCACCCATTTACAGTCCCACGGTTTCTGGGGGTCAGAAGTCTGGCCATGGCTTCATTGGGTCCTCTGCTCAGGGTCTGGCCAGGTGGAACTCGGCCTGGCAGCTGTGGATTTGTCCGAAAGCTGAGCACCCCCTCTGAGCTCATTGGTTGTCAGGCAGAAGTCCATTCTTTGGAGGTATAGGACAGAAGTGCTCAGAATCTAGAGGCCATCCCCTGCCATCCCCTGCCATGTGGTCTTCTCTACGATGTGGTCCTTTGCTTTTTTAGAGTCAGCAGGAGAAATTCTGTGCTGCTTTGACTCTCTTGACTTCTTCACTTTCTGATCCTAGACGTTCTTTTAAAGGACTCACCTGATTAGGTCAGGCCCACCTGGGATAACCACCTTGGATGACTCAGGTGATTCAGGTGATTCAGGGGCCTTGATTACACCAGCAGATCCCTTCACCTTTGCCATATAATACATTCTAGTCCTGGGAGTGACGTAGCTACAGGTCCTGCCCACAGCGCATCTGAGAGGATTATACAGGATAGTTCATCAGATCGTTTAAACAAACGACATTGGGGACCCAACGCTGCTCTGCAGATTCTGTCTGAGACATTCGCCGTGGCTTTGTGACCTGTAATCATTTCTTTATCCACGGCACGGATCACACGGAAAAGGGGGTTCTCCAGCCATACCACAGATAAAGCCCATGTGATGCAAATACTGTAGCCTTCAGTCTGTCTACTGACTATGCACATGGGAAAGAAGTCACCTTTCCCGAGGGGACAGCATCCAGTGCCGTGGGGATTTGGGGAAAGGGTGCTGTCTGGAGAAGCCTGATTTGTCCAGCTGAAAAGAGGCCCCCCAACGCCAGGGCCGACGACCTTCCCCAGCCATGGTGTGTGTCTGGGCTGCAGGTGGGGGGAGACTAGGAGCTGCCGTTCCCCGGATGCTCAGGCCAACGGGTCAGAGACTGAAGTAGACAGATGCCGGATTTGTACCTCTGACCTCCCGCTCCTTAAAAATAAAGCCAGAACACTGGCTTCCCGTGAAATGCTGCCTGGCAGCCCGCAGGTCCCGCCCGGGGCTGCGAACGGCTCCTCCCCGACAGACCCACACACCCCTCTTAGGCTCGCCTGGGTCGCAAGAGCTTGTCTGGACTTTTCTGCTCTTTTGCGCTGATTTTTTTTTTCCTTTGTAAGATAATGTACACATCATTCAGAAGAGGTTTATCTTTGTATTTTGAAGACTTTTCCCCCCAGGCTTTATGAAGTTTATACTTTCTTTATATAAACAGGAAGAAAAGCATGCTTCCCATGAATACTTTCGTGAACAAAAGCTTTCTTTGAACGATTCGGTGACGCCGTAGAAGCTGCATGGTCTAGAGGAACCAGAACGTGGGTCACGAGCTTTTAAATTTTGAGTTAGTCACATTAAAAAAAGGAAATAAAAATAAATAAATAAATAAATAAATAAATAAATAAATAAATAAATAAATAATAAAAAAAGGAAATCAGTGAAACCAATTGCAATAATTCTATGTAACCAAGTATATCCAAAATATTATCATTTCCAGATGTAACTAATGTAAACTTATTAATGAGACATTGTACGCTCCTTTCCTTTTTTATTTTATTTTTTTTGTACTAAGGGTTGGAATTCCAGTGTGTAGCTTACACTGACCAAATACCACCATCTTCAGGCCGCATTTCAAATGTTCAATAGCCACAGGTATCTAGAGGCTACTGCATTGCACAGCGGAGCTTTAAAGATTGTATTTATTTATTTGTCAGAGAGTGCGCACAAGCAGGGGGAGCGGCAGGCAGAGGGAGAAGCAGGCTCCCTGCTGAGCAAGGAGCCTGATGCAGGACTTGATCCCTGGACCCTGGGATCATGACCTGAAGGCAGGTCACTTAAGCAACTGAGCCACGCAGGCGCCCCTGCCCATCAGAGCTTTAGTGTCAACCAGAGGCAAATGCTTTCTGCCATTCTGCCTTCTGGATACTGACAGCAGGGTAGGAGAATGAATTTAAAACAAGGCCTGTACCACTTCATCCTCGCTGGTCTACACATACTGGGGGACAGGGGGGTTGGGGGTAGAAATCCATAAGGCCCCAAATACCTCTCTTCCATATGACCCCCGCCCCCCCCCAAGCTGGCCTGAAAGCCACGCTGTTCAAAACTCTCCTCCAAGATTTCTGACTAGCATGGGGCATTTGCCCCCCAGAAATCACAGTCCCACATCTTCCCCAGGAAGGAGGAAGTGTCTGGAATCACCGTCAGCCTTTTTTCTTGGAGAAGGGCTTGCGGTCTCATCAGTGCCGTATGGCAAAAAGAACACAGCTCCTGGGACAGAAAGACACTTTCCTCACTCACCTGAGCCTTTCCCTACCCCTCTCTGGTCTTTGCTTTGCTCACCTAAAGAACACGGATCATTCACCTTCCCACTCAAGGCCGATGTCAGGCTCAGAAAGCACAGTTTACATCAATGGGTTTCGCAGGCTGTTAAGTATTATGCAAACAAAAGACTATTTCCAATCTCTCTCTGAAAGGCAGATGGAGGCTGACCACCGAGAGCCCTGAGGGGCATTAAGCTCTGGTGACTCCAGTGGGATTCCAGGGGCCTTGTAAGCCCTGAGCACCGAGGGGGTCATCAGGAGGGCCCTGGATCAGGAAGGGGAGAGGACACAGTTCATCAGGCACCTAGGAGGAAATGAGGCAGTCCTAAACAACTCACCAACCCTGCAGATGTCCTTCAAGCCAATTCTGTGTCACAACGTGACTTCCCTCACAGGGCCCCAAAGCACAGCTGCAGACTGGCCTCCACACAGACCCTCTGCACTTCCTGCAAGAGTCCAACCCTTTTCCTTGCCTCAGAATCCGGGTCACACGTCGGGACTCAGCCCCTCACGCACACAGCCCAGAGGGGGCATAGGGGATCCCCACTGTCGCATGAGTCTAGAGAGGACTGACAGAGGCCCAGGCCAGTCCCACAACCGCGGGGGCCTTCAGAAGCCCTCGAGGACCGGGGCGCCCCTGCGGGTCAACTTCCAGCTGCAACGCCTTCTGGGCCCTTTGAGCCTCAGCCTGGAGACCAGATGGTCCTGGAGGAAGACAGTTTGGGGAAGCAGGAAAGCTTCTCAAGTGTGATCAGAGGGTTCCCAGGGAGGCCTGCTCTGAGGAAGGCTTTCCCAGCATCACATGGGTCCCCAAGGCAGGGTTCCAGGTGCCCGAATACAGCTCTGCCCCTGTGGACACTCAGAGCTAAGTACCCCTCATGGCGGCAGGTGCCAGGCAGTGGGCTTTGAGGGAATGGAACCGACCCCCTGAGCCAGGCCTGTGATGTATTCACCCCCTCTCTCCAATCCCTTCAGTGATTCTGCAGGGGTGGGGCAGTCAGAAAGCACCTGATTAGTTCCCATTTACCAACCTCAGAGGTTAGGGGTCCATCCACTCGCCCCCCACCACCCCTACACCATCCTTCCTTATGTCCTGTATAGATGGATACTGCAGTTTATCCTCTAGCACATTCTAGAGAGGAAACCAATTTTCCTAAATTTTCTGGGCTCACTGACTATGAGCAGACAGAACAAGAAGGGAGACATGAGGGGCACAATCACGGAGGCCTGCCCTGCGCCAGACCCCGGTTCTTTCTCTCCTAATACCATTTTCCTGTGGGGGCCACGACACAGCTGAAGTCATCTTTCTTTCTCTCTTTTTTTTTTTTTTTAAAGATTTTATTTATTTATCTGACAGAGAAGAGAGAGATCACAAATAGGCAGAGCGGCAGGCAGAGAGAGGGGAAGCACAGGTTCCCTGCTGAGCAGAGAGCCCGATGCGGGGCTCGATCCCAGGACCCTGAGACCATGACCTGAGCGGAAGGCAGAGGCTTAACCCACTGAACCACCCAGGCGCCCCTGAAGTCATCTTTCTGCTTTCTAGACACCCATTCTTAAACTATTCCGTTTACACTTTGAGCCGAGGAGTCACAAGGTCCCCCACATTCCCTCTGCACAAATGGGCTGTGGGTCGGGGAGACGTGCAACCTTTCACACCCCACGCTTTTCCTTCTCTCATGCAGAGCCAAGTCCCAAGGAGGAGGTATGCTGGCGACTGTTACAAAGGAAACAGAACCAACCCAGGAGCCCAGAAAAAAAATAAATAAAATAAAAAAGGCTTTTTCTCAGCATGAAAAGCAACAGGAACTGATTGGGCAAGTCATGGGAAGACGGCTGTTGCAGCCCACTTCCTTCGCTGGACAGCGCGATCCAAGAGCGACTGTGGCCCTGCCTTCTGGGAAGCAACTGTAATTGGTCCCATCCTGTGTCCTCCGTCCTGCCAGCCAGCCTCCGCCCCCGGCTGCGGTGGAAGGAGGTGTCTGATTTGGAATCACCGGGGAAGAATCGCACATCCACTCACTGTTTTTCTGGAACAGCGAGCGGTTCCCAGGCCCCGAGGCGCTCTCGCAGCTGTCCCAGTCAAAGCGGAACCGACAGGAATCTCCAGCTGGGCCGCTGAGTGACAGCTGGCGGCCGGCGCGGGGCTTTCCTCGCCGGGCCCGCCGGCTTCTCCTGAGGCTCGATCGCCACCTTGTGGTCATCGGGGGGAGCGCCGCCTCTGGGTAGCCCCCTTCAAGACCGCACAAGCATTCAAGCCGCTGATGTGCCTGGAGGGCAACGTGCAGAGAAGTAATTTGGTGCGAAGGTGGGATGGAGGCTTACTAGACAGAAGCCAGGAATGCAAGGATCACCCTCACTCCCTACCTCCTGACACGTTTTAGGCTATGGTCCTTGCAGGAGACGAGGAAGCCAGAAAACTTTGAGGAGGTACGGGGAGAGCGAATCTTGTAGTCACAGAGTTCAAGTGTGCATGACGGATTTGCAGGCAGGTGTACCCTTCTGAGACAGATTTGCCAGGATGGCCCCCTCCTTCTGTTTCTTTCCTCCCTTACCGACCCTGAATCTTATTTATGGAACCAAAGGCAAAGTTAAAGGCAGCCCCGCGGCTCACTCCCCCCTCCCCCCGCCCTCACCCCCCCCACCCCCGCCCAATCACCTGGATTCCCCATTCCAGAAGGAAGTCTGCAAGGTAGTTTGAGGAAACAAAATGGGTGTCTTCCACGTGTCCCAGGGCCTTAAACACTTTCTCCATCAACGCACCTTCAAAAGAATGAACTAGGCTGGACCTTCCCTATTCCTTCCCTATTCCAATTCATCCACGCACGGGAAACTATTCCTGCCAAGCCGGGTTTTCATTTTCAGTCCACGCTGAACCCGCAGCTGCCCCAGGGCTGTCTGACACACCAGCCCACCCTGAGGCCACCTGGGAAGTTTCTAGTCGAGGCTCTGCACAAGCACTCAAGAGGAGCTGCCGGCTTTGCCAGCCAAAGTGTGATCCAGGGAGATCCAGAAGTAAACAGTACCACAGCCGAGTAGGCTGATTGTTGGGGCAGGGCGACATGCTGACCTGCCTTTTGTCATGTGCAGACAGCTTCTGAACTTGTGAGAATATCATATGCTTTGGGATACTGCTCCTCTCCCCCCCCCCCCCCACAAAGAATAGCTCTGTCACCTTCTTCCTTATATTAGACATCCATCTAACAGGAAACCAAATCTCAAGGAGAGATGAGGTTTACCATGCAAAAACTTCTGGGAGAGAGGTGCACAGCAAAGGAAATAAAATTTACCCTCCAGTGAAAATGGCTGATAGCTATGGAACTAGGCCAACATTTATGAGCTCTTTACCATGTGTTTGGTGCCTGACCTGAGCTCTTTATGCATATAATCTCATTTAAGATTATATCTTGAGATTATATCAACCCCGGGTCGAGGAGATGTTCTTTTTTATTTTACAGATGAATAAACCAAGCACAGAGACATTAATAACTTGCCCAGGGTCACACAGCTCAGGAATGGTAGAGCCAGGTGCCGAATGCAGATGGTCTGACCTGGAATATGGGCATGTCCCCACCTCACTCTGTCCCCCTTCATACAGTCTGATGCACGTATCATCCAATGGCGGGGGTGGGGGGGGCAGTTCTGGGTACACAGACTGAGAGAGGGAGAACACAGCGATGGGAAGGGCAGAGAAGGTAAAGCGTCTCCACCCTTAGTGTCACTTTATGATGCCACATAGGGGCAGCCCAGAACACAGTGGCCGGTGCTCTGGGCCCTCTTGGGGGCTGGCCCACTTTCCTCTTCAGTCTCTGATGGAGCATGAAAGGACTCCCATTGTGTTGCTTTGGTGAAAGTAGATCTCACATTAGTCACCTACTTGACCCCCCAAATGGAGCAGCCTGATGGCACCTGCCATTTTTATCCTTCATCTTCATTCAGATGAGTTTCCACGAGGTTCCCATCACCCGTGGATGTACTTTTCCTCTTGCTGGAAGTCTACCAAACATTCTCACAGTGTTGGATGTCATTTAAACACACACGAGAAAAGCAGGATTTCTCTGAAATGAAGTATGTGTCTAATGTGGTGTTTAAGCACAAGTGAGGAATTGGGGCACTCGCCCTACCCCGCTTGGTGACGCGGTGATGGCCGTTGTGAGTGCAGACGGACTGGCAGCTGAGGGGGTAGAGAGCAGTGAGCCCACTTTCCTACTCTCCTTTCGCTCTCTTGACCAGACAGAAATCTTGAAACGTTACTGATGATTTCCGTCGAGCTGTTGAGTCACGCTCGGGTCAAACTGACATAAATCTGTCCAGGTCTGAGCGAATCTGTGTCCCACGTGAGGCCATGTCTCAGTCCACGCCGGGGCTGCAGAGCCAGCTTTAGGCCAAATTGTGAAAGGCCGAGAGAGGTGGGTCTTGTCCTCACTATCTTGTCCCATCCGACCTTTAGGTCTGCCTCCTACATACACCAATATGTATGTACGTGCCAGTGCACACACACAGACACACACGCAGACACACACACACAGGAACCCTGTTGGGCTGCCTTACACATGTCAAATCTCTTCTGTCATTTCTTTTTTATTTTTATTTAAAACCAATTAATAGATAGTGTTATTAGTTTCAGAGGCAGAGTTCAGTGATTCATCAGTTGCTTATAACACCCAGTGCTCATTCCATCACATGCCCTCCTTAATGCCCATCCCCCACTTACCACACCCCCCTCCTCCCTCCCCTCCAGCAGCCCTCAGTTTATTTCCTATGATTAAGAGTCTCTTGGGACACCTCGGTGGCTCAGTCCCTTAAGTGACTGCCTTCTGAGCACGTCATGATCCAAGGTCCTGGGATTGAGTCCCACATCAGGCTTCTTGCTCGGTAGGAACCCTGCTTCTCCCTCTCCCTCTGCTGCTCCCCCTGCTTTCTCTCTCTCACTCCCTCTCTCTGACAAAAAAAGACATAAAATCTTTAAAAAAATAAATTAAAAAATAATAATAACAAAAAAGAGTCTTTTATGGTTTTCCTCCCTCTCTTATTTCATCTTATTTTATTTTTCCTTCCCTACCCCTATGTTCATTTGTTTTGTTTCTTGAATTCCACATATGAATGAAATCATGTAATATCTGTCTTTCTCTGGCTGACTTATTTTGCTTAGCATAATACCCTCTATTTCCATCCACATTGTTGTAAATGGTAAGATTCCATTCTTTTTGATGGCTGAGTAGTATTCCATTGTATATATATGTATCACATCTTCTTTATCCATCATCCATCAATGGACATCTTGGCTCTTTCCATAGTTTGGCTATTGTGGACATTGCTGCTATAAACATTGGGATGCACGTGCCCCTTTGAATCCCTATGTTTGTATCTTTAGGGTAAATACCCAGTAGTGCAATTGCTGGGTAGCTCTATTTTTAACTTTTTGAGGAAGCTCCATACCGTTTTCCAGAGTGGCTGCACCAGCTTGCATTCCCACCAATAGTGTAAGAGGAGTCCCCTTTCTCCACGTCTTTGCCAGCAACTGTCATTTCCTGACTTGTTAATTTTAGCCATTCTAACTGGTGTGAGGTGGTATCTCGTTGTGGTTTTTATTTGTATTTCCCTGTCTTCTGTCATTTCCTCTACATCAGTACGCATTAGAGATTGCTACCATCCTGCCCCAGTATCTCCCATCCCCGCCCATTAGGGTTGTGATTGTTTGCTAAACAGTACTCATAGCTAAACACAATACCTGTCTTTGGAAATTAATTTTGCTTGAAGATTTTGGAAAAATACATTATGTTTATATAAATAACATGGGAAAGCCATTTTAGCCATACTCATAAATACGTGGAAATGTGAGTAGGTGGCCAATTAGACATCAAAGGATATTTGTAATAAAGAAAAGCAAGCAAAAAAGACCTTCCCATCATATTAGATGTTGATGAGCTTACCTGGCATATCCGCTCTACCCCCCAAACCACTCACTGGTCTGAGTAAGCTTCCCTGGTAGCCAAAAGGGGACAATAGAATCTCCTTTTAAATGGAACTTGGATCCGACTGAAGCACTCATTCTTTCTAGAATCTGCTCCCTTTACTCAAATATCTAAGTAGAACCTCAGGATCCCTAGGTTTCCCTCAAGCCGTAAGATGAATGACGTAATTCATCAGAAAGGAGAAGCCGGAGAAGAGAAGGTGTTTGATTGGCTGTAACTTGCTTGCAGAGATGCGTGGATATTACATTACGCCGGACACAGTACTCTGGTCCACTGTAATGCAGAGCTGGAGGAGGTTAGATGTTTGTCGAAATACTCAGCAACATCCCCATGGTCCTTAGCATTGAGGCACCCTAAGCAAAAGTCTGTGCTGCAGAAATATGCAAAGCAAAAACTTTTCAATATTGCTATCCCGGGGATGCCTGGGTGGCTCAGTTGGTTAAGCGACTGCCTTCGGCTCAGGTCATGTTCCTGGAGTCCCAGGATGGAGTCCCGCATCGGGCTCCCTGCTCAGTGGGGAGTCGGCTTCTCCGTCTGACCCTCCCCCTCTCATGCTCTCTCTCTCTCTCATTCTCTCTCTCTCAAATAAATAAATAAAATCTTAAAAATATATATTGCTGAGTGGCTCAGTGGGTTAAAGCCTCTTCCTTCGGCTCAGGTCATGATCTCAGGGTTCTGGGATCGAGCCCCGCATTGGGCTCTCTGCTCAGCGGGGAGCCTTCTTCCCCCTCTCTCTCTCTCTGCCTGCCTCTCTGCCTACTTGTGATCTCTCTCTCTGTCAAAGAAATGAATAAAATCACAAACCACAGCAAAGGGTTTTTGTTAAAGGGTGCTAGAAACCATCTTTGCGTTAGTAAATGGGGGTTCTCAAACCCCCATTTTAGTAAAAAACGCCAGCAGGCCCAGTGGACTAACTTTGGAGTAGAATCTTGGATTACAGCTCTATTTGGTTCTGACCTCCCTCACTTGCTAGAACATTCCATTGGCTGATCCAGTTGGGCAGGTGGTTCTCAACCGGGATGTCTTTGGCACCCCCCCCCCCGCCCCCAGAGGGACATTTGGCAACACTTAGAGACATTTTTAGTTTTTGTAATCAGGGAGGTGGCGCTGCTGGCATCTCACGGGCAGAGGCCAGGATGCTGCTGACATCCTACAGGGCGGGGGGAAGTGTGAGACATTTTTCAGACTTTCAAACTACTCTGACTCCTTCCCACTATGTTGACCAAGGAACCAAGCACCCAGATACAGAGACAATGTCTTGCTTTTTCACATCACTCATCTAAATCTCAAATACCACACTGCCTAGAGATGATGAAATGGATATTTCTCTGTCTCTCTCCCAACATGAATGCCTACTTTTCTGTCACCAGCCTAACAACTCAAAAGAATAAAGTATCTGCTAATCCTCCCGGAATGATTGAGAACTTCAGGCTCGAAGAAAAGCTAAATGCAATGTCCCATCTATGACGTGATGGATTCTTAATCAATCAATCAACAGAAATGACCATCAATCATCAACGGAGATGCACATAGGTAGTGGGTGTGCTGCTAGATCTGAGAACCTGCAGAGAAATTGCAGAAAATTTACCCTCAGTCTGGTACCTTCTTATCATTGTTTTGACTTGCTGTTCTAATTTAGAGTACTAGATCAAAATCCTAGATTACTCTTGATATTTGAGCTTCTGCTACTTCCAGAGAGAACTCACGTGTACAATGTTGTCCTTGGCTTGGAATGGGGCCTCTCCCTTTGCACTAGACCACATAAGTCAGGCATGGCCCAGAGCACATTTCTTTCGAATAAGACTAAGGAAAACAACAATAGTATTTACAGCCTGGAGCCTGAAGCTCCCTTCTAAGATGAGACAGTGCGAAATTGTGGCGGCCACGACCTTCTCCAGGCCTAGCTGGGAAGGCAGTGTGGGTTTGCAAGCTGTGAAGCCCGTGGAGAAAAAGCTATTTTCAATTTGGTCTTGGGAGACAGAAGTCTAGGCTGGGGGCTGGAGAGTGTCTCGTGTAGTCTGAAATTTGAACAGTAACATTTGCATGCATTTGGCTCTAAAATACATTCTTATCCATTATCCCATTTTATTACCCTGCAACCCCAGACGTGTTAAAGTGGGGTGGAGGAGGGGTTCACTATTACTTCCATGGGGCAGATTAGGGAACTATGACCAAGGGCTTACGTGATTTTACTAAAATTGTGCCGCTGGTTAGATGTGCCTGCCTGGCGAACTTGACTTCCAGACCCATTTTCCATGGGAGCAGGTGGTGCCCTCAAACCAGCCTTCCCAGGGACACCAATGACCTCGGGCTGGAGAGTCAGACCCCGAGGGCTGCCGTTTGCCCCTGCTCCAAACTCTCCTCACACCTTCACATGCAACGGAGTCTTCTTAACCCATCACGCTGTTTCCAGAATGGCCATAAAGTGTGTACTTAGGAAGCTGGTACCCTTACGGCTGGGGCCACTCAAGGCTCCTTGAAACATTTTCTTCTATTAAACATCCAGAGCCATCTCTCTATGGCGCCTGTACCGACCAGATTTCCTTTGACTTGATCTGTCTTGGAGCTCTCTTGCCCCAAATAGTTTTATCTCCTTAGGAACTGTGGAAAGAAATAGTATCTAAAGCAACTTCTTGAAACTTTCTTCTACTTGCTCCTATCAGTTTGCGCGAATATAATCATTTTCTACATGAATAGTATATAAAATATGCTTTAGACTTAAAAAGACCTGAGGAAGAGCTTTGGACAATTCTCCCTCTCCACACACACATACACACACACACACACACACACACACACACACACACACAATGCTGGACACACAGAGGTGCCGACTAAATATTTATTGAATTTACAAAGACCTATTTTTAGAATCAGAGGAGGAGAGCAAATGCCTCAAAGTGCTGCTGTAAGAAGGAATCTTTCCTCCAACACATAACCCTTAAAGAGTACTATTGTGTCTGATGCAAAAGAAGTATTTGATTTTAACATAAACGACAGGTAGGTTTCATCACATATATTTTATTTGCAGTGGAAATGAGAGTTTCTATAACTTAGTTCTTCATTCACTACCAGTTCATTCATTCACATTTTTTTGAGTTCCCACGATAGGCCAGCCAGGCCCGTGCCCGGGGATTAGCGCAAACATGGTAAATTCAGGCCTGCCTACGTGGAGTTTACAGTCGATGGGAAAGACAGTCGATCAAACAAGGGATTGACAATGAAGTGTAATGAGAGCTGTCCCAGGACACACGAGCTACATTTGGAGCACAGAGCAGGGTAACAGAACTATGTGAGGATGGGCGGGGGGTGGGTGGGCAGAATAACCAGAATGATGACACAGGAGGCTGGAGGCCGCGGTCCTTGGAGGCCTGTTCAAAGCAAGGCTGATGAAAACCGCCGCAATCTGCACTGAGGCCCAGAAAGGAAGGTCTGAGTAGAGAAGGGGCTTCTGTGATCTGGCCGAGGTCAGCAGGCAGGTCACTGCCTTGCCTTTTGAGAAAGCATGGAGATGATGGTGAAGGTCAAGAAGATCACGCCGGCCGTGCCCCCGATCAGCAGGCCCAGGACGCTGCCGTGCACTTGCATGGCCTGGCAGTGCTCCCCCGTGTAGAAGAAGGCATGACTGGAGACACACCTGGGGGGACAGGACACAGGAGGAGTGTGGGACGCACCCGAGCCTCGAGTGCTCTGTGGCGACCAGCACGGACAGCCACAGTGGCAGGGGACATGGATTCAGTGGCCCCGTGTGCCTGGCCCCATTCCAAGGGCTTTGTATGAGTCAATTCAATCTTGCAATAGCCCGAGGAGGGGGGCTTATTACCCTTCTCATACCCTCATTTTGCAGAGAGGTTAAATCACGTGCTCAAGGTCACATGGTTAGTCAGTGTTTCACACTTGAAGTCTAATCCCTGGAGGCCTGTCTCCAGCCCGGGTGCCCTTGGTCATCACGTGCAAGGCTCAGGAGGAAGGTTTGGGGCATTTAAAGAACGTGTGGCCCCCACGGGTTCAGACCGTAAGTTACAAGGGAAATTCTCCAGATAGAGTCTGACCCCCAGCATCAGTTGGAGCTCGAGAACTGCCAGACGGTATCCATTACAATGTTGCTGTAAGGTGAGGATCCCGCCGTCTATCTCCCAGGCCACCCCAAAATCTGTGAGATGGTGAGCACACTGTCTCCTGCCGTGTTTGGTACACAGACCCACAGAGGCCACACCTTGGGTTCGCTTGTTTGTGTTTGAATGTTCTCTGGCGGAGAGATCAACTAATGTCAGACCCAAGGCATGGAGGGTGATGTTTCCTCGCTTCTGGGGCAGTTCCGGCCTTTGTTTCAAACAGCATTCTCATCACAAAGTCTAACCACAAAGCCGAATGCGACAGTCAGAAGTCACGGACTCCTTTTACTCATTCTGGCACTATTCTACCTCCCTCGTTGCTAGCCTAGACATCAGCTTTTTAAAAGTCAGTGTGTAATAGGGGCGCCTGGGTGGCTCAGTTGGTTAAATATCTGTGTTTGGCTCAGGTCATGATCTCAGGGTCTTGGGATCGAGTCCTGCATTGGGCTCCCTTCTCAGTGGGGGGTCTGCTTCTCCCTATCCCTCTGCTGCTCCCCCTGCTTGGGCATGTGCATAATAGCAAGTTCATTCAATTTTTCTCTAGTCTAGTCCCCTCCAAAATACAGTTTAATGATATTCTCGAGCATTCCCTTAGAGGAGCTTATTCTGCAAGCTGCAGGTTTGTGGAAAAGGGATGATTTGGCTGAGTAGAGGGTGATACGCAAGTGGGAACCACAGCCTTCTTTACTCTGAGGGTGAGGCCAGCTGGGGCACATGTGGAAATCTGGTACCCAAGGCCCCATCAGCTGAGAGGCGCAGACCCGTGGCTGTGGAACCCTCAAGAAATGACGAGGGCATTCTCCGATAAAAGGAACCAGCACTCTTTGGAAAAGTGGTTTATTCCTGAGACGGGAAAGTAAAACATAAGCCTGGAGTGTCCTGTGGTGCCAGAAAGTAAGACTGTGTTCACGAAACAGGGAGCAGGTGCTGAAAGGGCACAGGACTCAATCTAGAAGAGCCTCCAAAGGTCAAGGCTGGGACGCCATGAGCAACAAAGCCAAGACAGGCATTATGGAACTATGGACCAGGGAAGAAAGAAAATGTTTATGTGCCCTTCGTGATATAAATAAAGAGTTGCATGAATCAATGAATCGGGAGGAGTGGACTATTATTCTTTACAGTAGAATGTTATTTACTGAACACGGAGGGAGTGGGGGAGACAGAAAATCACCACTGGACTATCTCAGGGTGATTGTGGTAGCAGGTCCACCAACGGACGATGACATTAGCAGGTGAGGATTCTAGAAAAAGCAGGATGCCTGCATGGTCTCTGAATGTCTCTCCCAAGACATGTCTTAACACCAGAGTGAGGAATGGACACTCCGTGGCCCGGGGATCAAGGTTACAATCACCAGTCATAACTCCTGGACATCACGTGCCCCCGTATGACCCACCGAGAAAGGGTGTACCTCATCTTTGCTCTTCTTGCCAAAAATGTACGATCTCAATATAATCAGGAGAAAACATTAGATACACCCAAATAGAGGAACAATTTGCAAAATAACTGAGGACTCTTTGAAAGTGTCAAGGTAGTGAAAGAGGTGGAAGACAGGGGTTGTCCCAGCGTGAAGGAGGCTAAAGAAGCGTGAAACTGACTATAACGAGGGGCCCTGAATTAGATCCCAGGACAAAGGAAATTGGTGGGGCACCTGGGTGGCTCAGTGGATTAAAGCCTCTGACTTCGGCTCAGGTCATGATCTTAGGGTCCTGGGATCGAGCCCTGCATTGGGCTCTCTGCTCAGCAGGGAGCCTGCTTTCCCCTCTCCCTCTGCATGCCTCTCTGCCTACTTGTGATCTCTCTCTCTCTCTCTCTGTCAAATAAATAAATAAAAAATCTTAAAAAAAAAAAGGACATTGGTGAAAAGACTGGCGAGATCTGAATGAGGTCTGTGGTTCAGCAAATGCTATCATTAATTGCATTTAGTTGCATTAATGCTTATTTCTTGGCTTTGCTAATTGTGCTAAGGTTGTGTAAGATGTTAACATTTACGAATGAGAAGCTCTGCAGTATTTTCGCAAATGTACCTGTAAATCTAAAATCATTTCAACATAAAAGCTTAAAAAAAGGAGAAACAAAGTGGAGGTTGAAAAGGACTCAGAAGAAATGTAGGTCTTTTGAGCCAAGCAGGCTAGTCGTTACCTCTGCCATTATTTTGCCAAATGAAACTGATGCTTCTGTCATCACATGTATCCTTTTATGAAATATTTTATGCAAACAACAAAATTTATAAAAAGAAATATTAAATCTAGTAAACGATGCAGACAGACAGACCTGGATGCTAGTCTCAGCTCTGGTATTTGCCATCTGGGAAATATTAGACCAATTATTTAGCCTCTCTAAGCTTCAACTTCCTTATGCACCAAATGGGGAGAACGAGGGTCCTTATGTCACGGGGTGGTCGTGAGGAATAATTTAGATCATGCATGTATACTGCTCAGGAGAGCACATGACCCATAGCAAGCGGCCAAAAACTATCAGATATTCTTATTACTATTATTGAAAACATAACCATAATCATAGTACAACAGAACAAATAGACGGTTGAAATAATAATTAATAATAATCAACAGTAACACTGGCAGTCAGTAAAGATTTAAGCTTGGTCCTCAGTCCACTGAGGCAAGTCATGCATTTCTGGGCTAAAAGCTCTGGAACATTTGTGAGCGCTGCGGGGGAGTTCAAAATCCCAACAACGTTCAAGATGTTGTTGACCACATCCCAGAGGTGGGCAAGGGGTGAAACTCAAGAGATGGGAGATTTGGGACCCCTCTGCCGTGGCAGGAGCCCGGCTGTGCCCTGAGCACAAGCCCGCTGATTCAGAGCACAGCTTCGTGAGGTCAAGGTGGCCCTCTGATGTAGTCATTGCCCTAACCTGAGAGCAGTGTCTTTTACCAGGGGAAGCAAATGTTTGGCTCACCTCCGCTGAGCCGCCCCCTGCCTCCCCCCAGCCACAGAGCCTACCTGCAGCTCGCCATCCCCTTCACGTTCACACAGATGCCTTCGTTTTGGCAAGGGTTTGGGTCACACGGATCTCTGAAGTACTGTGGCCAGTTGTGGTCTTCCAGAGGGCCCGTGTTCTCCACCGACCGCTTCTGTCGGCCGGGCTGCCCCTGGTCCAGGCTGCCGGGGAGCGCTTTCTGTGACAAGACCTTTCCCGAACGTTCTTCTGAGGCCTGCTGCTCCTGGTCCTGGAGAACAAAGCCTTGGGGAATCAGCCTCGTGTCTTGAGTTGGAACTTCGGTCTGGTTAAGGTAGGTGATATCTTGAGGAAATAGACAAAGGGCAGTGAGGAAGATCTGCAATTAACATCTGACTATGATTAACGTGCACTTCTAGAGAAAGTTCCCTGGGCTACCTCCATGCTTCACGGACGCCACCTTCAGTGACATGGAAAGGTGGTTGGAATCCAGCAGATTCTCATGCTAGCTATTTTTATTTTCAAAGCAATCTGTTCATATTTTTATTTATTGTACCTTGAAAAAAGAAGCACAAAGCTAGCACGGCTAGACAGATCAAAACGAAACTGAAGTCAGCAAACTGTCATATTTCATAAATTATCAAAAAGATGACACCAAAGTTTTAGTTTCTCCCAAGGACAGTTAAAGATGTGAGTCCTTGAGCAATAGCTCTCCTGGAGCTCATCTTTTTTTTTTTTTTAAACCTGGTCCTCAAAAAAAAAAAAAAAAAAAATCCCCACCCTCCACGAGATGCTCAAAAATCACTGCAAAATCAGTAGAGGCCCCAGAACATAGGATTAGTTATTCAGGAAGATCTGCAAACGTACCTTCAAAGTCCACAAAAAGTATAAGGTCGTCATTTTTAAGGAAACTCTTCCTTTTTAGCATTTGGTGGGAGATGACATTACTCCAGCCCAGGTCGATGCTTCTAAAACAATTACAGTCCTTATCATAGGTTCCCACAATGGATGGCCTGTCCCAGATGACGGAGCCATTTATTGCTGCAAAGTTATAGGTAACATAACACCACGTTATCTCTTTATACTTCACTCTCCAACTGTTCTTTAATGAGTAGGTAGAGCTTTGTTAGGAAAAAAAATATGTTGGGAAAAAAAACAGATTATTTATATTTTCCAGGAGAATTAAAGCTCAGAATTGGTACAGGGGAGGGGCAGAGAACCAGAGCTCTGAAGGGTCGAATTGTCCATTACTGAGTCACTTCCTGAGTGAAGACGAAGGGACAATGAAAGCCTCTTCTTTTTAAGGCTTAAGGCTTTTCATGTGAAAAATAAAAAAGTCTGCCCATTTCTTTTTTTTTTAAAGATTTTATTTATTTATTTGACAGAGAGAGAGATCACAAGTGGGCAGAGAGGCAGGCAGAGACAGAGGGGGAAGCAGGTTCCCTGCCGAGCAGAGCGCCCAATGCAGGGCTCGATCCCAGGACCCTGAGATCATGACCTGAGCCGAAGGCAGAGGCTTTTACCCACTGAGCCACCCAGGTGCCCCTGCCCATTTCTTTTTCATATGAGTTTATTTCATTAACATACTGATGATCACTGGTATTTTAGGAGTCAGTGCGTTAGTTCTGCACAGAGACTAGCAAATTCTGAGCATTTGATAAATGACGAGCAGTATCTGTCTTCCCCTGTAAACTGCGTTCGAGGAAGCAGGAACTGCCTGGATGCCTTATATTCTAGGTACCTGGCACTGAGGTTGGCACAGTGAAAGCCCTTAATAAATGCTTGATAAGTGAATTCGGAAAAGAGAAGGGAGATAAGATGATGTTAAAAATGTGACTTAATATTCCACCATGACTATGTTGCTGATATACCTAAGGAGGAAATGCGAGAGGAATGTTCATCTCTTGTATCCAAATGGGAATCACATCCACTGGCCCTTTTGGGTTGAGCGGCAGATTTTAGAGCACCTACCTGAAGATGTGTGGGACTTGGAGGTAGTGAACACCATGCTCGAGGACATTCTATTCCTGGCATCGGGTTCCTGGTCGAGGATGGTCATTATCGCCTGTCTGTTTTCCACTGGCCACTCCAGGATAGCATCATTCTCCCCACTGCACAGGTGAAAAGTAAGTCCTATATAGCCAGGGCTACTGGAGCTGTATCTGCCATTGGGGTATAAGGTCAACCCAAAACCATATCCCTCTGAGTTGTAGAATCGAGGGCTCAGGCGCCTCTCCCCCGGAACCGTGTTCTGAAGGATCTGGGAGATATTCCGTATGGTCCAAACGCCTGCAGGACATGGAGTTTCCGTCAGAGTGACATCATCCAGGTAAATTCCCCCATTCGAGTTCTGGGGGTCGCCTTTTGTGCCCTGGAATAGGTAGCGAAACTTCTTTTCTTCTCTGAGCGTCACATGGGCAATTTTCCAATTTTGGTCCGAATCTCCTGAGGACAGAGGAGAAGGTTGGTGACAACTGCGGCCAGCATTTATTAAGCGTGGCCTATGAGCCTGGTAGCATGCCGAGTGCTTTAAAGATTTTATTTATTTATTTATTTATGTGAGAGAGAAAAAGAGAGAGAGAGAACGAAGTAGGAGCAGAGGGAGAGGGACAAGGACACTCTGTGCTGAGTAAGACCCTGAGATCATGACCTGAGCTGAAATCAAGAGTCGGACGCTTAACCGACTGAGCCACCCAGGCGCCCCACACGCCAAGTGCTTTATATGAATTATCTGATTTAATCCTCACACTATCCCTATGAGACAGGTACTGGTATAAACCAGTTAAGGAACTTTTCCAAAGTTACATACCTACTGAGGGAAAATAACTATAAAAAGATACCCTATGGTTTACTTTAATATTCACATTAAAATATTTTTTTTTTAAAGATTTAATTTATTTATTTGACAGAGAGAGAGACAGCGAGAACAGCAGGAACACAAGCAGGGGAAGTGGGAGAGGGAGAAGCAGGCTTCCCGCCGAGCAGGGAGCCCAACGTGGGGCTTGATGCCAGGACCCTGGGATCATGAACTGAGCTGAAGGCAGACGCCCAAGGACTGAGCCAATCAGGCGCTCTCACCATTTTTTTTTTTTTTAAGATTTTATTCATTTATTTGATAGAGAGAGACACAGCGAGAGAGAGAGAGAGGGAACACAAGCAAGGGGAGTGGGAGAGGGAGAAGCAGGCTTCCTGCTAAGCGGGGAGCCCGCCTGACCCGGGTCTCAGGGCTTGATCCCCGGACTTTGGGATCATGACCTGAACTGAAGGCAGATGCTTAACGACTGAGCCACCCAGGTGCCCCTCATATTCAAATCTTAATCAGAATTTGTTTTCTGTTATCATGCAATTCCATAGGTTCCGTGTTTTCCCCCGGTCTTCATGGTATGAATGCACCCCGTCTCCTAATGTTTGCACTGAATACCCAAGCAATAGGCTGAACCATAAAAATAGCCATTTTGTCAGCTCAAAGTCAAATAATGGTGATTTCATATGGCCCAACTTATGACTTGATGACAGAGAGATATACAGTATGCTCTAGAGTGAATGTTGACGTACAGGACAAGTTGCATCTCCCCTATGCAAGACTGACTCTCCCACTAACATCCAATTTTTTCTGTTCATATCATCTGAAATCCCACCAAGTAGGGGATCCATACTTTTCTTAAAAAAAATAATAATAATACAAAAAGAGTTGCCACTATCCAGGTAGTCACATTCTAGTGGAAATTAGGTCTACTTGTTTTTTCCTGAGACTGAGCTGGAAGTGAGAAATCTGAATAAAGAGCTGAGGTAAGAAGTTGAGAAGGCTCTTCTTGAACATGGGCTCCTGTTGCACAGCATAAGAAACCAGAGAGGAGCTCGAGGGTCTAGGGAGAGGAAACCTCCAGGCCAGAGCAACTCAGAATCACTTAAAGATCTGCCTCTACTTTGGCAGTCAGACAGGGGTACCTTAGCACTGGGCTCAGAAAGGAAAAGAAAAATGCTAGATCCCAAGTGGGGATCCTGTTGGCTAACATGAATTTCAACAGATGAATTCAAACCGATGAGTGGAGTGTTACAGAAGTTTAGTCTGAAATACAATTGGCCAGAGATCTTCGGAAGTATTTTTCCTCTTTCTGTATGTTATAACCAGAAATCGATGTGCAGAGCTCTGCTCTCCCAAGACTGAAGAATGCCTTTATCTCCCTTTGTGCTCAGTCATTCTCTCTAAGGACGACTTCAAGGGACAGGTCTAACGATGTTCTGTTTTCTGGAGTGAAGCTGGTTATGGCCTGTGTGGTTAGGTTACCTGCACACAGAGGAGAGGGGTGGGGAGGGCACACTGACCACATCTATAACCTACGAACGGATGTAGGTACCATCTCCCGGGGACAGGACTGCAGTCACGTGGAGGACACATGGATCTGAGATGTAATGGGTGTAGGATGTCTGGAATAGGGACAGACATACAAGATTTTTACTATTTACTCAACAGGGTTAAACCATCTTCATATGGATTATCACCTTGAGATTGAAATGTGGGAACGTGGTACTGGAAGGAAGACCCGAGGGCCCATTACCACGTAGGCAGAGACTCAACTGTAAAGTCTTTAAGAATGCTTCCTTTCCATGCTTCCACAGAGCTGCTGAATCAGGCAGACAATAAATAGTACTAAGATTGTTTGGGACACAAATCTCATCCTTGTTCATTCAGATTTGTCATCTATAAGGGGATCCTAGCTTCAGTAAAAGCAGAAATGTGTGTGTACATAGGCATATCTGTAGGCAAGTATTTTGCATTTAAGATTGCGCATAAGCATTTTGTGTGTCTCTATATTTATATATCTATATGTGTACATATATGGAGAGAGGAAGACATATTTTTTATTTAAGTATTTCGGTTAAAAAATACATTTTGCCAAAGTGAAGAGCTATTCAAAACAAGCCATAAATGACTCTTAATGATAGAGAACAAACCGAGGGTTGATAGAGGCAGGTGGGTGGGGGAGAGGCTGGAAGGGTGATGGACATTAAGGACGGCACTTGTGATGAGCACTAGGGGTTGTATGTAAGTGACGAATCACTGAATTCTACTCCAGAAACCAATATTGCACTGCATGATAACTAACAAAATTTAAATTTAAATAAATAAAATAAAAACCTGGAAAAATATAAAGTTTCCATATATTTAAAATAAAGTTATAACTACCTTAAGTTGAATATCACACAAACATTAAATGATATTCAACTAATATTTTAGAAAGGAGTCAGTATCAGAATGAGCTACTTTAAAAATCCACTCCCGTGGCGCTCCTAGGAAACTCTGAACAGAGACACACTGAATTCAATGGAACTCAAAGCATAGCGGTGTCAGGAAGTAAGTGAAACATGAGCAGGTTGTTTGGTTGATTCTGTGCTTACGAGGATGACATTGTCAGCTTTAAATAGAATTGAGCCATAATAGATCCCATCAATGTTACTGAGACTCCAATTCACCGTTACTGAGACTCCAATTCATTGTCTCATTAAATACGTACAATCCTTGGTAACATAGCAAATTCCCAACTCTTAAAGGGTACCTAGCTGTCATCCCTCCATTTGATAGAGATGCTCTGTGAACCCTCAAAGCCATTATCTGTAGGATTCCCAGGTAGCCCACGGAGGGACAGGGTAGAGGTGATTCAGACACCTGTTCTAAGGAATGACCTCTAGGAAGCTTCCACGCTTCAAGAGCAGCAGCTCCTCCTCGAAGTACTCAAATGATGTTTCCTCTGTCGGGACTCGTTTTAATGAGAAATTCTTCCTTGAATGGAAAAAGATGAATGTGTGTCTCTCCTTTTCCGGTTGCGAATGAACCACCACCACCACAAAAGAATGTAAAAATGAAGATTTATAACCCTGGATCTTGATTTACACCCAGATTACCCTCAAATCCAACGATCTCCCTTAGTATTTTAAAGTTTTCATGTTGACCCTCTTATAGAAATACATAAAATTATCCTTAGGAATATGGAATGATATAATGAAGCTAATATATACACACGTCCTATTTCCCTCTAATTTCACAAGTAGGCTTCATGTTAGTTCAGTGTATTAAATAATGGTACTAGATGTTAGCTAATTGAACGTAATAAAAAACAATAAATAAATAAATAAATAACAGTATTCATTCAGTTTTTTTTAAACAGGTGCAGAAACACTAGTCAACTACCGAACCACTCTCTCTAGCAGCACCAGCTCCCGCTTCCCTCTTATTTCCAGCTCTACCCTCGAATCACCCATTTCCTCTGCCCTGGCTGTCTCCAGAGCTGTAGTGAAAATCGGATTTCTATATTCTGATTGGCCTCTTACAAAAGTCTATGTCAGCCTCATCTAAATTTTCGATGTGGTTTCTGATTTCAGAGGGCTTAAAATATTCATGGAGGGCTTAAAATGTACCAGATGTTACACTGGGCTCTTAGAAGAGGAGGAGGGGGCTGGAAGAAAAGGGAGGAAAAAGAGGGAGAGGAGGAGGAAGAGGAGAAGAAGGCGCAAAGAGAGGGGAAGAAGGGAGCAAAGGAAGGGGAAAGGGAAGGAGAAGACGGAGCAGGATCCCAGACTTGAGCCAACTCAGCCCCCGCACGAGTGTCTCCAGGTACCTTGGAAGGTCTGCAGCTTGACCAGCTTGCGAACGTTGCCGGTGCTGTCATCCCTCTTGACCCAGATGACGAGTCGATCTGAAGGGCTTCCTGTCATTTTATAGAAAAACTGCAGGCACTGCTGCTTCCTCTTTGGGTAGAGAATCCGGGACTCTAGGAGGGCTGCCTCTTCTGCTGTCCCTGAGCTGGTGCTGAAGTGCATGAAGTAGCCCGCACCTGTGGGGAGAGCAGCCCAGTGAGCCATCTCCAGCGGCTCCCACCCCGGGGTGCCCTGGGCTCCAGCAAAGTGAATCTGTGAGCAACAGCCATGACCCAGGCAACAAAAGCCAGAACTCTTCTAGGGAAAATGAAAAGAAATTAAAAGAAGGTGGCATGTCTTCTTCCTGCCTCCATGGACAGACTCCTTGGAGAAAGCCCCAGCTCCCCACTGCCTCTGTCCCCAAGCTCATGAAATCTGCTCCTCTGACTTAAGGAGACTTGGGCTTCAAGCAAAGCTTGATGGAATTTAGTGTCTTTGAGCTGAATACTATTTTCCTCCTTGGCTTTCTTGCTGAGAGATCCATTCCAAGGGAAAGAGCGCATCTCCTGGTTGTATAACAGATGATGGGATTCCCATGTTTAGGGACTGGAATTGAAATATTCACAATGATAAGGGTTTGGTCTCACCTGTTTCTAGCCTTAATTGGATGTATTATCGGTGGCAAAGTCATCTTTACTATGTTGTAAGAAGGGTCATTCAAGGCGTATTAAGGGACTAGTTGAGGATTTCTCCTGAACATAAAGAAAGTTTTGAAAGAACACTGAAGAGGAGGGTGAAAAGTATCTAGGTTTGTAACCAAGCTGAGGTCTGCTCAACTACTATATCTCAAAGCTCTCTCCCCCCAAAATGGCAGGCAGCTAAAGGAATATGTTATTTGGAAAATCAGCACATCACAGTGAAGCACAAAGAACAATTCTCGCATATAAAGAAGTCCTTTAAACCGTACTCCAGAATTCAACTTCTTACCAAAATATCCACTCAAAATATCTCACAAAGTAAAAATGAAGTGAGCATCTAGTACAGTTCTAGGTACTTTGGCAATATGGCTCTTCGCTTCATCCTGTCTCGTATGTGGGGCATTATACCTTCCCCGATGGCAACAAGCATCTGTGTTTGAATAGGCTTTCTACAAAGCTTTAAAAATATCTAATGGCTTTAATATTATATTAGGAAAAATTAGATTTTCTTGCATGTTATTCTCAATACTTGAACTTACTAGCACGAGCTCTCAGCATTGTGAATTACTGAGTGCTTGGGTTAAATAAAACAAATGCTTGGGTTAGCTCCCATGGCTAAGAAGGTCTCCAGATGGTCCTTGCTGAGGAATTCCACCCAGGTGTACTCAGCGGTAGGAAATGAGAGTCTAATAACCCCGGCTTGGGAGTCGGGAGACCTGAATTCTTGCCCACCTGCTGCCGCTAATTCGAAGGTGCCCAGTCATCTCTCCTGGTTTTGAATGGGAGGTGGCTTCTACCCTAAGGGATCCTTTGTGCTCTTTGAGTCTCTACATCTACCTCAGCACCACCGGTGCTCTCCAGCAGAGGGAATGCACCACCATTAAATGTCTCCTGCGAAAGAAGTATAATGGCTGCCCAAGTTCACCCGGTAAAACTTTTCTAGATATTTCTTCTGGGGTGTGGTCCTTTCCTCTCCTATTAAGGTGCGGGAACACCGTTCTATGATGGTCAGTCTTCTGTTCAGCTGGAAATTGTATAGTCGCCCAGCAACAAGTCCACAGGAGAGATTGGATGAGATACTATGATGGAAATTAAGAGGGAACTTCAGACTTAGATCGCCCTTTGGACACTTGTGATTATGTGTTTGATAATATGATGGGGGACAGAGACTTTCACCCTTTGCCATGGCCAGAGGAAGAGCAGCCATTGTTTGTGACCTCTGACCCCAGTGGCCTGGCATCTGGGTGACCAGCTGGGTCCCGTCTGTGAAGGAAATCCAACCACATCACATGGGCAGGGACTGAGGGACTTTGTAACAGTCTAATCTTTAAAAACTGATTATAATCTATAGGGTCAAGATTATTTCTGAGACAGGCACAACATAAAAGGATGTTAAAATAGAAATAAAAAAATAAATGGAACCTTTGGACAGAAAGGGAAGATGGGGAAAAAATGGAGAGGGAAGCTGCTGGTCTGCAGCTAGAGGCTCTCTGTGCATTAGCTCCTTCCATCCTCACTGGTAAGTATCACTATTCCGGACCAGTTAGAGAGGCTTACAAAAGCAGACTTAAAAAAGGACACCAACCAAAACAACTATCTGTGGTTAGAATTAGCAAGGGGTGGAGCCAGGTTTCAAATCCAGGTCCGTCTGATTTTATGGTCTTTTCACTATGCAAACCACTCATAAGAACTATCTGAAGCCGTGCCATTCAATATGGGGCTACCCAGCATATATGGCCACTAAGCCCTTGAATGGTGGCCAGTCCAAACTGAGATGTGCTATAATACCAAGTATAAAAAGTGTGAAGTAGCTTATTAATAACTTTACTATTAATTACATGTCAAAATGCTAATATTTTGGATATATTGGGTTAATTAAAATGTAGGGCTAAAAAGAATTTCTCTTGTTTCTTTTTAATGCGGCTCCTAGAAAATGTCACATTACGTATGTGGCTTGCCTTATAGTTCTATTGGAGGACACTGCTCTAGAGACATTACCTTTATTTACAAAATCATGTCTTATCAACCATATGTTTGTATTAATTTTGTCATCCCTTAAAGGCATCTTTCTTTTGCATGCCCAGAACCTGCATACTTTTTATTGAGCTAATAATTAAGATATGAGAAATGTTCTTTGGGCTTGTGCAGATTTCCTAGTTTGATAACTAACATTGCAATGGAGGGAAAACCTGCCAGTTGTCATTCCCTAATTGAACCTGGTGAACCCCCTCAGTGTGCTTACTTTCTGCCCTCGCTCACCCGTGCATCGTCCCACCAAGGTGTGGTCCACTTGTCCAGACTGAGTGCCGTCCTCATGGACCCAGTCAGCATCATCTCTGGTACCCTGAATCATCCCACAGATGTTTGTCTTCTCAAAAGCACAGTGGTCCAAAAGTGTGTGAGTCGTGGCTGCAAATGATATTTTTGTCCCCTGGTTAAAAACTTAAGTCACCTTATTTCACATACCTAATGTCTTAAGCTAAAAAGACCTCATTGTTTAGATACAGCACATTTTCTTGACTTTTCTCCAATGCAAATCCTGCTGTCACCCATTACATCTTAGAACATCCAACATAGCTGCAGCCCTACCCACCTCCCAGAGTCAAATGATAAAAAGGCCTGTCGTCATGCTTTGCTGTAAATGTCAACCAAGAACTCCTTTAGGTCAAGAAGGAAGTACCTAGTAGGTCTTTGTATTTAGTAGGTCTTCTATACATACATACTGAACAGAATTTAAAAATGTGTCCCTGAAGACTAAAGGGTCATTTTAGAAAACAACCCATCTCTGAGCACTTGATGACTCTAGTGCAACTAACCTGGGTAAAGAACTTTTTAGGATAAAAGATACCTTCAAGCCAATCCCCTGTCCTGAGCTTTACACAAGGACGCTGAAGAAGTTGGACAATTACAGCCCCTTACATCATCTGTCCAATACGTTTACTTTGTAAAACACAACCACATAATTGATTTTCATAACCATCCTATAACGAGGCAGGTGTTACAATTTTTTCTACTCTAGAGATAAACTAAGGTTATGTAGTTTGTCCAGTTTCCTTAACTACAACAGGAAGGAACAGTGAAGGCAAATGTAGGGGAAACTGAAGGGCTGGGGGGAAACTCTGTTGAGGTTTGTTTACCTACTTCTCAGACCCAGCGGTACTCACTGCAATTGTACATTCGGTTCAGCCTCTCTAAATCAGTGGCACTGAAATCCAGACGCTGCCCAATGATGGTGTTAAACTCAGGGATCTTGGCCGTTATGGTAGGAGCACTGTCATTCTTGTTAAATGAGAAAGGCTCATAGTGCATCAAAGACTCATAGTCATAGGGCGTATTGAGGTCTGTGATGAAGGTGTCATCGTAGGTGTCAAAGTTGTGCTCGTAACCTAACAGAGAGAGAATCCACAGGTCCCGTTCAGTTACATTATTTCTTCTGTCTGCCCTCTTTGACTAGATAGTTAAGCAGACACCCAGTGACCAAAAAAAAAGAAAGGAAAGAAGAAAAAAAGAATGAATAGTTGACTTAAAAATATATACATATTTAACATGTTTTATAATTAACATGATGTACATAAAATAACACATATTATTAATTAATAGTAACAAATGATATGACATTAAATTAAATTAATGGTATATACACTTATAAAATAAGTATATAAGTGTAAGTAATAAATATAAGTTATTATACATTATATATTATATTATTACATATTATATAACTTATATGTAAGTTATATAGTATATAAAATATTATATAATATATTATATATCATATAAGTATAAGTATAAAATAAGTATATACACTTAAAAAATTAAAAAAGACATGCTATAATTAATAGATAAATTTTACATACAAATTATTATATATACATATATATTTAAATCAAAGATTCATTTTACAATAAACAAATAAATAAATGTGTGTGTATGTATATGTATAAGGTTTTAAAGAAGAGAATAAAATATCAAAGTGGAGGTATGTATTCCAAACGGCAGGAAAAGGAATTTCTGAATTCAGGAAAATATTCAGGATTGATATACCTTGCTAATAGGCAAGTAGCTCATCCACCAAGAGCTGTACCTGGCCAGCTATTACATGGGTTAGAAAAAGGAAATCCAGGGGGCAGAGGGAAAGGTAAACAGCTGCCAGGAAAGGGGCATCTTGTCAATCAAGGGTCACACCCTTTTTCAGAAATAGCCTCATGGAGAGAAAAATAAAATAGGAAGAAGAAAACCAACTTTCCTTTCAAAATAGAAAAGGAAAATATTTTTATGAGATTAGCACAAGATAATATATGCTGCAATGGGGAACGTTGAAATGAGAAACTGGTCAGATGTTCTTTTAATCCATGAGCCATCAGGAATTTACTGATTCCGTTGCAATAATGAGCAGTTCACAGATTTTTAATTTCATTCTTAGGAAGTGACAGGAAAACTGAATGCTCATGACTCCCCCATCATGACTTCCCATCTTCATGTTCTTCTCCTTTTCTAGCTTCCCATCCAGTGGTTTGTAACAGTTAAAGAGAACATGTAACCACCTTGCAAAGACATCAACACATTTGTTGATGCATTTAGGATTGAAGATGAGCCACACAATGTGGGCCAGCAGGTGCTAGAGAAGGAGTCTCTAAATGCTTTTGGAAAAGCCAAAGAACCTTGTTGATAAAAAACTTTAGCTGTAAAATGAGAATACCAATGCTCCATCCTCCCGAATCATGGGATTTCATGGAAACTGCACTTGAGAGGATCAAAGCATATTCAAAGGTGGCATAGGACTGTAATAAATAAATGACCCAAACAGGGAAGGGAAAAGTAACTCCTTCCAGAGCATTTGGTCCTAGGTTGTCCTACCCTAAGGGATAGAACTGTAAAGAATATCCAGCCAGTGTGAGGACTGGGGCTTAGTCTGGGCTCTCCTGGTCACTCCTGATGCAATCTTAAAAACAGCACATTCGAATTCACTCAATGGGTTTTCCTTAACTTTCACTAAAATCATCAGGTTAGAATAGATCCTTTTATTCTTTATTATTCAAGGATTCTTATCTGAAACCTTTACCAAATATATGTTTTGAATATTTTTTAAAATGTTATGCAACACATTTTTGCTGTGTCTACTGTCTACATACTGGGAGCTGTGCCCAGTGGTGGTGGCCCCCGGCAGCAACAGGACAGGCGAGGTCCTGTTTTCAGGGAACTCACAGCTGAGAGCCTTGAAGAGGAAGTGATATTGTAAACCAGAGGCCAGTCGGCAAATCTTTTGTGTACAGGGTCAAATAGAAAATATTTTTGACTTTGCAAGTCATGTGGTCTCTGCCACGCTACTCAGCTCTGTCGCTGTAGCACAAAAGCAGCCACAGAAAATAGGTAAATAAATGGGCATGGCTGTGTTCCCATGAAACTTCATTACAAAAGCAAGCGAATGTGGCCCACGGGCTGTAGTTTGCATACTCCTGCTGGACCCTAGAAATTGAGGTCTTTCCTCGGTCGAAGAGAACAGATCCAAAAAACACAATTCTGGCTTAGGAGATGGAGATGTATTTGGGGAGAGGACTACATTGTCACCTCTGTATCATCTTAGGTTGAAGGGTAAGACTGTCATCAGTGGAAGACAAGACGAAGTAAACATTGTAAGTTACCCTGAGCAATAATACTGCCCTTGCTTACCATCTTATTGATTTGACATCTCATTGGAGAACAGTTCTCCAGTGACAGTGGGCAATTTAGATATATGGAATTATGCCTGATGAAAATATAGGTAAGAGATAAGCAACATATGTTGAGCAATTCATGCTCAACCAAGAACTGAGCAAGTCTGAAAATTATCTGGGCAATTGTGCTGGTTCCCTCTGAGAAAGGGAACATCATTTGGCTGAAAATCATTTTAAAAGTGCTAATCATTGTGTTCTTCAAGACTTAAATATGCGAATGTTCTCTACATCATTATTTAATGCTCAGCAGAACCAAGTTTATGTACAGGAAGGTAAGAAATCCAGGTCTCGGGGCACCTGGGTGGCTCAGTGGGTTAAAGCCTCTGCCTTCGGCCCAGGTCATGATCTCAGGTCCTGGGATCGAGCACCGCATCAGGCTCTCTGCTCAGCAGGGAGTCTGCTTCCCCCCCTCTCTCTGCCTGCCTCTCTGCCCACTTGTGATCTCTCTCTGTGTCAAATAAATAAATAAAATCTTTAAAAAAAAAAAAAGAAAGAAAAAGAAATCCAGGTCTCTAGGCAAATACAAAGTCTAACAGTGCCCTGAGTCTTGCAAGCGGAGATTAGGTCCTTTGACCAATGAGCCCACTCTCCTTCTCCACCTACACAGACCCACCTATAACACAATTACATCCAGGAGACAAATACATTAAATTTGATCTATTTCGTGTCTGGGTGAATGTTCAATAATACTTTTCTAGATTGGCCTAGGAGGCAAAGAAGAATATTACTTGACCTCTAGCTCAGTGGTTGGGTGGTAGGATGGGTAGAAGTGTGTGTGGGGGTGGGGGGACGGGGGATTCCATCCTGGTTGTCTTAGGTTTTTACAAATGACACAGTTTTCCTCCTTTTCCCACCACTTCACATTCATAGACATATCAGAATATGAGGTATCAGGAGGGACCCAGATCAAGAAACCCCTTAGGTGATTTTGATATGATTAACCATCCCTAACTCTACCTCATGTGAGAACCATTGATCCACTATACTTAAAAATGAGCTAGTTCTGGCAGAAGTCCCTTGGGGATTTGTATTTAATTTTAACATATGACAAGATCTGACAAGTCCCTAAAAGTAAAATTATTAGACACATTGCTATAAATGAAGCCATATATGAAATTGGAATCTTAACAGATAATCACTTGCCTCATGAAAGCCCCACGTGGTAACAGTTAAGGCATTTTAATACATCAAGGTTTCATTAATCTATTGCTACAAAAGAGTGTTTTTCCACTTCCTCAACTAATTCCTAATTAAAAACTAGGTGTTTTCAGAAATATAGTATTGACTTTTTTTCCAGCACATCGGGAAACTGTTCAATAAAAGTGTTTTACTCTCCCCCCACGAAAATACTAAATAAAATCTTTAAAAAAAAAAAAAAGGAGGAGGATGGGGGCATGTAGGTGGCTCAGTCGGTTAAGCATCTGGCTTCGGCTCAGGTCATGGTCTCAGGGTCCTGGGATCAGCCCCGAGACACTGGGCTCCCTGCATAGCCGGAGTCTGCTTCTCCCTCTGCCCCTCCCCCTGCTCTCTCTCTCTCTCTCTCTCTCAAATATATAAGTGAACACTTCAAAAAGAAGTGTTTTCGTATACTCAAAAGCTATCTACTTAGTTGTTTCAAACAACTAGGAAAGGTGGTGTCCAAGGAAGTCTAAAGAAACTGAAGAGCGTAGAAATTGGTAGACTAACACACCTGCATAACAATAAGTAAAATAAGACTGTGCTATCCTTTGCATAATACGGCTGGAGGCAGAAGGATAGGAGTACTTACAAAGGAGGAAGGAGGAAGACAGGAGGAAGAAAGGCCAGTAAATTTTGATTAACTAGAACTCGGACTATCAGAATTAACACAATTGGGGTGACAATTTCAGGTGAAAGAATTCATTTTCGCTGTTGTTTTATTTTGTTTTCAAACACCTGTCGTTGATTTGGTAAAGCACTGAAAAGGTTCTTGAGTATATATTAGGGTTATCATATGTTCAACTAAACTTCATGCAGACTCCTAGGTCTACATGTGATCTCACAACCAGAAAAATGACTATGACATCCTCAGGGGATGTCAGTTGACTACGACAGGAAAATAGCATTTTAGGTAGATTTTCAACAAAAACACTGAAACAAAGCAAAAGCTTCTGATCAACTTTTAGTTAACATTGAGTTAACCAATATATACCATTCCCTAAGGCCCTTATCTGGGGGGTCAGTTATGATCGGATGAGCACAGCTCCCAGGAAAGGCCAACAAATCATACCCTTTTCCTAGTCTGTGTTCCCAGCTGCAGCTTCTATCCACACACAGATGTGGCCTGGACATCCCTGGGTTGTCCCAGCAAGGATAAATATAACAGCAAATCCCATCCAAGTTCCTTGGGTTTCTACACACCTGGAAGAATTTCATCCCACCAGATGTTCACATAGTCATCTCGGTCAGTTCTTGACTGCTCATGGTAAAATCCCAAAGCATGGAGGATCTCATGCTCAATGATGGCCTTATAGTCACATCCCTGGCCAATGGAAAGGTTCTGTCCCACGTGTTGATCGCCAACCTCAGACCAGCACCTTTAAAGGAGAGAAGAGGGAAATTTTCTCCTAAAGAAATCTCAGGTGGCTGTAATTCACAGGGTTCCAGAACACAAATTTGAAGGAAGCTAGGTTTGATTTTAAAAAAATTATCAATAGCATTCTCATAAGCTAATAGTTCAAAATAGGAGACTGGTGAAATGAACAACATTATCTAGAGGGAATAATACACAGGCTTTAAAAGTGGTGGCCCATGACAGAAGTAATCATATACTCAGAGGCAAATCAATCCTAATAATAGGCACCAAGTAGAAAGATGCAAAAATTGACATTCTTTCTCACCTTCACAAACCCAAAGGGCACTCTACAGAATAACGCTATTGTTTTGTACCACAATATTAAGTTGTCTCTGGGTGGTGGCTGTGGTTAATTTAATTTTTCTCCTTTATACTGAAATGAATTTCCAAATTTCCTACAGCAAGCAGGTGTAAGTTTTATGATCATGTAAAAGAACCTCATTAAAGAAGCAAGTCCATTTCTTTGGCTGTTAGCCGATGTGCAGCATTCTGAAAGCACAGAGCTGGCCGCCTACCATTTCCGAAAAGCTCCGGTCAAGAAGGACCCATAACTTCCCACAAAAAACAGTAGACTCAGGAACTGCTGGCCGATTCTCCAAATTCCTCATGGTGCAACCTCTAGCCCCCTTTATTTCCCAACTATTTTTTTGTCTTTTTTCATAAATCCAACCTTCCACCTCCATTAAGCAAATCCGAAGCTTCCCATCTGCTTTAAGTTGTGGAAGAGGATCCTTACTCGAACCAGTGCTCAACGGAATCGGAGATTTCCCATACTTTTAAATGTGACAGATGGATTCCAAGTTCTTTGGTGACAATCACATTCTTACCTGCCATTGTTTTCCTGGAGATTACTAGTATCATATGCTTTCAAATGCTAATGGATTTGACTTCTACTCAAAGGCAGATCTTAATTATCTTCTAACAACATTTTAAGGTATAATTTACATACCATGACATTCACCAATTTTAAAAATACAATCAGTGATCTTTTGTAACTTCACTGAGCTAAGCAAACATCACCATTATCAAATTGTCTCTTTGACAATGGCATTTCATTACCAAATTGGTTGACTCTGTGAAACAGCCAAAATCCAGAGGAAGTACTTACTACTTATCTTTTTTTTTTTTTAAACATCCCTCCTCCAATGGAAACATGTAAATTGCAAAAATCCCACCACTCTACAGCTCTGAATCTTTTCCCTTGTCTTTCTAAAAGAGCCCGGTTAACTTCCCACTTCAGGCAACCAGAGCCCTGAAGGGTCTGGGGGCATTTCAGCGCAGTTTATTTGCCCCAGACTGTCTTCCTCCTCCTCCCTTCCCCTAACTTAAAGGTAACAGAGACACCTCCTGGCCAAGGGCAATAAGAATCTCCCAGAGTCAGGTTTTCCAGCCAAAGGGACCTACAAACTGAAAAGAAGCCCTGAGAATTTCACTAGGAAAAAGAGAACTTTTGGAGAGTGACCACGTTAGCTTCGTTTTATTTTGAAGAGAAAAAAAAAGAGAAAAAAGTGGTAGCTAAAAATGGAAATAAAAGTGTTAAGAAAATGAATTTTTTTTTCCTGAAATCTTCAATAAGTAATTAAAGGCTTTGGTACTTTCTTGAAGCACAAAGGTTGCCAAGGGACAAGATGAAAAGTTCAAAAACAGAGAACCTCTAAAATCTGTGTGCTTGGCAAGGCCCAAGGTATACTGTACATGTTTTTCCCTCACATAAAAAGAAACTGTGCAAATACTATTGGTTATCTCCACTTACGTAACCCACAAGAACCTCAGTACATGTCCAGAAGCACATTCACTATCTTACTCCTACAGTGGTTCTCCAGGCAACGTTCCCAAACTCGGTGAATAAGTTACCACTTGCCAGTCATTGGATCAAAAATCGTAGAGACATCCTTGATTACTCTTTCTTCTTAACCCCTCACGTCGACCGACAACCAGCTTTTGAGAAGTCTCCCTATTTTCATAGTTCTGAAATGCATTCCCTCTTCTTCATTTTGATTTCCTCTTCTTTAGTGTGGGTTCCTTTTTCTTTCTGTCCTGGACAATTGGAACATTCTTTCATTGGTCTCCCTGCCACCACTCGTGCCCACACATCAATTCTTTTTCCACTGTTGCTAGAGTAATCTTTCTAAAATGGAAAACTGAACGTATAATGAATCATGCCCTAAACGGTAGATTCCCTCACACGTGGTTTGTCTATTACCAGACTCCTGTTTATCATCCTGGTTCCGTGGCTCATCCCTCTGCCCCTTATATGCAAAGCTTCGGACATTCAGAACTGAATGAGTTCTCCAAGTAAGCCAGATTCATGTTTATGTTTGTTTTTTCCTTCTATCTCTCTCTCTTCCTCTTTCTCTTCCTCCTTCTTCCTTCCCCTTTCTCTGTTGCTCTCCCTCACTTCCCATCCCTCATTCTGTCCTTCCCTTCCCTCTGCCTCTATGTCCTCTTAGGGCCCATGGCACTCCCCTTAGCGCATATAACTATTTACTTGTTGTTTCTCCACCACCCCCAACTGCCGGCTGCAAACTTTGTGAGGTCTAAGACTGTGTCTCCTGCTTCTTTGTATCCAGAGACTGGTACACTTCCTGGCACATAGTAGGTGTACAAAAATTTCATTTGAATTAAGAGTCTGAGCCAAGAAAGCAACTACTCAAGTAAGTAAGGTACTTTACTTGTACCTAAGTGGTCATCGCAATTTTACTTTTTTTATTACCATTCTTTGCATTTTTTTCTTAAGAGGCTAAATCATGTGCTAACTTCCTTCCTCATCTGTGTTATCCATCCATGATGAACAAAAACACCGACAGAACTAGACAACCAAATCTAGGCAACATCTAGAGGCAGTGTGGGGAATTGCAGCAGGGGGAAATATCTCCAGGTGGGCCTTAAAGACACACACATATGCAGTCACAGCGGGTGGTGGCTTCCCTTCCCAACCTCGTCTAGCCCGGGTTGATTGACAAAAATACCATTGAAAAAAAAAGCGTCTTTCTTCATATACCCTTTATTCCTCCTAAGAAATAAATAACTAAAACTACATCTAGAGCTTTTCAAAGAGGTCCAGCCAACAAGGCACCATAATTTAAACCAGTACGGTAAAAAAGGGTGTATAATTTATACTTTAATACACCTGACTTAAAAAAAAAAAAGTGCTTTGATTTAAAACATGACCTAAACCCAGGAAAAAAAATTGAAATGAATCTTCCTAGGGCCCAGAGGTATCCAAAAAAGCTCATTCTCCATCTAGATCATTAAAAATGTTACAGACTTTAAAAACTCACTGAGAAAGATTTGATTTTGCTTTTAGTTTCTTTCCAGTTTCTTCTTTTGAAAGACATGTATCACTTTTATAAACAAAAAGAGGTATGACTACACACTCTGTAAAATTTCATCCTTACCCTCCAAACTTCTGAAATATGATGTATGAGCTTTCTCCTTCATAGGGCTTGAAATCCACACAGGACTTGAGGCGGAACATTTCAAAGGCATAAAGAATGGCTCCTTTGGCATTCAGCCCTGCAGAAATCAGTAAAAATATCAACGTGCATTACTTAGATCTTAGATAACATACATAACATAGTTGGAGAAAATCTTGCCACCCCATGAAATCCACAGAGATCCGTGATATATTTTTTGGTAGTAAGGAGATTCCTTAGAAACTAAAACTATAAAACTAGTCGCATATATAAACATTAAATACAAACTTTAAGTACATAATGTAAATATCCCTACAAAATAAGAATACACTCATGTGTGTGTCGCTGAACAAAATTATAAACTAACTTCCTCATTTCCTCCCTTCCCCTTCCCCATTCAAGGGGAGATCCTGAGGGCACTGCCTCAGGAAAGTCACACAGGCAGAGCAGAAGACAGAAAGGACTGCACGCCATTTCTGTCTTCTGAGTGAATAGAGCACCTGGAGAGAAGCAGTGAGAATGTGTTTACACCAGACTAAAAAGATAGCCCCCTGCTGGAGGAAGACAGCAGCGTTTAGAGAGGTGTATAGGTTCTGAAGGCATACGGAGCACAGATGATATGCTACCCTGTTTCCCCTTGAGAACCCTGGGGAGATGGCAAGACTACAGAGGTAGCCCTGGAAACAACCTTCGAAAAGATTTTTATGACTCAGTCTTGGACCCCAAGCAGCAGAAGCCTAATGGATCTGAAGAGACTGGAACGGTACATGCTTACTAGTAACCTGTAGGTTAGGACCAGGGACCAAAGATCTAATGTCTTTTCTTTCCCCTAACATGCACACACCCTTGCATTGCATGAGACAAGCATGGGGTGGGGAGGGAAGATACTCCAGAGCAACAGAGATTACGTTTTACTTAGTATATGTTTTTTTTTTCTCCCATCAACTCACTGAAGGTGGAGCTCTAAGTTAAAAATTAAACTCAGTTATATAAAGTTAAATTATATTTGTTGTACATTTGATTTCGTGCATTCTCTCAAAGACTTTGTAATTCTTGGCAGTTTACCAAGTACATACCTTATGTTTTCCTCGCCCTTATTTCATTTAATAAACCACCAAGTTGGAGATTCCACAGTTCAGATATCATAAGATTATATTAAGGTCATTAAATAAATATCAATGGATGATCAGTAAATTACTTGTGGAAATTACTCCACAGTTTTATAGGATCCTCGGGGGAGCCTTATGCACATAAAAGTCTGAGAGACACGGACTTAATCCCTCCCAGAGGCGTGGTGAAGCTTAAACCAAATATTGGGTGAAGGCACACGTCAGGCATATACTGGTGATGCAGTAAGCGTGCCTATGTCTTGATGGAACAGGGGCTAGCGTAGGTGCGACAGATAGGATGAAAAATTGTAATGGGGGAAAATACCCTCTCAAAAGTTGATGTTTCTTAAATCACATTCCAATGAATACGGGTGCTCTGTGAATTTGCAACAGTGTGGGCAACACTGGGGGGGGGGTGCGAATAAAACTTCAAGTTTCCAAAAGAATCACTGAGAACAACAGCATTTGTATATATCTAGCTGTCCTCCAGAAAAGGGATCAGCACTAATAACAGTGATGGAAAATACTGAAACATAAGCTATATCTCCTGAGAGTGGGAGCAGCCTAGCAGCACTGTAAGATTGAGCGAGCTTGTCCCAGCTTGCCCTCTCTTCTGATCCTCCTGCGTCCGTGTGGGATGGGCCTCTTGGACATTGCCTCATCTGGCTGCCCAGCTGTCAGTTACCAGCTTGGGGTCAGCCAGTGTCCACATGTGGCTTTGAATAGTCATTTATTTCCCCTGAGTATTATTCCCAACAATGAGTGAACTATAAGTTAACCAGTCCTTTATCTTGAGAGAGAAAAGAATTGAAATTATTAGTACTGAGGAACAAGGACTCCGAGCATGTGAAATACAGACTTTTCTAGTTCTCAAAAGTGTGAAATGTTTGTCTCCTAACAAAAGGGGATGAAATCAGGATGCTGAAAATCTATATAGATTCACCCAAACAATTATTTAAAGCGTAAATTTGTCGTGGTTGTGAAGCCAAATTATATTTCATTGTATTTTTCTTCTTTAGGGTGTTTTGGGTTTTATTCACACATTAATGTGTTCTGTACTTTTAAAATTATTATTTGATACTCTGTAATTTTTAAAATTACTATTCGATGCACTGTATCTCAGACTCGTTACGCAGCACTGGGTCAATATAATGTTATGCCTTTCATCCCATGGGATAAAGAATTATCAGGGCTTGGAAACCCCCATATGCATTGGTGTTACTCCCAATCTGAAGCTGATGAACTGGAGGGCGGGGGGTAGAAGAGTAAAACCCCAAACTCCTAATTAAAACAATTAATATTACCCAGATTATCAGCCAGAATGTAGGGAATGGGGAACTTCCACCTGGCGCTAGGGTCTCTCAGGCCATTTCTGGAGTTCTGTGGAAACAAGACAAAGATGACTGGGAAGGTGAGTCCTCCAGGCCCCCTGGCTTCCTCCTTCATTAAAAACTTTCACACCACAAACAACCTATCATACAATTCAAACAATAGCATTTGTATTCTGATTATAAAAGCAATACTAGTTCATTACAGACAATTTGGAAACTTCAGAGAAATTATTAAGAATGAAACTTAAAAGATCTGTAATTTCCAAAAACTGAGAGAGCCACTTTAAACATATTGGTGCATTTCCTTCTCTCATTCTTCACTTGCTAGGAAAATTGGGTGAACGAGTAATGTGATAGTTATAGAGTCTTTGTACTGTTTGCTAATTTTTCATCTGTTTTTGTCATCATCGACCAAAGTGGAAGCCCTTGTGGGTACAGGTGATAGATTCTTTCACGTCCTCCAGTGTCTAGCCCAGGGCTGGGCACAGCAGAGCCTCCCAGTCATAAAAAACAGCCAGTCCTGAGGAATGTTAATTGTGTCCTTGGCAGGTACTCACCTGCAGGAGGATGTCTCCTTGAAAGAGGTCCAAGCCCGCAGCTAGACACAGATTAAAAAAAGAAAGAAAGAAATATTTGAATGAGCGTTACTAAAAGGCATTTCTCATAATAAAATTAATATTTTCCATTGTAAATCTTGCATTGTTAATCTTTGGTCAAAGTCTTTTTGAAACAATGCAAAATTCCCTCTAATTGAGTAAATGTAAATAGCCCATCAATATCATGTATTATCACATCCTCTGGCTTCATTTTGGAACAAGAAACCTTGTCCAAGAATCTTAAAAGTAAGAAATGAGTTAGAAGAGATCTTTTTGATTGTTGACGCAAAACCTCTTGTACGTTAGTGGGGCACAAGGGAGTCTTGAGATAGGAAGTGATGCATGAGCTGGTCAGCAGTTGAGTGGGCTTGAGAACTCCTGACCTCCTATCCAGTGCCCTTTCTGCTCTTGTTCCATCCTTCTTGGTGACTCTAGGTAAATGGGTTGGTTTTGCTCTGTCCCATGAAAAAACAATGGTACCCTCCAAAAGCCAAGCTCAAGATAATGCCCTTGCAATAAAGACCAGGCAAATATGGATAGATTCGCTCCAACTGTAAGTCCAGATATCTGCTATCAGGAGCTTAGCATGACAAACTTTCTCCCTTATGGTATTCTTTGATTCTGGCCTCATAGTGTTTTGCAAATAGGATTCTTAAAAGGGGAAGATCCTTGTGGGAAAAATTTATGAGCATTTAAAAGATAGTCTCTTCTTATGACATCCTTCATGTTTGACAAACAGCCTTCCCTGTAAATCACAAAGTACTGCAAACGGGGTCAGGGGATTGTACTTCATTCTGAGAACAGCACCTGATTTACAGCTGGGAAATCTAGCTAGAGAATTATCACTACAGCTTCACATGGTAACAGAGGTCCCATTTGGAAAAGCTGATGGCTCATTCATGGTAAATGACATCATTGGGGTTTTAGGTTTAGAAGTTGTGGTTTCCCTTGCTAACTAAGGCATCGGCAATCCCTTTCCTCATGCCCTTATTTCTTAAGCTCCATAAACCTCACCTATGTATATGAAAATGGCACAATTAAACAAAAATAAATAGCACTGATACCTGCCCCATGGGCATTAGGACCCAGGTTTTGAATTGCCTTTTCAGTAGGGGAAATATGTGCTAGTCTATCCATATTCAGGCTCGGGCTTGCCATGAACAAACACAGGCATTTTCTGACACTGGCCTGGATTAGGGATGGAGGTGAGAGCTGGGCTCTTCTAGAGCGATATGAACAAGCTCATTCAGACCTTGGCCCCCAGGTTGGTCTGTGTAGATGGGGTCATGGAAGAGTAAAAGAGTGCAGCAGTGGGGGGGGTGCCACATCCCAAAGAAGCATATATCCATTAAAAATAAGCCTCAGGAGGGGTGCCTGGGTGGCTAAGTCAGTTGGGCATCTGACTTTTGATTTCGGCTCAGATCATGATCTCAGGATAGTGGGATCAAGCCCCCATCCATGGAGCCGGCTCTCTCTCCCTCCGCCCACCCCCCTCCCCCTGCTCATGTGCAAGAGTACACATGCACTCTCTCTCTAAAGAATAAAAATTAAAAAAAATAAGCCTCAGGAGATTCGCTAACCAATTTGCTCAGGCAACATATACTTATTAAGCTCCTAATGTATGCTAGATCTCATGGGGCGCCTGGGTGGCTCAGTGGGTTGAGGCCTCTGCCTTCGGCTCAGGTAATGATCTCAGGGTCCTGGGATCGAGCCCCGCATCGGGCTCTCTCCTCAGTGGGGAGCCTGCTCCCCCCTCTCTCTCTGTCTGCCTCTCTGCCTACTTGCAATCTCTCTCTCTGTCAAATAAATAAAATCTTAAAAAAAAAAATAAAAAGAATCTCCTGAGGGTTTGTGAAACCCAGACCCCTGAGCCCCACCTTCAGGGTTTCTCAAGTCAGCAAGTCTGGGGCAGGTCCTGAGAACTTTCACTTCTAACAAGTTCTCAAGTTCTCAGGTGATGCCGATGCTCCTGGAGGTGGCGGTGGGGGGGGGGACCACACCCTGAGAACCACCTTTGTAGAGGAATAGCTGGGAGATCAGGGTGGCTGGAGAGCCCAAGTAAGGAGGGGAGAGAGCAGTAAGAAGTGAGATCAGATCGCTGACCGGGGTCAGCTCATCTCAAACTTTAATGTGCTGGGAATCAGCTGGGGTCCACCAACTTGGAGGTGTTGAGATGAGACCAAAGACGCTGCATTTCTAGGAAACTCTTAGGTGGTATAGGTGATACTGGCCTGTGGAACACACCTTGGGAATCAAGGTTCTAGGGCCTTTGTTCTGTGCTGGACGAGATGTCAATCAGCACTGGCCAGTGTTGGAAGACTGGAAGATTGGATAAGAGAAGTAACATGGCCTGAATCGTATCAGAAGGAGAGCTCTGTCTACTCTGAGGCATAGCCTGTGTGGGGTGAGGGCAGAAAGGCAAGAGCAGTTACGAGGCTGCAAGAACCTGGCCAGACCAGATGGCTTAGACAGGAACAGGAGAAGAGAAAGTGTGAGAAGTCACAACCCATGATATAATTTGATGGTAGATCTAATAGCATTTGCTGATAGATGGCGTGTACCTTGAGAGGAAGATAAGACTCAGAGGTTCTGAGCCTCTGGATCTAGAAGGAGGGAATTGCTTCTACTGAAATGAAAAGACTGAAAGCAACCATCTTGGGGTAGAGGTTAAATTGTGAGGCATGGAGAGAAGACAGGGTAAAAGGTGACAATTCCCTCTCTGTGATTTTCCCTGAACAGTTTTTGTGATATAGGATCTGGCTGTGTGGCCAACCCTAACAATCGTGGAAGCTGGGTTGGAATGACCTAAAAAAGAGACAAAAACCCACATAGTAAAATTTCTTCATTGGAATCACAGCTCAGAGGGAGTGGTGGAGAAGAAGCATTAACAATGGCTCTAAGGTAAAAAAAAATTATTTGATCTAGACAAATAAGGATGAGATCAGGAAAACTCTCATTCTAATCCCAACCCTGTGTTAAACTACAGCAGATCCTCTTAAATCCTTATATACCTTGATTGCCTGACACTAAAGAGAGATAATTTGATGCTTGGCTCTGAAGTCTTGGGACCCATTCACCCATTTACCTTATCAAACTATTTCTTTAAAACCATTTCAAGCTTTTCCAATTATGTATCGCGGAGCCTGCCTTCCCTGTAAATGGGACAAAGTCAAAGAAATGCAACCCTTAGGTATGGATTTTTTCAGTTTTGTAGTCCTCCAATAGCACCGAGCTGAATCAGAAGACCTAGAGTGAGCCCCATCACTGCCATCTGTGATCTGGGCAGGTCACTTCAACCACAAGGAAATTCCTGTCCCTTCCTACAGAATGAAAACAGCCCTTACTTTACTGTAGTATTTGACAAATAAACATGCAATTGATAGTAAAGCCTTTGTAGACCATAAGGTGTTTAAGATCATGGATGTGTCTGCTGCTTGCTAATCTTAACCAAAGATACCCGGAATGTAAAGGTTTCTCCCTCATTTTAGAAGCAGGATGAAAGAGAAAAGAGATGATAACCCAGCTTCTCTCTCCTCTCAGTAACAGACCAGATTGATGGAATTCTTCAAGAAAAATGTTTGTAGACAAGACATTGAAATGGAAACACCTTTACACTCTTCCCTAAGTCCTGAGCAAACAGGTGTTAATAAATATGATGCACCAGTAGAGGGGCTAGGGTTTCCCCCCACTAAATATAACCCTGGGCATATAATACACATGTATACATACATACATATACATGTGTATATGTAGCAAGTGGATTAATCATCCACTTTCTTTTTTTTTTTTTCAAAATAGAAACAGGAAAATGGACATTTTTATAAACAAAAATCATGTGATGCAGTTCTAGATCCATGGAGTACTCACTAGTTCCTCTAGAAAATTTGATCTAACCATCATTCTCTTTCCACATTTCCATTTTTCAGAAAGTCTTCAAATTCTAATGAAGTACCAATAGATATTTCTCCCCTAAAGTTACCCAATACCCTATCGTGAAGATAAGAGCTTTACAGCAATTGTAGCACAAGATTTAAAAGTACTTCAAAGCATTAATAAGGCAAAAATGGAACCCACCTAAGTTGATTTCTGAAATATCCTTCTGTTCATGAAACTCTTCATCATGTACTGTGAAAAGTAGGAAAACAATTGTTACTAATCTTGCTGAACAAAAGAAAGTTCAGAAACACTATGCATTTCAATTGGTTCTTACCATTTTCTTTAGAGAGGTGATTAATCTGAAAGAAAATAAATGTACAGAAAATACATAACATATACTAGAATTAATATTTCTAAATATCCAGAAGAGCAGAACTCTACTTACTGATACAGCTGTTATGTGGGCAAAAAACAAGATGAAAGAGAGAACACAAGTGGATTTCATCCAAACCATTGTTGCAAATGAACAGACTCACCAAAGACACCTTGTGATAAATACTTTTGGACCTTGCCCTGGCTGTCATCTTAGAAACTTTGACCCTCACATATGTACCGTGGCATTAAAAAGAGTAACCAAAGAAAATGTCATTGGCCTTTTTAAGGACAGGTACCAAGTTTAACATAAAATCTCAAGCTCCCCAGACCTGGGAAAGGTTTGAAAAGGTTAATGCTGAGATGAGCATATAAAAATCAGTAACATTTCTATACGCCAGCAATACCATTCCTCGACAGCAACAAAAACTGTTCATATAACAGATAAAATATCCATTTCACAATAGAAATAAAAATAATCTATAAAATAACCATAAAGTACTTAAATCCAATAAAGAATGAATAAGCACTTCATGGAAATATTTTAAAGCAATTATCAAAGGACATAAAAAAGAAAAAAAATATCAGTTCAAATAACAGTGAAATGCTGCCTCAAGCTCAGATTGGCATAAATGAAGAAGGCTGGCCATACCAAGTGTCAATAAGAATGTGAGGAAACAGGAAATCTTACATACTGCTGGTAGACCAGCAATCTGATGCTATCTTGTAAGTTGAAATGTGCATAGTTTATAAGTTAAAAAGTCCACTTCCAAGTATATACCCTAAAGAAATACACACACACGTACACAAAGTACCATATAACATATTCATCGTGGTATTTTTTTGTAATAGTAAAGAACTAGAAAAATGTATTCATACTGAAAGAAAAAATGGGGTATATTCAGTCATGCACTGATAAATGTTCAACGACCAGTTCTCAGAGGGAACAAGCCTTTATGTGTAGTGTTTGCTGATTTCCGGGGTGTAAAGGCCTCCACCATGGTCAATGTCAAGCTACCAACATTATGTTCCTGAATGCAGGCTGGAAAGAGGTGTGCACTATGGGCCCTACCTGCCCCAGCACAGTACTGCGTGTACTTATACACCCTCCAACTCTTGCATACAAGAGGTATGAGATTCTGTGGTGTCAGAGCAATCTTCGAGGTCCAGGCCCTGCCTGGCTCCACCTCAGACCTACTGTGGGGACAGATGGGCCACTCCCGTGGTCAGAAGAGCACTTCCGGTCAGAAAAGCATTTCCGGAGGCAGAACGTGGGGCTTCCTGAGCTATAACACAAGAGGCATGACAGCCAGAGGCTCGCCTCGGGTGGGCTGAGGAGATCTGCGATGGCTTCCTTTCCACTACAGCCATAGACCATGAGGTCGTAAGAGGGTCCAGAGAGCCATCTCCCACGCTCTCCAACCACGGGAAGCCACCAGTGTTCATCAAAAGAACCTGAACTTGCCCAACAACTAACATGGCTTATGTCAGCCAGTACAATCTTAATGATTAAGAAATGGTTGGGGACGGACTTGATGAACATCAACTTCATGACTATAATTGGCTCTGAGTATACGGGAGGAAAACTCAGGAGACTTTGAGTTCTTAAATGTAATTAAAAGAATGGATGTTTGTTCATTCTGGAGCCAAGAAGTAAGGGTTTAGGACTTTGCTGCTTTGTTTTCTAAAGAAAAGGGCAACACTCTTGACTTGGTACCCTCCTGCTTAGTCTCAGATGTTAGTTCTCTAAACAGGCAGTCATGGGGCTGTTGAATTCTCTCCACCTTTCCCTGCCCCCTGATATGCTTTTATCTTTCCTTTCCTTCTCAAACTCACCTAAATGATATACTATAACAACAGCTTTGGAATCAGATTGACAGGAATTTAAATCCCACTTCTGCCACTGACTAGATGGACCGTTTTGAGCACCTGCTTTCCTTGTGTAAATGGATAGTGGTGCCTACGTAATGGGATTAGTACAAGGATTCAGTGAGATAACCTGCAGAAAGCACAGGTACCAGAGACAGAGGAAGATTCGGGCAACTATAGCTCTTTCTGTCCACGCACACTGCCTTCTGGCAAAAGACAGGGATGAAGAACACAGTGCTCAGCACACTTCTTACTCAGTTGAATGTCCACTAGTGGGATCATAGTTCTTCAACAGACATAACCTGCCCCAGGTGATTTTCTTTTTATGATATTGACTCTAAGTGTTAATTAGTTACCAGTGGTTTGCAATCCCAGGCACTTTACGTCCCAGGGTGTCCAATGAGCAAGGCTGGAGTCTTAAGTCCCGGGTTTGAAGAGTTTATGGCTTTGCAGTTCAAAGACAGATTAGACACTCCACGGGGCAAGGGCCAGGTTTTATTTTCTGTATCTGCCTCAGGGTCTAGCACACAGTGGGCACTTAGTAATCATGTTGGATGAAATACAGTAAAATATCATTTTCTTTGAAGCTATTGGATGTAGCGGTTTGCTTTGATCTCAGTGCGGACATTTTAGAAACTGACCAGTTGAGGAAGTGGTATGAAGATTGGAAGAGAGAAGCCATTGGCAAGTGGGAAAAGGAAAGCCCTCTCCTGTTGTCAGGCAGGCTCCAGTCTCATAAAAGCTGAGGCCAGGACCCCCTCGAAACTGGCCAAGTCCTATCCCTCCAGGCTCTTCTCAGGGATGTTCTCTGCCCTCTGCCTCATCCACTTGCCACTTTCTGCTTCACTCACAGGGCTCACCCTGAACAGACTATCAGACTATCTGTTAACCTCTGACGCAAGTGCCTTTGCTGTTCCTTCGGGTGATCGACATCTAACAGGCGCTCAAAGGCATTTAGAGCAAGACTTGGCAAACTTTTTCTGAAGGGGGTCAAAGACTAAATATTTTAGGCTTTGTGGGTCATGTGGTCCTTGTAGCAACCATTTAACACTATGGCTGCGGCAGGAGAGCAGCCATACATGATAACATAAAGGAATGAGCATGGCTGTGTTCCAATAAAACTTTATTTTCAAAAACAGATAAAGGGCCATAGTTTGCTGATTTCTGGGTTTTAGAGAACGGACACCCTAGACAGTGGCGATGGAATAACAATTATAACAAAAGTAGTAGCAGCAGCAACCAATGTGTACATAGTTTTTCTTCTGTTCAGAGAATTTCAAGTGTATTATACATTTAATCCTCACAACAATTCTCTGCAGCAGGCACTACTATTATGCCTGTTTTAAAGGTTAAAAAACTGACACAGAAAGATTAAGAAACCTGCCCAAAGCCACACAGCTCCTGGCAATGCTCCTAGAATACCACCTGAGAGGCAGCTTTCTCTACAGCTAGCCGCAGGAGCCCAGGGGTGAGGCCTCCTCCACCAAGCTTCAACATGCGGGCCCCATGTTCCATAGCGTCCATCTCCAACCATTTACTAAGAAGACTCAGCCCATGGGAAAACAGTTCTCAAGCTACAGCATCTTTCAAATTCGCCTGGAAAGTGTGTTAAAGCACAGATTCCTGCGCCTGGAATTTGGAAATTCCAATTCAGGTCAGGGCTGAGAGCCAGGAATCTACATTTTCAATAAACAGCCTCATGATTCCCATGCAGGTAGTCTGTGGAACACCCTGTGATAAACAGGGCTCTAGCAAGCTGATGTTAACCAGATGCTTCCACTCTGATTGTGCTTAGTAGTTAGCTTACCCCCAGTTCCCTTTTTATAAGAAAATCAAAAGTTCGTAGCAGCCTCCAGTTTCCTAGTGGGGACATATAAGACATTAAGAATTGGAAAGATCTTCAGTGCAGAAATCCACTTCAGAACACCTCCAGGAACAGCCTCTCTGGGATGCAGCTTGAAAACTCACATTTTTAACAAGCATGAGGGTGAACCCTACACGCAAAATGGAGACCCACTGACCTTTGCAGGCACCTCCATTTTGCACTGCACCAAGACCGATTCCAGCGGCCTCCGCTGGAGAGCCAAGCAGAGACTTCCTATTGTCCTGGGCACTGAAATCCCTGATAAGCTCCTCTCCATGTCCAGGTGGGCATTCAGTGGGTTTGGCTTCAACTTTTCCTCCTTTATTGGACCTAAAGAGCACATGGTCGCCCATATTTCATGCTGCGGGGAAGAATCGGACAGGAGGCTTACTTCATTGTTTGCCAATTCTTTTCCCACTTATTGAGCCCTCATTGACTACTCGCCATTGAAACAGACTCAGCGGAGAGCTACGGAATTGTCCCCTGATTTCAAGAAAAGTCTATAACCTCTGCTAATTACAAGGGTCATCATTGCCTAAGAGGCCAAGTTCGACCACGGCATGTGGGAGGAAGACCAAACACATGGGAATTGTTGAGTAAAGGGAAGCCACAGTTGGGAATGGGCTTTCCTTTGAAAGGAAATGTGATTCCTAGGAGACAGAGGTCCAACTGTTTTCTAATGTCAAATGCCAAAACCAAAACAACTGAGCAATAAGTTTGACGTCTTTTATCCAAGGGAAACCAGTCCACAGACTGAGGAAGCACTGTGTCTCACAAGCAGTGGAATGTTATTCCCAAAGGATTTGGGGCAGGAACAAGTTTCACAAAGCATTAGAAGAAGCAACACAGAAACAGAGCATGATCCATATCTGACCTTATTTAGAAAGATCAAGGCACAAGGAAATAAGTATAGAGCCCAGAGTTGGCTTGGGCTTTGGGGATTGGCTGACTGGATATACTGCATTTCTGGTCAAGTAAAGCACTTACAGGATGACAGAAGTCGGGTTTACTGATGTGGCAACTTGGACAAGAGTGGCTCCATCTAACCTTGGAAATTTATTTCAACACTACTGGCCCTGAAGTTAGGGTACAAAGAAGTCAAGCTTAAATTACAAAAGGGACATTTAATTATTAGCTACAAAGACCTTCCTGGTCATCTGAGGATTCTTGGACTCTAAAGCATTTTAAGGAGGGAGACAGTGTTTGTCATGGAGAATGATGCCAAAGCTACAGGCTGGGGTGAAGAAAGCACAGACACATGAAATTCTTCAGAAAGATGTTGGAGAAAGGATGGGTGGGGCTTGGTTTGGGAATTTTTCTTTGTCCTGGGAGAAGTCATTCAGTTTCGAGGTCATTTAATGGAAGCAAGCTGATGGGAAGTCACATGTGTAACTTGATCCAGAGAACAAGAAGGCTAACCCTCTTAGAAAATGAATGGGAATTATAATCCCATTTCCCCTTGAAAACCACAAAATTGTTTTGGGGACAGTAGATTCTTTCATGCAAGTGGCCAGCAGCTCTGGTCAGGGCCAGCTGCATTGCCTGACACCTTCATAGGAGTGTGAGTCGGCACAGGGGGAAGGTAATGGGAGGGCCTGTGTGGGGGCATTATTGGAAATTCTAAGGGTCATCAGTCAAAGTAGACTAGCCAAGAAGTCCTCTTGAGTTAGCAGCAGGTCTGCTCACAGTCACATGCTGAATCAAATTTGTAAGCATAAATTCATCTTCTAGTCGCCAATGGTGAGAGCAGGAAGACTCCTGTGGCAGCCACTTGGCAAAACACACATGAGGACAGCTCTGCACAAATGCGCAAGCAAGGACGCTGGTCACTGATGGCCTGTGAACGGATGGGCTAAGTGACTCTACATAACAGGAAAGGAAGAACACTAGCCACCCTTTGGGTTCTTCAGTCGAATTTCTGGGAAGAGCAGTTTGCTAGCTGCCTACAAAGTTTCCTACCTTGAATGTCATTTCTTCTTATGTAAATAATAGCAATTATTACGATAGTAACCAGATGACCTGGTAGGCACTTATGACCTGGCAGGCCCTGTATACAATGCTTTATGTAAGCCATTCCATTAAATTCTCATAATAATCCCATAAGGTGAGAATTATTGTTCTCATTTTATAAGACTGAACTCAGAGAGATTGTATATGGTACCCAAAACCTGAAAAATATCAAAATGAGTTTAATGATGTGGTTCTTTTCCCAGGGCGGTCTCCCTTTCCAGTTGATTAGCTAGACTTCATATTGTGTTCATTCGTTCATAAATTTTTTATTGCATTTGTGCATTTTTCCACAAATTTTTTATTGAGCATGTCCTCTGTGCCAGGCATTGTGTTAGGCACTGGGGGCACAACCATGAACCAGACAGGCACTCTCCTTGCCTCCATGGAGCTTAGATAGAGACGAACATCATGGGGGGGTCAAACACCCCTCAATATGTTAGTAGATCCCAAAGTAAAGATGGATCAAAGGTAAACAGATGAACAGACTGTGGTGTATTCATAGATCACAATAGACTTCTACTAGAATAAAATAGAATGCACAATAAAATACTGTCACCATGGACTACTACTAAGTAATAAAAAACAGTTGGACTATTGCCACACACAACAACATGGATAAATCTCAAAAGTGCTACACTAAAGCTCTCGAAGTCAGATACAAGACCATACACTGTATGATTCCACTTATATTAAACGCTAGAAAAGGCACAACTATTGTAATAGAACCCAATTCAGCAGTTGCCAGGGACCAAAGGGTAGGAGTAGAAGGAGATTGACTACCAAGGACAAAGAGAAACTTGTGAGGTAATGAAAATATTCTGTATCCTGTGTTGGTGGTTATGTAACTGTATAAATTGTCAAAAATCAAGGGATTGTATGCTTAAAATTGGTAGATGTTATCGTATATAAATCATAGCTCTGTACAACAGACTTAAAAAAATCAGGAACTCTGGGGTCTGCATCGCACCTCTTCCACAAATGTATGAGATAACGTTGGACAAACTATTCAATCTATGTTTTGGTTTATTTTTTTATAATAAATATGGGGCTAGTGAGCCTCTTTTTTTACTATGTCAAGAGAATTTTAAATACGGAGAAATGTTTTCCCATGTATCAAACACTTTGTAGAGATGTACTTTAACTGTTATTGTTTCTGCCCTGAGAACTATGCTATCTCCTATCAGAGGCCTGGAATGAATTTAATTTCACAGGTTTCATAACAGCTTGGGTTTTGATCTTCTTGTAAGAAGGGCAGCTTCTGAGGCTCAGATAGGGTTTCATGGTCCTGGGTCCACATGTTTTAGAGAAGACCCAACCATCTGCTTTGGATTTGGACCATTAAGTGGCTGAGCAAATGGAAACGACATGTTCCGAAGCTTTTTCCCAATCGCCACACATCCCTACATGATTACGAAGTCCACGTCCCCTGTCTGGCCAGATGAGAGACAAATGCTCAGGGTGGACCCATGGATCCTGGTCGCAAAACCAAATAAGCAATTGACGTCTGGCTGTATGTTTAGAAAAGCTCTTGATTCTTATCCAGGGATTTATCTCTTTACTGCCAGCTGTTTTCCTGAAGAAACAGAAATGTTCTATTCTTAATTCTGAAAGCAATACTCATGCTACTCATTTTTATTTTATTTATTTTACTTATTTTTCAGTTTAGACTGATTTCGTAATTCCATGCATTAAGAAGGAACATGAGTAACAGAAATCCAGCTTAATATAGTAACCATCCAGCTGGTACTTGACCCAGTTACCAAAATGCACTTGGGTCCATGGTGGATGCCGAGGAGAAAACCGAGAAGAATAGTGCACATTTTTGTCCTCAAGGCCCTTAAGTTTAGCTTTTGATGAGAGTTCAGCCTTTTCATTTATAGAGTCAGAAAAAAAAATATTTATATTGTAATAACATGCTTATTATGTAGTATTTAATATTTAAAATTTAAAAATACATTAAAAAGAGAAGAAAAATCACCACAAATCCCACTTTTGACATATAGTCAGTTATCTTTCATTTTTAAAACTAACATATGTAGGGGCACCTGGGTGGCTCAGTGGGTTAAAGCCTCTGCCTTAGGCTCAGGTCATGATCCCAGGGTCCTGGGATCGAGCCCCGCATTGGGCTCTCTGCTCAGCAGGGAGCCTGCTTCCCCCTCTCTCTCTGCCTGCCTCTCTGCCTACTTGTGATCTCTCTTTCTCTGTCAAATAAATAAATAAAATCTTTAAAAAATAAAATAAAATAAAAAACTAACGTGTATTTCACAATAATACAAAATTTTATTCACTTAAATTTTGGCCATTGGGTCTTTCAAGAATACAGTGAGTTAGAATATCATCTATTTTTCCTAAATTATCCTTCTTGAGAATGTTTATCAGCACCCAATCTTCCCACCAAAAAAACTGGGGGCCCTCAGATGCCTCAGCTTTTAAAAAATAATGTTCATTCAGTTTTCTTATAAACTTAATCGATACTTATAAACTTAATTAATCATTATTTTATAAACTTAGTAGTTATTTAATATAAAAAGCTCAAAAACATATAGGAAAATGCTAACTTTTATCCCACTACCCAAAATAATCATTGTTAGCATCTTGGTATCTGTCCTAGAATTTTCTCCATGCTTTTTTTTTTTTTCTCCATACAAATGCTAGATATATTACATTCGTAGCCTGGCTTATAAATGTTTCCCCATGCCAGTAGATATTCTTTAATGACATGCTTTTCAGGGGCTACATATAATTCCGCTGAACGGATATACTGGATTTAACTTAGCAAGTCTGTGTTGTGGATAGAGAGGTTATTTTTTCAGTTGATTTTGCTTATCACAGTCAATGCTACAGTAAATACCTTTGCATTTGCAATTGTATGTACTTTAGGTTATTGCCTTAGAACAAATTCCAATAAGTGGAATTGCAAATCAAATGTATGAAGCTGTTTTATTTTTTTAAAGGAATGCAATTTTAAAATGATCTCTAATTTCCCCACCCTCTGAGAGCGTGTCGTGAAGGTGAAGGTGGTTCGAAGTCCTTTCGCCAAAGATCCTGAGAATGCAGAATTAACTCTTTAAGAGGGACACAGGATAGGATTTTCTAAGGCAGCACAGGAAGATTCTGATCTCACTGCCTCCTGTAGACACGCTGAATCTACAACTACATATGGATCAATCCCTCTGACTAAGACTTAAAAACCAGCAGGACAGCTCCTCACAACAAACAGTAAAAGGGCTATATCCAGATGCGGAAGAGTGACAGAGACAAGGTCTCATCTAAAACCCCACCCAGCGTGTGGCAACCCACAATCAGGAGGGGTCTCACAAATTCCGAGCTTCTCCCTGACCACTGAGGGGTTCATGCCCCACATCAGACACCCTAACCCTTGGGACCTTCAGTGGAGAAATGAGCCCCCTGAAATGTCTGACTTTGAAAACCAATGGGGGCTCATGTTCGGGAGATACATTTCTGAAAGGGCTGGTGCACAGACTCACTCACCCCAGAGACCCGTCAAAAGCAACCCTTTGACTGCTCTATGTGAAGACCATATGTGAAGGAGATTTGTTTGCTGATCTTAAAGCATCTTCCAGAGGAACAGAGGCCTGCTGATGCTCTCCCCAGGGATGGGGCACTGGCAGGAATCATTTTTGTGCTGTCCCTCTACTTTGATAGTGCCAGGTTGGGGGAGAACAACCTCTCCCCCAACCTTGCTAGAGGTGGTGGGCATGCACAACTCACACAGGATGCTCCTTGAGTGCCTGGCTCTGGGGGTCAAGGGGGCTTGTGTTCCTGGGTCCTAAGAGACTGTAACTATAATCAGAGAGAGAGTTTTTGTCAGACTAATACCCCAGGGCACTACATAAGCAGCAGACTGAAAATACACCCCTTTTTCTATGAGAAAGGCCTCTGTACTTGTCTTAGAGCTTCAGCCTACGAGGTAGAATTCAGGATTTCCAGATATCTAGAGGTTATGGAGGAGCTCTCAGGGAATACAGGCTGGGAAATGCCTTGTTTGTGTTCTCCCGGGGCCTTGCTACAGCTCGTGTCTCCTAGAGTGGAGCTTTGCACCCGGGGGATGCCCCAGGTCTCTGATCTGGAGGCCAGCAGGGGACTACTGCAGTCCCACAGGACTGTATACATTTGCACACTTTAAAAGCTTCTGCTAAGGTCTGGCTTCCAATCAACCTGAAACTAGGTGCTGACTGAGATACACCTTGCCCTCCCCTTGGAAAAATTGACAGGTCTTGGCACATCCTCAACAACTGGGACCTATCAAGAATAAATCAAGCTCCTTAGACAATCCAAAGGTTTAAGACACAACCAAGAGCCAGGGCAAAGTTGAAAGATAAGTCTCAGGGCGCCTGGGTGGCTCAGTGGGCTAAAGCCTCTGCCTTCAGCTCAGGTCATGGTCTCAGGGTTCTGGGATCAAGCCCCGCAGCGGGCTCTCTGCTCAGCAGGGAGCCTGCTTCCCCCTCTCTCTCTGCCTGCCTCTCTGCCTACTTGTGATCTCTCTCTCTCTCTCTGTCAAACAAATAAATAAAATCTTAAAAAAAAAAAAGATAAGTCTCATCTCCTCTACTCCTTGAAGAATGAGAGAGATAGCTGTTTTGACTAATATATAGAAATAAACACAGAGAGAATAGCAAAATGAGGAAACAGAAGAATATGTTCCAAATGGAAGAATTAGATGAAACCTCAGGAAAAACTAGAATGCAACAGAGATTCGCCTTTTATCTGTTAAAGAGTTTAAAGCAATGGTCTTAAAAATGTGTACTGAACTTGAGAGAAAAATGGATGAATATAGTGAGAACTTCAACCGAGATAGAAAATATAAGAAAGTAGCAAGCAGAAGATGCAGAATTGAAGAATACAATACCCGAACCAAAAACTACACTAGGAATGTTTAATAGCAGATGGATGAAGCAGAGAAAGGAAAAGTTACCTAGAATACAAAACAGTGGAACTCACCCAAACAGAGCAGCAGAATGAAAAAAAGAACTCAAAACAGTGAAAATGGCTTAAGAGACCTATAGGAAAACGTCAAGTAGAATAACATTTGCTTTATAGGGTTCCCAGAAGGAGAAGGAAGAGAGAAAGGGATAGAAAGCTTATATGAAGAAATAATCCTGAAAACTTCCCTCACTTAGGGAAGGAAACACACATCCAGATCTAGGAATGCCAGAAAGTTCCAAATAATGTGAACCCAAAACAATTCACATCAGGACACATTACAATTAAAATGTTAAAAATTAAAGAGAAAATCTTAAAAGCAGCAAAAGATAAAAGCTTGTTACACACAAAGCAGCCCCCATAAGACTGTCAGCAGAGTTTTCAGCAGACACTTTGCAGGGCAGAGGGAAGGGCAGGATGCACTCAAAGTGATGAAAGAGAAAAACTTCCAACTGAGAATACTGTACTTGGAAAGATTATTATTCAGAATTGAAGAAAAGATAGAACTTTTCAGATAAGCAAAAGCTAAAGGAGTTTATCACCATTACACTGGCCTTACAAGAAATGTTGAAGGGACTTATTTAAGTTGAAAAGGAAAGGCATTAATTAGTAGTAAGAAAACATATGAAAGTATAAATCTCACTGGGGAAGGTAAATATACAGTAAAAGTAGCAGATTAATCACTTATAAAGCTAGATTGAAGGTTAAAAACAGAAGTAGTAAAAATAACTTTAACTACAATAATCAGCTAGGCCGGGGCGCCTGGGGGGCTCAGTGGGTTAAAGCCTCTGCCTTCGGCTCAGGTCATGATCTCAGGGTCCTGGGATCTAGCCCCGCATCGGGCTCTCTGCTCAGCGGGGAGCTTGCTTCCCCCTCTCTCTCTGCCTGCCTCTCTGCCTACTTGTGATCTCTCTCTGTCAAATAAATAAATAAAATCTTAAAAAAAAAAAAATTCTCTCTCTTCTTCCCCTGCTTTCTTTCTCTTTCTCTCTAAAAAAAGGAAGAAAAGAAAAAAAAGAAAATCCTATGGAGTTCTGAGTCACAAGTTTTCATTTGTTAAACTGCCAAAAACTCCACTATTAGCACACAAAGGGTTGCTAGAGTAGTCTATCATGTTGCATAGGATACTGCTAAAACCACCCAGGCTAAAAAAAAACTCTGAAAATGCCCAGCAATTATTATCACAGACTTGGGTTGTAAAGCAAGCACAAAAGACTATTCAGAATTTGGTTTTTAAGTAAGGAGGCATTGTTTTGAACTACTCTTACAGATCCCTTTGGACCAAAATGACTAGAAAGCAATAAAAAAAAGAAAGAAAATGTAAATACAACTTACCAAAATCTATGGGATAGAGCAAAAGCAGTTTTAAGAGGGAAGTTCATAGTGATAAAGGCCTACCTAAAGAAATAAGAAAAATCTTAAAAAAAACAATCAAGTTTACACCTGAAGAAAAAGAAGAACAAAGCCCAAAATAGTAGTTGCCGTTGTTTTTTTTAAAGGACAGAAAAAGGAGAAAACAAAATAATTGCCCAACGGTTTTGTGGCTTACAAAAGGCAACACGAAAGTGAGGAATATTAGGACGAGTAACATGAACAAAGCAAAGTCTATTCTTCCATTCTCTGTTAGGTGCCATGATACAAGTAATAATACATTTAGCAAGAGTGGCAAAATGTGTTTCCTGCAGTATATCCTTCAAATGAGCTAAGAGGTAGGAGCACAGCTATGACAGATGTCTTAAGGAGCAAAAGAAGTCAGCTTGTGTTATCTGTGTGTTGCAACCAGAACAGAGCTAATTTTCAGCATTATTACTTCACTTGATTCTCACTCAAGTCCTTGGATACATGCTATGGACCGAATGCGTGTGTCCACCACCACTGCCCTTAAATTCAAAGCCCTGGCCCCAGTGTGGCTGTATTTGGAGATGGAGCCTCCAAAGCAGTAATTAAGGTCAAGTGAAATCCTAAGGGTGGGGCCCTGATCTTTAGAAGAGGCATCAGGGAGGCACTCCTTTTTCTGGATGCAAGCATCAATGTCAGGTCACATGAAGACAGAGCAAGAAATTAGCCATCCGCAATCTAGAAAGAGCACTCTCACCAGAAACCAAATTTGCCGGCACCTTGATCTTGACCTTCCCAGCCTTGAGAACTGTGAGAAAACAAATTTCTGTTATTTAAGTCCCCACCCCTAGTCTGGGCATACGATTGTAGCAGCCCAAAAAGGCTAATATCACATGGGTTTCATCACTATCATCTACGTTATTGATGAGAAAGGTGAATAATTTGTACAAGGTCACACAGTAAGCCATAACCAGCTCTCACATTCAGCTCTGATGTCACAGTCCATGCTCTATCTGCTTCATCCCCTTCACTCTAGGAGGGGAAAATGGTGATGATTTCAAGTGTGATTTGAGACACTGTATTCAGCCCTTCTAAGCCCCAAGATATGTCCTCTATCAGGTTTCTCGGTTCCTGAATATCTACCATTAAGCAATCTTTGTCCAATATTCCAAAGTCTTCTCCCTCTTTTTGGAACCTCCTATAAAATTCTGAAACCCCTAGAAAGCAAATATTTTAAGAAAGGAATCAGACATATAGCCCCTCCCCAAAGGTATAGCCCACCTGAAGTGTTCAGAATACTGCCTTTGTCGAAGTCTCAAGACTGTGGAAAAGAAGACTAACTGGGCCTAACCAGTTGCTTCCTAATGCCACGATGTTACAAACGTTAAACATGGAGGCTTGACTCAATAAGTGATCATAATTAAAGCTAAACATAATTATAATGGAATTTAGAGCTGTTGGATCCTATTACGATTTCATCTTGAAACTTGGGTATAATGAAAGTTCATTGAGAAAAATAAGAGAACAAGCTCTCCATTATACCCTTGACTTTTTTTTTTTAATCTCATCAACACTTGCAAGCCAGGCACAGACTTTCTCTAATCCCCTTATTATCAATTAAATATCCACATGGACACACACACTCACAAAAGATTTCAGACTGTGTGGCTTAATCTTACAGAAACATGTAGACAACCCCACCATAAACTTTTTGGGCCATCATTTCAAGCCCCCATTCATTTAAGCCCACTCTTGCTCTCCTATTCCCTATCCCAGTTACCACCCACCCAATGGCCCCAAACCAGAAAATTAGGCACCTATCCCTGCCTTTTCCCTCTTCCAGCAATTACTCTCAGTAAGTCTGTGGATTCACCCTCATAACCAGTTCTCAAAACTATCTGCTTTGCACCCATCCCAAGACCTCCCCATCCCACCTCAGGTCAGTATCATCACTCCCTGCCACGACTGCTTCATCCCCTTAACCTGTCTCCCCACCAATTCACTCAGTGTGGGGTGGGAAAAAACCTCAAGCCTGTTTTAAGAATGCAGAACAGCAGGATATTAATAAATGTTTTTATATTTGCCATACTATCTATATGTGTTTCTCTTGACACATATCTATGTGGTTGCTCAGCATGAGAATGTGCTTTTCATGAAAGGTCTTCAACTCTTGTCAGCACCTCAGGGTGTAACGTTTTATGGCATGAGGAGAAGTCATTTAAATTCTTTGAGCTTTGGTTTACCTATGTGTAAAATGATGTTATACCTCAACATCTAAGGTTATATCAACATTCTAAGGTTCTATGACGTCTTGAATAGACTTAACCATCCACTTTCAAGGTTTTATCTACTCTTTGTGATTCAGTGTGTACTTCGGTGAGGGACATGCTTAGACTGTTTAGAACTTCATGACTGAAATCTTTCTTTGGTGTTCTACAGTCCACAAGGGGGCACCCACTCTCTAGCAATTTGAAAATCAGAGGCTTGGCTTCACCGAAATCATCTCTTAAATTTTGGGGAAATTTCAGTGAGCACAGAATTACAAATAATTTAAACTGTGCCTGTAACTTATTGAGATATTTCAAAACATAATTGTTAGTACAGATGGATTTCGATTTTAAGAAAAAGTGTCTCTACAAATGGGTTGAATGTGTGATTTTACCCATGATACTGGAGTTCTGAAATATATGAAATTTGTATGAAGTTGGACTTGAGGTTCTCTTCAAAACTATAGAGAATCCCCATTCCTTAGCCAAGTTCCTACTGAATGGCTGTGTTTCCCGCTTAATTCTGCTTGATCTACCTCAGAGGGTTTTATGGAGATTAATTTAGATTATATGAAAATGACTACCTGAATGTATTATTATAAGACAGCATCATATTTTTTATGTTACATGGTGGCTTTACCAAAATAAGGACACCGAGTCAAACACTTTCATTATAAAAATTATTCTGGGCACAATTCTTCACAAAACAACAAAATATTTTGGAAAGCCAATAAGCAGTTTTGGGGGAAGAGTCTTCCAACCATTGAGAGAAGTGGATTCAAGGGTGCATGTTTATGGGCCCTAGGTAAATTATAATGGGGTTTCATGGTAGAGGTGTGGTGATGATGAAGGGGTGGGGCGCAACGGGTAGGGATAAGGGAGGGGGAGAGAAGGCGGGGAGACCAACAGGAAGGGGTCGCAAGAGGGTAAACAAACTAGCCAAAGGGACCTTGTCGGGCCGGCAGACATGAGGTCAGCACTTCCAACAACAGAGAGCAGTTGCCAAGCAAAGTGGACTCAAATAGGACTCACAAAGTCCCATCAAAGACAAAGCAGCCACATGGAAGGATGGTCAGGGCATCGGGAGAAGATGTGAGAGATGATGTCCCCAGGACTCCTTATAGGAGGTAGTACAATTAGTTGAAAAACATGGGCGTTTTCAATTTGGGTTTAGGTGACCTTGAGAATACTGATCCACATTTCCTAGCCTCAGTTTCTTTAACTGTAAGATGAAAATAAATAATACCTACCTCTCAGGTTGTTGTAAGGATTTAATAAATTAATACATAAAAAGCCACCTGAGGGAAGTACTCCAAAAACATCACCATTATCATGGTCTTCCTCTCTTTCCCTTCATCACCATTTGTATCTTTATCATTATCCCCACAGATCGTTTCCCTTCTAAGGTCTGATGAGGAAAGTTCTTAAGAGGATGTCCTGTGGGTCTTCCCACACATGAAAGCTAAACTGAACAAAACTCTAATAAAAGTTTAACATATACCTTCCCTGTGACCAGACAACTCCATTCTGGGTATTTACCAAAGAGAAATGAAAGATGTGTGTCAATAAAAAGTTGTGTACCCAATGTTCACCGCAATTTTGTTATTGTAGTAAAAACATTTAACAACAGATCTATGCTTTTAGCAAAATTCTAAGTGTAAAAAAAAAGTATTGGTAACCACAGGCACAATGACGTCCAGAAGATCTCTAGAACTTATTCATCATGCGTAACTGCAACTCTTTTCCCATTGAATAGCAACTCCCAGTTTCCCCCCTCTCCCCAGCCCCTGACAACCATCATGCTATGCTCTGCCTCTATGAATTTGGCTAGTTTAGATACCTCACATAGTGGAATCATGCAGTATTTGTCCTTTTGCGATGGCTTATTTTATGTAGCGTAGGGTCTTCCAGATTCAGCCATGTTGTCCCGTATCGCAGGATCTCCTTCCTTTGTAAGGCTTAATAATATCCCCTTGTGTGTGTACACCACATCTTCTTTATCCATTCATCTGTCAATGGACATTCAGGGTTTTTCCAAATATTGGCTGTTGCGAATAATGCTTTGCTGCAGTTTAATTATAATGACCTCAAACCGTAAGCCACTCGAATGGCCACCAAGTGGTGAATTAATAAACAAATTATACTATATTCGTCCAGGGAGCAAACTACCAACACAATCAATAACATAGATGAATCTCAAATACATCATGTTGAATGAAAGAAACGGGACACAAAATAAGGCATTCTAATGATTTCCGTATATGAGGTTGAATACGCCAAACTACTGTATGGTGACAGGTATCAGAACAGGTTGGAGGAGACAGGGAGACAGACAGACTGAAAGTGGCCATGGGGAAACTTTCTTGGGCAATGGGAATGTTCTAATCTTGTTTTTGGTGTAGATTTCACAGGTACACACATTAAACTGTTCACTAAGCTTTGGGCATTGGACCTATGTAAATTATACCTCAATGACATTACAGTGCTTCGAAAAAACAGGACAAACCAAACAAATAAGTCTATGATACCGAGCCAAGAAGCTCTCACAAAGAAGAGCTGAGCGACCAAGATAGAGTGAAGGCTGCACGTGCAGAGCTAGCTTTCCTGGCGAACAGACAGAAGCATATAGTGATGAATAAAGCAAGAGCAACTTTCCAGAAGAGTGAGCACATCCACGGCCATTCAGAAAAAGAATCAGCTGACAGAGGCCACCCCAGCAAAAGGATTCCCTCTGGGAAAGCTGAATTGTCATTAAGCATAGTCGAGGTCTGTGAAAAGGGTTGATGGGGCACCCATCCCAAATGCATCCCGAGCATTTGTTAATTTTCCATTAATGTGTCTATGAATGTGTCTGTTCACTCTCCCACCAGGTCCTCTGCTCTTCCTCCAAAGTATGTCCATAATCCAGCTGCTTCTCATGGACTTCACTACAGCCCGCACCACCATCATCTCTAGCCTGATTCTGGCAATGAACTCAAGTGACTGGTATCCCTGCTTCCACCCTCACCCCTCTGCAACCTACTCTCAGTGCAGTAGCCAGAGATAGGTGCTTAAAACTCTGCAATAGTTTTCCGTGACTCTTAAAATGAAATGCCTAATTTTCACTGTGGCCCACAAGGTTCACGTGAAACTATTGCTGACCACCTCTGCAAATTCAGCGCCCCCCCCCCCAGGCGCCCCCCACTGGCTTCCTGCTCCTGCCGTAGCGGCTTCTTGCCCTAGCTCAGATGTTCTGGACGGGCTCTAGATGCTTCTTATTCCCTCCACCTGGAAGGACTTGCCCCCAGAGCATCTTGCTTTTACTTTATTTAGGTCACTGTTCAAATGGCCTCTCCTTGGAGGTACCTTCCCTGACTCCCCTTTATAAAATGGCATCCCTACCTATCACTTTTCCTATTAACCCAGATGATGGTTAATTTTATGTGTCAGTTTGACTGGGCCATGGCATGCCCAGGTATTTGGTAAAACATTATTCTGAGTCTTTCTGTGAGGGTATTATTGAATGAGATTAACATTTAAATTGATAGACTGAGTAAGCAGATTGCCTGCTATAATGTGGGTGGGCCTTGTCCAATCAGTTGAAGGTCTGAATAGAAAAAAAGGCTGACTCTCCCCTAAATAAGAGAGAATTCTCCTACCCGATGGACTTTTAACTGAGACATCCACTCTTCCTGGTACTATGATAGCTCACCTTTTGGACTTGAACTGGAACATTGGCTCTCCAGATTTTGGATTTGCCAGCTTTTGTAATTGTGTAAGCCAATTCCTTATTACTTCTCTCTCTGCACCCACAATAACTGTTGCCCATCTGTATGTCTTCTTCAGAAAAATCCAGTGCTTTTAACCACTTGGCTATGCTGCCTCCCAATAGCATCTCTTGCTTGCGTAATTCCAGCACTTTTCTAGCTGGTCTTCCTGTCTGAATTCTTGCCCTGCTCCTGCTCATTTGCCATGTCACAGCCAATCCTACCTAAAGCTCCTCAGAGGTTTTTCATTGCCTTCAGAACACCATCCAAGCGTCACACCATGGCCAATTGTGACCTGGTTTTACGCCCCCAACCCCCAAGGCTTACCACCCATGGTTACCATGTCTCCCGGCCTTCCTTCCTCTTTCATACACATTATATTTCGGCCTTGTCAAACCTGCTTTGGTCCCTCAGACTCAACTCATATCCTCTACAGCTAGCCTGCAGAGTTCTTCCCAAACTCTCCTGCTTACCTCCAGCCTACCCTTCCATTTTTCATTCATATGCCGCTTCCTCCAAGAGGCCTCCTCGGACTTCTCCATGCTACTTTATGAGCTCTGGATAAGCTTTCCCGGAGAGCCCCGGTCCTCCCCTTTCGCAGACCATCACCTTCCTTGGGTTTTAGTTGTTTAACTTCCTGCCTTCCTAGCTGGACAGGAACTAGTCTGTTTCACTCACTTTAGGACAAGCAACTAGCGTGCATAATATGTATTGTTAAGTGGTCGATTGAATTTATGAGTAATAGAGATAGGATTATCTGCCCTTAAGAACCCCTCTACCCATTTGTATGCAATTTCTAGAAAATGGAAATCTACAGAGAAAGAAAACAAATCGGTGCTTGCCAGGAACTGGGAGTGGGAAAGGGGAGCGCTGCCTAAAGGGCAGGAGGAATCTCTTTGATGCGATAGAAATGATTTAAAATTGGATTGGGGTGATAGTTGCACAACTCTGTAAGTTAACTAAAAACTGTTGAATGGTATATTTGAAATGAGAGCCATAGCCATGGCGTGTTAATTTATACCTCAATAATTTTTTTTTTTGTAAGGAATCCATCCAGTGTCTGCTGGGTCATTGCCAGCCAGCTCCAGAGATTTTTCTAATGGCAGGAAAGACACCCCAAAATCTTATGTAGCTTACCATTTTTATAAAAGCAATAATAGCCAGGCTTCATATTTCATGATTTCCTATGCCATTCTAAATTCTCCACGGAAAGTATTTTGCTACTTTAGGTCCTTCAGGGTCTGCAATCATCAAGTTTCATGGCAACTGAGAAGGAAGCACAGAATTATAGAGCCGTGAGAATTCCCGTACTGAACAGTAAAAAAGAAATCTTTGTAGATGAATTTTCTCAAAGACAAGCACGATGTGTGCCTGTGTTAGATAAAGCCAGAAAAATGTCCCAGTGCAAGCAGGCCAGAGATGGGAAAATGACTCAGACCGTAGAAACTGTTTTCTCCAATTTCTGAACCCTTGGTGTAAAGTTGCTAAACAGTCATGCGGTTGCAAGGGGACAGAAGTTCTCTGATTTCCCTTCTGCAAATGCAGCAAGAATTTGGAGTTCTCTAGCCCAACATGGGGGAGCCTGTGTGGGAATAGGCAGGCCTTAGGACCCCAGTCATATTCCAGGAGGAGCTGCTTCTTTGCCCTGGTCTGGCCAGATGAGACGGGACAAGGAATGACTTGCTGGATGGCTGCTGCTATCCCCGTGAAGGTACGACAGCCATGACCCCAGGCCACGGTGCCCAGACTGGAGAACCATGCTGCTTCTCAGGTCCCTGGATGGCCCAAAGCGGGCTGCCCCCCAAAGTGTCTTGATCCCGTGGAAGCTGGGTCTGCCCAAGGATTGAGGCAGATCAGCAAAGCCAGCAGGGGAGAGAACGTTCCTCCTCCAGCCTTGGGTTGTCTCTTACTGGGCATTTGCTCTTTTGCATAGGAATTATTGATGAAAGCTGATTGGCATGGAGTTGGTTCATGTCATTTTATAAGATGGAAGAAACAAGCCTCAGGAGAAAGAATGATTCGAGAGACAGATTCCTGGGCTGGAACACAGAAGATCTGAATTCAGACTCTGGTTCTATGACTAACCAGCTTGTGACTTTGGGGAAATCAGTTTTCCCCTCTGAGCATCTGCTTGTCCATCTGTTAGATGAGGGGTTAGATGAATTTTCAGGGGTTTTTGACTCTGATAATAAGAATAGTACTAATTCTGATTTCCTAATCATTTTCCTAATCAGAGATGCCAGGTACATTTGCATTCTGTCTTAAGAGGCAGGCATATTTTTTCACTATCTGTGAGGGATGGAAAGGACTATGAGGCCAACTGAGTTGCTCAAGTTCAAAGTAATTAGAGACAGAATTACTTGGGCTTGCCCAAACATGTCTTTTCTATACCAGATCCTGAGACCCAACTACATAGCAGAATGTTGAGGCAATTTTTCCTTATTTCCTGGGCTCGGGGGCACCATCAACATTTCCAAAGGCCATGCGCTGCTCTAGAAAAGCCTCTAGATCCCCCCCCCATCCGCAACATTGTATCTAGAAAACTTTTAAGCACAGGGAAAAATTGAAAGAATTTTACAGTAAACACCCTTCTACCTGTTTTCTACCAGCTCTCACTGCTATTCTTCATTGTGTCCTCTTCCTATTGTTCCCATTTACTATACATAATCTCTTTCTCTTCCCAATGCCTGGATGAGACGAACAAGGAAAGGAGGACTCAGCAAGGACAGCGGGAGGCCATGGGGGAATGGCCCCAGTAAAGGACCCTGAGAACACTTATCAGTTTGGTCCAGGTTTGTCTGGCCAATGGAAGACGGACTACGATCCACGTCATGAAACTAGACAGGGCATATTTATGGACCGGACGATGGACAGCCTCACGTGACCCATACAGGACGTTATTCCCGGCCCCCTTCGGGATTCTCAGGAGAAAACTGCGCCTACTCCTGTAGTAACAACATAACCATCTCATGGACCTGTTGCAGAGGGCCAGGGACAGTGTTAGGCCACACATCTCATCTCATCCCCACTGCAATCTCAGGAAGGAATGATTATTTTGCCTATTTCATAGAGGAGGATGTACACCCAAGCCCATTTGACTCGTAAGCCCATGATCATAAAATACAGTGCTCATTAGAAAAGACCACTGGGGAAAAAAAGGAGGAGAAATCAATTCAATATGCTGTGAGCAAAAGAGGAAATATTATTATGAAAGTAGTGTTTCACAGATTTCCTGAGTACAGAACCAGAACTAGAAACTAGAAAGCTGTGCATGTGCGTGTGTGTCCCCACCCCCCACTCCCACCTCCCTCATGGCACCCGCCATCTTATACCTCAGTCTTGTCTCTCTGTGGAGCACCTTCGGACACTTCCTCAGCCCCGTGTAGAATGAGCCGCTCCATGCTTCTGAGGTTATATGCTATTGGTCTATCCTCTCATGATTCCTTTTCAAGTTACCAGGAGAAGTATCTTTTAATATCCTCCCCCTTTCTTTTATCCAGGTGGGGATGTGAAATCTGAGGGAGGCCACAGAAATTCCTGAGCCCAGCCTACTCCTGTGAGTAGTCGTGTGTATCCCCAAAATGTGCTCACCATTCTCCATTTGGACACCTCTAGAACAGCCAGTTGCATTGTGGGAGTCCTGGCTGTTAAAATACCCACCTGTTTATTCTGCTCCTGCCTCTATTAATTCTCCTCCAAGGACCCTGCCAAGGCTGAGGGGCCAGGCCTGGGAGGCAGGCTCATCCCCAAGGTTTCCCAGTTCCTCCCTTCCCAGCCCCTGGCCCACGAGCTCTGGTCATCAATGTTCCTCCAAAATGGGTGCCTAACCACCCCAGGCGAGACTGCCACCCTCCGTGTCCAATCTTTGGGCAAGATTTCCCTGCTGTTTTTTTCAGCCCAGTGCATGGCAGCTAGTGCTCGGGGCCAGAGGCAATGATGAGGGCAGAAGTGGGAGTGGAGACCCCTCTGCTCCTGAGGCTGCACAGGGAGGTAGGGAGCCCAAGAAGGCTCAGGCAAGAGGGGAAGTGCAGAACCCAACCCTACCCTCACTTCCCCACCGCCCCCCCTCCCAGCCCTGCTCAGTCATGGGCCTTATCTATGCCTTTCTGAGGATGTGGCTAGGGCTGAGGGTAGAGGGGAAATTGTGGAGAGGGGACTCTGACGTGGTTGAGTGCTCTGAGATGAAGGGGGCTCAGTGAGGAGAATGAGGGCCCCGTGAGGGAGGGGCTCATCGGTGGGGGCTGGGGGGACCCCTGAGAAGACTGGTCTCGGGATGAAGGAGGGAACTACAGGCCTTTCTCTTTCCCAACTTGGGGGTGCTCCGTGTTGCAGCCTGGGCCTTTTGCCCCCCCCACCCCCACTCCCTCTCCACCTGCAATTGTCTGCGTGAGCTGCGGCTAGCAGTAGGGGGAAGTGTGAACTCTGAGAGAGAATGGACTCTGCACAGATGTCAAGGGCAGTGTGGGGCAGGTCAGGCCAGAGGCGGAGACCCCCAGAGCCTAGTCTCAGATGCCAGAACCAGCTGGCTCCCAGGAGAAGAATCTGAGCAGTCCAGCTTGAGCCAGGTGTCTTCCAAAGTTCGTGCCCCGGCTGCGGACCAATAGGAGCACGGCAAGCAGGAACCTCCTCTGGGAATTGCCGAGCACAGAGAAAGGGGATAGATGCTCAGGATGGATACAAAGACTAGAAAAGGTATCTTCTGCAGCTGTACTACTTTCCTACCAGAGGTGCAAACATTTATTCATTTCAGAGAATTCAAACCAAGCCTGGCCTGTATTAACAGAAGCATTCATTGAGGAATGTGTAATGAAGATGTTAGGCGCCCAAAGACATTGATTTAGGTAAAAAAAACTATTAATTGGAGTATATCAGGCCAGCTGCCTGGTGAAGGCTCTAAATATTTTCTGGTTTCTACTGCAGGACTATCTGAGAGGCCACGCAAACCAACCAACCCACCCCCAAAAAACAGAACAAAACAAAAAAACCAAAGCAAGCCACCCATGTGATTTTAAACACTCTAGCAGCCATGTACTTTAGAAAGTGGAGAGAAAGAGCGCAAAACTCCTGTTAGTGATATATTTTATTTAACCCAATATCCAAATTATGATCATTTCAACCCATAATCAATAATATTGTTAATGAGCCGCTTTACATTTTTTGTTCTAAGTATTCAAAATCTGATACATATTTCACACGTAGAGCACATCTCAAGTTGGATGCAACATTTTCACTGGAAATATCTGATCTGTATTGAGATTTCCTAACACGCACATGAAACAAGTAGAGACGTAATCACACGTTCTAGTTTTCATGCTACCTCATATTCGTTACATGGGATGGAACAAATTCTCATCCATGCTCCCAGTTCTTGCTCACTGAGTTGGTCTATCGGCCGGATTGTTCTTCCTACAGAGAAGTGATCATTGGTAAAAATGACACTCTGGGATTGTGCCCTCCGCCCCACTCAGGAAAGTCACAGCTGGAACCTGGGAGCCACCTTTGTTCACCTCTTTGTTTGGTTTATGAGACAACAAATCATTTTTGTCATGGATTAACTATACTGAGTAGGTAGGAGATTTCTGAGATTTTATTGTTACTTTTTTTTTTTCATCGCAACAATCAAGTTCTCTTAGAAAGAGCGCTTTTGTTGCCCCCTGAAATTCTGTAACAGCAAAGAGAGGGGCCAGGGGATGTTGACAGGACAAATGACTGGTGACCAGGTACAAGCAGCAAACACTCGGCCCCTTCTGGCAATTCCTGGGGACAGTGGTCTCAGCGGGAGGCAGCCGCTCCCGTAGAGAACACTCAGCAAGGCTTCAGACCCAATGGCTGGTGCCGAGCTACCGGAAGAAGGCGTCTGGGTAACCGTCTCTAAGTAAAATCACGTAATGACAGTACAGGTCTCACAACTCCTACTCCGGTCCGGGGACGGTCTCCCACAGGCGACCTGCGTGCTAGAGCCACCGAGGATGCTGTCCTTCTCACACCCGTCTCTCCTTCGTGTGGCCGGGCCTGATGGGGGCTCGAATTGTCTTATTCGTTTTCTTATTAGTGTTTCGATTCGGGGAAGGGAGAGACAGCTCCAGCTCCCTTTTCTTGGCATCCCAGTCTTCGTCCTGCTGGTCCAGAGGCAGCCCCTTCTGCCTGGCGGTGCGCCGGTGGTCCCGGCACTCGGGCTCAGCCCTGGAGAGGGGGAAGGCGGTGGCCCTCAGCTCCCCGCTGGCCGGGAGAGCCTGTCCCCGCTACAGCATGGGTCCCTCTTCCCGCCCTCTTTTTTTTTTTTTAAAGATTTTATTTATTTATTTGACAGAGAGAAGGAGATCACAAGTAGGCAGAGAGGCAGGCAGAGAGAGAGGGGGAAGCAGGCTCCCCGCTGAGCAGAGAGCCCGATGCGGGGCTCGATCCCAGGACCCTGAGATCACGACCTGAGCCAAAAGCAGAGGCTTTAACCCACTGAGCCACCCAGGCGCCCCACTCTTCCCGACCTCTGCGCACAGCCTAGCCACATCAGCAGTCCAGGAGAGAAGGAAGGAGGCCAAGCTCCAGCATCTCCCAGTGCACCTGTAGGGATGCCTCAGACACTAGAGATGACTGGGAGATGGAGGAAAGTGGCAAGCCCCTGAGTCCGACGTTCAGAGAATCAAGGACGGGCACTTAGCCTGAAGAAGGTGCTGCTAATTCTTAAGTGTTCACATTTATAGAGCCTCCAGCATCTTAGTAGAAGGCAGTTTTCCTTCATTTCTCTTCCAATTGTATTTTATCCTGATTATAAAACCATGTCTGTTTGTCGTGTAAGATTTTAAAGTAAGGAAACATATACAAAAGAATAAAAAGTACTCGTAATCACATATGTATGGTATGTGTAGATGGATTTATGGAAAGAATAGCTAGATGATCTATATAGACAGAGGATAGATATGGAACAATAGTATAAATAAGAGAGAAATAAGTGAATAAATCATCATATACACACGGACAAGGGGAAACATACAAAAGTATGGTCTGAAGTAAAGTGCAAAAAGCACGGTTCAATAAAAAGAGAGCAAACCTGTTTGCCCCTCAGTCCGCATCCCCCCAACAAGCTAGAAGTGACCGTTCTTTATTTAGACCACATAGAATCCCTCCTCCGCCCTGTTCCTTCAACCATTGCCACTTTCTAGCCTGTGTTCGTGCTATTTATGTAAACAAGTATCTCCTCTCTCGGGGAACTTAATGTCCAGCTCTCTCTCTGATTCATCTCAAAATCCTTTTTAGCATCTAGTTCAAAGCCATCGGCATGGTGGGGCTCAAAAATATTTGTTGAATGAGAGATTTACTCAGAAAATTGTCAAATACAGTCTAGGCTTCTTCTGAAATTCTCTTATATCCTTCTCTTCATCATCCTAGCCCAGGAGCCCACCTGCTTGCAACAGGAGGCATTAGGAAATTCCTCAGTGATCCTCGTTCCCCCACTACCTCTGCACGTCCTCACACATACGCACAACCTATGCACGTTTCCAACTTGATGCCTTCACTCCAAATCAAGAATCTTTCTCCCTCCTTCATTAGTCAGATCTTAGCTGACTTTCAGGGTCCAGATTAATTCCCCTTAGTCAGGATCCCTTCTCTCTGAACCCTCTTAACTGTCAAAAAGGAAGTTCCTCGTGGAAGATGATGATAGCTAGAAATGACTTACATGTGATGTGGCTGACCTTTGTTGTTTTTGTCTACTCAGCTCTGCCTGCCCACTCTTCCTGGTAATGGCACCCCCCACTCTTTGGAGAACCACTCCTCCTCCACTTAAGTTATGCTGGATCATGTATCTGACTCATCTACCCACTAGTCACCAGGAAGGGGTTGGGATTTTTGCAGAAAGAGTCAGCAGAGGATAGCCAAGGACGGGATCCTGAGGAATTTCAGCCTCTTAAAAGGCATGCAAGAATAGGAGCTCAAGAAAATCATGAGAAGAAATGATCAGATAGGTAAAAGGAGAAATAGGAGAGAACAGCACCAGAGAAGAGAAAAAGTTATCCAAAGAGACACGCCAAAAGAAAAGAGTAACCAGATGTCAAGTGCAGGTAAGATGGGAGTTGAAAAGACGCCATTGATTTAGTGACAGGGATCTCCCTGGATGAGCACCGATTCAGTACAAAATGGAAAAGAAATGTAAAGGTGGGTGAGGAAGAGACCCACATAGATTAACATTTAATTACAGATATTAACATTTAAGTAGCGTAGAAATGCAGGAAGAGATTGAGCCCCATGTAGGGCTCCATGCTCAGCGTGGAGTCTCCTTAAGACTCTCTTTCCCCCTTCCTTTGGACCTCCCCCTTCCCTCTCAAATAAAGAAATAAATCTTAAAAACGAACAAATAAATAAATAAATAAATGCAGGAAGAAGAAAGAAACAGAAGACAGTAAAAGGACCTCTAAATGTTTGTGTGTTTGTTCAATAAGATCTATTTGAACATGTTCGAAGGCCACAGAGGACTGAGAGGGAAAGAATAGAAAAATCTAAAAATACAGGAGAATAAAAGATGCAACAAAGAATACAGGAATGATGACGTAGGAGATATAAAGGTTTGGGTCAGGGTGCATAGGGAGGGACAACATGTAGGAGGAGGTTTAAACACGTAAACCCGTGGCTTCAACACTCTCTGTGCAGTAGAAAGCCTACTTTCTGAGGGACAGGCTGGGGTATGATGGGGACGTGAGCTGTCAACGAAGGAGCAAGACAGGGAGACAGATCGTCAAACTGTTCCGAGGGCTCAGCTGAAGATAGAAATCCCAGAACTTCTGGTGGTACCTATGAACTTATTCGTGGGGTTTCCTCTCCCAGACCAAGCACAGGCGCGGAGAAGATGGAGACTGATACAAGGGTGGGAATTCTGGGTCACATGGTACAGGAGGACGAAGTGTTGAAAATTTAAGAATCCTGGAAAAAGAGAGGAAGAAGTTGTGTATCATGGTGTCCAGATGGCAGACAGATGGAAAATCGCGAGACCTTCAGGCTGGTGATCAATCAGGAGGGAAAGAAGAAGTTGAATGAGAAGAGGTTTTGATGCAAGTAAATACACATGTGACGATCCAGGAATGGGCAAAATGAAGAAAGGGAGCTCTGGTCGCAGAGTGATATGTTAGAGTTTTTAAAAGTTCAGAGAACAATGTTGTGGATGCTGAGGTCCACAATGGATGGAGGTCACTGAACGTAGGAGATGACGCAGGATTGGGGAGAAGAGTCTTCAAGTCAAGACTCAAGGTTCTGCTTCTTTTACCCCCCAAATCAACTTGATTATGATTTTGAATACTTTTTAAAAGATTTTACTTAGAGACAGCACAAGCAGGGGAAGCAGCAGGAGAAGGGAGAGGGAGAAGCAGGCTCCCGGCCGATCAGGGAGCCCGACATGGGGCTCGATCCCAGCACCCCGGGAACACAAACCGAGCCAAAGGCAGGTTCTTAACCCACTGAGCCATCCAGGCACCCCTGAATTTGAATATTTTTAACATAGGAGATCACTGTAAAGGTCGCTTGAGTTACTGCAACAGGTATTTAATCTCATCCTAAGTAACTCTTTTCCTAGTTTAACTTCTGGAAGATAACTTCATTTGCAAGTTCTTCGAAGGGCATTATATAGTCATTCCCCCTTCCCACCATGAGCTGCCCTATAGATAGATTTGCTATGGATCTCATTTTGATTTTCGAGCACTACTCCCCTCATTCAATTACTTTACTGCCTCTTATAAGAATTATTTATTAACTCAACCAGATTATAAATTCCCCAATTTCATCCCTCCCAATGCTGTACCTGTCGGGTAGATAACTGATACTTATTCTATTTGAATGCAATGGGTGAGAGAAAAAATTAACAACTGCTAGAAAAGTCGTGATCTTTGGTGACCGTGTGCATAGAAGATTCACAGATGAATAGAAGTTTTAAAATGTAAAAGTGCCCTTACAGCTGATAGCCTAATTCACCAGCTTCATTTTTGATATGAGAAACCTGAAGCTCAGCAAGGTGACTTAACTTGCCCAAGGTCACACAGCTAATTGGAATACCTTTCAGGAATCTGAAGAGGCTCCATGAATCTTGTACCATGACCCATTTGCAAACTGAGTGTCCCACCTCTCTTATCTGAGATATTTTTTGTATAATCTAAAACAATAATTATAAGTTATATATTGTTAAAATTATTGTAAATATGTGTCATAATAATTATAATTTTGGTATAATATAAAAACAGTAGATTTCACATAATGTAAAACAATATAGTTTCCACCCAAACTAGTCATTTCAGGGAAAACAAATAAAAACAACTCAAACGACAGTCGGCTGAATTTGCTTCTTTCATTTTCATGGACCACAGACCATTGAGTTGGCAAAGACCTTGACCCCAGGCTCCTGTTTCTCTGCCATTTCTCTAACAGGAAATAAATGAAACTTACTTCTCCAGGAAGGCCACACAGGCGGTCTGCCCGTAGATCTGTGCGATCCTCTTTGGCGTGTCTCCAAAGAAGTCAGGGGCATCGATGGGGGCATGCAATGTGTGGAGAATTTTGAGCACGTTCACATGGCCTGACTCAGCTGCAAAATGAGCTGGGGTCCAGCCCACATCAGTTACCAGGCAGGGCCTGGCTCCATATTCTAGAAGGACCTGCAACACCTCCATGTGCCCTTAGATGTAATAGGAAGAAACAGGAGGAGGTTAAGATTAAAATGTCTCTGCCCGAATGAGGCCAGAGAAGGCCTAGATAGTATAAAAGAAGGGATGACATTTGCTTTGGGGCCCTTCCGGTCTCCTAGCATCATCCCCTCCTCCCTTCTTCCTCTCTTACCGGAACTCAGTGCTCCACCCTCAACTCATGAACCTCACTCCCACCAGAGTCCTGGGCTCTGCAAGCATACCCTCTACTCCCTCCAGGGCACCCCCTTCCCCTGTCCATTCCCACAGTCCCTTTCTAGGAATCTTGCTTTCCCTCCCGAGTCACCCTACACATGCCTATGTAGGCACTGGTAAGGCTCACTCTGCCTTTGACAGTTTCAGTGGTGATTCAAAAGCAAGTATTTTGCAACGACATGGATGGACCTTGAGGACATTACGCTAAGTGAAGTAAGTCAGATAGAGATAAAGAAATATCATATGATCTCACTTATATGCGGAATCTAAAAAAACAAAGGGTCACCAAGATCATAGGTACAGTGAACAAACTGATGCTTGCCAGAGGTGGGGGAGTGAGGGGTTGGAGAAATGGGCAAAGGGGGCAAAGGGTACACACATCGGTTGTAAAATAAATAAGTCCGGGGGATGTAACGTACAGCGTGGTGACTAAGGTAAATAATACTGTTTTGCATATTTGATAGCTGCTAAGAGAATGGATCTTAAAAGTTATCACAAGAAAACTTCTTTTGTAAAAAACAACAACTTTTTTTTGTAACTATATGTGGTGACAGATTTTATTTTTTTATTTTTATTTTTTAAATTTTTTTATTTTTTAATTAACACATAATGTATTATTTGCCCCAGGGTACATGTCTGTGGATCCTCAGGCTACACTTTTCACAGCACTTACCATAGCACGTACCCTCCTCAATGTCCATAACCCAGCCACCCTATCCCTACCCGCCCCTACCCCCCAGCCACCCTCGGTTTGTTTGGTGACAGATTTTAACTTCACTTACTGTGGTGGTCATTTCATAATATCTATGAAAATTTAATTATGTTGTGTACCTGAAACTGATATAATGTTGTATATCAATTATACCTCGATAAAAAATATTTTAAGTCCCACTTACTTTATAGCTAGCGCAGATTAAAAGCACAGGGCTTGGGGTCCAATAGATGGGAGGTAAGTACCACTTGCTAAGTGTGGAATCCCAGACAAGAAACAAAGGTTCCCATTATGTAGGTGAGTAAATTAAAGCCTAGAGACATTAAATAAGTCGCTTAAGGTGCTACAACCAGTAAGTGGTGGTGCCAGGGTTGACATGCTCCATTTAGCTCTCAAGTAATGTTCTTTCCACTATCCTACACAGACTACACAGACACAGACTACTGGTAACTTCATGAACGGTGGACTCAAAGGGAATGGATTCTACCCAGGCATTGCCCACTCACCTTTGATTGCAGCCCAGTGAAGTGGGGTTCGGTCATTCCAGTCCACATCCTTGTAGTTTGGGTCGCAGAGACCTTTTTTCAAAATCTTTCTCACTAAATTGTAGTCCCCTGCAGCCACGGCTTGGTGGAGCTTTGTCATGTCCGACATTTTGGTCAATTCCACGACAAAAGCAACTGCGAGAAAAACATACTGCTTAAGAAATTCTCTACAGGGGTGCCTGGGTGGCTCAGTGGGTTAAAGCCTCTGCCTTCGGCTCAGGTCATGATCCCAGGGTCCTGGGATCGAGCCCCGCATCGGGCTCTCTGCTCGGCAGGGAGCCTGCTTCCTCCTCTCTCTGCCTGTCTCTCTCCCTACTTGTGATCTCTCTCTGTCAAATAAATAAATAAAATCTTAAAAAAAAAAAAAAAAAGAAAAATTCTCTACAATTCTTTATTCCCAGGAAGTGATTCCATTGGATTCCTTATCATCTACTTTCTTTCTTACCTCACAAATTTGCATGTGTGTGTTCTACTGAGGGTGTATTTGGATTTCAGCTACTGTGGTTAGTACGTGCCAGTCCCCTACTAAGAACTATCACAGGCTCCCCTCTGCCTACAGGAATATAGGATAAACTCAAGGGCTGGCATTTTCTATTTGGCCTCAAAGCACTTTTCAGTGCTATTCCCTACTTCTATTCCAAAGTGCTAGTAGTGCAATTCTGAATCAGTTGTGTAATTCTGTGCCTTCCCTTTCTCATCTATAGCATGAGTATAATTTGCCAGAGTTGTTGTGAGGATACAAGGACAATCCATGTGAAAAATTTACTGACTGGACACAGAGCAGGTACTCCATAGAAATTTAATACTATTGGCACACCAATTCAGATGGACAATATGTAAACATGCAAATAAAATGCTTACAAGTTTTTTACATTAAGACATAAACCAATAATTCTCAAAGTATAGTCTACAGATGCTTAGGAATCCCGACTCAGGGGAACCAAGAGGTCAAAACTATTTTCATTATAATATTAAAATGTCATTGGCCTTGTTCATTGTGCTGACATTTGCCCTGATGATTCAAAAGCAGCAAAGTAGAAAGCAGCTGGTACCTTAGCACAAAGCAAGGCAGTGGCAGTGACACAGAACTAGATTAGTAGTCATGGTATTCACCAGCACACACAGAGAGTCAAAAAAAAAAAAAAAAAAGCATCTCGTTTCAATAAAGACACTAAAGTAGTAAGAGTTATTTTTCATAAATGTTGACCCTTGATTACATGACTTAATAAAAAATGATTTTAAAATATTGTATAACAAAATGTGTCAACATATGGAAAGTCTGCATAACTCTGTGAACAAATGATAAGCATATGATGTTACAAAATCATGCATGGGTAAAGAGACCCATTCAAGGTAGGACAATGGATTTCAGTGAGCGAGCGTATGAAAAGTACACTGAGATAGTTTCAGATTCCAACTTACTTGTAAAGCACTACCACCTGTCCAGTTTTGGCATAGTATCCAAGACAAATATCTACAGTTATCTGAAAAGGTTATAAGATACTCTCCCCTTTTTCAATTTTATATATGTGTGGAACCAGATTTTCTTTCTACGTTTCTTTTTTTTTAAAGATTTTATTTATTTAATTAACAGAGAGAGAGAGAGAGCACAAGCAGAGGGAGCCGCAGGCAGAAGGAGAGGGAAAAGCAGGCTCCCCACTGAGTAGAGAGCCCTACATGGGGCTCGATCCAGAACCCTGGGATTATAACCTGAGCCGAAGGCAGACGCTTAACCGACTGAGCCACCCAGGAGCCCCTTCTTTCTATATTTCAACCAAAACAACAAATTGAAGAATCTTTCTATATTTCGACCAAAACAACAAATTGAACAATCCAGCTGTTTCCTATTGAGCCACATAGTAAAGAGATTCAACTACATCCATCCATACATAATAAATAATAACGATGCTGTTCTCACTCTTTTGCTTTAGAAAATATACCATTTTTCATAAAAATATCATTCTTGTTATTGTATATTATGCTTATTATGATTTTTTAATGATTTAATAAACATTTAAATTTTTTCTCAGTTTTAATTTCTAATAAATTAAATATTGATAACTGTAATCCGTATAAACATAAGCTCTCTGGGGTTCTCAGTAGTTTTTAAGAGTGTGAAGGAATCCTAAGACCAAAAGTTTGAGGATTACTGACATAAACAAATAAGAGGCTGGGGCAGAAGAAAAGAATGAGGAGAGAGCCACTTGAGGTGGGGCCAGCAGGAGTGTCTCTTTGATCCCAACAAGTTGAGATCTCAAGAAGAGTATGGAGTCAGCCAGACACACTGGCCCAGCAGCAGCATCACGTAGGAATTGACTAGAAATGTGAATTATTGAGCCTCATATCATACCTACTGATGTCATTGAAATATGAGGACAGCCCTAGAGTGGGATAGAAGTATATAACAGAATTAACACACAATCTCCTAAGTGTTCTGATGGTGGTCATTTCCTGGGGAGAGAGGGAAAGGACCATTCCCCAGGACTAGGAAGTAAAAGGTGCTTTTTTCTGAAAGTGGCCTAAGCTGGGTCCCGAAGAGATGAGTAAGAGTCATCTTGGGCATTGGCAGTGGCGGACGGTCCAACTCAGGCACAGCACATCTATGGGGGAGGCATGTTCTGCAAAGGGCAAGTGGCTCCAACTTTGACATACAGACCAAGGATCCACAAATGTTTACTGTAAAGGCCTGAGTACAAAATTTTTTAGCCAAAATCAGGCCAAGAAGCAAAAATCAAGACTATTATGTAACATTACGTAACTCTTGTGTAACAAGAGAAAAATTCCAGCCAGAGGAGGGCCATCCAGGGGTAGGAAGGGATGGTGGTAGTGGATGAGCAGGCTTTGTGCTCAGTAGCCCTCAGCTGGAGATGTTCTCAGGGGGCAAAGCTACCAGCGGCAGGGGGAGGGGTCTGGCTGGTAGGATGGTCACTCTCCTTCCACCTCAGTGATGCCCAGGTCCCAGCATGCCGTCCCTCCTTTCCAAGAAGAGCCCAACCGTTTCAAGTTGAAAGCTCGTGGGAGGCAAGGTGGCTTGATTGAACTAACTCTACTGCTCATTGCCCAGAATTGCCAACAGCAGAGTTCCCAAAATGTAGGTGGTGACCAGCAGGGCCCTGGGCAGAGGCTAGGCACAGCTGTGGGCTCAGGAAACAAGTGCTAGGAGCAGATGAGGGAGCGGTTGGCTCTCCAAAGCTCATGGGGCTGGTCCACAGAGGGCCACAATCATAGGCGGTGACCATGAGCCTAAAAAAAAAAAATGGAGTGAGCCACACTTGGCCTGTAGACCATAGTTTACCAACCTCTGGTCCATATAAAGTATCTGGGATATTGGTAAATAGGCCTCATCTTCTGGTCTAAGATGAGGCCTGAGATCCTGCGTTTGTAACAAGCCCCCACCACAACTACTAGTTCATAGACCACACTGAGTAGCCATGTCTCTCTGGCTCTCAGGCAGCGGGGAGACTTGAGGTAAGGGAGAGGCAGTAAGGATGTAGCTGCTGTTCTTTTCTGAAGGACTACATGAGAATTACTGGTGGGTTTTAAAAAAAATGGAGGCCTGGGCCTCAGCCTGAAGTGCTTCAGAATCAATAGCTGTATCAGACAAGAACATGCTTTTCTGCACGAAGCGAGCACTCAGTCCATGCTAGGGAATGGAAGATGGCATAGGGTGCACTTTGTCTTTTGGCTGATTTGTTTTGGTAGAAGACCCTTGCAGTGGAGCATTGGATCAATAAAATAGTAAGCAGAAGTACTAGTGGATTTCTAACCTGCAGCTGTCACAGAAAGCCAAACCGGTTCTAGAATCAGTGTGTGATAGGAATGAAGAACACTGTGTGGCCTAAAGATAGATATAGAGAGAGAAATGGGATAGACTTGAGAGTCCAGAAATAAATGCTTACATTTATGGTCCATTGGTTTTCAGTGAAGGTGCCAGGAAAATTCTACGAGGAAGAAATAATCTTTCCAAATGGTACTGACACAATTGGATATTTACATGCACAAGAATGAAGTCAATCCTTTCCCTCACACCATATACAAAGCTTAACTTAAAATGGATTACAGACCTAGGGGCACCTTGTGGCTCAATTGGTTGAGCGTCCGACTCTTGATTTCAGCTCAGGTCCTGATCTCGGGGTCCTGGGATCAAGACCTGCATCAGGCTCTGCGCTCAGTATTGAGTCTGCTTGTCTCTCTCCCTCTGCTCCTTCCCCCTCTGTTCTCTCTCTCTGTCTTAAATACATACATACATAAAATTTTAAAAATTGGAGTTCCATTTTAAAAAATGGATTACAGACCTAAACATAAGACCTTCAACTAAAATTCTTAGAAGAAAACACAGGAGTAAATCTTCATCACATTGAGTTCAGCACGGGTCTATAGTTATGACCACAAAAGCATAAGCCACAAAAGAAAAAATAAATAAATAAGCTGGATTTCACCAAAATTAAATTTTTTTTTCTGTAAATAATGCCTTTGAAAAAGGTATTATTGAAAAAGGTAAGTTGTTGGGGCGCCTGGGTGGCTCAGTGGGTTAAAGCCTCTGCCTTCAGCTCAGGTCATGATCTCAGGGTCCTGGGATCGAGCCCCGCATCGGGCTCTCTGCTCAGCAGGGAGCCTGCTTCCCCCTCTCTCTGCCTGCCTCTCTGCCTACTTGTGATCTCTCTCTCTCTCTCTCTCTCTGTCAAATAAATAAATAAAAATCTAAAAAAAAAAAAAGAAAAAGGTAAGTTGTTAAAAAACAACTACAGGATGGGAGAAAATATTTTCAAATTATATATCTGATAAGAGACTTGTATCCAGAATGCATACAGAACTTTTACAATTCAACAATAAACAATAGTTCAATTAAAAATGGCCAAGGAATATAAACAGGAGGTTCTCCAAATAATATGCTCATGAAAATACGCCCAAAATAATAAGCACATGAAAAGATGCGCAACCTCATTAGTCATGAAGGAAATGCAAATCAAAACCACGCTGACACACGCTCACACCCTCTGAGATAACTGTAATCGAAAAGAGAGACAACATGAGTGCCAGCGAGGGTGCAGAGAAGTTGAACCCCTCGTACATGTGGTAGGAATATAAAATGGCGAAGCCGCTTTGGTAGTCCTTCGAAAAGTTAAAAGTAGAGTTATCATAGGACCTATAAGTTCACACTTAGGTATATACCTAAAAGAAATGAAAATATATGTCTATGCAAAAATGTGTATACAAATGTTTACAAGCAGCATGACTCAAAATAGCCAAAAAGTGGAAACAACCTAAACGACCGTTAGTGGATGCATGCATGAATAAAGTGTGGGAGCTCATACATGTACTATTATTTGGCACGAAAAAACGAATAAACTCCTGACACCTGCTACGACATAGATGAACCTTGAAAGCATGCAAAATGAAAGAAGCCAGGCGCAAGAGACCACATACTGTATGATTCCATTTATGTGAAATGTCCAGAATAGGCAAATCCATAGAGACAGAGAGTAGATTATTGGTTGCCTAGAACTGGGATGAGGTGGGGGTAGGAAGTGACTACTAGTGAGTATTGGATTTCTTTGGGGGTGATGAAATGTTCTAAAATTAGACAGTGGAGAGTGATGCTTTTATAACTTGGGATATATTAAAAGCCACTGAATTGTGTCTTATAAATAAATGAATTTTATCGCATGTGGATTATATCTCCATAAAGCTGTTTAAAAAATAAATAATAGTATTAATTAGAGGAGCTCTTTAAAAAAATTATTTGTAGAAAACACCCAATTGACTAGCCTACAACTGACTACTGAAATATAGCAAATTTTCCTTCACACGAATCTTTGTATATTTGATTAAGTACACCTGAATGTCTATCTTTCTGGTACAGGTGTTTAAATGTAAAAAACTAGTCAGTAGATATAAGTTCTAATAAACGTGAATGATCTATAATGAGCAGTAAACATCTGAAGGTGGGAGTAATATAAAAATACTTACTATCTTGTTTGAAATCTGCGGCGCTTAGCACTGGCCTGTGGCGTCTTAGGGGCCAGAACTTTGTTGTGTTCATGCCATGGAAACTGGCCCCTCCTTCGTCATTAAAACTTGCCAGTCAACATCAGCTGAGGGAGGGGGGGGTGCCCGCTGGTGGAGGGGGCACTGCGTGTCTGCCTCCACCCAAGCCGGCCAGCATTCTAGTCTGCTTCTCTGGTCCTTGACAGCTTCTCTTCAAATAGCATTCGATCAAAATGCATGAAAATTAGTGAAAAAAATAAAAGATTGCCAGTCCACAGGGCACTGTGAGTGAGATAAGCTGCTTGGTAACCACGATGGGGGGGGGTGGAGACAACGGGGCCCCTCACTTTCAGACCCAGCAGTGAGATCTTGGGCAAGGCCCTTAACTTTGCTGAAACTCTTATTTCTCACCAATAAAATTAGGTTTTAACACTTTCCTCATAAGCCAATGGAAGATGAAAGGCTGAAACAATTTATACAGCGCCTGGAACAGGGTAGAGGAAGAAAGGGAGGGAGGGAGAAAATCTTCAGGTCAATTCTCCTTGCCTCTTCTTTTTGATTCCTTACTCTAGCATCGGCTATCTTTATGATGATGCTGGTCTAAGAGGCCTTCTTCCTGCCTTCCCCTTACCTCTCTCCCTCCCTCCCTCCTATCCTTCCATCCTTCTCCTCTTCCTTCTTCTTCCCCTTTTCCTCCTCCTCCTCTCCCAACTCCCCCCTCCTCCTCCTCCTCCTTCTTCTGTCTCTCTCTCCCTCTTTCTCTCTTCTCTCTCTCTTTTTTCTTTCCCCTTCCCTTTCTCTGGCACCTTTCTTCCCACATGTATTTACTGAATGCCTTATATCTGCCAGACAATGTGCTGGGCCTGTGGAGAACAAGGCACTCGTGTTCCTTTCTTCTTTGAGAAGAGAGTACAAAGTAAAAGACAGAATATTGAAAAGCATTTACCACGCAAATTCAGTATCCCATTAGCAGATCCTACTTCTTGTATTGTAGAGAGAATTAATATCTTTGTAAGATGAGGATTTATCTTGGTCTTATTTTTATAAAGCTTTGTGTGCTATTTGTGTCAACATTTTAATTTTTTTAGATTGTGACTGAATGAATAACTTCTGTCTGGGGTTAATGTCAAAAATCTATCCTCAAGGGTCTCTTGCTCATATTGTGATAGGTCACAGAGACCACTGGACAATACCCGTGGCCCAGCCATCGGTCTTTGGTCACACTGGCTCAGACACTGGGACTAACATTTCTGACCGAGATGACTTCCATGGAGTATTTTGTCCATAGAAACCATTTTTAGATCTGGAAGAGACTCTAGAAATCATGATTCAAAAATTCATGTTAGAGATGAAAAAATTCATTTTAGAGATGAGAATATTGAGATCCATTGACATCATGTTATTTAATTGAAGTCACATTGCTACTGGGTTTCAATACATCGATTACGGTCTCTCCCACCCTAACTAAGCTCAGAATACATAATAGCTGCATGGGGACCACAAGTTCAAGGGTGGCCTGGGCTGCTCTGCCATTCCCTTTCATATTTACTGCTTAGTGTTGACCCTGCTCAAGACACTGCGATTTGATTTTCTTCTACCTCCCTCCAATTCTAAAGAAGATAATAATAACAAACCCATACAGACTTTGTCCTCAAACCAATAGTCGTGAAGGAGGTGATACAGTGACGTAGACAGAATGGTGACCTGGCACCTGGGAGGGATAGGAAGGCATGAGATATTTACTGAATGCCTTTGTGCATTAGGTATCGTTCTGGTGTTTTAGGGATATTACTCACCAATGTTTTATTTTAAATTTTATTTATTTATTCGAGAGAGAGAAAGAGAGCACAAAGACAGAAGGAGAGGGAGAAGCCAGCTCCCTGCTGAGCAAGGAGCCAGATGTGGGGCTCGATCCCAGGACGCTGAGACCATGACCTGAGTTAAAGGCAGATGCTTAACTCCCTGAGCCACCCAGGTGCCCCATTACTCATCAAACTTAATATCAAGTTCGGAATATAGTTTGCACAGGAAGAAACTGAGGCTCAGAGGGCTTAAGCATACCCAGGTCAGATCTGTCTACTTCCAGGGGAGGCCTGAATGTGAGAGCTGGTCAGACTCAGCTCCTGACGGTGTTACTATTGGAGCGAGATGTCAGGGAGGTTCCGGAGTTCCTGTATCTGAGATTGTGAAGGTTAGTGTCAGGTTCCATGCGTGGCTGCCAAATCATTTGTTCCCTTCTGTCTATGTCCATCCCGTAGGAGCTTTCACGGAGCCTCCTAGTCAGGGAGGGGATCTTTGGTACCCGTCGGTCCTTCAACCTAGCATCTCTTGTCCAGACATTTCAAGGTATTGCACTGTGCCTTGCAGGGTTCCTGAAATCCTAGACTCACTTTGCTAAATAATCCCGTATCAAACACTCATCAGGTCGTCCAGGTTGAGGATGCTACATGCTTCCTGCCAGGATCTGGAGCAAGAAAGTAGACATTCTACCGGCAAATGGGATGCCCCAATATGGAGTCCAGAATGGCTGCATGGAAAGTGAGTTGAACACGGAAGACCTAGGTGAAAAGGAGGCCAGATCTTAGAGAGCCATGCTTGCCCTATCAGGATATCTGGACTTTACTTCTCCCCATCTACAACAGGAAACATTGACAGTGTCTGAGTGGGGAAGTCAAATAATTGTAAGTCCACATTTTTAGAGAGTTTCCCACAAGAACGTGTAATGTCTGCACAGAAAGGCTTAGAAGGCAATAAAAATGCATATACTGCGATTCAGGAAATTCCCATTTCTAGGGATGTATCTCAAAGGATCATCACTGAAGTGCTATTTCAAAAATTAAAAATGGCAAATAACCCAAATTTTTAGTAAGTAACTCAAATTTCAAAAAGGGAAAATATTATGTAGCCTTTTAAACTGATACTACCGATGTGTATCTACCGGCTTGGTAAAATATTAGGATCACATTGCTAAATTAAAATAGGATCTTACAAAATGACCAATAATTTGGTATATGTGTGTGCTTGTTTGTGTGGAGAAATTGTTAATGGGATATACACCAAATTGGTATTAAAAACCATTTTTCCAGGGCGCCTGGGTGGCTCAGCTCATTAAGTATCTGTCTTTGGCTCAGGTCATGATCCCAGGGTCCTGGGATTGAGCCCCGCATCGGGCTCCCTGCTCAGTGGGTACTCTGCTTCTCTCTCTCCCTCTGTGCTTGCTCTCTCTCACTCTCTCTCAAATAAATAAATAAAATCTTTAAAAAAAAATTTTTCCTATAATGAGCATGTATGACTTGTGTAAACAAAAGAACATTTTGTAACTGTCAAGGGTAGAGCTTTTGAGGACCTTGATTAGCGTAGTGACGGCAGGAATGGGAAGGCGAGTGTTGGGGACACAGTGCCTGTGGGCTCATATAACTTGGCCACTGGATATAAAGCCAGGTGACCCTGAATCGTAGTGCCACTAAGAGAAACCTGGGAGTCTTGGACGTAGCACACTGCTTCCTACATCTCGATTGAGGTTAGCAAGGGTGTTGTCAATGACTTGGGCAAGAAAAAATATCCTGGAGACCAGTCTGGCAAACCAGATCATCGAGTCCAATTACTCAACGCAAACAAACAAGTCACTGATGACATCCTCCGTTTCAGGGTCTTTAAGTAAACTGAGTCTACGAAGGGTACGTAGACATTGCAAAGGAGAAGGAAGGCTTAGCCTGGCCTTGGATGATGAGTCCTGGAATTGGCTAAAATACTGAATAAAAGATTCTTTAGAACTTTAGAGACATGACCATTTGGGACCTGTCGTCCTCTGGAAGTGAATGCTTTACCTCTGAAGTCTCGTGCTTCAAACTCGTTCCTCTGACCATGACATTACACCTTTCCACTTCTGTCCCTCTGCCTCAGGGTGGTTTCTTCCAACCCACTCAAGTCACCAGTGTTTTTCAGTTCCTCCCGGTTATTCATGTTACATATGTATGTGTGTATTGATATACGTGAATTCTCTTTCCCATATGCGTATAGATGTATATACGTGTATGTTTGTGTATATATATATACATCGATATATTTCTTTTTTTTTTTTAATTTTCTTTATTTATTTGACACAGAGAGAGAGATCACAAGTAGGCAGAGAGGCAGGCAGAGAGAGGAGGAAGCAGGCTCCCTGCTGAGCAGAGAGCCTGATGCGGGGCTCGATCCCAGGACCCTGAGATCATGACCTGAGCCGAAGGCAGAGGCTTTAACCCACTGAGCCACCCAGGCGCCCCCTACATCGGTATATTTCATGTGCTCACTCTGTTTGCCAAATATTTTGTTCTAAGCAACTTACGTGTATTATCCCTTTTAGTTCTTACTGCAGCCCTGTGATACAAACGCTATTATTATTTCTATTGTAAGATTAGGAAGCTGAGGGGTTAAAAGGCTATATAACTTGCCAAAGGCTTTTAGAGCTAGTAAAGGTAGAGCTGGATTCAAGCCCAGGTCTGTCTGACTCAGCCCTTTTAATTACTGCACGACGTCTGGAAAATTGTCAGGAAGATATGGACCAAATGTTCAGTAATTACGTAGTCAGGTTAGGGTTGGGGTACCCCCCCACTTTCTATGTTTGTTATTTTGTTTCGTTTAGATTTCTAACAGAAATGTATTATTACATCTTAACTACGAAAAAAATCTTTCAAATGACCATCAATTCCCTTATTCTCTTTGCCTTTGGCCAATCTGCTCTCCAGTTTTCCAAGACCAGATAAGCCTCCTCTCTGGCCTCGTTCCTGGAATAGCAAACATCACAGGTGGAAGCACATGACCAGACCGACTGACTCCACGACTAAGGAGTGAATTCCAGGGGCCATGGGGCTCACAGTTTCAGACGCCCTCAGGCAGAGCCCATGAACATCCCCCAGATTGTCACTCTCCTCAAGCTCTCTCTCACCCAAACTACAGCCATCTCTTTCCTTTTATTCTCCATCAAATATCTTAAAGGCGGTTTACACTCCCTGTCCTTGTATCTCCACTTGGACTCCTTACTGACTCTCACCCCTCTATTATGATGCAATTAGTTTTAGCAGTCACCACGCCTTCCTAATTACTGAGCTTCTTGACCCTTCCTTCTGTCTTCATTCATTCTATCTAATCAACAGTGTTGGTGATACTTACCTTTTAAAACCTCTTTTCTCTCTTGACTTCCGCAGCGCTTCTCTCTCCCATTCTCTATCCTCACTTTGACTAAACTCTCTGTTTCATTCACTAGCTCCTCTTCTCCTACTGTCCATGACTGTGATGTTCTTCAGAATTCTGTCTTCTACCTCTGCTTCCTCTGCAAACCCTCGATGGCTAATCCCATGCATTCCTAACATTTTCGCTTCCAAATAAATGACTTCTGCCCAGAGACTGAGACTGAGCTTCAGACTTGCGTAACCCATGGCCCAGGAGACGGTTGCACCCATATGTGCTAGCTCACTGTAGGGAACAAAAAGCTCATTTTGTAGCATTTGCTGATTTCTGTGGCATGAAATCCTCCCTGTGGCTGATTTCAAGCTATCGGTGTGAAGTTACTGAATACAGAGCTGGGAAGAAATGTGCACAGACGGCTTCTGAGCAGGAATAAGCCAACTCCACTTGCTTGGCCTCGTGTCCAAGGGCAAAGGCTCGCAAACATTTTTTTGACACAGGGTAGAAAATACATTCTGTGTCAGTTACCTATGTATATGGTGAAAACAAAGTTTCTGTGAAACAACACTTAACCTTATCACATGTGAAATACTTTAAAATCTGTCGTGTTCCATTTCACTAAAAACTATTTGTTTCAGGGCTCCTGGGTAGCTCAGTCAGTTAAGCATCCGACTCTTGATCTCAGCTCAGGTCTTGATCTCAGGGTTGTGAGTTCAAGCCCCTGGAGCCTACTTAACTATTAAAAAAAAAAAATTGTCTCAGCTCACCAAGTACATTTAGTAGGTCATTAATGGTTCATGACTCCCAGTTTAAAAACATCAGCCTCAGGTCTTTCAAACTCAGTGTATTCAAAATTGTATTTATTGTCTCACATTTCCAACCTGTTCCTTTCCCCAATTTTCCTTTCTCAATTAATGGCTCCATCACCTACCCAGGTTTCCCTAGCTGGAGATCTCAGGGCCATTTTGGACTCATCCCCCTGCTGTCTCCTTCACCCCTTGCTGATATCTCTTAAGTCGATCTTCCTATCTCAGTTCCCACCGTCGCTATTCTAGTTATACCATCATGACCTTTCACCCCAGAGCCTCCTAACTCATCCCTGGTTTTGTTTCTCCAATCTCAATGCATCTTTTTTTAGTACAAAATTGTCTTCCAGAAACCAGTCATGCTACTGCTCTGCTTACAAATGTCGATGGTTCCCCATTGCCCCAAGACATTTTTCATTCATTTAGAAAACATTTTGGCCAGAGTAGGGGGTGGGAGTGGGGAGGGAACTACTGTGTGCTAGGCTCCATATCGGATGCAGGGGAATAAAAATGACATAGACCCCATCCTTAAGGAGCTCATAGTCTAAACTCCATTGCATTACTCAGAAGACTCTGTTAGTTGTACCAACTTACCTTGTCATCCTTCCCTTCTGTGCCATCCTATCTGTACACCTGAGACATTGAGCTGACTGCTCAATGTCAAGTTCCCGAGGAATATCACTCACTTTAGGCCCCTGCGCCTTTGCTTATATGGTTCCGCATTCTGTTCCAGCACTCCACGTGCTCTTTCTTCCAGATGACCTCCTACTCATTCACAAATGCCACTATCTTGGGGAAGCTTTCCTGTTCACAAATTCCTATTCTTCAAAAATTTTAAATACTTAATCGCTCTAATCATGCACATGCTTCAAATTGTTCTGAAATACTAAAACAGAAAAACCAGGCCCTCCCACCTCAGCCCACCCCAACCCCAGTCCAGTTCCCCACAGATAATCCCTCTTAACAGTGTTTCTTGTTGGATTTCTGGTGACCTCCATGTGTTTCCAAAAGAATATGCTATACTATTATTTCTTGGTGTATCATCTTAGGAACTGGCTATCTAATTTCTAGTAGGAGAGTGAGCATTTAGCTCACAAACACACTGGCCCTATCTTTTCTCTTCCCTGAGCCTCCTGATAGAACTACATCTGTGTACTCGGGCCCTCTGCTGCTCTTTCCTCTGCAGAATTACTATGCATCCAGACCTTTACTTCTGTCCTACCAACTTAGACAGTATCGCTTGACTCTCAGTTTTCTAAAATGAGACCCTTAGGAACCCAACTTTCTGTCCACCCTGCTCTCCACTTCTACCTCCTTCTACCCACCGACCTTTACTTTTACATTTACAAAATTAATCATATTTCCTTTCTCTTGTATAATCATGCTTAATTCTACTTCGGCTTGCTTATAAGGTGATTCTAAAAGTTGAAAACCCATGAACAATGTTCCCACCATGAGATTATGTGATTATTGTTCCTTATAGTCTAGTGGAGAGCTCTGATTGTACTTTCTTCTCTGGGCCATTCAGAGAAGCATATTCTTGGATTTCTAGTTTAAATGTAGTCTCTGTGTTTAGCTACCACTCACTAGTTCAAAATCAATCTATTGTGAGCTGTGTCACACTAGTAGTATGCCTTTTCTGGGCATTTCCTCCCTTAGAATTCTTACTTTTAATTTACTAAATTTTAAATTTCATTTACTTAATGTTTTAATTTTTTTGTTTGCATTCATCACCATCTAAGAGCCTCAGGGGTTTCCAAGTTCCCAATCATACTTTCAGTTTTGTTGAATCCCATTTTCTCCTCCAGTTTATTATTTTTATCAGGATGGGTTAGCTTCCAGGCTAGGCCTAGTTATCATCCTGGAATTCCCTTGCTCTGTCATCTGTGTTGGACCCTCTTTTTCTTGGATTTTGTGCCTCGAGGACAGTTTTGACTTCTACCCTCTCCAAGGATAATTAATAACTCACTCCTCTGAATTTTCACAGTCCTGTGTCTACCTAATGGGACAGCACTTTGTGTTGTGATCTTCTTAGCCCGCAGGCCACAGTCTGAAATAGTAACTGGCATAAGGTTGGCCCTTAATAACACTATTTGAAAATACTATGAAGCACATTATTACCATTTAATCCAATATCTTGATTGAGGGGAGAGTCATCAGTTTTGCTTATATTGAAGAGGTATATAAGCACTGCTATGTTGATGGGAAACAGGAGTAAGAAATAAGAAATAGCTCAACAAAGAATCAACTTATAAAAACAAGTACGCAGGGATGCCTGGGTGGCTCAGTTGGTTAAGCGGCTGCCTTCAGCTCAGGTCATGATCCCAGGGTCCTGGGATCGAGTCCCACATCGGGCTCCTTGCTCGGCAGGGAGCCTGCTTCTCCCTCTGCCTCTGCCTGCCACTCTGCCTGCTTGTGCTCTCTCTCTCTCTCTGACAAATAAATGAATAAAATTTTAAAAATTATTACTACATAATATTAAAACAAAATCCACATCAGACCCACTTTTTAATCTGTATGTCCTTGAAAATTTGCCTTTCTTGCCGCGCCTCAGTGGCTCAGTTGGTTAATCAACTGCCTTCGGCTCAGGTCATGATCCCGGAGTCCCAGGATCGAGTCCCAGGATCGAGTCTCAGGATCGAGTCTCAGGATCGAGTCCCACATCGAGTCCCACATCGGGCTCCCGGCTCTGTGGGGAGTCTGCTTCTCCCTCTGACCTTCTCCCCTCTCATGCTCTCACTCTCTCCCTCTCTCTCTCAAATAAATAAAATCTTTTAAAAAAAAAGAAAATTTGTCATTCTTTTGAAATGTGAGGCCCCACTGTTCATTAATTTCACCAGACTGGGGTTGCTAGATAAAATAAAGGATGTCCAATTAAATTTAATTGCATAGAATATACTTACACATACTTATATATAAGGTTTTTTTTAGCTTTTTGTTGTTTATCTGAAATTCAATTTTAACTGGGTATCCTGTATTTTTATTTGCTAAATCTGGCAACCCTTCATTGGGCATTTTCTCAGGGCACTAACCTGCTTACTGCCAACCACTGTCATCCATCAGAGAATCTGGTCTGATTTTGATGGGGAAAGCACAGAGCTGGCATTGAAAGAAACAAACAAAATATATCTTACCCGCCTTCTAAACCTGCTTCCAAAGCCAGCCACCTTTACAGGTGTGATGCTGAGTCTTCAGCTTCTTCATCTGGTCTTAAGGTCAAAAAGAGGAGGTCCTTAGAGATCTCTTAAGTAGGGCAAAATGTACCTTTTACATTAATATTCATATTACATTAACATCACAGGAGGTTAGCCCAGGAAGTATGGAGAAATGTCATTAGGCCGATACAGTTTTATTTAAATTTTCATCTATCGTTAGGTTTAAATAAGTCACTGCCTCTTTAAGGACAGTGATACTAGATAACAGCCTGAATGTTCCCCAGGTGCCCGCTCTGTCCTAGCATTTCAGCCTATGACTGTTGTATTTTGATTAGCTCCATTTTACTGATGAGGAAACTGAGAAGCAGAAAGGATTAAAAAAAAAATAAAACAAAAAAAAAAACTGGCCCAAGTCATGCCACTAAGTGCGAGAAATGGGCTCTAATCCATGCCTTGTTTCCACGGAGTTCTCAGAATAAAAGTAAAAATAAATTTCATCTGCAGTTCCATCGCCTCACCCAAACCCAAAAACCACTATTTAAAAAAATGCAGAACTCTCTTAAGTCTGCCCATGAATTTCCAACTATTTTCCCCGGAGTCTCTAAAAGAAGCTTTAAACGAATACGTTTTAATGAGAAAGTGGATCGAGGAGAAAGCATTGGAAAACGAAGGAGGGAATTTCAGTTAAGTACCGAGAAACTGGATTAAACTGAGTTATGAGATTGCCCCTTCTTCCATCATTTCCCGTCGGAAATGTCCTTCTGATCTGTCCGCCCTGCAGCTCCACGTAGAAATGAAACCGCCACAGCGGCAGGCCTTCCAGCCCCCGGCCCAGCGCACGCATTTCTGAGACGGGGTCTAACGCACCGGGCACGGAATGGAGGCCTGGGCACGGTATTTCAGATGACACGTGGAAGCGGCGTAACTGGAAAGTTGGGAGGACACATCAGGTTGGCTTGATGCGGAGTGGAGCAGGGAACAGAGCTGATAGGAATGGAGTCCAAGATAAATCGGGGGGCACAGCAACCGCCCCCGGCACGTTGGGGTCCACCCCGGGGCGTGTTAAGTTAGCCGGAGGGTGTGGGTCGCGCGACCACCCCTGGGGAGGGTGCTGGGTGCGCCTGAGCGCGCCGGCGTCCCGAGTGCCTCTGCCCGCGGAGGCCGGTGGCCACACGCTCCTCCCCGTCCCTCCTCCCGCGGCGCCGGGGCGGCCTTGGAGGGCCAAGCAGAAGCGCAGCCCACCCACCCGCCGCGCGCCCGCGGGGACTGCGGCTGCCAGAGGCCCGCAGCGCTGGCGGCGAGGAGCGGTCGCGGTCGGCGCGCTCCGGTCCGGGGGCCCAGGTTCCGGCGAGCAGCTCACCGCAGTACCCGGGTGAGGAGGGAGCGCGGGGCGAGGCGGGAGGCCGCGGAGGTGCGGGGCGCGCTGGGCTTGCGCTGGAGCCGCTTGGCGCGGGAGGACGGCGATGCCGGAGCATGGGGGCCTGGGGGGCTGGAACCGCACCACCTCCTGCCGGGATCGGGGGGCCGACTCGCTGTATCTGCCCCCTCGCGACGGCGCTGGGTTCTTTGCGGGGAGGGTGACGGAATTCGAACCCGGTTCTTTTCAAATCTTTTCCCGAGGAGGCAACCCTAACCCAAGAATTCGGTACCGAGGGGGAATCCGGTCAGGGAAACAGGGAACACGGGGAGATTTCTTATCTCTAGATCTCCGCTGGAACAAAACAAACAAAGGAACACCTCTCTTTGCGGAGTACTGCATTTTCTGGAGCCCAGTTCAGAGTAGCTGTTGTACGACCAGAATTATAAAAACAAAGCACTCCTTCTGTTGTGCTCGCTTGCTCCGCACATCCCAGAGCTCCCCCACCGCGGCTCGGAGAAGATCGTGCCTGCTCCATCCGGAGTAAAGGGGAAGCTTGCTGACAGAAAGTCAAACAAAATTTGGCAGCAGAGAACCTTGTCTTCCCCATCACACTCGGGAGTTTGTAGAAGTTTCTAGCTCCCTAAACGAAAAGGTCAGGGTTGCATTCAGGCCTGTGGTTCTTGGGGTTGCTGCAGAGGTGATGAGGAAGGAGAACGCAGAGGTGTGTGGGGCTCATAAAGGGGAGCTTGTCGGTGTTTTTGAAGGACACAGAAGCTTGGGTTTAGGAGAGATTTATGTGAACAAATCAGTCTTGTGCAAATTACCTTGGACCCAAGTGAGAACCCTGAGCTGGGAGACGGGTATTTTAAGTAGGAGCTGGGAAGTATATTCCAAGTGTTGACAGTCCCACAAGGCTCTGGACCAAATCTTGGGCTCCCTTGCCACTCAGGGACCAGGGCATTAATTATGGGCCACCCCAAGGTGTGGGTGAGCTGCTGGTGCCCCAACGGATTTCCTCACACTGGGAATTCTGGCAGTCCCCTAGAAGCTGCTGAGAGATCCCACATCCTTGGCATTTTCCCCCTTGCACTTATTGCACATGGGCCCTGAGGGTTCCTTCCCTTTCCCAGATGTTCCTGCAGGAGCTGCTGCTGTGGGCTGCCGGCCTGGTGATGCTCTTCCTGGAACTGGGCCCTTTGTGCTCAAGGCTGACACCCTGGGGGGCGGTGTGTGTGTGTGTGTGTGTGAGGGATATTGATCTGGTTCAACCACGCATTTTACAGTTGGGAAATCCCGTCTGAGGTGTGATAAGGGCTTGCCCAGCACCCCACGGCTTTCCTGAAAACAGACCCCTCCCTGGGCAGCTGTTTCCTCATTTCCTCTCCATTGGATGTCTGTGCTGTTTGAACGTCAGCAGTGAGGAATATGCATTCCCTACCCAGTGGGGTTTCCTGGCTAATACCCATTACCGTGCCTGAGACTCTCATCATAGACCAGTAAGGAAAGTGCCAACTTTCCTGACCAGGAGCGGGGCCCCTTAGGAATGTCAGCTGGAGTTTAGGAATCTGTGTTCCTTTCAGTGACACTCCAGAAAATGGGTATTTCCTGGAAAGGAAGGTGATCATCAGGTTATTTATACCCTGGTTCATCTTAAGCCCCATCTGATAATTGGGGAGACAGACCTCTTGGGACACTGAGAAATTTCCATGAAAGTGAAGCACCGAAGAGAAAGTATTGAGTGAAGAGCCCCCGAAGGGAAACATCTAGTTGTAAGATCGCATCGCCCCAGAATTCTGAGGAATCTCTGTATTTTGAAGGACTGGGCAGCAGGTTCTTACTGCTTCTTTCTACGACGTCAAGCACCTGTTATATACCGTCACTGTCATATACCGTCACTGTCATTTGCTCTGTTTTGCAGGTGTGACTCTAACACACTAATAGAGACAGTCTTTTTTTTTTTTTTTAGAGACAGTCTTAATATATATAGGCTTGTAGTTAAAAAAAATAAAAAGAAAGAAAGAAAAAACCTTAGCAGTGGAGGAGAAAGAAAAAGCCTGCTATTAAGAATCAATACCGATTGGATTAAATGGGATAGTTTTGTTCATTCCTTCATTGACTTCAAGAGATATTTATTGAGCACCTACTATGTGCCTGGCACTGAGCACAGTGCAGTGAGTAAGACAGATATGGTCTCTGTCCTTATGGAGTCCACGTTCCAGAATTGAGGGATGAGCAAGGCAAATCCAGATACTGCTAGATGTTTTGGAGAAAAGGAAACACCTCTGGTAGAGTACTATGATTTTTGTGTGTGTGTGAGAGAAAGACATGAGAGAGAGAGAGAAAGGTGGGAGGGCCCCAGCTTCTTAGATTGGGTTTTTTTTCTTCTAGATTTTATTTGTTTAATTGAGAGAGAGAGCACGCATGAGAGCAAGCAGGGGAAGGGCAGAGGGAGAGGGACAAGCAGGCTCTGCACTGAGCCATAGAGTCCGAGCGGGCTCAATTCCACAACCCCAAGTTCATGACCTGAGTCGAAACCAAGTGTCAGACGCTTTAACGAACTGAGGCACCCAGGTGCCCCTTATATTGGGTTTTAAGAAGAGATTTTTCTTTTTTTCTCTCTCTCTTTTTTAAGATTTTATTTATTTATTTGAGAGAGAGAGAGCAAGAGCGGGGAGGAGGGGCAAAGGGAGAGGGAGAAGCTGACTCCCCACCGAGCAGGGAGCCCGCTGTGGGGCTCGATTCCAGGGATCATGACCTGAGCCAAAGGTAGATGCTTAGCCCACTGAGCCACCCAGGCGCCCCCTAACGTGACATTTTTCTGAGAGATGACCTTGAGATGAGCCCCCAGAATGCTGACAGATTGTTCTGGTGCAGGGACCCACAATCACACAGCCCCGACACCAAGCTCAGTGTGTTCCAGGCATAGTCGGAGGGCAGTGTGGCTGGAGGAGTGAGGTTGAGGGCCAGGGGCCAGGTCACGCAGAGCCTCGTAGGGTGAGGTCCGCTGTCTGGACTTGAAGTGCAGTGGGAGGCCAAAGGCAGAGGCGTGACGGGACAGATTCAGATTCAGAAGAGCAGGTCACAGGAGGAAGAGAAGAGGAGTAAGCCTGCTTCCGGTTGATGATGGTGACCCAGCAGACCATGCTAGCAGTGGGTGGGCGGAAGCTGTTTCGGGACGTAGAGTGGGAAAGTCCTCTATGCTTCTCTCTCACATATCCCATCTACCTAGCGACATGACTTTGCTACATCTGGTCCACTCCTCCCATAAGAAGAATAAGCTAGTGATTACGCTCTTAAGGGTAACGTAAGACTTTATTACTACTATTTGCTAACGGCGTATAACTTTGGATTTCCTGTGCTTCGTTTTCAGAAATTTTATAATAAATGTAATTCTTTTCACTCAGTTTATTCTTCACAAGAAATTATGTTTCTTGTACACAAAATATATTTCGATCTGCTCAGAAGGTTGGAAAATCTTAAGGAGTTACCTACAAAACATACCATCTTAGAATGGAGGCTGGCTTACTTTGGGGAGCTGAATGTGATTAGGTAGAACCCCAGATAGACTATTTGAGTCTGGGAACTGGAATAAAAATTCAAAAGAAAGTTAGCACATTTGCCTTTGTCCTGGATACAGCCATACGCAGATATCTGAGGGCAAAGGTCTGTTGATAATTGAAAATCTATACGCAGCAGCAGAATTTCTGGAGAGGGCTGTGAACCAGAGTTGAATAGGGCTGTTTCCCTTAGTGAAGCATTCTCTCTCACAGGGGCTCTTGAACTTTCCCTGGCTGATCATCTACGAAGTTTGGGGGGGGTGGGGGGGGGGAAGAATGTTGCAGTTGTTTACCCTCGAGGGTAAGGATGACCTTCTCAGGGACAGGACAACTAACTGCCACAATGAGGCAACTCTGTTTCTCTTTCCTGCCTCATTTTGACGTGCAGCTGACGGGGAGGAGATGTGTCTGTGTGGAAGAAAATAGAGGTCCTTCCTCATTTATGCGGTGTGCAGTGGAGGCCTCTGCTCTTGGTGACTCGGTGGGCCCTGGTTATCTTCCCTTGCCAGACCCCATTAATGATTTACCGGCCGGAGCATCTGATATCGGCTTGAAGTGGCCCGTCTGATGATTCAGACTGCAGACAAAATATGATAGGGACTGTGGGATCTGTAATAGTCCCTTAGGATCGGGTGTGGTTGGGGCATCTTTAAGGGAGAGGTTATAGTTTCTCCTAGAGGCGCCTAATTATGTTGTTTGATTTATGTAATGTTTTGCAGTGTTGAATTGGCTGCTACCCTTTAAAAATCAGGAGATTTTACATAGAAATATGATTTTCCCGCTTTTCTTGGAAAAAAAAAATCTAGTAATATGGAGCTCTCAACCCTACAGACACACACGCGCGCGCGCGCACACACACACACACACACACACACACACACACACACACACACTACATGGCAACACCCGCTAGAACAGCATAGCGGTATTCTTTTCCGGATGGTCTCCTCTGACACAGTCCCCACCGCCATTTTGTCTGCTACTCATGTCCTGTTCAGCTCATTTGAGTTACCTGGCTGGCCCTCACAGGCTTCTGATCTGAAACCTCAGGCTTAAGTCTTCTAGTCCTGCCCGTCCATCCCCCTTCTACCCTCATCCAATGCAGGAATCCCTTTTTCAGGATCCTTGCTGGGAGTCCCCCGACGAGCTGTCCTCAAATGACCCTGTTGCCTTGTTCCCTCATCAGTCTGGTTACTGTTCAGTGGTTGTCCTTTTGAAGAAACTTCCAGTTGTGAAAGCCCTTACAACCTGACCAGGTCAGAGAGATGTGGTTTCACTGGTGTGGAATATACAGCCAGGCTTCCAGGATATCAGCAAACTGCCCAGTGGTCTTCGGTAACTTTTAACATTTACGACCTTAAAGCTAGAGAGGACACCAAATGTTGGGAAACTGGATGCAGAGGAGTTTCCGTTTCCAAAATGGGAGTAGAATCGATTAATTTTATTTGCAGCTGTTAAGGACTTTGGCTTATCAGTGTCTGTTTCATTCAGTTACTCTCACAACAGGGAACTGCCTCTTATTTTGCTTTTTGGACTCTGTCTCTTTTCTTAGGTTGTGAAATGATTACACAAGAGTTGTACTGACTGTGCCTGAGATAAGAGGCTTCACACACTTTTGCAGAAGTCGCTTGAGAAGTTGGACATTTGAGATAATGTCCAGGTGAAGTTTTGATTCTCTTAGCTAATATGGGAGGGAAAAAATAATATGAATAGAGCAGGTACTCTTTTCTCTTTCTGAGTTTCAATATTAGCAAGGATAAGGCAAGAATTTTAGTGGTGCTTGAACCCTTCTCATGACAGAGCACTCTCCCCACACTGTAAGGTATACATCACAACAGCCTGATTATTAAAAAGTTCTTCCTTGGGGCGCCTGGGTGGCTCAGTCGTTAGGTGTCTGCCTTCAGCTCAGGTCATGATCCCAGGGTCCTGGGATCGAGCCCCACACTGGGCTCCCTGTTCGGCGGGAAGCCTGCTTCTCCCTCTCCCTCTGTCCCTGCTTGTGTTCCCTCTCTCACTGTGTCCCTTGCTGTCAAATAAATAAATAAAATCTTTTTTTTTAAAAAAAAAGGAAATAAAAAATTCTTCCTTGTATTGACCAGGCATCCGCCTCCCTAACGCTGGTTTCAGAATGAATGAAATAAATATTTCTTCCTTATTAAACAAGGATATAGTTTCCCCAGTCTCCCTTTAGACGAGGGTTCCTGAACCTCAGCATTACTGACCTTTTTGGACCAGATGTTTATGTTGTGGTGTCCGTCTTACGCACTGTAGGATGTCTCGCAGCACCCCTGGTCTCAGCCCACCAGCTGCCAGCAGCAGTCCCCTCCCAGGTGTGACAATCAAAAATGTCCCCGAGCATTGCCAAATGTCTCCTGGGTGCCCTAGTTGAGATTCGCTGCTCTAGGACGAAGTTTAGCCGACTTGAGAAAGAAGTAAATCCTGTTTCCTTATCAAAGAAGGTAGAGATGCTTAAAGATACTGCTCATAGAAAAATGCATGAGGTCATTTACCTCTAATTAGGAACAGGAGTTTTCGCTAGATCCAGAGCCGGGGAAGGAACGGGTATGTAAAGTTACAGAGATCTTCACTTTCAAAATTACACCTTTCCGTAACTTTTGAATGTTTAAAGAGTGAATGTGTAACTCTAATATAAAAGAACAACAAGATATACTAAAACTTAAAAGAAGAAAAGTAATACATTGCTTAGAAATCAGGGCTGGAAAATTGAGAGTTTCCTGCCCTCATCCTATTGTAAAATACCCAAAACAGAAGATTTGTTCTTCGCTTTCATTCTGTAACTTTGCATGCAATTTTAGTTTTCTATTGCTGTTGTAATGATTTATCACAAACTTACTGTTTTTTTTTTTAAGATTTATTTGTTGCTTTTAGAGAGAGCGGTGGGAGGGGCCGAGGGACAGAGAAAATCCTCAGCCCAACTCCCTGCTGAGCTCAGAGCGCAATTCAGGGCTCGATCCCAGAACCCTGGGATCATGTCCAAAGTCAAGAGTCTGATGCCTAAATGCCGCCTAATCCAGGCACCCCACAAATTAATTGTTTTAAAGCAACACAACTTTATTATCTTATAGTTCCGTAGGTCAGAAGTCTAATACCACCTCACTAGGCTAAATCCTGGAAGCCCACCAGAAAGAATGCCCGAGACACAGTTTCCATAAAGGGCCCAGCGTTTTTTAAATTTTTTATATTTTTATTTTGTATTTTTTAGTAATCTCAGCACCCAGTACGGGGCTCAGACTTGCAACCCCGGGCTCAAGAGTCACATGCTTTGGCGACTGAGCCGCCGGGTGCCCCAGAAAGGGCCCAGTGTCTTCTTAGCATTCATGGGCAACACGAGATGGCAGGGGGTGCTGGACCTGAGAAAGGTTCCATTATATGGCCAGGCACCTGACCTGTCCACATGTGTCAGGGCTAAGGGGTGTTAGCTCTCTGAATATGATGGAGGAAGTAAGTGCCCACCACCAGTTATGCTGTGAATTCGTATTCTGAGCAGTTTTAATAATGGTGATGGTGACAACAGCTAGCAAAGCTGCAGAAGGTCCAATCCAACCAGTTCTTCCACTAGACCTACCCCCCACTCCCTTTCCCCTTCCCCGACCGTCCTGTTGCTTTGGTGTAGGTGGTCTCCGCCACCTCACACAGGCACAGGTGCGTGCTGGTGATGGGATGAAGGAGCCACAGGCCAGGAGCATCACTGGGCTTGGGCTCTTCCTATTGTTAGGCATTTGCGAACCCAGGGCAGCGGCCACCTTGCCTGTGCATCGCAGGGCTCCACAGAGGCACTCAGAGAACCTGGGGGCCTGCTGGGGACTGGAGTGTCCACTGCACCGAGCCCCAAGCTCTCAGCTATAGCTTGGCTCTGTACCCAAGGACCACGCAAGATGGTGCCCGATCTCCCGTCACAGGACCCTCTATGGCCACCCTCCCTCTTTCACTTTTAAAGACCCTAGTGATTACACTGGGCCCACCTAGATGATCCAGGATAATCTATTTCCAAGTGAGCTGATTAGCCACTTCAATTCCATCTGTAACCTTCATTCTCCTTTGCCAAGTAATGTTCTAGAGATTAAGATGTGGAGATTTGGGGAGGGCGGAGTGTTGTTATTCTGCCAGACTTATACTCCCGTTCCAAAAGTTCATCAGAAAGAATTTGAGGAACAGAGTCCTGGTGCTTGTGAAAGAGCCAATACTTTTCTCTTTACCAAGAACAGGAGAGATCCTCTTGCCAGGATTGGGATTGACACGGATTTACTCATCAGCTCTTGACAGAAATTCTGGACTCAAGAGTGGACATTTTGCCCACTATTTTGGTTTGTCTTTTGTTTCAAAAAGGAAATGATGCCTGATAAGAATTTACTAGTGACCGGGGAACAGAGGGTTAGCAGAAGTCATGGTATTACATAGAGATCTCAGCTGAGATTTGAAGAGCGAGTAGGAAACTGAGGCTTGAGGGATAGATATTAAGTACACAGACGAAACAACAATATCAACTTTTTTATAAAGTAATCTCTACTCCCAGTGTGGGGCTTGAACTCACGACCCTAAGATCAAGAGTCACGTGCTCTCCTGACTGAGGCCAACCAGGTGCCCCCAGAAGGGATCAACTTTTAAATGGACTGTAACAGAATGTGTTCTCTGAGTGCTCTTTAAAGGTCTTGTTGATCTGCCAGGATGATATTCTATCTAGTGGTCAAGGAGTCAAGCTCGAAGAAAACGCTTTTCAGGTTTTATTATTTGAAAGAGTACTGATTTTTTAAAGTAAATATTCTCATCGATTTAAAATAATGGAAAAGAGAAAAGTAGAAGGAAGGATTAAAAATTACCTTTCATTTCTAACTACAAACTCTTCAAAAAGGGGGAACTTTGTAAATATTTGTTATTTCTTTTATATATTTTGGGTCTTCTTGTTCTTATTGTTGCCCCCACCACACACACTCCTTATTCTTCGTCTTTTATGTATCTGAGATCATGGATAATCATGTTTATTCTCTACATAACATTTTACTTAATATTAAACATAAACACTCTTCATGGTCATACGAACTCTACTAAATATTCTTTTAAAATTATTTACTAGTAGTAAGGCAATATGTTTGGCTGTAACAGAAAATGTGAAATGGTATGGGAAAATTACCGTAATTCTGTCACTCTTATTATATTAATAGTCTTTTAGGGTGAATTTTTACACAGCAAAACTCTTTAATCTATTTTCAGTTAGAATTGCATAGTAAACTGTTTTCTAAGTCATAATGAACTGTTTTGTAAATATCATGTTAATAACTGAATAAAATCCCATTGATGATATTCCCTTATTGTTTGAGGTTCTGTAGGGTTTCCCTGTGTGTGTGTGTGTGTGTGTGTGTGTGTGTGTGTGTGTGTGTGTATTGGCTCTCATAAATAGAATTGGAATGAACACCAATAGTGCATTATATTTTTAGGATTTTTCTTCCCCGTGAATATGACTTTGTGTGTGTGCTGATCTTAGAAATGAAATGAAAAGGTCAAAGGATATGGACCATTTATGGCTTGCCTGATTGCCTTCCAAAAGTCAGGGTACCTATCTATACCCCCACTAGAGCCGCCGACTACGCTTTGGTAAATTTCACAGAGTTCAAAAATATATAAGTCCGTGTTCCCCAGCTTTTTGTTTACCAGTTACTGATCTGTCCGGCCAGACATGTCTTTCTCCATGAAAATGTTGTATTGGCTGCTGGTGTCAGTAATGAACCTTCAAACATTGTGATTAGTAACGTTGCCGTACAAAATGTTTCAGGGTCGTCACCTTGGATTCTCCAGTTGTAAATGTCCAAAGTCAATATTATACTTTTCCAGGCCCTCGTTTGTAAATACAAATACAGCTCCAGCTAACTCAAATCCTGCAATTGAGTAAAAGGTCCTTTTCTGTAGAAGGAGAACCATGGGAGTTAATAGACTTCTTATGAATTCTCCCTCTGTGTAGGGGTTCAGAGGCCTCCCTTAGTCACCCTCTCAGACATCTCAGTGGCCATCGGAAGTTTAAAGAAGCCAGTGTCCGAGAAAGCCAGGGACTAGTAGCCGTTGATAGTAGTCCTTTGTTCAGAAAAGCAAGAAGCACTATTTTCATTTTACTAATATGGGAAATGTTTGGTCATATTGATCTAAAATGCGCAATACTCCTATAGAAGATTGGTGATCGCTTATAATAAAATCACGTGAAACAGCCAAACAGCTTTACCTGAGAAATCAAGCTAGAGAAATGGATTGAAAACCACGCAAATATGTTGTGAAGGCACATAGGACTGTGAGACATTTGAAAAGGTGAAAGGTATTGGACCTTTCCCGGGAGCAGCAGCTTCAACCTATTTGGGGAAAGAAGATAGATAAGCTATTTCAGTGTTAAGAAGTGACCCATAAATTAATCAACACATGAGGGTGTGGAGTGAGATTGGTTTGGGGTGCTGAGGAGGCCCTGGGGGGAGTTACCATGAAGGAGATCAGGTCCTCTGGTCCTCCTGACTGAGGAGGAATGAGGCCGGAGCCTGGGGCTGAGAGCTGGTCATAGAGAGGAGAGGGTGAGCTGTGGTCTGGAATTAAATCGAAGGCAGAGAGAAAGGCCTTCACTTACGGCCTCCTCTGGGTAAAATGCTTCCTTCTCCCCATCGACTCAGATCAATCTGCTAAGGATCCTCCTCCCGCAAGCATCAGCTCCTGAATGACCTGTCCTGGGAGGGCGTTCCACGACTTTGGGCATTGTCCACCCCCTGGAATCAACCATCCACCTTCGTGTCCACACACAACCCACGTTTATCAAAACATCTCAAACCCCAAACTGTATTTTAAAAATTCCCCGGTTCTCTCCATGCCTCCTCAGCACTCCCTCTCCGGCTGCCCCTCCCCCGCCCAGGGGATGCTTGGCAAAGTCTGGAGACATTTGTGTTTGTCACAACCCTGGGGTCGGGGGGAAGGTGCTGCTACTGGCTTCTGGTGCATAGAGTCCAGGGACGCTGCTAACTATCGAGGACAGTGCCCAGGAGAAAGAGTGACCTTGTCCCACATGTCAGTGTGGACAGGATGAGGAACATGGCGGCGTGGGAAGCCCGCACTGCCCATGCTGCCTGGGCCCCTCGGCAGGGTAAACCCACCAACTTTGAGGTCACGGGCTCTTTTCTTTCTCAGAACGTAGTCTCTAGAGTCTAGTATATTTTGTTCCCAGTGGATCTAAGCTGGTTCCTGGTGAAGAAGGGGAAAGGGACACGCACCGAGAGCTGGTGTGTTTGGCACGATGCTGGCTTGTTCCCTCACCTCATCAGCCTTATGACACAGGTAGCGTTCATTCCGCCTCATCAGCTGGGAGATCTAGATTTCAGAGGTGCAATGACTGGCCAAGCTGATCCTTCTGATTATGGGCCCAGGCCTTTCCTCTTGTCCTTGTCCACAGCTTGATCGGATCCCATGTTCCCCGCAAAAGCCCAAGTGCACCTGCCATCCAGTGTTGGGCTTGCTGCTGTTGCAAACCTGATGACCTAGTGACCAGGGGACAAGGTGTTGTGATCCCAGCTTGACCACTGATTTGCTCTGTGGTTCCAGGCAAGTTTTTTTCCCCTTTGGGGCCCTCAGTTTCCCTGTATATAAAACAAGGGGATTAGATTAATTGGTGTCTCATGGTTTCATCAGAACTGGACGTAGGTTATGTTCATCTTAAAAAAAGTTATTTCATTTTTTAGACAGAGAGAGAGCATGAGCGGGAGGGGCAGTGGGAGAGGGAGAGAGAATCTGAAGCAGGCTCCATGCCCGGTGCAGAGCCCTATATGGGGCTCGATCTCAGGACGCTGAGATCATGACCCGAGCAGAAACCGAGAGTTGAACACTTAACAGACTATGCCACGCAGGCGCCCTGTGTTTGTCTTTATCTGGAGCACGAAACCAGGCATCTTTGAAGCATATTATTCTCTTTCATTTGTCATCCTACAGCTCAAACCTCCCTCTTCTCCCCATCCCCTGACACTCTGAAACTCTCTTAAAAGCCTGTGAATTATCCACAGACACGCACCCTGGGGCAAATAATACATTATGTGTTAATTAAAAAAAAAAAAAAAAGCCTGTGAATTGTGTAAGACTGATGATTCACAGACCTGTCCCCCTGGGGCAAAAAATACATTATATGTTAATTAAAAAAAAAAAAAGCCTAGTGCAATGCCTGGCTTATAGGTACTAACTCGAAATTGTAATACCCACAAATGACTGATTTTTTTTTTCAGAAAAAATACCTACCCTAGATTTTCTTTTTTTTTTTTTTTTAAGATTTTATTTATTTATTTGAGAGGGAGACAGCAAGAGGGAGAGAGAGAGCTCACAAGCAGGATGAGGGGCAGAAGGAAAAGCAGGCTCCCTGACTCGGGGCTCGATCCCAGGACCCTGGGATCATGACCTGAGCCGAAGGCGGCTGCTTAATCAACTGAGCCAGCCAGGCACCTCTACCCCAGACTTTCAAAATGAAACAAAGCACACCTTTCTCCTAAAATTATTGCTTCAAAACAAAGCCTCAAATCATATTATCTCTGAACTGGGCCAGAAATCTCTAAGGGTCCAGCTTCTTTCTGACAGGAAGCATCTGTTTAGATTTTGTTGCTCAAGGAAAGAGCTAGGGTTTTGTTGTTTTCTTTTATTTTTCTTCCTTCTCAAGCAGTACATGTTCCTCACTGACAAATTAGCAAAACACATGTTATAAAGAAGGCTAGAATCCTACCACTTAAATATAACCACTGAGAACATTCTAGCTTTATAGTCATCTAGACTTTTTTTTCCACTCGTGTATAAACATACATCTTTAAATGAAAACAAGAACATATGATACTGATAGTTTCTAGTTGTATACCTCCCAGGGCTGGGCTTGTTGATCAAGTCTCCGAAACCTACCAGTCATTTGAGTCAGCAAATCACTTCGAGCCTCAGTGTTCCTAACTGTAAAATGGGGGTAATAGTACCTAAACTCTACTCCTTGTTGCGAGGACTAGCGATAACATTATGTACACAGCTAGACAGAGCTGGCGCATAGTAGGTGATCAAGGACGGTCACTTATACCTCATTTCACCTTTTTAAATTTCTTAACTAAACCAGGAATCAAGTTTTGGATTCAGAAGGTCTGAGTTGCAGTCAAAATACTTCTTTGTCCATCTTTAGGAGTTTCTGCTGATATTCAAGCAGCCAAAAACCAAAGCCAGCAAGTTGAGATGCTGGGAAACCAATCCCTGAGTCTCTTCTCGGATGCCTGTGATATGTTAATCAGGAACACCGGTCGATACTTCCGGAAGCATGCTTCATCAAGTTCTCCTCTGGGTCTACGGCGTTCTCATTCAGGCTATTAGATAATGTAAAACTGATTGGAAATGCGTATCAAGATCCTCTTTGCTATTATTTCTACAGCTTTTTGTACAACATCACTAGTTTAATTTTAAAAGACTTCTTGTCCAGAATTGCCTGTTTCACTGTTAAAACTCCTGAAAGAGGACTGGCTTCTATTGTTCCAAATATCGAGGCAAAAAAATGGTTTCAAAAAAGAACAATTTTCCCATTTTTGATTTTATTTTTTAAAAGATTTTATTTATTTTTTGTCAGAGAGAGAAAGGGTGCACAGGCAGGGGGAGGGGCAGAAGCAGAGGGAGAAGCAGACTCCCCACTGAGCAAGGAGCCTGATGCGGGACTCGATCCCAGGACCCTGAGATCATGACCTGAGCCGAAGGCAGATGCCAACTGACTGAGCCACCCAAGCGTCCCCCCAGTTTTGTTTTTAGTGATGAGAAGAAGTTGCATCTCCAGAAGAGAACTGTTTGCATCCCTTAAGTATTGTCTATTACCTTGCTCTCTCAAACACAGAAATTACATCACAACCTATACTCTGAATAATTCAGACTCGTAGTTCATAGACTGTCTCTTCCCTGCAGGGCTGAATGGTAGAGTGCAGCCTCGATCGATCTGTGCGGAAGCTGGGCGGCCGGGGGGGCTGGGGTAGCCAGGGTGGGTTACTGCCCACAGGATCGGACTGGAAGGACTTTGCAAGGCCTTTTTTTCTCCAACGCATTTCTTCCCAAAAGTTTATGATTCTTTCCTTTAGAGTAAATTTTCAGGGGCTTTGATAGAATGCCCCCAGGAGACCTTGGCTAAAAGCAAGGGCTGTTACTCAGAAGTGAATGAGGAAGGCCTCATGAGCAAACCAGAACCTCTTAGCAGCTTGTTAGACTAGGGAGCTGTTACCTTGAGAAGCCAAGTAAGGAGCTGAAAGGAGGAACATTTCCTAAGTCTTGAGAAGCAGGGGGTAGAGGACAAGAGGTACCCCAAACCTTAGGAGGGGCCTAGCAGGCTGCGGAGGCGAAGAAGGCCAGTGAATACAAAGTTCCCCAAGAAATGTAGGAGAAATGCTAATTACAGTGCTTAGGGGTTGTTAGTGCCCTTAATTAAACCTGTAGGATCTATTCAGCAGAACTACCTATGGACAAAGGGGATGATGGTCAAGGATGTCTTCCTGTTCCTGTCTCAGGGTCTTGATTGATGCACTAGCTTTTATTTCTTTAACATTTATTTATTTTTTCTTTTTTTTATTCTTTTTTTTTCTTTAACATTTATTAAGCAACTACTTACCTAGGGGCAAGGTAGGCCGGTAGCAATGCAAAATGAGTATGCTAACATTTGCATTTACCTACATGCAAAAACACTGTTTTCTGTATATTCATCATTTAACCTTAGGTTATCGTTATCTTCAGCCCCATTTTACAGATGAGGAAATGGGCTCAGGAGGATTCCATAGTTTGCAGGGGGTTACACTGCTAGCGTCAAGGTGAAGGGTCACACCCAGGCAGTTGGGCTCTGGGCCCTGAAACCAAGTCATTGACCCCTACGCACTTCGGTGCCTGGAGAAGTCAGCCCTGGTGTGAAATCATCTGGGCATGTGTTTCTGGGCTCCCTGGTAGCCCACACCAAAAAGAAGGTGGGATCCTTCCTCCTCATTCAAGAAGTATCTCCGAGTACTCGCTCTCTACTGGGCCCTTTGTTACGTTATAACAGTAAGTGACCCGTGAGACCAGCCCCTGCCCCGGAGGAGCTCCCAGGCCACTGGGTGAAGCAGTTCTGTCAACAGAGCCTTATATCAGAGGCGGCAGAGTGCCCAGGTGGAGACCCCTATAGAGCGCCGTCAGAGCCAAGGGGGCGGCCTTCCATGCGGCTGGTGCCTCCATGGCCTGACTCTGCCCAGACCCAGGAGCCTCTGCTCGCCACGGTGAGCAGCCCCTTCTTATCTGGGGCCCTTGAGGAGCCAGGCCCAGAGAAGGCCTCCTTTCTTGACTGTAGGGAAACTTTGGTGATGATTGTCCACTGCTTTGGACCCCGCCGTCTAGCCACCAGCAGGGGCCAGTCTTGGCACAGCTTCCCCTCCCCTCAGAGCACACCGGCCTGAGGCAGCAGTGGAAGGCAGGGCCTTCTGGGGCGCTGGGAAGGTAGAGGAAAGAGAGGGATCTGATTTGGGTCCTTCTATCACTCAGTACGCGGGGGTCAAAGAAAGAAGGCCTGCCCTCCAGTCCTGCCTGCAGATCATGACCTTGTGACTTCAGGCGGGAGCCGCAGCCTATCTTCCATTGCTCTTCTTCTCCCAAAATGAAAAATGCGGGGGTGCTAAAATTTGTTTCTCTCTTATGTCCACTAAACCTTTATTCCCACTACGTTTCGTAAAGAATCTGTTACAGCACTCACCACAATCGTTTGAAGGTCTCTCATCTCACCCCGCTGGAATTTTGCAGGTAAAAATCACATCTATTTTAAAAACCTTTTTTAAAAAACATTTCGGAAATCTTTTTATCCTGAGCATAGACTGACACGTTGGCGTTCTGAAAATTGAGTACATGAATACGTGAACAAGTGAATGAATGAATGAGGCAGCCAATCATTAAATTATTTAGAGGGTTACTACTTTGAGGACGAGATCAGACAGCCCGCATGATAGGCTGGTGAGAATCTCTAAACGAATAGTACTCTCTGGGCACCTGGGAGGCTCAGTTGGAAGAGCGTGCAACTCTTGATCTCAGTGTCATGAGTTCGAGCCACACATTGAGAGTAGAGTTTACTTAGATTAAAAAAAATAATAATAATAAATAAATAAATAAATAAAAGTAATAAATAAATAGTACTCTTTTCATTTCATTGCAGCAGTTTCCAAATACTACATTCGGGGCATGGCTGTGTTGGGATCCCTCAGGAACTAAAGTGCAGATGCTCAGACATGCTTAAAGATTATGAGTCAGTAGGTCTGGGGTAGGACTCAGGAATCAATCAGTACACTCTTTTTTTTTTTTTAGGGCATGAGAGCTTGAGCGGGGGGTGTGGGAGGTGGGGACGCAGAGGGAGAGAGAGAATCTCAAGCAGCCTCCATGCCCAGCTTGGAGCCCGACTGGGCTTCGATCTCAAGACCCTGAGATCGCAACCTGAGCCAAAATCAAGAGGGGGATGCTTAACCAACTGAGCCACCCAGGGGCCCCAGACAGTATGTACAAATGTTCCCCGAGAGCCACTGTAGCTTGCATGAGGTCAGGGTGGGAACTCTGGTGTGCCATCTCACCCGGCCCTAATTCTGCCCTACTTCACTCTGAGGACCGCAGGCGACGGCAGCGGCACAGGTCTGTCGGGAAGCATGGGGAGGGCAGAGCACCCCAGTCCTGCTTGGAGGATTTGGGGAGGCCTTTCCAAACTTGGCTGTCTCTAACTCTTCCTGAGGTTGTTACAGGGATGACATCACAAACACCAAGGAGCTGTGACCAAGCTAACTTCCTTTGGGTTAGTGTGATGTTCCTGAAAAATCTCTGTTGACCTCCTTGTGTGTTTCACTTTGCCTTCCTTTTTCCTCATCTTCGTCCCCCATGATTTTCCAAATGACCGAATGACACTCCTCTTATTCAGTCATGGGCTGTGAGCACCATGGGTGGAATTTTCTCAAGCCCTCTGCTCATGTCCCTGTAAATACTTTCTGTGGAGGATGTTATTTGATGAAAAACCCAGTTGTGACGGTCTAACAGTAGGGGAGTGCTGGAGGCTGGTGAGCAGAGAGCCTGACCTTGGTACTTTGGTTCAACTTCTTCTGTTGCTTATTTGGGAAACTCAGTAGCTGTTTCTTTGGATTCATACACAGTACTCTGCGGTTTCCAAAGGTTCTGGCCTGTGGCTCCAAATATAAATTAGGTCAAGAACAATGAGACAGACACTCATCTCTTTAGAGAACAATTTCTAACTCTTTATTAAGTCCTCTTCTCAATCCAGGAAGTTCCTGAACACGATAGCATCATTGAAAGAATTGTGTTCATTAACTTCAGAAGATGATCATTTTAGGGGGAAGAGAAATCAGGGCTACCCACAGTTGCCGTGTTGCTGTTAAAAGCAAGGACTCAGATATTCTGGGTTCGAGCCCCACCTCCAGCCCTTGCTAGCTGTGTGATAAGGACAAGTCAAATTCTCCTTGCCTCAATTTCCTCATCAGTACAATGGGGATAATTAAAACTCCCTCACCGATTGTTTAGTGATGACTGAATAAGATAGCCTGTCCCAGAAACTGAAAAATGCTGGGCCCATAATAAGCTTCCAAGTGTTGGCAACATTTGTTATTTATTTAGTGAACAAACTTTTTTTAAAAAAGTATTGCATTTATTGAGAGAAAGCGAGAGAGCGAGAACAAGGGGAGGGACAGAGGGAGAGGGAGAGAATCTCGAGCAGACTCCATGCAGAGGGCAGAGCCCCACATAGGGCTTGATCTCACGACCCTGAGATCCCAACCTGAGCTGAAACCAAGAGTTAGACACTTAACTGACTGTGCCATCCAGGCGCCCCCTGATGCTACTCTCTTTAACCAAATCAGAGTGACCAGGAACCTCCTATGACTGCTAGAAGTGTGATTTCTATGCTCTACATCTGGCATTACCAAGGATTTTGCCTCCCTGATGCCTTTCAAAAACCCAGCTCAGACAATGCACGTTGCATTGCTTCCAGGTGCTTTCCTCCCTTAGCAATATATAAAGTCGTGTCGCTCGTACCTTAATCATACTGATTTGTCAGCCTATTGAAGTCCTCTTTATTGCATGTTTTTTTTTTCTTTTAATAACCTGCCTTGAAGAAGGTTAAGCTGAAACCACTGCTCAGCTTCCAAGATGTTACCACGCAAAGTGCATGTGCTTTTCTGCCTCTGCAGCTGCCTCGCACTGGTCCATCCTATTGACTGGCAAGACCTAAATCCTGTTGCCCATATTAGATCATCAGGTAAGAGGTCTTTTTGTTCAAGGGCTTGAGCAACTGACCCATTGCCAGACTCGACTGGCCCCAGAGCAGTTGCACGTGTGGACTTCTAACCAAGTTTTATGACAAAGAGGCTCATGGAGACCTGGTGATCTCCTGGGGCAGGGACAGAGCCTCCCTTTCTCCTCTCTCCAACCGAAACTGAAGAAGCTCCAGTCTTCTTCAACATCACGACGGCAGGACAGAACCAAGGTGAGGCATTTTCAGGCAAACCGGAAGCTCAGCTCGCAACCACTGCGGAGAACTTCCTCAACCCAGCTCCTTGTCTCTCTCACCGCCGTAACCCGCTCCCACGCAGACACAGTGACACAACCCCCCTGGGGTTCCCAAAACCTGCTCCTGTGGAGGGGGAAGGACAGGCAGTTGTCTTAATCAACCAATAGGTGTAGTCCTGGTTCGTACGAGGAGGAGATGTGAAAAAATGGCAGTTTAGGGTCCTGGGGCCCAGAGGGAAAGAGTGTTTTCGCTGTCATCACAAGGAGAGGAAGGGACAAGCTGAAGAGCTCCGGGTGAGAATGGACGTGCATCTCTTGCTCTTTCTTACCTTGTGGTGGGAGGGAAGGAGAGGAGGCAGAGGTTGAGTCAAGCCCTAAAAAGGTGGCCAGAGTGAGGCAGCCATTTCTAGAGGAGTACATCTGCCATCACTAAGAAGGACCTTTACCCCAAAGAGACTGCTTCTGGAGCTTTGCGAATGCCTGCAAATCCCAGAGCGTTGTGATGCATGATCTTCGGTAGCCAGCTTCCCCTCAGGTGAACCATGTAGGTGGCTTCTGAATGGTGTCATACTGTCTGTGGCCACATACCTGGTCACTCGATCTCGCTGTTCAGGTTTGATGGGTGACTCCTTATTGTAACATTTACAAAAGAGCTTTCATCACCCTGCGCCTAATAAATATCTCCCTACTTCATAGTTAGGAGAGTAAAGGCATCCGTAGGAAGGATCATATGTTCTATCTACATTTGCGGAGGAAATGGCATAATATCTCACAGGCGTGCTCATTCAACAACACTTACCAGGAAGCTGAGGCCCCGGTGACTAAGACAGTGAGCTTGTGGACAAGCTCAAGGACAAGCTCAAGGAGCTTCCTGTTAAATTAATTTTTCCATTACCTTTTCTAAGGATTGGAAACAAGGAACATCTTACATGGTGAGCAGATTATCAGTGAGGAGACATTTACATCATGCGCTTCTTATTGATACAGAATGGGAATTTCAAAACATGTTTTATATCCCCTTCATGCTTGAAAATCATTGGAAAGCTGGCATTGGACCTGCAGAAACTTTATTCATCTTTATAGCCCCAGCCTTGAGCCCCATGCCCCATTCTCAATGCTCAAAAATGAATGCAAAAATATTTTGTAAATTATTAGAAATCATTTATTGAATAAAGGATTAAAGTAATAGATGATTGTTTATATTCTTCTAACCAAATGAATGTATAGAAAGTAGGGTTATGCAGGTAAAGTATGGGCTAGAGATATCCTTTTTGTGAGTGGAGGACATGAAGCTATATAAGAAAATGTCATGTTCCTAGCATGTATACAATCCATCTCGAATCCCAGGAATGAATATCAGGAATACTTGACAAATGAAGCCCACCGGAAATGTGGAACAAGATTCACAGCACTCAGTCGGTTCCAATGCTCCTCTTAAACGAAAGTTGAAGAAAAATAGGACGTAACATGTATAAGTTCTGAACCACCAACTGAATCCTCTACAGGGTGGCCATTCCACCTGACAAGCCTCCTCCTGCCTCATCCCTCATGATGAGCCCTGATGAGCCCTAATCTAACAGATGGTTCGAGAACAGGAAATCCAGCACCGTGACTGGATTAGCTGCAGGCTGATGAAACTTTCCTACAACCCCCTGGCACCGACCAGCCACAGGGCTCTATAGACCTACACCCTAACCCGGGTCAGCTCCAGGTTTCCTGAAGGGTCAAGTGTCTCAGACTAGGCAGCCCTAGAGCCTTACCTTGACCTGTGGCTCCTGAAGCTTGAATGAGGAGGCTCTGCGGGAGGGCAGGGGTTAGAGAACCAGGGTCCTCCCAGGTGACTGAGAAAGGTTCCCAGAGCCTATGTGGAATGGAGATCTCACAAGGGAAACCTTGTGTGACTCAGAACCCTCCCATGGCTCTAGAACTAAACTCCTACTTCTAGAGGCGGCACCTTCAAGGCAGCTGTGGGCTCTCTGGGACTCCTCCTCAAACTGTGAGCCGGAGTCCTCCCCCTCAAACCCGGTACCGTCACATCGTGGCTGATGTGGGTGGGGCCGCAGCAGAACACGGCTACCCCTCAAGGAGGGAAAGCCAGGTGTGGCCTCTCCCTATAGATTGGTGTCTTCCTGTCACCACAGAGCAGGACTTGGTAGACAATCTTAAATGGGAAAGAAAGAGCCTTTCTAAATAGGACTGAAAGTGTTCGCCTTACAGGTGAAGTTGTTTTTTGTTTTGTTTTGTTTTTTTTGTTTTGTTTTCATGTCTGAGGAAACCCCTTGGATTTTGAATCTGCCTGGAGGGAAAAGGGTATGGTCTAGTTTAGATCTGCTAACACTCCCCTAAGGGCTTAAATTTGGGGAGCCAGAGTTAGCTAATTCTAGGTAAGGGACACACAATACCAGTGGTCTGCTGATGATGTGTCGTGTGCCGTGCTAGGCCCTTGACTTCCATTAGCACTTCCTTCTTACAACTGTCCTGCAGGCCGGTCAAGTGCTTTTTGCCCCCACTTCACAGATGAGGATAAGAGAGGGGAGTAAATTGCCTAGGCCAGAGCATCATAGCATCAGAAGTCTCGCTGGAATCCGAAATAGGATCATCGGGCCCTAATACCCCAGGTCCATTCGTCTCCTGCTTTCCTTGGAACTCCCTCCTTACCTTTGAACTATGAATTATTGACCCGTGTGTCAGACCAGGAGGTCTGGTACCTTAACCTAGTGCTTTTTAAACTTTAAGAAGCAGAGCTCTTCTAAGTCAGTAGAATTGGGCTAAGGCTAAAGAGCCTGCATGTCCAAGCTCCAAGTTCATGTTTGGGAAAAAACAGATTGGGGAAGTGGTCTTTGACGTGATCTGGATCAGAGTAGAAGCTAAGGGCAAGGCTGAGAGTATTAGGACGTAATAGTCCTAAGCACCTTAGGTGAAGGGCTATGTCCACCTCGCTCTTGTATCCCCACACAATACTTGCTTACATCGGGCCCTCAATAATTATTTGTGTGTTTTGCTAGTTGGGTAAAGAAATGAAGGAGACCAGAAACTAAGGGGTGTGACTTCACTCCCTTGGAATTTCCTCTTGCATAATAAAGTCTGGTGTGTAATGAATGACAGCGAGATAATATTTACCATTTTTTCAGCATGGGCCAGTAAAATACAAGCTGTGATGGCTGCTGCAAGCGTTGGCGAATCGAAAATTCCCAAAGGAAACGGATCTTACTCTGTTGGTTGTACAGATTTGATGTTTGATTATACTAAGAAGGTAATGCTTTGGTTAATACCACTTATCCTTATATTCTAATATTGACTGTTAGTATCTAATATTGACCATTAGTGTTGCCCACTAGATGGTTTTGAAACCTGCCCTTGCCCTCACCTGAGAATGACTCACTTTGCCATTTGTCTTGTCCCATTGGAAGCCTTTTGCTAATTAAGTCGTTCCCCAATTTGTTGCTGTCATCTGACTAATTTATCTATAAACTCTCTTTATTTTCCCCATCCTTAATGGTTGAAACCAACATGCTCATACTTTCTTTTCGCTCAGAAAGCATATTGTTCTATTTTGCTTCTCTTTCTGCTGTATTCAGTCACCACGGCAGCTTAAAAAGTTTTCTCTGGACCTCTCTGTGAACAACAGAAGTATTTGGGTCTCCACTAGTTAAGTATGCAAAATAGCTATTGGAATATAATGGAGAAACAACCTCACTAAAAGTACGTTCATTTCTTTCCTCTACAGGGCACCTTCTTGCGTTTGTATTATCCATCCCAAGAGGATGACCACCACTCTGACACCCTTTGGATCCCAAACAAAGAATATTTTTTTGGTCTTAGTAAATATCTTGGAACACATTGGCTTATGGGCAAAATATTAAGCTTGTTTTTTGGTAAGATTTCCACTGATCCTGCTTTGTAGGCTCTAGAATATGAGAAAAGCTGAAAAACAGCAAATGTTTCAGGCAAAGATCAAAGCAGATTTTCTCCAGTCTAAACTTCTGTTAAGAGGATGAAGTGTTTCTTAACAGCCCAGATAACCATCAGAGAATCAAGAGTTCTCATTTGGTTTGTTCTGCACATATGGGGGTAGATGGAGGGAGTGAAAGTGTCAGACTTTCCGACTCCCTGTAATATCTACCTCTGGCTGGTTTTTCATTTTCCTGCTCACATACTATGGGGGTGGCAATGATCTGGTGAGTAAGTAGCAGGCTGGCTGATGTGCCCAGTGCCCTGGATACTCTATAGGAAAGTGAAAGCTAATTTCTCACCTATGGTAAACGAGGAGACTCTACCCTCATTCCCATCGCCCACCCCTTAGGAACCAGCTTCTCTCACCAAGACAATCTGCTGGACATTCATCACTGCATTTGTTTACATATCACTAATATAGTTGTTTCCTTCCTTATCTGATCAGACACAACCGTTGGGCCAGGGTTACCTATGTCTTCAAACTTCCCTCTCAAAACTGCCTACAACTTTTGGCACTTATTTTAAATATCTCCATGGAGTTCTCTTAAAAACCCATTTATAACAGAAATGTTGGAAATAGAACTACACCTCTTTATGGTGCTGCATAAGTTATAAATCACTTCCAGAGCGATTGTCACATCCAATCTTCATGACTGCAGCTCTGTTTTATAAAGGGGAAAATGGAATACAAATCACTGAGGATAGTGATGACAATAGCAATTGAGAAGAGAGGAAAGGGAAGACAATATTTCCCATGCTTTGAGCCCCTTACTAATGTCATGAGATGGGTGCTTTGCATATATTCCCTGCTTAGATACCATTCTCACAAAAGTCCCGTAAGATATCATTTGCTCCGTTTTACCAAAGAGGAATGTGAAACTCAGGAGTTCTTGGAACTTGCTCAAGTTCAATAGTAAGTGGCGGAGCTGCATCCAAGACCACATCTGAGTATGAAGGCAATGGTTTGTTTCTCTTGATCATAACCAAATTAGAATTAAAAGAGTCCCTGATTTGAAGATTCTGGTTCTCAGTGCAATGCTCCCGAGGTTCAGTTTGGTTTCAGAATATTCCCTTTGAAGTTTTGCCAATGCCTGGGATTGGTGCTAAGGCATAGCCTTCCTGAATACACCTCTAAGTAGGGTTATGCACAGAGCTGGCAGTGAGAACTGATGATTAATGATTTTATGGTCTTAAGAAAAACTACGTGCTTCAGATCCTTGGTTGGTAGGTATCTAGTACCAGACTTTTTAATGAATTTACTAGTAGTACATAAAAACATAAATATAAATTCCACGGGTCAGGATTTACACTAAGATGTAAGTTAAATTAACCAGCAACATTCAATCAGAGAAAACCCTAATTATCAACTCTCATTGTTGTCTAGGTTCAATGACCACTCCCGCAGACTGGAACTCCCCTCTGAGGACTGGCGAAAAATATCCACTAATTGTTTTTTCTCATGGTCTTGGAGCATTCCGGTAATGTTTGAAAGGCTGAACAATTTTAATTCCTAAGGACCAATGACCGAATGCATCCCCCTCCCCGCCAAAAGAAGAGCAGATTTTAGAGTATTGCACTGGCCCCTGTCTTGGAGGATTTGGGGCTCTTCAAGCTTTGGCTGTGGTCTGTTCATCAGTCCAGCCATATCTGGTCAAGTACTGTGTTCCTTCCTTCCAGCTCATGGGGACTAGCCTCATGACAAGAAGAGAGGAGTTTACATTTTTAGCTGTCACCCTTCTATGTTATAATATTTACACTCTCAAAACCATCCTCTGGGTTAGGTCTTCTGAGAAGTTGACACCAAGATTGGATTACCTGTAAAAGGCATTTATTGAGAGAAACGTCTGTGAAGGCTGGAGGGAATGGAGCAGGAAAAGATAGGGAGAGCCTTCAGATCATGATGCAGCTTGGACACGTGGGAAGGAGATGGGGAATGGAGAGATTGGGTTCCGAGAGTCTCAGACTACAGCATACTTCAAAGAGACATGGGACCAGGCCAACTGAGGGGTGCTTGACCAGAAGTTGCTCATCAAAGGAGTCCTGTGTCTCACCAGAATGGGCCTACACCAGTACCTATGCTTTGCCCAGTCACTGGGTGCAGCCCACAGGAAGCTTAGCTGGTGGTGGTGGATTTAGGGGGGCAGGGGCTTGGTGGGGTCTTTAGTCAGCTATGCTCTCTGTGGCATGACCTCTGAGTGGCCCATTTTCATGACCTCCACTCCGTCTTCCTCTTCCATCCTTTCAGCTGCCTACCCTTCTTTCTACCTCAGAGGATTATAAGACTTTCAGAAATAGGTGGATTTTAGCTGGCAAGAAGTTGGGGAGTATCTTCAGGGGGCGCCTGGATGGCTCAGGGGGTTAAGCATGTGACTCTTGATTTCAGCTCAGGTCATGATCACAGGGTCATGAAATCGAATCCCACAGCAGGCTCCATACTCTACGGAGAGTCTGCTTGAGATTCTCTCCCTCTCCCTTTCCCTCTGTCCCTCCCTCTGCTCATGCTCTCTCTCTCCTTCTCTTTCTCAATAAATAAGTAAATAGGTAAATCAAAAGAAATTATCTTTGGTACTTTAATTATAGTCTACCTAGTTATTTGATTTCTACTTGACCAGTGGTTGGCAAATCCGGCCTGCTGCCTGTTTCTATAAATAAAGCTTTATTGAAACACAGCCACGTTCATTCCACCTTTCGCGTTGTCTGCGGCTGCTTTTGGGCTACGACAGCAGAGCTGAATAGCTGTGACAGATACTGTATTGCCCACTAAGCTGGAAATATTACATCCCGGCCTTTGACAGAGAAGGTTTGCTGATCCCTCCCTGAGCAGGTCGTGTATCTTCAACAGTAGAAGACAGAGTTTCTACTACCTCCCTTTGGTTCTCTACTGCCAGTTGCTATTGAATATTGATGCATATGAGAAGGTTGTGCAGAATGAAGAATGGAAAGGGGATATGAATGCAGTTGCTTAGCACAGGATTCTTTGTGTCCAGTTATTTAAATAAGAGACATGTGTTCAGTCTTTACCCTGTTTTAGACATAGTTACAAGCACTGAAAATGTATTAACTTACTCGATCCTTTACAGTAATCCCACCAGGTACCCTACCGTTATGGAGGAAAGATCAGGGACTTCCCCAAGGCAGACAGCTAATCAGTGGTGGACCAAACACAGGGATCAGACTGCAGGTCCCGTTCTCCTAAGCACCACACTGCATTGCCTTCCTACCTATGCTGTCTTACGGAAACTTTACAACTATTCTAAGGCAAAGGTGCTGTTAGTCCCATTGTACAGGTGCCGACAAAGATTCAGGAATGTAATTCCCTAAAGTCACATAGCTGATAAGTAGGAGGGCCAAGATTAAAGCCCAGAACTCTCAAAAGTGATATTTAAAATCACTGCGCCATTTCTCAATCTTGGGACTACCGACGTTTTGCAGGAAGTAATTTCTTACAGTGGAGGGTGGTCCTGTGTGCTGTAGGATTTTTTTTTTAGAAGATATTTCTTTTTTTTTTTTTAAAGATTTTATTTATTTATTTGACAGAGAGAGAGAGATCACAAGTAGGCAGAGAGGCAGGCAGAGAGAAAGAGGGAAGCAGGCTCCCCGCTGAGCAGAGAGCCCGATGCGGGGCTCAATCCCAGGACCCTGAGATTATGACCTGAGCCGAAGGTAGAGGCTTTAACCCACTGAGCTACCCAGGCGCCCCATACTGTAGGATGTTTAGCAATATTCATCTACCTCCTAGAGGCCAGTAGCACCCTCTGACCAGTCATGTTAATGAAGATACCTCCAGACATTGTCAACTATCCCCTGAGGGGCAGAGCTGCCCCCTTTGGGAACCACAGCTATCTGGTTTATCCCCGGGCACTACCACGGGGGTATAATGGGCTCCGCGTTCCCAGGTTTATTAGCGGACCCGCCTAGGCGTGGCTGGTAGTTTAATGCTTTCCTCCTTTTGTTTTGAAGGACAATTTATTCTGCTATTGGCATTGATCTGGCATCCCATGGGTTCATAATTGCTGCTATAGAACACAGGTAGGTCACCTGGGCTCTAATTTTCAAAAAAGATTTATAAAAAAAGGAATCAATGAAATTTTCAACAGTGGTTACAGGACGAAGAAAAAAAAGAGGAGACTGAGTTAAACTCTCAAGAGTTAAAAAGCAGCTAGCATTTCTGGTGTTTATTGTGTCCCCTGTTCATACACCATCATTCAATCTTTGTAAGAACCCTTTGAAATGGTTACTATTATCACTGTTTTAAAGAAGAGGGAAATGAAGCTGGAAAAGGTAAGTAATTTGCCCCAAACCACACAGTGGGTAAGTGGCAGCCCCAGGATTTTATTTCCGGCGTGAGTCTCCAATTGACCTCCTAGAATTGTGAAGATGGAATGGGTGGACTTGACCTCTAGCAAAGACGTTTTCTTGGGGGGCCTCTTGGATATGAAAACAAACGGAGAGTGGAAGAAGACTGGGAAGTCAGAAAGATCAGAGGGAAGCTGGGGATGGGGATGGGGAGCACGGGAGGGGATGAAGAAGAGGAAGAGCGAGGGTAAGTCATTGACTCTGTTTGATTGTAGAGATGGATCGGCCTCCGCGACTTACTATTTCAAAGACCAGTCTGCTGCCAAAATAGGGAACAAGTCTTGGCTCTATCTTCAAAGCCTCAAAACAGAGGAGGAGGAGATGTCTGTGCGAAGTGAGCAGGTACATGGCAGCCGGAAGGGAGGGGGCGCGGGGACTAAAATACATGCAAAAGGATGACGCTTGCTCATGTCCTTTACGTGCTGTAAGGGGAGCTCCTCGCTCACCTATTTCCCGTTCCCCAAAGACCTGTCAGAAGATTCTCTGAGGGATACAGTTCCCTTAATGAAAAGTCTGGATCATAGTAAAGACAAAGACAAACATAAAAATCCTGAGAGAAGACAGTACATACTCAGAAATCTTTTGCAGTAGAACTTCTCATTTTAGAATCTCAGAAGTGCTAGAAAAGAAATTCACAAAGATCCTCCCTTCCAAGGCAATATTAAGGACAGAGATAGAGTATGGAATAGTAGTAAGAGGCCAGGCCTTAGAGTCCAGCTGTCTGTGTTCGAATGCTGGTGCCATCACTTCATGGTGGGCTGATCTCGGAAAAGTTGCTTATTCTGCTTGGCCTCCATGTTTTATCTGTTATAACATAATGAATAATAACAGTATCTTTTTCACAGGAGTGTCTGGAAGATGAGGTGAGAGAAAGCACACTGGCTTTCACCTCTGTGCCAAGCTTTAGTTTCACATACGTGTCCTTGCATGTAATCCCACCCACATTTCCCCAAGGTAGGCATTATCACACAATAAATGGAAGCTCAGAGAGGTTGGCTACTTCATCAGAGGTCACACAGCAGGTAAGCACCAGAGCTAGGATTTGGACTCAGCTATAACCCGCAAAGCTGCAGCCGGCATCATGATGCTGGTTGTGTTCCAGTCACTAATCACTTAGACATTTCCAGTTTAGAACCCATCAGCCAGATTTCCCACATGCAACTCCTACACGGACTCTAAAATTAAAGTGTCACAGCTTTTCACTTGGTCATTTCCTTTTTCTAATCATATTAGGTACAGAAAAGAGCAAAGGAGTGTTCCCAAGCTCTCGATTTGATTCTGGACATTGACCGTGGAAGGCCAGTGAAGAATGTCTTAGATTTAGCGTTTGATGTGGAGCAACTGAAGGTGAGCTTAAGAAAAAGCCATGTCCCTTGTCCTGTCATTCTTCATTGTTCCTCTTCCTCTGCTTTTCTGCTGTAATGCAAAGTATGACATGACAGAGGGCTGCAAATTAAAAAAAAAAAAAAAAGGATACACGAACTATTACAGCTATGAGGAATGCATTAGGTTGCGTGAGATATGAAATTGCCAACAGCCAACAAAAATAGCAAATTCTCTGGTTCGACTCAATACCTCCAGCGGAAGTAGTATAAGTTTCTGGATGGCTCTTGCATATTTTTGAGCTTTATCCTGCAATGGTGGTCAAAAGTTTTCAACAGACTATTGAGAGGGAGTGGAAGACTTTCGAAGTGGACAGCTTGAACAAAGACCCAAAGTCGTCCGTGGAGGATGGAGGACAGGGGATAGAGGAACTAGAAGTACTTCAGTTCCGGCAGAAGATGATGATGGTCTGTTCTCCTGATTCAGCGAAGAGTTTGTTATCCCTTAGCCAGCCCCTCCCTCTCCTGCCTCCGTGCCTTTGTACGTGTTGTCCCCGTGGCCTGACACATTGTTCTCCCTGAGTCTTGCTTCCTCTTCAAGTCCGGCATCACCTCCCCCAGGAAGCTTTCTTGGAGCCAACTGCCACTCCTGGGCTGCTGAGCTATCTATCACAAGTGCTCCTTGCCACCACCCTGTTGTATTTGCATCACGTGTCTGTATCTCTTTCTCCACTGGTGGACTGGGAGCTCATTGAAAATGGTCTACGGTGCCTGGCACAGGGCAGGTGTGCAATAGATACGCAGGGAATGAACACACGAATTAAACGTGGAGTGGGGAGAGGCAGAAGTCAGCAATGATGTTGGTGTTTCAAGTGAGGGTGCCTGGGAAGATCCTTAAGTTCACTCTGAACTTCTACGAATGCGCAACATGTGGATTTGTGTGTGTATATGCAAATGTATGGCCATGCATATGTATGTGTATGTATATATGTGTGTGTATGTGTGTGTGAGTGCATGCGAGTGTATGTGTGTGTGCATTTCTTGTACAAGAAATCAAAGTACTTAACCATGCCCATGCAATGAATAAGAATTTTATCGTTTGAAAAACCACTCTTTTCTAACCACTTTGTGAGATAGTGATGAATATGTATCGTGCTTTTTCATATAGGACTCTATCGACAGGGACAAAATAGCAGTAATCGGACACTCTTTCGGTGGAGCCACAGTTATTCAGACTCTCAGTGAAGACCAGAGATTCAGGTAAGCGAAGGAGGCAAGGAAAGAAAAAAGTAAGTTATTGGAAGACAGAAAGTGATAACCCATGTGCGATAGAATATTTATCAAATTCTTAATGAGGGAAGGGTCTTTAAGTGTTTATAAGTCTTTTCTTTTGCCTCCATAAAGTACTCTATATGAATTTTCCCAGACAGAAACCGTCTACTTCGCTTGCTATGAAAAGCTTTCCCCATCCCTATATATTTTCTCTCATCATTCTTATTTATCTGCTTAAGGGCTTAATATTTTCACTTGGAAATTTATCCTTAGAAATACATTTTAGGGGCACCTGGGTGGCTCAGTGGGTTAAGCCTCTGCCTTCGGCTCAGGTCACGATCTCAGGGTCCTGGGATTGAGCCCCGCATCGGGCTCTCTGCTCAGCGAGGAGCCTGCTTCCCGCTCCCTCTCTCTCTGCCTGCCTCTCTGCCTACTTGTGATCTCTCTCCTCTCTGTTGAATAAATAAATAAAATCTTAAAAAAAAAAAAATACATTTTATCTATGACATAATGGTTGTGATATCAACAGTGTATCTTATAGTACTTCTAGATTTCCCCCAATATGCAAAGCATTTTTAAATTGATCTTTTTCCATTTTTAAGATCGATAGAGGTCTTGGGGTGCTTGGGTGGCTCAGACAGTTAGTTAAGCGTCTGACTCTTGGTTTCAGCTCAGGTCATGATCTCAGGATCATAAGAACTAGCCCCAAGTTGGGCTCTGCACTCAACGCAGACTCTGCTTGAGATTCTTTCCCTCGTTCTCTCCCTCCCCCTCTGCTCCTCCCTCCACTGGCTCTTAAATAAATAAATAAATAAATAAATAAATAAATAAATAAATAAAATCTTATTTTGCTTAGCATAATACCCTAGTTCCTAGTTCCTAGAGGGTATAATGCTAAGCAAAATAAGTCAATCAGAGAAAGACAATTATCATATGATCTCACTGGTATGTGGAATTTGAAAAACAAGGCAGAGGATCATAGGAGGAAGAGAGGAAAAAATGAAATGGAATGAAACCAGAGAGGGAGACAAACCATAAGAGACTCTTAATCTCAGGAAACAAACTGAGGGTTGCTGGGGGTTGGGGGGTAGGGATAGGGTGGCTGGGTTATGGACACTGGGGAGGGTATGTGCTACGGTGAGTGCTATGAATTGTGTAAGCCTGATGATTCACAGACTTGTACCCCTGAAATAAATAATACATTATATGTCAACAAAAAAAATTAAAAATAAAAATAAATAAAACCTTAAAAAAAAAAAGATGGAGAGAGGTCTTAAATTACAGTTATTTGGGTGAGAGTCAGGACCAGGTCCCAGTCTTACAACTTGAAAAAATATTTTCGTTCTTGAACCACGGCATCACAGACTTGATGAGATCGTGAAGAGCCAACCATCTAGAAAATGGGTAGGCCCCTTTGTAAACTGCATCTCACAAATTTTTATAATCAGTTTCCACAAGGGGATGCTCTTCTTTTGCCCACTTAGCACATAGAGTGGAGTGTCCAAAAGTGTCCCCGTATGTTTTTCTTCAAACTCCGGACACTTTTCCAGGTGAAGTACCGCCAAATATAAAGCAGCCAGTCCAACAGTTAACTGTGAAAAAGGCATAATAAATGGACTGCAGAGTGTCCAGAAGGCCTGGAAACATAGGGGCAATAATGCATATATTGTGTCTTCAAACACCCAACAGTTTTGGAGACATTATTACTGAAGAATTTATTTTGAAAGCAATGTAACAAAAATGAGTAAAACATCTTAAGGATACTATGTCTTTTTAAGGTCACAATTCCTAAATGTCTCCTAAAGAAAATGATTATATAATTCCAAGTCCGCTACCTTATAAAGCTAATCATATTCCCTTCCCACACTGAGGTATAATACCAGTGAGATAACCCATAATAAACGAGGATGGTCTATGCCCATTAATCCTAACGTCATTAGAAATTCCGCATGTCCGTCAGCGTGTCACCAGCCTTCTTTTGTCATTGTCCCCAAACTTCTGCAGGTGCGGTATTGCCCTGGATGCTTGGATGGTTCCGCTGGATGATGAAATATGTTCCAGAATTCCTCAGCCCCTCTTTTTTATCAACTCAGAACGGTTCCAATTTCCTGCTAATATTGAAAAAATGGAAAAATGCTACTCACCTGGCAAAGAAAGAAAAATGATAACAATCAGGTGAGTATTAGTAAGTGATCTATTTCATCATCTGAAACAGAAACTTGAAACTTGGATAAATACCAAAAGATAGCATTTGGTAGGCATGATAGAATTGTTAAAATACATTGTTTAGACTTTCAGTGAGGGAGAACATGAGATAATTTCCGGGTCTAAGTGCATTTATGCTTGCTCTTTTTTAAAATGCAGATGTTTTGAGTAGTGTTACTATAAGTTCTTCCTATACTGATAATTAAAATTTGCATTAGGATACATGCTATTTTTATTTAAACACAGGAGCAGGCTTATGCATTTGGGGGCTGGGGTAGAGAGAAGAATTCTATCAACAGGCTAGGCTAGGAACTCTTTGGGGGAAAAAGGGAGAGCATCTGCTGAGATCTGCAGTGTGTACCTGTTTAGAAAGAATATGGATTTATAAATTCCCCCAAAGCTATAATGGGATGCCTTTGAGCATCAGCGATACGCTGATACTGTGGGTGTGAAAAAGAAACCCCAGGGGAGTTTTGAACTCACAATGTGATGTTATAAGGTAGGGCCCATCCCTCTTGTGAAACCTGGTTTATTTCAAAGAAGACAAGAAGAGGGGGCGGGAAGGAAACATAAACTCTGTAGGCAGTAAACACTATGGGGTCAGAGAATGGAGGGTTTTCTGCCTGAGATGTTCAGAAGAGGCTGCTTGGAAGATGAGGGAGTGGAATTGGTCCTGAAGGATCGAGAGACTTCAGAAAGATAGTGAGGAGGGTCTAGGTAGTTTAGTTAAAGACTTCAATTTAGCTTCATGTTAGTTAAGGACTTCAGTATTCGGATGGGCAAGTCTATTTAATTTTAAAAACAGAAATAATGCAGAACGCCTAGCCTCCCTCAACCCCGCTTCCTTACTAGGCTCTTACTCTACCTTTTTTTTTTTCTTTTTATTTTTTTTTTAAGATTTTACTTATTTATCCGACAGAGAGAGAGAGCTCACAAGTAGGCAGAGAGGCAGACAGAGAGAGAGGAAGAAGCAGGCTCCCTGCTGAGCAGAGATCCCGCTGCGGGGCTCTATCCCAGGACCCTGAGATCATGACCTGAGCTGAAGGCAGAGGCTTCAACCCACTGAGCCACCCAGGGACCCCCTCCCCCTTTTTTTTCTTCCTTTCACTGCTAGGAACCTGGAAATAATAGCTCATATTTCATAGTTCATCCTTCCATTTATACTTTGATTCCTGTGGGCTAGTTCCCCAAACCCCCACCAGTGTACTGAAACTCACTCTACCAAAGACATAAAAGGCCCAGCAGCCTATTTGCCGCCTGGACCCTGCTCTCTTTATCCATTTGACCTTGACCTTGTGGACTTACTGTCTTTCTCCTCCTAGGGGTACTACAACCCTTCTCTTTGCTGCTCCTCCCATCCTTTATCCTGCTCCCACCCTTTCTCCCCCACCGGCTCCTTCTCCTGAGGCCATTCCTCCACTGTTGGTAGCGTCTGGACTTCTGCTCCTGAACCTGTTTCTAGCTTCTTTGTGCTTTTCTGACACTCATGTTGTGCTTGGAAGCAGGGAAAAAGGAGCGGGAGGCAGACGGCTCTGGTTCAGGTATAGGTAACTGAGAGTGGTGGTTGGCTTATAAGCAGGAATAAAATAAAGAGGAAGAGGGGCACAGTGGGGGAGGAGGGTGCTGGAAAGATGTGTTCTAACCTTGTAATCTCTCAGCGTGAGCCAGGGAAATCTGGGTAGAGATGTCTGGCCACACACTGGGAAAATAGAGAATTCGCATATTATACATGAAACCTTTGGAGTAGATAAGACCACCAAGTGCGTAAAAATTGATTTGAGAACAGAATCTTGAGGAATGCCTATATGTATGTGAAGAGCCAGTGCAGAACAGAGTGGTTGGGGGAAGAAGGGAAGGTACAAACAAGGGAAGAGAAGATCAAGGAAACAAAGGAAAAAAAAAAAAAAAAAAACCTGCGAGAAAGTGTCAAATGTGTCCCAGGCAGTAGAAAATGAGCACTAAAAAAAGGCCATTGTACTTGATGTTAGGCTCTTGGTGGATTTAAGGAGGAGCATAAATGATACCTATAATATACTTCCAACTTAAATAATACAAGGAGAAGGGTTTTTTTCCTTAAATCTACTTGGTCCCAGGCTTACATGCAGTGTGTTTTGACTAGCATCGAATAGATACGAAGTTAGGTGGTGTTGGTAAGCAAATGTAACGGACTTCTGGCTCTGAGTACACACTCCCTGCAACACACAATACATTGTATCAGCTCAAAAAAAAAAAAAAAAAAAGCTGGAATCATTTCTTCTAAAGCCAAGATGCCGCAGAAGACTCGAATCTTTGTTTATCTAAAAGGGAAGATGAGGGGTGCCTGGGTGGTTCAGTGGGTTAAAGCCTCTGGCTTTGGCTCAGGTCATGATCTCAGGGTCCTGGGATTGAGCCCCGCAGCGGGATTCTGCTCAGCAGGGAGCCTGCTTCCCCCTCTCTCTCTGCCTGCCTCTCTGCCTACTTGTGATCTCTCTGTCAAATAAATTAAATCTTTTAAAAAAATGTTTAAAAAAATAAAAGGGAAGATGAATATATACTCTAAGATCCCTATATGTGCAGCCTGTGACCACAAATACATCTAAAGAGATCAAATCTACAGGTTTTATTTCCTTAGTTTTCAGTACATAGCCAGCGAGGCCAGTATCCTTCCTGCACCCTAACTACAGAAATAAGTTTGTCAAACTATGTGATTTATAACTGTTTCATTTCTCTTTCAGGGGTTCAGTCCATCAGAATTTTGTTGATTTCACTTTTGCAACTGGCAAAATAGTTGGATACATATTCACCTTAAAAGGAGATATAGATTCAAATGTAGCACTTGGTCTTAGCAACAAAGCTTCATTAGCATTTTTACAAAAGCACTTAGGTAAGAAACTAAGAGTATTTCATGACATAAACCAGGTGATTCTTAGGACAAAACTGTCTTAATCCGGCATTAGTCCTATTTTAACCGTCTCCAGTTGGTTTGCAATGTAAGAGGGCAGTAAATCAGTTTGCAAACAGAAGCGTGAGAAATTTAATTCTGCCGCTTGCATGCTATGGATCACAGACAGCGAGTCTACCTGTTAAAGGGAATGGCTTTTCTGTGTAGACTTGGTGGACTTCCATGCTAAGGGTCCTGGCTGATCAGCAGGTGCCTAGCCCTATCTCTCACATAGAAGCAGTGGCCAGGGCTGGAATCATCTGTCATTAGTGAGGCTATGCTGCCACCTAGAGGCACTGAGCTGTTTCATGCTCTCAAAAAGTTTACTATGCTACTTTATTACCGTTTCTATTTTACAGGACTGCCGAAAGATTTTGATCAGTGGGATTCTTTGATTGAAGGAGAAGATGATAATCTTATTCCAGGGACCAACATTAACATAACCAGCCAACATGTCACTCTACAGAACTCTACAAAAACAGAGCAATAGAATTTAGATTAAAAGCACTTTTTTAAAAGTTTTGTTTAAAAACGGTCTAAAAGTGTGTGTGTGTGTGTGTGTGTGTGTGTATGTGTGTGTATGATTTTAATGTATTTTCTCCAAATAACTCGTATTGTAAAATGTAGACTATACCATAAAAGTGATTGAAGCTTGGACTAGGATTTTTTTTCTTAAGTGATTACAGGGTTTTTACATTTTAATTTACATTTTAATTTTAAAATGTAAAGAAAGATGTATATCAAAACCATGCCAGTCTAAATTTTGATTTTAGTAAGATGATGCTTTTTTAGTGTCAAACTTAATAACGACTTTTACATTACTTTAGTGGACAAGTATATCAAAACGGGCACAGTGCTAATGAAAACATGTTGCAATGACATAACACTCTTTAAAAATACAATAAGGTTTTCACGCATCTTTTTTTTATTGTGAGTAGAATTGAGTTTTAGCGATGTGGTATATTCTAGGTAGGATTTGAAAGCACTTCCCTTTGACTTTTGGTCATGAGAAGAAAAATTAGATCAAGCAAATGATAAAAGCATTGTATTACCACAGGATTAGGGCTACTAATCAATTTCAATATGGTAACTAAATGGGGCATGGCCAAGGGTAAGAATATTGGAGACAAGGCAAAGGCAGCAGGTTAAAATGGATGAAAGAGAGTTTATCATTTGTTTCCTTTACTTGATGGTTTATCTCTGGTGGATTCTACCTACTCAAGAAAGGTGCGTAAGAGAGGCCAGGGATTCCAGTGACGTTATTCACCCAAAGGCTGTGAAGATAACAAAGGAAACATTCAGAAGACTTTTAACTGGTTGATTTTTCCAATTAGTTTTATGTTCCTTAATTCTGTATGAAGTCGTGGAAGCAGAATAGCCCAGCACGGGCATATGTTGCTTTAGTGGGCATTGCAGTTTATTGCATTTCTTACAAACCGAAAGTTGGAGACTTGAGTGGGGGGAAGTAACAGCAGGTGGGGTGGAAACAGCCAGAGAACTTGAATTCAAAGTGGGGCCTGAAGATGGGAATGCCTTGCTGCAATCTCATGACAAAACGAGAATGGCTGAGGAATGGCTTCTTATGGATGAACAAGAAAGTGGTTTCTTGAGCTGGAATCTGCCCCTGGTGGAGATGTTGTGAAGATTGTTGAAATGACCGCAAAGGATTTAGAATAGAAGTTACACTGAGCAGAGAAAGCAGCAGCAGGGCGTGAGAGGACTGACTCCAATTTCGAAAGAAGTTTCTGTGAGTAAAATGCTGTCAAACAGCATGTAAGAGAAATCGTTCATGGAAGGAAGAATCCATCAATGGGGCAAACGTCATTGTCTTATTTTTTATTTTTATTGTTTTATTTTTATTTTTTAAAAGATTTTGAGAGACAGAGAGACAGCGAGAGAGGGAACACAAGCAGGAGGAGTGGGAGAGGGAGAAGCAGGCTTCCCGCTGAGCAGGGAGCCCGATGCGGGGCTCGATCCCAGGACGCTTAACTGACTGAGCCACCCAGGCACCCCCATTGTTCTTTTTTTTTTAATTGCCACGGCCACCCCAGCCTTCAGCAACCGCCCCCCGATCAGTCAGGAGCCATCCACACAGAAGAGAGATCCTCCACCAGCAAAAAGATCACAACTCATCGAAAGCTCAAGTGATTAGCATTATTTTTAGCAATAAAGTAGGTCTTTTTTTTTATCAAGGTATGTACATTGCTTTGTTTAGATAGTGCTATTGCACATTTAATAGACTATACTGCAGTGTAAACATAACTTTCATAGGCCCTGGGAAACCAACAAAAGTCATTTGACTCACTTCATTGAGGTATCTGTAGTGGGTTGGAACTGAACCCCCATATCCCTGAGGTCAGTCTCTGTACACGGAGGTAAAAAGCTCAAAACTTGACGCTTATATACCTAGGAGTCGAGGGAAATGGGTTTTGTTTCCCAAGGAATATAAAAATGTGTGCCACTCATTAAATATATTTTGGCTTAATGATGGTCTGGTTCCTATGAATTCTTCGTGTCTAAGCCTGTGTAAATAGGGATAATCAGGGCTTTGTAAGCAAGCCTGGTTAACCTAACTATTCCATCCCTACTTCTTTTGCTCAGTTAATAAGTAACCACCTATTTTGATGTGACACTTCAGGCGATCTTAATGTTTTACGGTGCAAACACGCTCATTTGGAGAAATTTGACTTCTATTCTATAGCCATTCTGATTCTTAAAATTTTTAAAGAGTTAAACTCCTTAGCATGAAACTGAAGGCTTTCTATAATCTGACCCTAATGTATCTTCTCTTTTTCTGCCACTAATCCACAGGTGTATCATCTGAGGAATGAACCCAACTTGTCTATTATCCCAAGAACAAGCAATATGCTTTCTACCTCAACTATGTTTACTGCAAAACCCTCACCTTTCTACTTATTGAAATTGTACCCAGCTTTCAATGTCCTTAGTTCTCACTGTTCCACCAGGCTTTGGGGGTCTGATTATGTTTCATACATACATCTTCCCCCCACCTTCACATAGCAAACCTCCTTACTCATTTTAGAAATGGATAACCCTTCCAATTGTCCTGATGTCTTGTTCGGTAGCATTTTAAAAAAATCCTTTATCGGTGGTACATACAGATGCTAAAGGAGAATATAACCATGGAAAGGACCTAATGGGTTAAAATTTAAAAATAGAATAATGAGCCAGTGAGCACATTGGGTATCTTTCAGGGAGAAGTCTTAACAGCACTTCAAGAAAGGTCTTATTATCCCCATTTGATCGATGAGGACGATCAGGTCTCAGAGACCTTGTATAAGCTGTCCAGGTCACATATCTCATGAGCAGCATGCAGCGAAGAGGTGTCCCAGGGCTAGGACCTGTACCGCCACCTATACGAAACCCAGTTTTAACAGCATGGGCTTTGAAGTTAGTTGGGTCTGGGTTTGATCAGGTTTCTGAGACTCTGCAGCCCTTTGACCTAGAGAAGTTATGTAACGTCTCTAAAAAGCATTTATTTTCTCACCTATAAAATATGGATAATATTGATATGCCCCTTGCAGTTGGAAATTAAATGAGAAGTGCATTGAAAGCACCAGTTGAGGGACTGACCTATAAGAGCTAATATTGACGATTACTGTTTTCCTCCATTTCTAGAACTGTGATTCCATTGCTATAGATGATCCACAACCACAGATGCTCAGGAATCGTATTTCCTTTTTAATAAAATGAAACCATCACACCTTTCAGGAGAAACTTTATTCAAATCTTGGGTCATATTAGAATACTTCCAAAATCAAACAGAGTGTTAGTCAAATGTTTAACTAGACAGACAAGGCAAAGCTTCAGAAACAAAACAAAACGTCGGGAGGAGTTCCTGCTAACAAAGCCATCCCCCAAAGGAGCATCAGAGGATATATTTGTCATAAACCTATAATTTTCTATTTTAATCTAAACACTATATTCAAAAGAAACAAAAATAGGGTTTGTTTGTTTTTTTTTAATTTGAGTAATGTGTTAGCAAATTGTTGAGCAAAATAAGTCCTCCTAACTGATGAGGAACATAACACATTTAAAGGGAGAAGAAAGATCCCAGATTCATATATACAGCGACACCACTATAAATACACTGCCTAGTCACCCTGAGATCTAGTTTGTTTTCAGTGCATATCAAAGTTTTCAGAAATGGCAGCTTCTTGTGACTACACGCTCTCGATTTGCTCGAATGCTCTGTCGGTCTGGGCGAGATGCCATTTGTTGAAGTGGATCCACTGTTAAATCTATATCACCTCCAGACCCCTTTTCTGGAAAAAAAAAAAAAGAGAGAGAGAGAGAGGGAAAAAAAAACCTTCAAGTTGAAAAAGAAAGAAACGAAATTGTTTACATGGTGCTCCCACAACAAACTGAATGCCCTCTCAAAATGGTAAGAATTATTCCATGGAGAAATATTCCCGTGGAGATTGTCGTTGTTGTTGTTTTTTTCTTTTAGTATTTTGGTTCTCACACTCTACCTATTATCAAACAAAGTTTCTCTAAAATACTATAAAATCGGCGTATTTTATATTTTGCTACAATGATGTTAGCCAAGGTGATAACCAAATAAGTCCTTTGTTCTCTTTTTCTTTTTTTTTTTTAAGATTTTATTTATTTATTTGACAGAGAGAGAGATCACAAGTAGGCAGAGAGGCAGGCAGAGAGGGGGAAGCAGGATCCCTGCTGAGCAGAGAGCCGGATGCGGGGCTCCATCCCAGGACCCTGAGATCATGACCTGAGCCAAAGGCAGAGGCTTTAACCCACTGAGCCACCCAAGCGCCCTGTTCTCTTTCATTAGTATGTATGTTTCAACTAATACTAGAGACTCGCAGAGCTGATTTCGTTCTCAATGTACCTCAATGCTAAGAACCAGTGTGCTGCTTATGAACAAGATCATGCAATAACCAGTAACTTCCAACAAACTGAATCTTATGAGCTAAGCTAAAAACCCAGAAAGAAATACCAAGAGATCATTTCACATACAAAGATCGTTTGAATATGTGAGCTAATCAACACTGAGAAAATTCTTTAAAGTCCTTTAAAATATAAATTTATCAAATTCACAGTGTAATTTTCAAGATTAATTCAATCAAAAGTTTTCTTATGACATTTCAAGAAATTCTCTCCTTGGTTATTTATCGCCAGAAGCATATTTAATATTTTTAACTAAAGAGTTGTGTTTTTTTTTTCTACTACTGACATCTAAGGAAATTGATCATTTTTATTTGAGGATTCAGGATAATGATATCTTTGAGACTTAGCAAACCAGTGATAAAAGTTATTTTCTTTTAAAAACACAAGTTACCTTCAATTGTAGTATCATCCGATGATACAAAGTGAAAGATCTTTTCCTCCTGCTTGGAATATAGCCTAACAAAAGGAACCTTCGGATTACTACCAACTTTTTGTTATAGACACAAAATGATTAAAATCAGAAAGGGGACCATAGATAAAACAGAAAAATGGTAAACAATGAAAAAGTTATCCTTTTAAAAGCATGACAATCTGATTTTATAGTGAAGAATCATCCAAGTACATTTTTTATCTTTCCAGTACTCATTTCTCTAGAATTTCTCTTCTCCAATACTCGTTTCTCATTTCTCTACTGGAACGTCCCACACAGGGAATAAAGTACCCTTTTCCAATTTTCAGCTCCCAAACCCACAACTCTGGTGTCTTTTTCAAAGGGCTACTCTTTGGACACATTATCCGTGGTGAGCCACAGACCCTTTATTAAAGACTTAATGAAGAGGGATATTTCTCCACCTTTCAACAAATAATAGCACTGTATGCATACATGAGACCTATACAGAAATTAATTCAAGAGACATATTCTTACAGTGAAATGAAATGGCTCAGATGAGAAAAATTTCTAAAAAAAGATGTAATCAGAAAGACTCCCAGATCACAGTGCCTTGATATATCACCAGAAAAGTCATGCATAATTTAATACCTCACAATATCCACTTCTTAAGGAAAAACAGCTCATTTGTAGACACATATGTAAGAGTTTCTTCAAATTTGAGGAAAGGATCATTTCAATCTCATTAATAACCAAATTTTAAAAAGAAAAGCCTTACTCGTAAGTAGTCTATATTTGCTAATCAATGTAAGGGCAGAGTTATATCTATATATCCATACTATTTTATGAATACTTTAAGTTGTCTTAAATGGTTACTTTCTATGTGGTAGGTATAGGGTAGTTTATCCAAACAGAATCTTGTATGTATCTATCTATGCATTTGGCTGTGGATTCTTGAAAATTAATGGAAAAGATCAGAATGTAAAAGAAAGCTTTAGTAACTACTGATATAACATAAAAGAAGCAAGTTGTTATTTTTGACAAGTAAACAAAAACGTGAATTAATATAAGAAGGTAGAAAGAGATGTCCAATGATTTTTCATAGTGGAACATTTCAAATGACCTCAATGTGCACCACTATGAGAAATGGTTTAAACAAGTGACTGACCATTCGTGTCATATAATATTATGCAACTATGGCCTTCTGGTTGCAGCCAAGGTGGAATGAACCACCTACGGCCTCTCTCTCACACTGATTACAGCTAAAAATTCTGGAAAGAGGGGCACCTGGGTGGCTCAGTCAGTTAAGTGTCTGCCTTCGACTCAGGTCATCATCTCCAGGTCCTGGGATAGAGCCCCTGCGTTGGACTCCCTGCTCAGCGGGGAGTCTACTTCTCCCTCTCCCTCTACTCCTCCCCCCAACTCATGCTTGCTCTCTTTGAAACAAATAAATAAATAAGATCTTAAAAAAAAAAAAAAAAGTAGGAATGCCTGGGTGGCTCAGTCAGTTAAGCATTTGCCTTTGGTTCAGGTCATGATCCCAGGGTCCTGGGATTGAGTCCTGCATTGGGCTCCCTGCTCAGCGGGGAGTCTGCTTCTCCCTCTGCTTGTGTTCTCTCTCCCTCTCTCTCTCTCTCTCTGACAAATGAATAAATAAAATCTTTAAAAAAAAATTTTTTTTAAAGTTACCTGATATCGGAACCAACAAACTCAGGAGAGACAGAACTTGTGGTATGAACCTAACAGTGGATCACCTGCTAAAACAAAAACTTCAATATTTTCTAGAAGATTTTAACAGGATCCAGAGTTTTACAACATAATATTCAAGACATTCAGGACATAATCCAAAATTACTCAACATACAAAGAACCAGGAAAAGTTAATCATTTTTCAAGGCAATCGTTAACTGGCAAGCCCTGAGATGACCAGGTACTGGAACTATCCGACACTGATTTTAAACAAAAATTCAACAAACTCCAAACAGAATAAACACAAATGCCCAGATATTATAATGGCATAGAAACTGCCCACCATATAATTTTAAATGAAGAACATAGAGTATAAAACTATGCAGAGTGAAATCAATTATGCTCAAAATACATAGATGATATATTTACATTCCATATAAACAGAAAAAAAATTGTGAAAGAAAACAAAATCAATCAATCTCTTTGTCTTGGATGGATGTATTACATCATTTTTAAAATCCCATCAAAACACCAAAGAGTAAAACATTAATGACTAGTTTGCCCAAAGGGATACCTGGCATAAAGTCCAGAATCATTGATTTTGTTAGTGCTGTTTTTCATTGTTGTTATCCCAGTATTAGTACTTTTTTTCTCCATTAGGCCCAAGCACAAGGGCTTTGGAAATAGCTTAAATCACCTTTCAAAATGAAAGACAATGCTCTCATTAATTAGTATTTATATAATTCCATACCTCAAATGGACTCTTATCCAATTTGGGTATGCCATTCCAGACATTCTCAGGGTTCACTATCTCCTCCATACCATTTGAAAGGTTCAAAATCTGCAAGAGAAAAAGGAATTAATAAAAACTGGGAGTTTCCAAAAACTGTGATCTATGGACCATAGCAATCCTTCTTCAAATGAAATACCTCAAAAGGCAATGAAAATAATTTTATTAAACTTCGATATTACGTTTCAACTCAAGAGAACTTCTGTTCAGTTAACATATTGTGTGTCTATGCCTAGAGATCAAAGATGGTTAAAAATGAGATCTCAAGGGACGCCTGGGTGGCTCAGTTGGTTAAGCAGCTGCCTTCGACTCAGGTCATGATCCCAGGGTCCTGGGATTGAGTCCAACATCGGGCTCCTTGCTCAGCAGGGAGCCTGCTTCTGCCTCTGCCTGCCACTCTGCCTGCTTGTGCTCTCTCTCTCTCTCTCTCTGACAAATAAATAAATAAAATCTTAAAAAAAAAAATGAGATCTCAAGAAGCTCAAAATTTTGTGGAGAAACAGACCTAGAAGCAGAGCATTACAATACAACACAGGAAGTACAGACTTCTGTAGCAGGAAGAATAGGAATATAATATAGATATCAATCCAAGGGTTTTTTGGGGGGGGAGGGAAAGTGAAAAGATGGAGAGGTTTATTTATTTATTTATTTTTAAGATTTTATTTATTTGTTAGAGAGAGAGAGAGAGACAGACACAATGGGGGCAGAGGGAGAGGGAGAAGCAGACTCCCCACTGGGCAGGGAGCCCGATGCAGGACTGGATCCCAGGACCCTGGGATCACGACCTAGCCGAAGGCAGATGCTTAACTGGCTGAGCCACTCAGGTGCCCCAAGATGGAGAGATTTAGAAAATGCTAGTGAAAGCTTCCTGGAAGAGGTGGCGCAAAATGAAAATCTTTCAAAAATAAGTGAAATCAACCAGTTTGGAAGGGGGATAGAATACAAATGAATAGAACTGCATTATTAAATAGAAGCGAAGAAGCCAGGCAGAATGGTGTACATAAGAGAAATCAAGCAGTTTGATATCCATCTAATACAAGGTACAAAACATAAACATAAGGCTGGAGAAGAATAAGGACACTCAATCCTAGAGTATTCCGGGTTCTCCAGAAGACCCTGCCACATTAATGAGCTTGACTTTTCTACCCTAGACTAGTGGTTCTCACATTTTAATGGCATAAGAATGCACATTCCTGGTCCTACCCCCAGAAATTCTGAATCAGCCAGGCAGGGCAAGGTCTAGGGATCTCCAATCTGAGAAACACAGCAAGTGATTCTCACATGGGTGGTTTTCAGATCGCAGGAGGAGCACCATCCCCTGGAAAATCCCAGCAATTTTTACACACAGGAATACCCTAATCAGACTTGCATTTGACAAACTTCACACTGGCAGTGTAGAGAATCAACTGAAGGAAGACTAGAAGTAAACCAGATTGAAGGATAATAGAGTAATCTACTTGTAAAACAAGGGACTTAAACCGAGGTAGTGGCATTCATTGTAAAAAGTTTTAACTAAGCAATTAGAGGTGGAAAGTGTAGAATTTGGTGACCGATAGGACTTCAGAGGCAAGGGAGGTGAAAGAGCCTAAGACAGTTTCTTGTTAGGATGCTTCTATCTGAACTCTGAAATGATTCTTGCACTGCACCAAATTATCATGGGGAATGATCCAGTAAATGTCTGTTCAGTTGCATTTTCTAGTCTGGTCAAGTTCAGTAAAATTTCCTTAATAGTCACTAAGTACATTTAGAGATAAGGTACCTCCACTTCACTTACCCTTGTGCCTTCTTCAGCGATTTCCAGAATCTCACATTTAGACCACGTGTTTCTTAGACTTGACCACACAACACATTTAGATCCAACAGTAAATCCTTTCAGAGTGTAGGTTTTCTCTGGTTGAGCTGCCAAATTGAATAAAGTCTCAATGCATACCTCTTAATCCCTTCATGTTAGATACACAAGCAAAGCATTTCCTTACTCTGCACTTACTATTCCTATATAATCAGTATCATGTATGGTCTGAGTCTGTCTCTTTTCCTGGATTTCATTTTAAATTCTTCTGGTGCCCCTTCCCCATAGGATTCCTTACCGCTTTAATCAAACAACACCCCCACGATGTGATGTGTGTTTTTAAGGCTGTGAATTGGATTCCTGACTTTGAAACTCACTCTTACAAATTGGTTATTGTGGGCATAGGTGGTGTGGTCAGTGGTTACAACAGCCATTTCTTTAGCGAAGCAGCATATTACAAGTTAGCAGACATTCTTATCGTAAAGCTATCACTTCTTATTATTAAAATGTGGCAATGAGGACTAAAAATCTAGGATGATACTTAAATAAATCACAGTATATCCACAGAGTGGCATACCATAGAGTTAAAATATTTTGAAAGCATATTTAAGGGATTAAAATGCAGGATTCGGCACTATGATGTGATTTCGGTTAAGTTTTTAAAACTGTATGTAAATGGACACACACAGACAGGGTGAAAGATGATAGCAAGCAAGGGCTTTGCAGCTTCATCAATGGTGGGATTATGCTAATTTCCATTCTCCCTAGACCTCTGTTTTCTCTTTTGTATGATGGCTCAAATTTAACAATAGAAAAATTGACTTATACAAAGTCTAACATTGATTGTTTAAAAAACCCTTAAAGTTAGCTATTTCATGTAACTTTTAAATCTTATTAAGTAGCCAAGAAAATATCAGTAAATGTAATTTGTGAAAAAGTTAATGACAATAAATATTCTCCAATATTTACTCATGGCTGTTCTCTTGTACGGTTACTATAAGCTCCCTAAATCTAGTGTTTGCTTAGGGGTTTCTAAATCAATGGCAAGTTATATGCATAAAACAAAACGGTTAAATTTGAAAACTGCAAACTTGATCCCTATCATCAATTCATGCCTACAGTAGTGCTTAGCAAAGAAACGCTGTTTTTTTTAAGACTTAGGAAGAAACATAACCTCTTGATTTTAAAGCGTACTTGTTTACATTTTAAACATAATTGCTGTTTGGAGACACCGCTTTTAGGCATTCTACATTTTTTTTTTCCTACTTATAAACACAGTATTAACAATTCGGCTTTTCATCCAGCAGGATTCTACATGGATTTCACGACTTCATCTCCCCACATTTAAGATGCCCTTCATGAAATCCAGATCTGATTCTCTTTCCGGGTTCTAATCTTTTGCCCCCCAGGTTAATTTAAAAAAACCAAATGAGACCAAAAAAGTAATTGTTATCTTTAAGGCAAATAAGTACTTTTGAAAGACACCGAGTTAAATAAAGAGAAATCACCCACCTGAGACATGGTCTTGTAAAGCACTATGGTGCTTCCTTTCTGCTCTGGATTCTTCTTCAGAGAACAAAGTCAATGATGAAATGGCATCTCTGTTGTTATATTCTATAAATTCTTCTTTGTATATATTTGCTTCAATCTGCGTGTTGGGATCACAATCCTTTGCGTGTAGGTGCAACGGTGACGGATGCTGGTCCTCGAAACACTCCACGCAACTTGGCTCTCTTGTGTCTTCCGCAGAAGTGGGTTCTTGGGCCTTCTGACCAACTCTCAGCGACAAAGGGTTTATTTTGTCATCCAGACACAGCTGGGCGGTGGGTAATTCGAGTTCCGGCTGTTTCTCGGAGTCACAGCTGAGGGAAAGCTGCATCGTAAATGGCTGCAGGGTGGGTTCTGGGTCACAGCCCTGGGACAGCGGCACAATTGGAGGCACCAAGCCTAGCTCTTCTTTCTCTTCGTCCCCAACGAGAGAATGCTGTAACTCAATGGATTCCAGTTCCAGGAACTCTTTGGATTCATCATCAGGGGAAAGGGGCACCTCGAGGGAGTTCAGTTCTAACATCTCCTTTGTTTCGCTCGCCTGGGGTAGTAACGCGTTAAATCCGGTCATGAGGTATTTATCATCAAACTTTGCCTTGTCAACCAAATGGCACTCTATTTTACCTTCCAGTACCTCGGGGCCAATTTTATCTTTGCATGGGTTTTCGAAAGCTTGGAAAATGTTCTCAATGTCAGGGTCATAGAATTTACTTGGCTTGGTTTCGAGAATGTTCAAGTCTTTTTCAATTCTTTCAGAGAGCTCATCTGTGGGTGGTGCCACATACGGTGTTTTCTCTTGTCCAGCTTTACTGCTTGGTTTCTTAAGTCCAACCTCAGGACTGAGGGGCCCAAGGGCTCCCTTTGTCTCTGGGCCTTTTTTTTCATAGGGCAGATCACTGTTACTAATACCAACCCTAGAATATTTCCTCATTTTCTCATTAATACTCTCACCTTTGCTTTTCAAGTCCACAACTGCTAAAGGGATATTACAAACATCTCTTTTGATTTCTAATATTGTTATCTCCAACACATCTTCTGTTACTATTTCGTAAAAGTAGTCATTTCCCTCTTGAGGGCACACACCTTCTGAAATGTTAAATCCTGAGAGGCAACATGGAAAGGCTTGCATGGGGACTACCAAAAGTTCAGAAGGAATGTTCCAGAGTGCTTTAGGGTCCACACAGTCTTCGATGTTTCCAAAGTCGACAAGTCTGACGGATACGAGATAATCATCACAAATATTGGTGATGAGTGCCCGATAATAATGCCCATCTTCTCTGTATCTCACTATGCAAGGATCTCCAATATGAGGGCACGGGACACAACTTCGCCAATCCGTTACCTGTTCTCCAGCAGTTTGTACTTCTACTTCTAAATACTGAAGTTTCTCAGTATCAGCAAACTGACACCAAAAATACTCAGGTCCGTCTATCACGGTGGCGTAAGCTCTTATCGTCTTCATCTTGGGATTATACCAGTTGAGAAATAGTGAAGTGTCAATGTCAGTTTTGTTGCCAGACTTTGAACAGGCACTTTTAATTATTTGATTAGAAAGTCCTACTTGAGATTTTTCACTGAAAGCATATCTGCTAATCATATCTTCTGCTATGATCCCATGTTCATCCGCAAGAATAACTTCCCATCTGTCTTGAAATTTAACAAATTCACATCTTATCTGAGCCTCATCCGTCCTTTGGGAAAAGTAATGCATCATTTCCCTACATTTTAAAATCTCAGGGACCCAAAGTCCCCTCAAGGAGCAGTGAATGCCCAATCCCGGTAACAGTGCATTCATAAGGTCAAGCTTACCTACCTTGTTAGTATGAACCATAGAAACATTGCCATAATCTATAAATTGTACAGAGAGAAGGTCATTGGGTTGTTGTTCCTTGACCACAGCACGATACCATAAATTGTCTTCTGGAAAGATGGCACAGATTACATCTCCTCTCTGCAAAGGTGGACCTGAGTAATATTTGGGCCTTGTTCTAGCATCATTTAATCTCTCTGAAAGATGAGTGATTTCAGCTTCGTCTTCTGTTAGTTGAACATAAAAGTCCGAAAGGTCATTTATATGAGAAACATACACAGTTGTTTTAAAGCCAGGCATTATAATCTTCTGAGGGAAGTCAGAAAACTTTAGAGGCAAATCTTTGCTATATGAATCTCCTGTGTTTCTCTCTGAAGGAGTAGCTTCTAGTTTTTTCGCTTTCAAAGGTGGCTCAGCAAAACTTTCTTCTTTCTTTTCTGGTGTTAGCGGACACACTTGATTACCTTGATTTCCCACGGAGTCCTGATACTGAGTGACTACATATGTCTTCGTTGAACTTCGTAAAAGCTTGGTTTCCTTACATGCTGAGCTGATCTTAGATTTGTAGGATTCTCCCAAGATCTCCATACTACATAATTTGTTCTCTATGGATTTACTTACGTACTCGGTAGGTGACATCTTCATTTTTTCCTTCTTTATTTCAAGAGTTTCAGTTGCAGCGAGGAGTGCTTCACTTTCTTTCTTTCTGGTCCCACCTTTGTAGCCAAGTAGCCCTAACTTCTCATTAATATTAGCGTTAATTTGAATACTGTCATCATAGAGTTCTATAATCAGTCTTCCATCTGGATCTTTCGCTACAACCAAAGCCTTCAATGACTTATCTAAAATAGTCTCCTGAAACCACGTTGTAATTTCTTCTGGTATATGATCAGGAATGTCAGATAACGAACATTTCACAGCTTGCATGGGCAAAAGTAAGACATCGTACGCATCACTAGGTATTGGAAGCAGATCATCGTTTGTTACCACACAGATGTTTCCGAAATCCACAAAAAAGACTTTATTTGGCTCTTTTTCTATTATTATCCCCCGATACCAGTTTCCATCGGTATACTTGGCAAGACACAAGGTTCCAGGGATCAAGGGAGATGTTTGTAAATTCAGCAAAACTTTACTTAATTGTGTAATATTACAGGACAGCTGTTCTAAAATACTTGCATTTCTTCCCAGTTGGCAATAAAATGTCCAAGGGTCATCAACATGTGTTATATACACGGATTCTTCACTTCCAATTTTCATATCATGTGTCGAATAGTAGTAAGAATGGAGCTGAACAGAGGACTCCAGAGGCTTCTGAAGTTTAACTGGCCTCGCGAGTCTCTTTTCTACCAAAAAATGGCACGCGCTCTGAAAGGGTGTGAGCAAATCCACAACATTAAACAGTTCTTCATCTTGTACTGAAGCCAGAGCAAATATTGTGCATTTTAATTCAAGGTTCTCTTCCCAGGCATTGTCTACAAATTCACTAAAAGCCTGTATTGCCTTTTCATCCCAAGCAAAAGGATTTTGACCAGTGGGTTGAATTAAATTATAAAGACTGCACCGAAAAGCCTGAGCCTTCACCTTCAGAAACTCTTCACTGATCGAGTAAATATTCTTTGCAGCTACCATTTCTTTGTCTCCGTAATCTACAAACATAACTTTGACATGCTCTGCAGATTGTGCCCCACTAATCACAGCTCTGGACCATTTTCCATTTACTGTTCGTTTTGCCAAGCAAGCAGGCGTGGTGCCCTGGTAGGAAGTAGCTGTATTCTTGCAGTAGTCCTGGATATTACACATCAAAGTTTTAAATCCTTGGATGTTCCTGGCCAGCTGGCACCAGAAGTAGCCAGGGTTTTCAACATAAGACACCTTGACTTCTACTGTACTTCCCACTTTCAGCTCTCCTTTACAAGAAGAGCCTGGCTTAATTTCCAAGAAATTCTGTATAAGAGGAGAATAAACAGATACTCTCTTCTCTTTTTCCGGCACAACTAGTGCAGTCGGAATATCTGTAATGACTGCTGTATCGGTCAAAACTTCTGAAACTGATGTAGTTTGAGTGTCTCTCTTGGCTTTCTGTTCTACTTCTGCCTTTTTGGCAGGAGATATTTTGTTATTCTCAGCGCTAAGGTGGCTTGAAACGTGCCCTGGAGAGTGGGCATTTCCGGGAATGTTTTCTTTGGTTTCAAATTCCTGATACTTGGCAAACCCAGCTTGAGCAATTACCTTACTAATGTTTTCTTCCCCTGTTCTTGATTCATCAAGGATCTCAATAACATACTGATTATCCTGCTTATCAAGGACATGGATAACTAATTCTTTGTGGAGCACAGTCTTCTTAAAAAAGGAAACTGCCTCCTGGCTCCAACTTTCCCCCAAAGGCCAAATATCTGCTAGTGTACACCTCAGAGCCAATATGGGCAGCCGCCGAAACTGGGGAAGCAGCATCCTCACGTCATACCAGTCCACATTTTCCGAACTGCCACGGTCAACTAGAAACACATCCACACTCTTGTCGTCTAATCGGGTGACCGTGGCCCGGTAATAGCCGTTTTCTTTCCATTTGACACAGCAAAGGTCATCGGGTTCAGGTTTCAGAACTATGCCGTCCAGCTTACTGGCTGAGGAATAGAAACTGCACATTCTTCTCATCAGCTTGCTGAAAGTGCCTTTGTGTTTCCTCAGCCGAATCCAAAACTCCGAAGGAGTTGTAACGAACTCTACCTGGGCGTCATAGAAGGCGTTGATCTTTAATCTGATCGATCTTAAGGCTGGGAGTGCAATGTCTTCATCCACTTCTTCTGCAGGAGACTGAGACTGAAATGCTGTTTCTTGCTCCTCCTCCTCCTCCTCCACTCCCTGGCTCTGAAGGAACCGGTCTGCCAAGCAACAGGACTGGACTCCAAATACACAATTCAGGTTGATCCCATCTTCTCCGTACAGGGTGACATAATAAACGTGCTCAAAGGAACAGTAAAATTCAATCTTTGCATTCACTGCCTGGCCCAGTATCAGGGCCTTCAGGTCACCGACCTGCGACCGAGACCAGCCTCGCCCACCGTCCCAGAGTCCATACAAAGCGCAAGGATAGGTCACCACGGGCATTCGGAAATACTCAGGCAGCAAGTAGCGGAGGCTGCTGCAACTCACTAACTCCTTCCTTCCATAGTCTACGTGGAGCACCTGGGCGCAGCGCTGGGGCCGGAAAGTCTCAAGCAAGAGCGCTCTGTACCAATGTCCGTCCAACCCACAGGATGCACACGGAGAGCCAGGCTTGTCTGGGCTCTCCTCCCTCTCCTCCCAGGTGGCACTGGTAGAGTTCTCATCCCCGGTCCCCGCGGAACCCCGGTAGATCTGGGCCATGCTCTCGGACAGGCGGTGGATCTCCTGCGAGAGGCTCCGGAGCTGGCAGTGGATGCGGTGGGGGTGACACACCTGGGTCACCACCACGGGCTCCGTCACGCCCAGCTGCAGCTGCGGGTAGAAGTAATCCAGGCCAGGCTGCTCCTGCTTGGGAGGGACCCGCGGGAGGACCGGGGCCCCGGAGCCCATGCCGGCTGTGGCCGCTGTGAGGTAGCGCTTGAGCAGCGAGCGGAAGAGGCTGTCGGGCACCTGCCGCGCCAGCCCCAGCTCCTGCATCTGCTGGAACAGCCCGGGCACCTCCAGAAGGACCAGGCGATGGAGCAGCAGCACGTCTAGCACCCGCCCGTGCACCTGCTTGCCCTGCAGGCTGCTGAGGAAGTCCACGGCACTGGACGGCCAGTGCTGGGGCTCGCCGCCGCCTCCACCGCCGCCGCCCGCCGGCACCAGGCCGGCCAGCACGCAGCCCAGCACCTCGGACGGCAGGTGGAAGAACTCGCTGCGCCCCGGCGCCAGCGAGCCCGCGCCCGCCGTGATGGTGCGGCCCTCGTCGAGCAGGAAGACGCGGCTCTCCTGCGCCTGCTGGCTGACCACGCGGCAGCGGTGCCACATGAGCCCCACCTGCACCAGGCACAGCTCGCCCGGTGAGGCCGAGGCGCCGCCCAGCGCCCACGGGCCGCGCGTGGCCGCCGCTTCCTGAATCTCCCGGCTCAGCCGCAGGTACTCCTCCCGCCGCTGGCCCACCAGCCCCCAGAGCTGCACGGGGATCACCTCAGGGTGCACGTCCACGAACGACACCCGCAGGACCAGCGAGGCCCCCGGCGTGGGCAGCCCGGGCGTGGAGCACATCTCGGAGGCGCGGCGCGGCCGTCGGCCCCGGAGCGGTCAGGGCGGCGCGTCCGGCCCGCCCACGCCCCCGCGCCCGCGGCCCCGGCCGGACAGCCCCGAAGACCCAGGCCCCGGGCACAGAGCGACCGGGAAAGACGCCCGGCGAGTCGCCCCCTCGGCGACCTGCCCAACGCCGCGCCCCCGGACTCGCGCCGACTGGTAAGACCGGCGACGGGACCAACCGCCCACGGTCGCGCCGCGCAGGCATTTGCAGCGCGCGGCGCCCAGCTTCCGGGCGCGGGAGGCTGGGCCGGGCCGGCCGGCGCGTCGCTGGGGCGCTGGACCCCCGGGGCGGGCGGAGGCGAGCCCGGGCGGAAGGGCGGGAGGGGTTCGAGGGCCGTTCTGCGGGCCGCGCGGGGGCAGCGTCGCGACCCAACCTGCTGCTCAGAGCGCCCCCCGCCGCGGGGGCGCGGAGGGAAGGCCTGGCGGAGGGCGGGGCGCCGGGACCCGAGCCGAGCTGCTCGCTCTTCGGCCGCTGGCCTCGTACTGGGCGAGGCCCGTGTGCCCGGCGCCGTGCGAGGCTGGGGGGAAACGCGGAGCAGACCTGGAGGCGCCAAAGGCACGCGCCCGGGCGTTAGGGCGCGAACTCTCAGGGGCCCCGCGCTCCCTTCCGGGTTGAGGCCGAGGCGGCCCGAATGCCCTTCCGGTCCCCGGCAGGGGGCGGCTTGTGCACATTTAGTGTCGTGACCCCCAGCAGGTTGCTTACCCTTTTCCATGAGCCCGTTCGGTCACTTGAATGGATAGAGTTGTTGCGAGGGTTACAATAAAGTATGGATGTACTTGGAGACTGTTAAGTCTTCCACAATTGCTGCTTTTTTGTTTGCCTACTTCCGGCTTCCCAACTTTGCAGGCGTTTATTCTTTTCCTCACAGAGCGAGCACAGAACCGGACTTACAAAAGGAGGTCTAGAGGAATGGAAGAAACATGACTTGATACTCTCGCTGTATCTACCATGGCAGAGGACCTGTTGGCTGGACTCTTGTTCTGTTCCCCCACCTAAATTTTAACCAAGGTAACCCTCAGAAGACTCCAGGGGAGGGAGTGGAAGGGGAACATGCAGGCAAGCTGTGAGTAGCTCCCAGAGATATGTCTATAGTAGATTTTTGTTCATTTGCAAAGTCCGACGCATTTGTGGGAGTTTCTCATGTCACTCCCTCACGTTTTGAAATATCAAATACAATGTAGATAAAATCAAGACAGTGCTTAATATAATCCTGGCCTAACTGTAAATCTCAGCATTTTCCATCTATCCAGGTTAGATGTAACCTCATGGCCAAAGCCTCCTGTGCTTGCTTTTTTCTTTTTTAAAGGACTGATTGGTTGATTGATTACAAGCTCTATATCATGGGGCTTGGACTCAGGACCCTAAGATCAAGAGGCACCTGCTCTAGGGGACTGAGCCAGCCAGGAGCCTCTCCATGCTTAATATTTTTTTTTCTTTTTAAGATTTTATTTATTTATTTGACAGAGCGATCACAAGTAGGCAGAGAGGCAGGCAAAGAGAGAGAGGGGAAAGCAGACTCCCCGCTGAGCAGAGAGCCGGATGCGGGGCTGGATCCCAGGACCCTGAGATCATAACCTGAGCCAAAGGCAGAGGCTTAACCCACTGAGCCACCCAAGTGCCCCTCCATGCTTACTTTTTAATGGCAGTTGTCTGTGAGCATTCCTTGAACCTATCATGGGGCTGAGACAATAAATACTCGCTGAATGAATAAATAAAAGAATCATTTGATTTCTTTAAAAAGTTAGATTTTTACCTGATAAACTCATCCTTGAAAATTCAGTTTAGTTTCATTTTCCAGATTTTCTTTAATTAATGCTTTATATTCATGATAGAAGAAAAATAAACATTTGATTTAAAAACATCTAGCAAGATCTAACTCTTATGACCTCTTCCTCTACTATTCACCCAGGTGGAACTGATTATCCCTTGCCTTTTACACACCTCTGTTATATTTAGTGTTTGTGACATATATCTTTCATGTCATGCAATTGTTTAGTATTTCTTCTTCCTACCAGAATCTGAACTTCTCGAAGGCAAGAACTCCTCTCATATATTTTAATATTCTCAGTGTCTAGCACAATATGGGGCTTTCAGTCAACATGCAATAAATGTTTAACAAGAGAATAAGATTATCTGGCACTGTGTCATTTACGGTGAAAGGAAGTTGTTCATTATAAAATGGTCTTATTATCATCTGGACTTGTTTGATCATCCCATGAAATAATGGAAATTTCAATTCCCTGTATCAGCTCAAGCAATATAACCAAACCCTTATGGAGACCACAGGGTTGTAGACAGAGTAAATGACTTCTGTTTTCTATGGATCTTGTCCCCCAACCTCCTTCTATGGTGCAGGGCCTTTACTCCTGGATAACCAGGGCATATCATTTGGCCATTATGGGGTGAGAGCCTGTTATTCCCATCCTCCTAGATATTTCCAGTGTCCCACTTCTTCTGTGTCTGGGAGAGATAGCCTTATTTACTCTGTATTGCTTTGCTGCTGGACATGGAACTTAAAAAATCAGACCACTGCCCATGAAGATTAAGCTCCTGCTACCACTATCCATCTCTAGAACCTTTCCATGATCCCCAACTCTGTACCCATAAGACACTGGCTTCTCACTCTCCCCTATTCCAGCCCACAGTAACCACTATTCTACTTTCTGTTTCTATGAATTTGGTTATTCTAGTTATCTCCTATACGTAGGATCATACAATATGTGTCTACGTGTGTCTGCCTTATTTCACTTAGCATATTGTTTTCAAGGTTCATCCATTTGGTAGCATGTCTCAGAATTCTCATGCTTTTTAAGGCAGAATAATATATATCTTTTTAAGATTTTATTTATTTGACAGAGAGAGAGCACAAGCAGGCGGAGAGGTGGGCAGAGGGAGAGAGAGAAGCAGACTCCCCACTGAGCAAGGAGCCCAATGTGGGGCTCGATCCTAGGACCCTGGGATCATGACCTGAGCTGAAGGCAGACGCTTAACCGACTGAGCCACCCAGGTGCCCCGCAGAATAATATTCTTGTGTGTGTGTGTGTGTGTGTGTGTGTGTGTATACCACATTTTGTTTATCTGTTCATACTTTGATCTATCTATGGACGTTTGGATTTCCACCTTTTGGCTATGTGAAAATGCTGCTATGGACACTGGTGTACAACTATCTGTCCAAGTCCCTGCTTTTAGGTCCCTATGTACCTACAAGTGGACTGCTGGGTCATGTGATAATGCTATCTTTAATTTTTTGAGGAAACCCTCTACTGTTGTATATAGTAGCTGCAGTATTTTACATTCTCACCAGCAATGCCCAAGGGTTCCAATTTTCTCCATATTCTCACCAATGCTTGTTATTTTCTGTTGTTTTTGTTGTTAATAGCCATCCTAATGGGTATAAAGCAGCACTCATGAATTTTTGCATCCATGTTCCTAAGGCCTGTAGTCGTCTTTTTAATAAATGGATTTAAGCATTTTGGACAATAAGTAAAAAAACAAACAAATGAGAAGTCAAGGCTGTCCTGAGGTTTTTTTGGCTGCATTAGTGAGTTTGTAGCGCAACAGAGAATCCTGGAGCAGGACCAGATTTTAAAGGGTAGGGAGGAAGGATTTGTACAATATTTTTTGTACTACTATTTTTGTACAATATTTATACAGAACAGAAGTTTGTACAATATTTGTACAAAATTTATACAGTATTTTTTGTAATATTGGGAAATATCAGCTCACAAGGTCTGTGGCCATCCTGGAGGAGGTATATAGTTGACACCTGAGAAGTCCTGCCTAAAGCCTGAGATCTGTCTTAAGGGCCCAAAACACAGATAATGGCAACATCTACCACTTACTGAGCAACGGTGAATGTTGGGGAATTACCAGCTAAAGTGTAGTAGCTGAAGTCACAGAACTACATGACTCTTCCTAGAGAAAGAGAGTGAAAAGTGACAAGAGGGCCAAGAACAGAACCTCAAAGAACCAAAATTTAAGTACAATGCAGCAAAGAAATGGCCAATAGAGACTGAAAAATAGTAAGGAACAGGAGGGAATAGTATCATGGAAATCAAAGTAGAATATGGTATTAAAAAAGAGAATGATTCTCCAGTGTTCCAAGGAATTGCGGTGTTATCTTCCTCCTCTGTCCTCAGCCAGGGAGCATATGCCCATCACTGTCATTATCAGTTGTCAATCCTTTTTAGTCACAGCAGAACTGGATTAACAGGAGAACTGGATCAATAGCAGAGATGGATTTATTATGAATTAATAAATTTATAGTGACAAGTCATAAGCATTCTTTTTTTGCTACTATAAAGATTTCAAATCTGATACCTCAATTAAGCCAGTTTTTATTTCAACTGTGAAAAGTAAAGATTAAGGCTTAAAAATTATCTCTAAATTTGTTATTCCCATTTTCACGTAAAAATACATCAGGACGAAACCATACCAGGACAAAACAAAACCTTTTACAACCGATCAGGCATTCTAAAGCATTGATTTTAAAAGTCAGAATAATGCACTCTATTTACTCACATATATTCCTGTTTGTTACCAGATATTTTCAGCAAACAGACATCTTTAAGCATCTTCATCTCTTTTACCAGACCTTCAAAGTGGCTCCTGCTGCTGTGGACAATCACAGCAGCCTGTGGGGGGTAAAGTGTGGGGAGAGAAAAATAATCATGTATTCTTCAAAATTCAGAAATAACAGAACACTTGAGTGGGTAAATGTCCATTTGTATGCTACCAATGAAGTCCAAAATCATGATGTAATTTCCATACACACTGTAAAAGGAAGAATAATGTAAACTGGTCACATTATTAATTATTAACTAACCAAATATTTTATATTAACCTAGTCTTCGATTTTTTTGTGGAATAGCTATTAAATTGTTGAATACTTCTTAAACATTATAAAACTTACATATGTTAAACACACACAATCTTTTGAAAATGCAGTTAAGCAGTTAGTATGGTAAAGAATCTCATGAAATCATGTGTTACTAACCCAACATAATTATTCTGAAGGTAGGAGAAAAACAACATATGACTTTATCATGTGTGCAGAAATGCTTTTCTCTCTCCAACCCCCCCCCCCAAGAAACCCTCTGAATGCAACAAATACCTCCCAAGTGGCTTCTATTTGAAGTTTTAAGGGAAACAGAGATGTATGACAAGGTCGTTGCTTGCAAGCAATTTATTCTGTATAGGAGAAGCAGGCATAAATCCATATATACAGACATATATCCTCAGTAGGGGAAGCAGTAGGAGCACAGAGGTGTTGAAAATGTGGAAATCTTCCGAGATCATTCTGGATATTAAAGTAGGCTTTAACCCCCAAATGAGCATGAATGGGGGGTAGTGATGGGAGCAGAGTTAGGTGGGGAGCACAGCAGGAACACTGCACGAGAAGCAGCCAAGTGAAGAGCATCCCCAGAGGAAAAAAGTGGAGCACTGCATTTGCAAGGAGGTTGAGTGCAAATATGCAATGAAATGCAAAGAGTAGGAAAATGGCTTGGAGTCAGAATGAGAGAGTCCTGGACGTGGTAGTAAAGATTTTCATTCTTATCGTGTATGAGGAGTAGTTGAAGGTAAGAACTTAGGGTAACACGTCCAGAGTTGCCTGAACCAAGAGGACTCTGCTACTCTTGTGAGGGAGGATTTTCTCGTGAGACAGGCCACCCATATAAAAAAGATTGTATTATATTTTAAGGCCTGAATAAACCTTAACCGAGTTTGAAATATGAGAAGTTAATCAAATCCAGGAAAAAGCAAATCACAAATTTTTAAAAATCCTGTTTTCTTTCCCCATGACAGCAATATAATGCCCACCTTCAAGTATATGCAAGTTAAGATTCTAGAGGATTCCAGAGTTCAGTCACTTCATCATATAAAGAAATGGAAATCAAGAGAAATGAGAGGACTTGCTGATTGTTATGCTACTTTGTCATAAGTAGAACCCAAATTAGATAAAGTTCTTTAGAATTCATGCTCAATCTGCTCTCCACATTACCTGGCATTTAATAATATATATTTGTTTGCTAATCATTTTTAAAGAGTCCTGGTTTAATTGGAGAGAAGAGAATGGATTACCTCCCCTCAATTTTTTAACCATTATGTATTAAAATAAAGTACACATCCCCCCCCCAAGTGGAGGTTCTGAAGGAATCTGTTTTCATTAACAAGAAGAACATATAATAACCTATTTCATTTGTAAATAAATGGTTGTGCTTAAAAAGGTGAAGATGACAGAACAGCATTTTTTTTGCATTTAAAACCTCCCTGAATTAGTTCCTTTTTTTCTTAGCAAAATGAAAGAAATTTCAGACTAGTCTAAGATAGATTCTTGAAATAACGAAGACAAAATTAATTGATTTATGCTATATATAATCGTAATCAATTTTTGTTGAGTACCTAACAGTAAAGAAATGCTACTAATGAGAGTAAAGATTTATATAAAAATAGGACATGGTCTTATCATAAGTGGCTTTTAATGAGATAGGACTTGGAGCACTTGATAAAGACACTTTATTCCTTACTAAAAGCCAATTTAAGATATGTTATCTCTAGATATAACATATATGTTACATATAACATATATAACATAACATATAGATATATATGTTATATCTAGAGATAGATATATATAGATATATGTTAATTCACTTATACATATAAAAAACAATTGTATATAACTAAGAATAACTATTTTTCAATGAGAAAAAATCATTTGGAAGAGAAAAATGTGGAAGCTAAGCAAAACCAACTTAAATGCTAGGTATTCATTAGTGAGGATAAGTACTATATTTGGTAGTATTATAATCAGCAAGTGAGACTGGAATGGTTAAGTCTTTTAGTATGGATACAAATTGCTGACATTTTCATTCCTTTTTATTTATTGTGGATTATTTTGAAGAGGATCAAGATGATTTCAAGTTGGTAAAGATAGAGCAAAATTCCAAGACACATTAATAAATAGGACTTTACTGGAAAAATATGAAATGTGAAGAGACACATGTGTTAGATATAAAGGATTTGGTCAGACGGTGGAGGTTCTTAAGTTTCAAGCTAAGTTGTGGAGACTCCATTCTAAAATTTGTGTTGAAGACAATTCACATTTATTTAAAATGGATAAGACAGAAAAAATGCCATAAAGAAAAATCTGGTTTTGGAAGATTCAAGAGCACTGGACTGGGTTGTTGTGAAGATAACATAAAAAATTGATTATGTACCTAATTAGTATATAATAACTGCTAATAATAATAATAATAATAATAATAATTAGGTAATCTATATTTTTATCCAGGCTCTGCTATGAAGTAACCTATGAGCATAAGCAGCTCTACTTCTCTGGGCCTCTGTTTCATAACATGTAAAATGAGAGAGTTAAACCAGATGATCTGAAGGAGTCACTTCAAGTTAAAAAATTCCAATTATTCATGTTGAATCCAGATATCAAGGAACAGTCTCAGTAATTAAAGCAGTGTTTTCACCCCATGCCTCTTGAAGAATAAAGCTAAATAAATTTTTTCATGGTCCAGTTGGTATATTTTGAGCCAATCTTTACTATTTAATTTTAAAAGTTATAAAACATGAAAACCCAAAGAGTTCCCAAAAGTGGTCCCAATGCAGAACACTTGGGAATTTAAGTACATAGTATTATTTTAAATATATTTAACAACTCAACTCATACAGATTGACGGATGCAATGGAAAAGTAGACCACCAACAGATTTGATTAAATATCACATTCTGAAAATTTCATAGAAAAACAATAAGCCACTGCATATTAGTACATCACATTAAAATATATTTTAAAGTATAATTCCCCTTTTAAATGGCAGTGATTATACAATAGTGCAACCACAGAGCACTTGTAAACTTTTTTTTGTTCAACATCATCTATGTCCATAACAAACTCTGTTTGGTTAACTCCAAGGTGTTTCTTGGGTCTAAGCTTTTTGACAGTTATAGCCTCTACGCACAACTCTATCCATCCCTCCAGAAATGCCCACTGCCTGAGGTTGGGGAACAGGTGGCATATAGGTTAATCAGAAGAAATCTCTCACCTTTCTAAAATAAGAAAATGGATTTGATTCGATGATTGGAGACATAAATGTATACCATAGGCAGTTTATACTTATCACTTTTTAGGCTGGAAACTTTGTCAAAACTGGGTAGGATTCAGGCTAGAGACAGCTTCAGTGGGATTTCTGAGTTCTCTCTCTCTCTGGCCCTTAGTATTAGGGAAGGAGAGATGAAAAAGGGTACCTGTCCAAATTGACCTCATCTCAGCCTTGCTTTTGAAATGCCACTGAAAGGCTGATAATAACAAGTTGCTTTATGAAAAAGACCTACCCACCTAAGCTTTAATCAAACAAACTGCATTTTTTATATATCGAGCTTCTTGGGGGCTAGTGACAAACTCTAGTTGCAATGGCATATGTAACAAAGCAAACACCCTACTCAGTGTTCATCAAGACTCAGTCTGTGGCTGTCGGGAAGTCCTTAGCATGTGCAGTGGAGTGCTAGCCAATAATACAGATCTAACTAAAGATGGGACACTGACAGAAAGAAGCTTCTCTCCTCGAAACCCAAACATCATCTCAACTTGATGTTTTTCATCCTCTTGGCAAGAAAAGGTACATCAACTTCCTTCACCACTAGGGAAATTCAAAATGTTTATTCATGAATTTTCATTCACCTCCCTTTAATTGACAGTATGTGCACTTTAAAACAGAAAAAGGAATCATCAAATTTCCATTGAAAATACTGACAACAGTTTAAATATATTTCTGAATCACTATGTAGGTATGTATTCTTCCAGATTCCTATTGTCTACTTCGGTCTGAGATGCTGTCTCCCTTTTGGCACTTCTCTAAGTAGGCTCCTCAGCATAGAATAGCATCTCAGAGGTCAAATCTTCTCGCCCAAGATGAGTGCTCAGGATTCAAATCTTCTTGAAAATTCTGTGCTGGGTCGCATTGGGTGGCCTTGTGTAATCCAACCAGATTGCTTTTGAACAAAAAGAGGAGTCAAAGAGAACTTGGGTTTCCAGAGAAAAATAAAGTGCTGCCCCCTATAAATCACAGTCTCTGTGGAGTAAGGTGTCTTCCTAAAGAGGTAGAAATAATAGGGGTGTGTGTTGTAGATGCCCATATTTCAATGATACTGAACACTGTATCTTTAAGGGCTTAAAATGGACTGACTCCACTCATCTCTCTGATTTTTTCATAAGTAAGCCAGAACACCAGTGACCAAGGGGTCTGAAAGATTAACCAAAGAAGTTAGTGCATATTTCAAAGTGATTATGAATATTCTACATTTATGCATATACATCTTTGAATGACAAAGTCATTTTGAATCCACTTAGGCTGAAAACAAATATTTTGGTATTTCACCTTTATAGAGTACTTTATAATTAACAAAGTATTTTCATGTCTTCTCTCTCATAGATTTCTCTGAACAGTTTACAATAGAAAGGAAAGGTAATGATATCCCTATTTTACAGATGAGGACACTGAGGCTTAGCAGTCAAAAAGCTATCAACGTGTTGTGGAGCTAGGATACAGGCTTCTGGCTTCCATTCCAGGGTTCCTTCTACGGAACCCTTCCTGGCTAAGAGGCTGGGACTTGGCATGCCTGAATTCTAGGCTGGGCTCCTCTGTGTGTAGTTTGTTTGTGAAGCGTGACAAGGAGTCAGTTAAGAACTTGAAAGTGAAGATGAAAGATGATCCTTTGAGAGTTAGATCATGAGCTCAACACCTGATATATTACAACATGGACATAAAATTTCGTATAAAATAGAGAAAAGAGTTTCCAGCTCAGAAAGACTTGACTAACTTGAATGAAGGTGTAACCGCATCAAAAGGAATTAATAAAGGGGATGAGGGTTTTTCAACAACAAAAGATAAAAATATCAAAGACAAAGAAGGAAAGAGCAGAGGAAACACTGGAAGTAGTCATCAGAGAAAGGGTATCTTGGATCCAGTTCCTATCTGGTTTGGTTCATAGGTGACAGGTAATATTGATCAGAGAGAAACTATCCAACTAGAGTCAAAAAAGAAGCTTGAGCAATTAGAACATAAAATGTATTTGGCTAGAGAGTTCGTGAAGCAGTATTTATGTCCTGTGTTTGGAAATATTGAGCGTGTTATATTGGGAGACTGAGACTTTACCAGTGGATTTAGGAGAACACATGTTGGTTAGTTAACTATAAGGGAGACATGGGCAAAATAAAGAATATGAAGCTGTGACGATATCGTATTCTTGTGACAACAAAAATGAAGTGAGCCACTGACGTAACTGCAATCGGATCAAGGAATAGAGGTCTCAGCTAAGAGTAGATTACGTAATGATTCCTAGCTGCTCGGGTAGTCAGACTTCTGTATGCAAACAAAGTAAATATTGATCAGTGAGTGAGCAAAGCAAGGTTACACTACCCTTACCTAGTGGAAGGGACTGGGGTTGAGTTTAGCTGGGTTATGAATAGAAGTTAAACAGGGAGATCATACAGCCAATAACAGGGGTAGTATACGAATGGCATAGACTGAGCCTCTGTGCGGGAGCACATGAGGATAGGACATGTTCACTTGTTTTGCTTTCCCTAGCATAGTTATACCACTGTAAACAGTGCAAGTGTGTATGACCCCCTGTTGTCCTCTCTGGTCCGCCTGTTACCATAACTGCTGGAAAAACGGAGTCCTTCTTCATCCCTTTGACTGTGGGGCTGAACAGAAGGGCTCTTGGGTATTCTTAACTACTAAGATTACAAATACGCTCTTCCTGTTACTATTCTGTGTTTAGCAAGCAACCTTCTGATTATAACTGGCCTTCACATATGGCTTGAATTTAGGAGGAAGCACACTGTTGAGAGGACTTCAGCATCTGGATTACTTGCCAAGTGTGTTTCTCAATGTGAATGAGCCAATACTGTAGTCTGATCATCAGTTTCAGTGAGTTCCGTTGAGGATGAATCTGTATTTGCAATGCCAATTTACTTGGAAGTGCCCATGAGTCAGCTTTTAAGCTCGGGGTCATGCACTGTGGCACATCAACAAGGCAGTGCCACCCTGGTGACCTTTGGTGGTTAGCCAGCCTTTCCCTAGTAACATCTGTTTACCACTCCACACTGTCTCTTTCCCCTGACAACTTTTGTAGCTCGCTGCAGGATCTCGAGACACTGTGTGTCTTGTATTAGGAGCATGGGTTTAGAACTGAGCAGACCTGCGGTCCGTTCCCAGCTCTGCCACACACCAGCTATATGAACTTGAGCAAGTTTCTTATACTTGGAGCCATGTTTTTCTCATCTGAAAAATGAGGATAACACCACCTGTTTTACTAGGTTCTTACAAGACTTAAAAACAAATAATGTGTTTAAAGAGCTTAGCACAGTGTCTGTCATACATTTGAAGTACTCTTTTTTTTAATTAAACTTCCTGAGTCTCATGCATAAAGAGAATGGGTCAAATTAAATTGTCTCAGTATTCCTTTGTCTTATTCTCCCTGCCCTCACACCTCCTGCCCCTGATTCTGTTTTTCATCAATGGTCTCACCATCCTTTTAGTCTCCCACACTAGAAACATAAAAGTCCCATTTCCTTCCTTCCCTTTCCCACCTGCTCCAGAGAGTCAATTATTAAATCTTGTGGAATTAACCATAAACGGCCCTAGAATCTGCCTTCTCTCCATTTTTACAATCATCTTCAGGCTAGACCACTGCCAAAACTTCCTTTCTTGGGTTCTAGCTTTCAGTGTATCTTCTTCTACATTGCTGCCAAAGTAATCCTGTCCCCAAACAAGCCTTAGTACTTTGCTCCCATGATCAAACAGCTGCTTGGTTACTTCAGGTACGACCTAAACCATCAAACTTGCCCTTACAAGGTCCTTCTTAACCTGGTCCTTAAGTACTTCTCTAGAATGCTGCCCCACCACATCCCCTCTGAGGACCTGCTCTCCAGCTACACTGAATTTTCTGCAGTTGTCCAAACCTGCTGGGTACACACATGACTTGAGGCCTGTGTTCATGTCGCTCCCTCATGCCTTTCTTGTTAAATGCCGACTGACCTTTCAAAGCTCAGATCAGACATCATCTCTGTGAAAGACTTTGTGACTTCCTAAACAGGTAAAGCCAATTTTTACTTTACTACCCATGTTCTCACCACGTTTTGTTCATACCACCAGTAGAGCACTAATACAACCTGCTTACTAAGACCATGTCCTCTGGAGTCAAACTTCCTGGGTTTGATTCCCTGACTTCATAAAGTAATAACCAGCTAACCTGGCCAAGTTATTTAGACTCTAAGCTTTTGTTCCTCCTTTCTAAAAGAGATATGATAATAACCTACTGAAGAGATTGTTGGGAGAATTCAGTGAGTTAAGCCGTGAAAATGTTTAGCACAGTGTTGGTGCTAAAACCAAGTGATCTAATAATATCGGCTTCATTATTTCTGTAATTTTAACTACTTACATGTCTATCTTTTCCATCACATTATAAGCTGCTCTCATGCAAAAACATCTTACTCCTTAGTGCCACCAGCACTTACGATAGTGCCTGCTTTGTGCAGGCCAAATCAAAATTTTTCCTTTCCATTAAGAAATATCCACAGATTTGAGGTAATTTCAAGGTATAAGCAAGACAATCAAAATAAGGTTTTACACTTGGGTACACTTTTGTATCCGATATTGTTAAGGGCTTTAGCTATTAACTCCATGTTTATAGATACCCACTATTGCTTGGTGATGTCATTTATTCCCAGAACTTTAATTCCTTTCTATATGTAGATGGTGCTCACCTCTAAAGCTCCATCCCCAGATGCTCTGTAAGATCCAGATCGCTATATGAAGGAGCCATCTAGAATCTGTTCTTAGATGTCCTATGAGTACCCAAAACTCAACAAATTTAGAACTAAGCTAGCTATTCTACCACAGAATCTTCCCTACAAATGATCCCCATGTTAGGAAATTACATCGAATGTTGTTCAGGTTGGGAGTCTAGGAATGAAATCCAACTTTCCTTGTCTTCTCTGACCATTTTCCCCTCCCCATCCACTCTGACCATTTTCCCCTCCCCATGCTTCTAGCTCCTTGCTATCTCCTAAATTTTTCAAATCTATCTTTTTCTGTCCCCGTTGTCATACTGTCATGCAAGCTATGATTATGTCTCATCTACTACTACTCCGGACCTTTCCCCCAACCCACATAGCAGCTGGAATGATCTTTTTAAAAACACACATGTCATCAAACTGGTGCCCCTCACTCTTATGGGTCCTACAGCCCTTCCTAACCTGGCCTCTGCCTCTCTCTGGCCTCACCTTGTGCCTCTTTCCTCGATGTCTCCATGCCTTGGCCTGCTGGGTTTCCTTCAATTCCCTGAACCCATCATGTTTTCTGTCTACTCCAACTGTTCCCTCTACCTAGAACGTTTTATTCTGCTCTTTTTACCTGGCCAAGTCCTACTGATTCTTCAGACTCAATATTAATGTCCATTATCCAAGGAGGTGCTTCTAATCTCCAAGTGTAGGCTCTATGTACTTGCTATATATTTTCAAAGCACCAGGCACTTTCCTTTACCATTCGTCTAGTTTTTTATTCAATGTTTGGCCTTACTAAACTAGAAGCTCCAGCACAAGAGCAGGGGTTGAGACTCTCCTGTTCATCCCAAAGCCAGGCATTGAGTACAGGGCTTTGCATGGAGTAGGTGCTCAATTAATATTATTATATTGTGTAGAGCAGTGATTGTTTGAATTTCTAAACCCATGACTCATTCATTCTTTCAAATATGTTCTAACTTACAAAATACTTGAGTACCTTGTTTTTATTATGTATCTTATGTTTCTCGAATAAATCTAATTCTACATCTTAGTTTACCTCAGTAAAAAGTAATATCCAGATCAAATAAAAATGACATAATGCTTTCTTACTAAGCTGAGCTTTGTGGTAATAAGTATTAATGGATAATGCAACATTTGCCAGCAAAGTAACAAATTTTGTTTGAAATGGTAAATTTTCATAGGAACAGTCTCTAGTATAAAATCTTTATAACTGTTCCAAACTTACAATACTTTGGCTAAATGAACTACTAAAGGTTTTACATTGCACAAAACCCTATCCACTGGCTTTATAACAACAGAATGTTAACCTATTCACTTCTAGATGTAACTGAATTATATTACTTTAATCCATCAGGGAAGGTAATAAGACTCTGAGGAGAGGTAAAAAGAAAACAAAAAGCAATATAAAAAAGAGAGAAAGAATTGTGGTTTGGGGGCAGAGCCATGCTAAAAACCAAAAGAGAAAGGGGAAAATATTTGTAGATTAAAAGCAACTTAAGTGAAAGAAGACACAAACAAAAGAAGGAAGAACCTGACGTTACCATTCTCAGCCAAGATGGTAAAAAGCCTTTATATAGACTCATGAATCCTTCTCCTTGAACAGCCTGAATCAAACAGTCAGTTGATGATTTATACAAAAGTCCCCTAAAAAGGAAAGAAGACAGTTCTGCTAAATTTCTTGTGTGTAAATAGTGTATAAATAAAACATAAATTAAAAAATAATCTAAGGAAACTTACTATAAGGAAACTTAAACATTTTCTACTAATTTAGAACAAGGAATATTTGTGGTTCAGTATATATAAATCACCTCTTTTGAGTTTAAAGACCTTTCTTTAGGTGTCTAAGGCTGACTCTTCGGATTCATCCCACCCTTAGTCTTATACTTAGAATTCACTCCACCTGATCTCTTCCAGAGAGAACATACTGTTTTATATCAAATCAAATTCTCCATGTTACCTGTAAGTCATAAGCTTCTGAAGAAAGTGCTCTGTAAATTCTCAGCAGAGTATATTTTCATAAACTCTTTGAAAACAATAAAATCACAATAAATACCTTGTGTCTAAATAATATGATCATTAAATTAGCTTATATCCCCAAATGCACAGTACTTTTCCATCAGACAAAGAGCAGATAATTACATAAAAACAGTTTGCTGGTTGAACACATGATCACACAGATACATTTCTATCAAGAATAAATACAAGGAAACATCTTTAAGGAACATTATTATTATGGACATTTGAACACATGGAGAGTGAAGACTTTCTATCTACCTTCCTTGTTTATCTCGTGGTTGATTCATTATTCGGCTTTTGATGACATCAGCGGGTGTTCCCAGAATAGAAGCTACCAGTCCAGAACATAAACTATAAATACAAATAAATGAGTTTGAAGGATAATAAATATAGTGGTTTCTCAATTGTAAGAAAAGGATATTTGATGTTTAGAAAGAATGGAATACTAAATATATTATTGTATTATTCTTCATATTAATCTTATTTTTGCTTAAAATCACTGCTTAATGAAATCATTAAAGAGATAGAAAAAATAAAAGCTAAAAAGAATGTCCAGTCAACAAATATATATTGAACACCTACTGGTGGCAGGCACTCTTGTAGGCAGTGAAGAGGACACACGCGAGCCTGTGCCTGAGGCCCTTACTTGGGAAGAGGCAGAGAAGAAATGAATAATTTCAGAATGCTGGTAAGTGCTACGAACAAAATAAAACGGAATAGCATGATAGGGAGTAACTGGGTGACAGGCCATCATGGAGAGGCTCTTGAGTGACAACAGAATGGTGAGGAGCAAGGATGTAAAGACACGGAGGAAGAATGTTGCAGGCCAGAGGAACAGCCCAGGAAAAGCCCTGAGTCAGAAATGGCTGAGGTGGGCTGAAGAGAGAGAAAGCAGCCGACATGGCCATGGCATCCTGAAGGAGTCCAGCCAGATGAAAGACTGAAGAAGCAGGCAGAGATCAGCCCATGAAGGCTATTGAAGGGGTGTGATTTTATTCTAGATGTGAACAGAAGTCACTGAGGGGAACTTGGGCAGGGGAATCACCTAATTTGGTTAGTATTTAACCAAGAAAAAATTCACTTTGACCACTATTTAAGCCTCGCTTCACTAAGCTATTCCATTTGAATATAATCTTACCTTCTTCTGCCCATCCTAAGGGGTCTAAAATAGAAATGCAATTATGTCATTTTTCCCCACTTAAAGCCATCTAAGACTCATTCCCTAGTACCTGATTTAGCTCATACACTAGCTGTCATACATTTTACTCCAAGATCATATCTCTCTTCACCCATTACACTTTAATAACATAACTAAGTATAGCTCTGCATTCACCATACTATGCAACACCTCCATGCCTGCACCCCCATCTAATTGGGAAATTCCTGTTTTTCCTTCAGTCTGTGCTCAGGCATAAGGCCTAACGAGTTTCTGTTTATCCCTTCTTCTTTGTCCAACAATGTTAATTGCTTCTTCTTGAAAAAGGCTTGTCAATTCCTCAGAAGAGACAAAATGGCTGTCTGTGGTCAACCTAAGGCAGAGTCAATCGCAATTCTGTAAATGAGTGACTAAAAAGTTAAGAAGTCACTAGCAGTTCATTATACTTGTGGGCCTGCAAGGCAATACAGGGGATGAATTTCCACAAACTGAAAACTCACGAGCTGTTTTAAATTTTTCCACAAGACCTATGATGAGAAAAAGGGTGGTTGACCTGAGTCAAGGAGAATGAAGTCCCACATCCCAGCAGCTGAATCTACAGAAACCGGGACCAAGGCAGCCTGGATAACAGCTTATGTTTGGCTAATGCAAAACTGGAAAGGAAAAGTGTGGAAAACTTTTAGGTCCTCTGGGACATCAAATACCTCACAAAGACAAGGACTACTGACTTCTGTGCCAAGGCTTCTGAAGTCTCTGAAGGTTCTATGGCAGGGAAGTTGAAGCTACCTTAGGAATCTTCATACTCTCTCTTACTCTAAACTGCTATAGCAGAAAGTACCCAGACTCTGTCCACCACAGTCAGGTCAGGATTTATAATTCGGAGGAGAAAATTACTTTAGAAATATTTGAATTCAAGGGAAGGAACCCATATAACCTATTCCATATTAGAGCAAACGACCTAACTGTGCATATCACGTCCTTGGGTCTCTGCCCACCCAACAGTCATTGTCTATGTGGAAAGAGCTCTTGTTTCACATACATTCCAGTAGGTGTACATTACTGCTCTTTTTATATTCTTTCCTACTTGTTTAGATTCGTTGAATGTTTAATACCATTGATTTTAATATGCCTTAATATTTTCACACAGAAACCTCTTAACCAACACCTAAGGATATGGTGTGATCTGGCTAGACTTCTTTAAAAAGTAAATACTAAAAGAAAAATGTATTCAGGAGGCCTCAAGGAAGATGGCATCTAGAGTCAAAGGGAAAAGATAGAGCAGTAAAAATTACATTGATTTCGCCCAAGCTACTTGCACTGAAATGGACATTGCTGCTTTTCGCTATTGGCTTTCGTCGCTCCTTGCTAACAACACCCCCAAATGAAGCTGAGGACACAGCTGAAGTGATAATGGACAGAAAGTGACTGGGTGAGTCTCCTGATCGCTCCAGGTGGCCAAGTGGCTATCTGCAAGACCAGTTTCAGATACTCCCATCAGCACTGTTTCAGAGAAAGCCAGCCTCTTACGGGTGAACTAAATCATGCTCATGGGTCATCTTCACACAGAGTAAACTCACCTTTCTCACAGTTTTATCTCTCAACAGCCTTATGATTTAAAAAAGAAAAACAGGGTTATCCTGGTTTTCCTGTTCTTTATCATTTCCTGACGATTAATTCAACTCCCTAACTTTCCTCTGTTTCAGTGATTAACATACCTTGCCACCTGCCTTCCTACCTCGCTAAAACCCTCACTCGTCTTTACTGCTCCTGCCCTACCCCAGGACTTTTTATTTACCCCATTTTTAGAAATTGTGGTAAAACAGACACAACACACAATTTACCATTTTAATAATTTTTAAGTGCACAGTTCAGTGCTTACAGCATTTTTATTCTTCTTTATATCAAATTCCTTTTTCCTTAGGTGTTGGATGGCTCATAAAAAGCTCTCTGGTTGTACAGCTGCAATCCCCTTCAAGCCTCCATGAACATTCATTTTCTTCTAGGACACAGTATCCAGAACTTCCAGAACACATAGCACCGTTTACCTACTTAGATTTGAGTTCATCATTAGCAACTTTTGAGTTGCCTCATATAACATACATATTCATACCAACCCATTTAAAAAACTGATCCAGTGGGCAGAACTAAAAAATGAAACAAATGCCCATCATCCCATTTCCCTAAAACCTGAGTTAGAGAAGAATAAGACTAAGTTATTTCACATTAGGACTAGAATATATACAGCTGGAAATCTTGTTTTTCCACAAAAGACAGATCTGTTTGGTAGGGTAGTATATGCTAGGCAGATTTACACCTGCCAGGAAACCCACGATTCTTTGGCTAGATGTGGTCCTTCAAAGACCATCTGGGTAGAAAGACGATGAAAGAGAGTGGTAATATCAATGTGGAACTACAGGACAGACCCGACTATCTTGCTCCTAGAGTAGATCATAACACCAGAACAGAGAAGTGTCTTGAAAGATAAGAAAGTCTTACAAGGTGACTCCACTCGGTAGAAACTGGAGACGAAAGTCTCCTAGGCAGAGTGAACAGCATGAACAAAGATAGTGCAGAAAAGATGGTAAGGGTAGATACAAATATGATACATATGTTTATCAGGATGGAAATAAGAAGTGGAAGGAGGCCAAAATCCTCAGTTTTCTCTGAAAGAGGAGGCCAGACTATTGGCTACAGAAAGTATGGTGTAGCTAGTGAACACACCTGGGTGAGAATCTGGAATGGAAAAGAATGGTAAGCAAAGACATATAAAAAGATTGCCCTAGTTGCACTAAGATCACACTTATTTTAAGAGTAGAGGAATGAAGAAAAACTACTCTAGGAATATAAAGTTAAGGTGAATCTGGAATTAGAATTGCTTATATCTATCTATCTCCAAATCTCATTGGTTCAACACTATTAATATACTTTTGGGGTTGTCTAAATAGCATAAAGCATTCTGGAATTTGGACACAAGATCAGATGCTAAATGAAATCACTATAATGTTAAGAACACTATAAAGTAACTCAGTCTAATGGATAATTTGAAATTGTGTTGCAAAGAGATAAGGTGCTGCTGCTTCATGGAATGCTCTACTTCCTGTCTCTGTCAAGAGCTACAGCCCTTCAACACTCCTAATTCTAGCTCCTTTATAGGCCCCTCCCACATGGTTATTTTTTTCTCCCTCTTCTGAATGCTACAGTAACTAGGCACTTTGTTTCAGCATTTACCATACACTGTTTTTGTTTTTTTAAAGATTTTTACTTATTTGAGAGAGAGAGAGAGAGAAAGAGAGAGAGCTCTAGTAGGGGAGGGGCAGTGGGAGAGGGAAAGAGAGAAGCAGACTCCCCGCTGAGCAGGGAGCCTGACAATGCAGGGCTCAATCCCAGGACCCTGGGATCACGACTTGAGCCAAAGGCAGATGCTTAACTAAGTGAGCCACCCAGGTGCCCCTGGATATTGTAGTCATACTTGTCTGGTTTTTCCCTTGGTCAACTCCCTGCAAAGGAGCCTGGATTACCCTTTGTACCCACTGCAGTGCCCTGCTGGTACCTTTATCATAAGAGATGCGCAAACGTTATCTGTGGAATTGAATTAGAGAATTGATTAACAGAATCTGACCCCAGGAGGGTTCCATCAGGGTGCAAATATTTGGGATGGTTTAATATGAAACATTGCACAATTTGTCTCTCTCTTCCCATTTTAACTGTGAAAATTTTTAAGAAAATTGTTCTTTTTAAATGTACTATCACATTTCTCTAAGGGTAATATCACTAGATTCTCAATCAACGGAGACAAAAGGTTAGAATTTATGCCAAGTATGGAAGAAAAGTGATATAGAAAATAATTCAAACTAAAATAATCACTTACCTTGATAAACCATGAGTCATGATATTGTCCTCAAGTGGTGTGTTCAGTACCAAATAGTGTTTCACTGTATCATAAGTAGTTAAATCTGGCAATAAAAAGAAAAAGAAGGCTGAAATATTCACTTGACAATGAATGTCTTTTATGTTAATAATATGTTAGGCCTAGGACACCTGGGTGTCTCAGCCATTTAAGCCTCCGACTCTTGATTTTGGCTCAGGTCATGATCTCAAGGTCACGAGATCGAGCCCTATGTTGGGTTCCACACTGAGCATGGAGCCTGCTTAAGATTCTCTCTCTCTCTTTCCCTCTCCCTCTGCCCCCTCATCCCCCTGCTCTCACACACACTCTCTCTCAAGAAAAAAAAAAAAAAAAGAATAAGTTAAGGTTGGGACAGGAATGTATACAAGGATGAAAGAGACTATTATCATTCTCAAGCATGGGAAAGCAACCAAGAGATGGAGGGGGAGGAAAAGAGGAAGAGAAAGAGACACTCAATTATATTGTTTGAACATTTGAATCCAGTTTAAACAGGGCAGTGATATATTACAACACTGGAGTTTTATAATGACTACCTACAATGAAGTACAGGAAGTGAATTGTAAAGAAGCAAGAATGGATAGATGCATTTGATCACTCACCAAATATGTGAATGTCTACCGTGTGGTAGTAGACATTATTCTAGGTGCTGGAGAAAGAGCCATGGACAAACTGAACAAAATCTTCATTCTTTGTTGAGGGATGAGACAGTAAGCAAATAGTAAACCACAGCATTTCAGATAGTTATAACTGCTCTGAAGACAAATATGGCAAAGAAAGGGGATAAGACTATCAGAAGGTGGAGAAGAATGATGTATATGAATTTTAAAGATGGGATCTTTAAGGGAGGGTTTTGAGCAGAGCAGTGACGACTCTGGGTTACTATTTACATGACACTCTGGCTGTTCTGCTGTGACTAGACTACAAGAAGACAAGACAGATTAGGGATGAGACTATTGCATTTATTCTGGTGAGAGATGATGACGGTTTGGATAAAGGAGTTGTGGAGCACTGGTCAGATTCTAGGTATTTTTTTTTTTTTTTAAGATTTTATTTATTTATTTGACAGAGAGAGAGATCACAAGTTGGCAGAGAGGCAGGCAGAGAGAGAGGAGGAAGCAGGCTCCCTGCTGAGCAGAGAGCCCGATGTAGGGCTCGATCCCAGGACCCTGAGATCATGACCTGAGCCGAAGGCAGAGGCTTTAACCCACTGAGCCACCCAGGCGCCCCTCTAGGTATGTTTTGAAGGCAGAATCACCAAATTGAATAGAGAGGGAAAGAAAGGAATCAAAGATGACTACAAGATTTTGAGCTTAAACAATTTGAAGGGCAGAGCTGCCATTTTCGGAGATGGTGAAAATGAGATTTGACTAATTTAAAATGTTTTAAGTAAGATGATGGAGTGGTGAACTTGATCAGAGCAGTTTCCAATGCATGGTGGGACAAAAGGGCCATGGGGGTAGATATGGAAAGACTAATCTGGAGGTTTCTGTATTGATCCAGTAGGAGGAGATGAATAATACTTGGACAAAGGAGTGGCTCCAGGGATGAAAAGAAGTGGATGGATGTGAGATACAGCTAGGAGACAGAAGTGGCTGGACTTGGTGACTGATTGGCTTAGGAGTAAGTGAAAAGAAAGAGACGAAAGTCATGCCTAGGTTTCTGCACTGTTCAAGTGAGAAAGGTGATATCATATTTTGAGGTTGGGAAGAATGGAGAATGGAGTAGTTTGATAAATGAATTTGGTTTGGACACAGCATGATATATTCAAGATAACCCAAATAAACATGCTAAGTAAATAGCTGGAAGCTGGAAGAGAAATCTGAGCCACAACAGATTTTGAAGCATCAAATTGAGAAACTACAATAAATAAAGATTCCTGATAACTAAAATAGCCACCAATATGATGTTGTAGCTATGGATGGACTGAAATAGCAAAATAAAAAAAAATAGATTTACTTCCTTTGATGTTTAAGTGATATGTTCCTATAATCCTCAAAAAGGCCATCCCTTCATTTCATAGAATCGTATAATTTTGGTCTTAGAAATCCTTTCATTCGTTAATTCATTCATCAACTGTTTACTGACTACATAAGGGACTAGGAAAGTAATGATAAATAAAACATCCTTGCCTTCAGGGGGCTCATAATCTAGCAGAGGAGATAGACACACAGTAGAAAGCAATGTAATGAGGTATGAGCGATCACAAAGATAAGTACCGGGAACTACAGAAACTCCTAAAGGGGCATCTAACACAACATGGCTAGGGAAGGGTGGTTGTGGGGTTCAGGGAAAACACATGGTAGAAAGACACCAGCGGAATAGTAAAACATCTGCAGTAGGAAACTAAGTAGAAGAAGAGGGAGGAGGACAGAAAGTAGGAGGTAAAGAGCAGTGTGGTATGTGCAGGCAATGGAACCTTCTAACTCATGACTCTCTGCTTCACTCTTTACTCCCAAATCAATGAATTGCTCAATTCCCTGAATGCACCAGTTGGATTGTGTAGACCTTCCACATTATGTTATGAAATTTCCACTTTCTTCTGTGAGTGATGAGAAGCCAGTAAAAGGTTTTAAGAGTCCCAGTAACATGTTCAGATTTGTGTTTTAGATGAATCCCTCTGGATACTGGGTATAAATTTGAGGAGAGGAGAGGAGACCAGCCTGATGGCTATGGCTATGATGGTGAGAATTGTAAAATGGTCGTTTTAAGGCACTAAAGTGGTATGTATTGGAGAGGGCAACACTTTTAAGAAATATGTAGAAAACAGAAGCAAGGGATGCCTGGGTGGCTCAGTCGGTTAAACGTCTGCCTTTGGCTCAGGTCATGATCCTGAGGTCCTGGGATGGAGTCCCACATTGGGCTCCCTGCTCAGCGGGGAGCCTGCTTCTCCCTCTGCCTGCTCTGCCTGCCACTCTCCCTGCTTGTGTACTCTCTCTCTCCCTCTTTTGCTCTAACAAATAAATAAATAAAATCCTAAAACAAAAGACAGAAGCAGTTAGTGACTGACTATGAGAGGTGAGGGACAGGTTGAGTTAAGGAAACATTCAGGTTTCCAGTCTGGGATGCCTGCTGCACAAGCTGGGGGAAAGAGTTGGGCATTCTGGATCTAATGATCGTCACATGGTTACACAGGCCAGTTGGATCTTGGAGGAGGGTGTGGGTAGAGAGGAGACCTTAGGAATAGTTTAGTCCTATCTCTTTATTGTCACAATTTTCTTGTTTTAAGAAATCCTTTTCATAGATCACCACGGAGAAAAGTGAAAATACTCTAGAGAAAATATTCAATTAAGGTGTTAAAACATAAATGAAGACTGTTACTAATGTATATTACTAAAAATGATTAAATAAAGTTTTTTGTTTTCCCTGATGTCAGTGCTTATCATTACAATCATGAAGGCAGTAAGGACTCCTCAGAGTTTAAAAAGTTTCCATTACCTCCCATATTCACCAGTGCTGCTCTTTGTATATTAGGTACCCAGCCTGCCCAAAGCCCACGTATTCCTCCTTCAGATAAGATTTTTGCAAATGCATGATGCACACCACGAAATCTAAAGGAAAAATAATAACGAAATGTGAAAATTCTATGCATTTCTATGGAACGCAGCTGGATAAACCTCACCTATAGCTGTTACAATTTGGAGTAAAATAACATCTTAATTATCCAGAATTGTTAGAAATTGAAGAAATCAATCCTCGCATATTCTCATAAAAGAAATGACATTTTTAGTCCAAAGAGTAAGGAGGGCAATCTCATAATAGAAGTTCTTAAAATTGAATACTTCGGGCTTTATAAAAATTTACTATCCTATCCTGATTTTGTTCAGTTTTTTTTTGTACACAGGTGAAAAATGGTGCTGAACCATGAATCAAATCTGGAAACCTCTGTTATAAAAGAATAGTCTGGGTTTTATATAGTCCAAAATACCTGGAGTCCAATGCCACCTTTACCACTTACTAACTGAGTGGCTTTAACTTAGGCTCTACATTCCCTAAATATCACCAAAAAGGTGACATATTTATTGGGCATGCATAATTGCTATAATGCTACATGGGAAGTTATACTCACAAATGATGGTTATTGTAGTCAAAAGTTATTATGCACTTATTAAGCATAAGATTTTTTATATACATAAGATAAATTTTATTCCTGAAAACTCTGTGAAGTGTGAATTTATGTTCCAATTTCCATCTGAGGAAACCGAGCCTTAGAGAAGTAAAGGAACTTGACTAGAGTCAGAGCTAAAATGTGGTAAAGGCTGGATACGAATCCTGGGTTGTCTGACCCCAAGGCTGCTGTTCTTTACAACAGGAAATGTTTTTTACTACTACATCAAACCAAAAATTTCCAACAGTGGAGACAAAGGAGGGGAAAAATTGACAATATTAGTTAAAAACTCAGATTTTTCTGGATCCCAGTAGTTCTTTCCATGTAGCCAACCCTGGCAACAACTTCTTCCTGCTACTTAGTAATTAATTAGAAGTTGTTACAAGGTGACAAAAATGAGTCCTGGGATTCTGTAAACTGCTTGGTTAAGTCAGAACGTTACCCTTTTCCCTTCTGTGGTGGGTGTTCTCTCTATTTGGAGGGCTCTAGGGGGTCTGGACTGCCAAGCCCACCCTCAACTTCCACTGAGCCAGCTGGAGGAGCAGCACTGTGAAGAGCAGTGGTCCGTGTCAGTGGTGGGTTCCCAAAGGAGATCCTAAACCCTCCTTCACCTCTGGCCCAGCCACAGACCTGCAGTGTTCAGAGGAACAGACCTCTTCTTACTCAGCCCAAGGTGTTCTGCACTTTGCCTCTTTTCTGGGAGATGTCTATCACTCTCTACGATTTTGCTGCTTTCCCAGAGAAACAGGCTAAGTGGTATTTTAATAAATTATTGAACACTAAGTCCTTTGAAGAAAGGCAGACTTCAATAATGTAGAGTAATGCAATAGGAGAATTTTGTGTCACAAAGGCATAATAAAAACCTTCCTTAAACTTGGGGAAAAGAGGATGAATGTTATTAGACAGGGAAGTGGGAAGAACTTGCAAGGTCAATCTTGCTATTCTCCTTCTTTCAGGGATAAAGGGAAAGGAATCAAGCTTTTAGTCATGGAAGAGCCCAGGCAGTCTATCATGCAAACCTTCTGAACGGTCCCTTTTTAAAGATAAAGAAACAGAGAGTAGGAGTGCTAAGTGACTTCTATAACACTAAGCCACAACGGCAAAACTGGGATTCACACTGGGGCAAACTGCAAATTTTAATGATCAGACTCTTTATATCAAGCTGTAACAACACAAGTCTAGCTAACTTGGCTCAGAAAAGCAGCAAACAGCTACACACACATATAATTTTTCTGGCAGAGAACATGTACACCTTATCATGCAATGAAAAGATCTGTGTTAGCCCCTCTCTTAAAGAATACATCTTCCAAGTTGAAAGAGTCAGCATTAATGTCTTCACTGAATGTTGGATTGCAAAAATGCGTAAATCAGTAGATACATGTTCAAACTATGACAGGGGAAAGGAACATAATCAGTTAATTGGAGAACTTACCGCAAAGGTTTTCCTTCAAGTTTCCTTTTTCCTTCCATTTGCATCTGAACCTTCACTAGATCAGTTGGGTTGGCTAAAAATTGGCCAACAACACCAGCCATCATACCTCCAATTACTGATTTCCTAATTACAAAAGGAGATACATTTTTTTATAGTTTCTGTTAATTTTGCAAATTTTGTAGTGAACAGTACCAAGCTGACCCAGCCCCTGCATAGGGGATTTAAGAAAAAGTGAAGAAAAGGATGGACATACAAATCACAGAGGAAAGTAGATGATTTGTCTGTTTACTGAAGGGAGGGTTAAAGGAGTTGAAATTCAAATCTGGTTTCAGGGGCCTTCTATGGCCTGAAATTCAAAGGAAGGGCAGTTGCTTCAACATTATAAATATCTGAACTGACCATTTAATTGTAGTTTAGTTCTGACCAAAGGGGACTAAAAACAGCATAGATGTAATCAGTCTAACAGACAAAAGCTGGTAAGTCAGATTTTGTAAAGGACTATTTTAGTGGTTTTGCAAAGTAAAGAGGAGTTGAGAACTTTCTTCTCTGAAGAAACTCTCTCTGCCCCTTGGCTCTTCCTTCTCCTCACCTCCCAAAGCCAACAGTGATCAAGTCTAGACTACTATCCTCAAACATGCTTTGAATCCATCCCCTCTCCATGCCAGCTACTTGTGTCTCAGGCCAGGCTCTGATCTTTTACCTTTTCTTAGAAGAAAAGGGATAATTTCTTTCCTTTTATTCTAAAACAATATTTGAAGAGGTACAAATGGGTATAGAGTAACAAGGGTCCCTATTATCAGTTCCCTTCCTCTGAAGCAATCACAATTACTAGTTTCTTATGACTTCCTGCACATAATAATAATGTATTCACTGAGTGCTTATTATGTCAAGCCCTGTTTAACCATTTTAAAAAACATCTAATTTTTGCATCAACCCTATGATATTAGTACTACTGTTAAATACTCTTTACAGATAAGGAAACTGAGTCATAAAAGCAGTTAAAGGACAGCTCAAATCATAGAAAGAGTGAGTGGTATGGCCAAGATGTAACAGCAGAAAGTCTGAGTGCTGACCACACAGTCTTAAGGACTAAGTTACAATTGATAGTTTGTGTACACACAAACATATACATATAAATACTCCTTTTTAAAAGCACAAATGTAGAGGCGCCTGGGTGGCTCAACCAACTGATTTTCAGTTTATAGACAGCCACCGGCTCTTGGCTTCTGCTCGGGTCGTGATCTCAGAGTTGTGATCACAGGGTCGTGGGATCAAGCCCCACGTCAGGCTCTGCGCTTGGCTCGGGGTCAACATGGGATTCTCTCCCTCTCCCTCTGCCCTTCTCCTACCCTGCTTGCTCTCTCTCTCTCAAATAAATAAATAAAATCTTAAAAAAAAAAAAGCACAAATGTAGAATGCTAGGTTGTATACTGTTCTACACCTTAATTTTTCCCTAATAATGTCCTAATAATAATAATAAAATAAGAAATATTTTCCCTAATAACGTATCTCAAAAGTTATCATACAGAACTGCCTCATTTTAAAAAATAATTTAATAGCATTCCATTTTATGGACATAATCACAATTTACTTAGCTTAACTTTTTACTAAGAAATCTGAACATTTACATGACATTTGATAAACCCTGCAAATTGTTTTCCATAGAACTTGTATCAATCTCAAGTCGTCACCGACATCATCAATTTCAATCAATCACTGACACCAGTGCCTGGTTCTCACAGTGATGAATACGGCACTGTTTTTTCTCTTTAAGAATGTCATAACCACTGCCTGCTTCTCCCTCTGCCTGCCACTCCCCTGCTCTTGTGCTTGCTTTCTTTCTCTCTCTCTGACAAATAAATAAATAAAATCTTTTTTTAAAAAACGAATTCTTCTAATATTAAAATATTAAGTAATACATATGCAAAATTTCATATGCATACACACATGTATGTTTGTATACAATGTGCAGTAAATGCTCACTTATTTGGATTTGCATTGTAATTATTAATTATTTTAAGCCTATAACTTGAGGCAATTTTGGTACAAATACACAATTTTATACAAATCTAATGGATACATATTAGAGCCTTAGGGTCAATAGCATATATTATTTTCAAAACAAAACTTACCAAAGGGGATAATGCTTATCTTCACTTTTGCCAAATACAACTTCACGAAGATGTTCATAAGTGACCATGCGGCCTCCAGAGTACACTGTGTGGAATGGATCATTTAAAAGGTGCATTCAGCTACACGTTTAATAAAACAAGAGGGCATTTTGACCTGGGCAGTCGATCTCTCTAGCTGTGTGGTTCTCTCATGCACCCTATGTTTCCAACACATGGGCTTCTTGATGTTTCTCTAAAGGTGGCATGCCTTCTTAAGCCTCAGGCCTTCTCACATGCTGCCTCATCTTTCTTGAATGGATTCTCCCTTCTCTGCTTTGTTAACTCCTCCTAGTCCTCCAAGACTCAATTCAAAGAACATGTTTTCAAAAAAAAAAAAAAAGAAGAAGAACATGTTTTCTAAAAAGTGCTCTCTGACCTCCAGTGTTCTAGACTGCCACTGCACCTGCCATGCTTCTCCTCTGTTCCCCCAGAACAACCCATGCATACATCGAATATGACATTTATCACATTAACTGGAGATTAACTTGATTTTGTTGCTCATCTTTCTATCAGACCATGAGCTTTTCAGGGCAGGCTTTGTGTGTTTTCATTACTCTATGTACCCTAATACAGAGTTTAGGTATTTTTCATTTAATAAACATGCATAACTTCACTGGGTAATTTATTACATTGAAGTAACTTTTCCAGTCAGCTGTCAAATGTATGAAATGAATCTTAACTGTAAAGCCATTTATAACGGTCAACTAAATACAAATGAAAAGAAGTGAAACTCAAAACAATAATGGGAAGCAAAGGAGAAAATATTTTAAAAAAAAGATTGGAAAATAATCATTGAAATCAGTACATGGTATTCATAGAGAGCACTTTTCTTGATATTTCAGGAAGTCTGATAAAATATTTTAATATATTGACAAATATACAAAGCACCAAAACAACAACAGTCTCTACACACTTCTGGGAAGCTCTTGATGAAGACACTCTAGCTTACTCATCTGAAGAAGTGAAGCTTTAAAACAAAAAAGAAGTGAAGCTTTAAAAATCATAAGCTGGTAAGTATTAGTACTGGACACTTTTCTGGTCAAGGGTCCCTACATACTTGTGGAAATATTATGAACGTAGAGGAGAAGAATGCCGCATCTGTCCTACCTCCTTTTGAAGCCAAGTTTATGTTCTCCTATCCGCAAGCAGAAAACCCAACAACGACTATCTTTGTGAGTGCCACTTGAGAAACAGAGCAGAAAAGTATTCTCACTGGCTGTAGCACAGTTACACCTATTTCCCTTTAAGACTGACTAAAGGCTCACACAGGTAGGTAGGTAGCCTTGGGAACAGAGGCAAAAATCAGCTGCATTGCAATCACTCAATTGGCAGAATTAGAACAGTCATCCCTGTTCTCTTTCAGAGTTGCCTAGTCTGTAGTGGGACAGAGACTAGTGAGATTTGGCATATTAGTCTAAAATATTTTAATTTTCAAAGAACATGAAAGTTTACATTTTGTGTTTTAAAGTTTCTAAAGTGGAAAAAAATCAATTACTCATTTTTTTCTTAAAATTCTTCAAACCAAAAAAAAAAAATTCTTCAAACATGCAGAGAAGTAGAGAAAATAACTCCTTCTGTATCCTTGAGATGTATCATTGCTAACATTCTTGCCATATTTGATTAGTTTTTCTGCTTAATTATTTTGAAGTACATTACAGACATCATGAAAATTCACACCTAAATACTTGTATATGCATTTCTAAAAATTTAAGGCACTCATTCCTTAATAACAATTGGTGGTTAATTTTCTTCTCAAGAGAATATATATTCACTTATCACATTAGCAGAAAAAAAAAAACCCACTGGGTTTTAAGCACAGCTAAACACAAAAGCAGACGACACACAGAACTCGTAACAAACTTACCAGCTGGAATCAAGATAAATACCTATGTGTCTGTAAATAGCAGGTGTCACTCCTTGCCAAAGCTTTAGAAAGCCTTCTTCTTGAACAATCCCTAGGGCTGTGCGCACCATGCCCCTATAGGGAGCAGACTCTCTTGCACTGTCTCCCAACCGAGCAAGGGCAGCTTCTCCTTGCATTTGGAGTCGAGTTTTTGTGAGATCGAGGGGGAAGGTTGCTAATAAAAAAAACAAAATGAGGGGGAAACCCATAACATTCAGAGAAACAAACAAAAATTCTAAAATTCTAAAGTCACAGGACTAATATTTTAGTCACCACAAGATCAGTGGTTCTCAAATTTTAGAGTACACCAGAATCAGCTAGAGAAATTATTAAAAATTATTTTCTAGTCCCATGCCTATGGATTCTGAGTAGGTTGATGGGGATTTAGAAATCATTTGATTCTTATGCACTCCCAAATTTAAGAATCACTGTCCCGGAACACCTCCACCCCCAAATCATCAGGAAAAAAAAAGAAAAAGAAAAAAGACAAGACTTGGGTTCTTTTTACTCAGAAATTTCAGCCTAAAATCTATTTTAGTCCTAAATTTTTGCTTTCTAATGAGAATAATTTCAGATATCCATATTCTGTGATGTTCCTTTGACTGCAAACATGATTAAGACCCAATGTGACTTTTAGAATACTGTACTATTTCTGATAGGTTCATAATAAAGGCAAGTGAAGATGAATTCTGTAATTTCATGGGCGATATTCACTGACCTGAAGTTTGAGATATAGAAGATATAATATGGAGTTTATACAAGGGCAGCATGCTCAATATACTTTCAATTAAGGCATATATTGAGTTGTTTTTCCAGTACTAAGTTTTATGTGTGGCCTCCTCATGAGTACCATTTGTACTTGAAAAGTTTTTTCCTAATGACTACATTTTGAATTCAACATATTGAATTCAAAAATACATTTTTCCTTGAAACAGTGAAGCTAACTGGCCCACATTAGGAAGATTAAGCTCATAACTTTATACTCATAATGTCCCAAATAACCGAAGTAACCAGATTCAGGTAAGTTCAAGAACGTTACTGACATTACATGAGTCCTTTCAATGACCACTGCCTGACATAAAATCATAGTTATGCTTTTTCCAAGAGAAAACAGAGTAGGGGGAAGAGAATATTAAATCTTACCACTGGTCTTTGGAAAAAATATCTTGCTGATAGTTCCCCTAAAACAGAAGTAGTTTGCATGCAGAGAATTTAAACAATGCTTTATTAACATACAAACCTTGAAAAGACTTAAGATTCCTCTATATTAACATGGGTTATGCCTCTCAGAATAATTCTGGTTTACTTACTGGTTACTTAAATAATGCTTCAGGTTCTGATCCTAAAGTGCTTTGTACTTAAAACCAACCCATATTTTGATTTCCTAGCTTCTCATCTCCAGCCCCCACACCATTCTCCACAAACCTTCAACAAAAGGAACGTTTCTTTGCCATTGGCCACAGGGGGAAACAATTAGGTTAAAAAGAGTTGGAAATATCTAATTCAGCAATCTGATTTAAAAATTTTTTTTAAAAAGTTGATGAATTGTATTTCAGTAAAAACAGTGAAGAACAAAAATTTCCCCATCAGCTTTAACGGAAGAGAAAGAGAAAAAAATAGAGGGTCCAAAGGGCAAGAGTGGAGGAGCACAAAGGGCAAAACAACGGATCCTGTGCTGGCTGTGCTGGAAATACAAAATAAATTCATTTTAGATGAGAACAAAGTAACATTTCCTAATGATAACACACCAACGCTGTTGCTAGTTTTGTTTTTCAACAAGCAAGAAAATGAAAGGGTAATCTTAAAATGCACAGTGAAGACTTCACAGGGAACACACAGGCACTCTGCTCACAAAATCATTGGAAGGAACACTACCTGCTCATACAAGGGCATCAAAATTCTCCCTAGGTGGCCTCTAGATTTCTCTGACTTGCTTATGCATAGGTAACTGTCTGTCCCCTATGTTCTTATGATATTTAATACTTTCAGTATAATAAGTAGCACAAGGTAACTGCCAGTCTCTGCATGTCTCCCCACCCGCCTGTAAGAAACGTCAGGGCTGAGTCTTTGAAGCACTATCACCACAGTCTAATATTGTAGTAATTATAACAATGTTGCAGTTAATGGGTGCCCCGCCTTGGATTTAGCATTTATATATTATTACTTCTCAGACTCCTGAGACATAGACACAGTATAGATGAGTCAAGCTCAAGGAGGACAACTGGCAGGTGTTGAGAAGATGCTCCGGAAGTGACAGGTTAATAACTTAAGTCCTACGAGTCTACAAGAGACAATGATGTGGTGAGGCTATGTAAGAATAGAAATCAGAGAGATGATCTCAACAAGGATGAAGAGTGGATTGTGTTTTTAAAAGGTCATCCTCACGGATGGGAAAATGATTCCTAGAGAGGAATGACAGCTCTTGAAGCTTCCAAGCGTAGACATCCAGACACAACAGCAACACCTCTGAGGGAGAGGAAACTGGAAGGAAAAGACCTTAGTGACCTCCAGGGTCGCCTCCTCGCAAAGCCGGCCTTGTCCCCGCCCTGCCACAAGGGCCAAGCAGGTGTGCAAGCAGAGGGCGCAACCCAGCGGGCCGCACACCCCGGGGGGCCGAAGCCGCCGGCCGGTGCCCTCACCCCCACCCCCAGCGCGGCACCTCGACGAGTCGCGGGGGAGGCCCAGGCGGGGGCGGCCGGGTACCTAGCTCCGCCACGGTAGCCGCGCAGCCCGACAGGAGGAACTTGCTCGCTCGGGGCCATCTCTGGGCAAGCGGCAAAAGCCTCTCCTCATCCTCTGGAAGCGACATTCAGCAGCAAGATGGGACGACAGTACACCCCTTCTGGCCGGCGCCCAGCGCCGCGGCCGGTCTGCCACTCAGCCAGGGCGGCCCGTCCTCAACCGGCGAGTGGCGGAGCGGGGACCATTTCCCTCGCTCGGCTCAGCCAGGCGGCCTCGCGAACCTACAGCCTTCCACGCAGCCCCGGGCCGGAGAGCTCCACAGCGCTGGGAGCAGAACAACAACGCGAAGCCCACGAGGCTTCTGGGAAATGTAGTCCTCCGGGCTGCGCGCCTCTTGGGCGCCATTCTCTGATTGGCCGTGAGCGAGGCTTACTAGGCGCCGCCGGCCCCGGTCTCCAAGGCAACAGAGCAAGTTCTCTCCCGCCTTCCCCCCCTCCGCACCCGCACCAGTTTGGTCCACCCCTGCGTTCGGTCCGGCGTGGCCGGGTCTGGAAAGACCAGTGGAGGTGGGAGGAGGGAGTGATGATGCAGAAGTCATCTAAAAATTGGGGCGGGGAAAGGAGACTACGGTTAGCAAGGCAAACAAACTGCGGAAGTTGTAGCAGACAAGTTGGGAGGTCCGGTAGGTGCCCCCTCCCAACAGGGAATGAGCAAGTGCCACGGCGGCAGGACTTTTCCCTTCTCTGATTCTGGAAGGTGCTAGACAAAAACATGGAACTAATTTCCCCAACAGTGATTATAATCCTAGGTTGCGTTGCTCTTTTATTATTCCTTCAGCGGAAGAATTTGCGTGGACCCCCGTGCATAAGGGGCTGGATTCCTTGGATTGGAGCTGGATTTGAGTTTGGGAAAGCCCCTCTAGAATTTATAGAGAAAGCAAGAATCAAGGTATGTGGCCTTAGCAGGTGGGTTTCCGGAGTAGGTAATGGCTTCTTTTTTATTTACTTTTATTGGATCTCAAATGCAACATTAAAACACGGGGAACATACCTACTGTCCACAGACGATCATTCCTCAGCTATCAACTACTAAACTTTATGCAAGTTTTTTCGAAAGAAATAGATTTTTATTGGTTACGAATAGATTTTTATCAGCTTGTAGCTGCCTTTTTGGACGTAATGCTAGTTACTTCACCGTAGTTTAAAAGTCCTAAGGGTACCCACATTAACTAAACACTTGCAATAATTCAGAAAGAAGTGAAATACGGTTAATTTAAATTTATGAAAACGGGTAATAAATTAATATCCAAACTGAATTTAACACCAGGCTGCTGTAAAAATTACTTGCAAACTTAGTCTTCGCAAATTTAGCCCGCGCTGTATTTTCAGCTGGTATTATTGGATGATGATGAGATCCATTTTCACTGCGTACTAAGGAGATTAGTAATATTGTAGTAGATGTTGTTGTCCTTAAAATAGCTTTCAAATATAGTGCGTCTTTCAAAAATAGTATGTAAGTTACTGCCAACTTTTTTCCTCTATTTCAATGAATGCTTCAATGTATATTCTCGTGTGTGTTGTGTGGTTGCGTTTTTGGCACTTATCCAATTGTTTCCTCAGAATAAATTCCTAAAAATGGAATTGCCTAGTCCAATGACATGAACATTTAAATTGTTCATATTATTGTGTCACTCTTGCAAAAGAATGTAACAATGTACACTTTTTCTTGTCCTTTGAGTGTAAGGGATTGCCTAGCTCCTCATATTCTGGCCCACACTAGGTGCCATAATTATTGGGAGTCTGGTATAGGAGCAATGATATATTTTAAAGGAATATTTCTTTGTCTCCCATAGTCTTCCTTAGTCATGATTTTGATAAATTTTAAGGAATGTTTTTTACAAGCTTGTCTCAGAAGGTCAAGCAAGGTCAAAAAGATTATTCTGTTTTCTTCTAAAAGGTTTGTAGTTTCCCACTTTACATTTAGGTCTGTGATCCATTTTGAGTTAATTTATTTTTTTTGTATGGTAAAAGTAAGGGGCGAGGTTAATTTATCCCCCATCTGGATGTCCAGTTGTTCCAATATCATATCCTGAAGGACTGTCCTTTCTTCATTGATCACCTTTGCAGCTTTTCAAAAATTAATTGACCATTTTTGTGTGGGTCTATTTCTAGCCTTTCTTTCCTAGTCCATTGATTTATATGCCGACTCCTTTGTTAATACTACACTGTCTTAAATACTCTAGTTTTATAGTAAGTGTTTAAATCAGGCAGGGAAAGTTCTCCGTATTTCTCTATAATTGACTTGCCATTCAAGATTATTTGCATTTTACTATAATTTTAGAACTGGCTTGTCAGTATCTATCATAAAGACTGCTAGAATTATGATTAGAAGTTTTTTAACTCTATCGAAAAATTGGGGCTGAATTGACTTCATAACAATAGTAAGTCTATGTTACTATGTATGTATCTATGACTGCTGTGTATCTCTCCATTTGTTTAGCTACATAATTTCTTTCAGAAATGTTCTGTAGTCTTTGTGATGTGGTCGTGCCTGTGGTTGTTAATTATTTTATATTTTGAGGCTGTTGTAGATAAAATTACTTCTACTTTTGTTTTCCACTCGTATCCTGTTGAAACATAAAAAATACAATCTGTTTTCTGCATATTAACTTTATACTTTGTGACTTTACTAAATTCAGGTGATTACTTCTAGTAGTTACTTTGGAGATGCTTTAGGATTTTTATACATAAACAATATGTCTTGTAAACAGATAAATTTACTTCTTTTTTCCTGATCTTGATGCTTTTTATTTCTTTTCCCTATATTATAATCAGTAGGATTTCTAGGATATTGTTGAATAGAAGTGGTAAGAGTAGACAAGCTTGTCTTTTTCCTACTATTAGGGGAAATTGTTCAGTATTTCACCACTGAGTGTGATATTAGCTGCAGACTTTTCAAAGGTGCCTATTTCAGTCCTGACCTTCAACCCGTATACAGAATTCTCAGATGCCACCGGAGAAATAAATAGGGACTTACTATCTGTTCACATCCATTGTTTCCTGGCTGCCAGCAAAATCCTTATCTCACCTGATTCTACCCTATTACACAGAAACAGAAGCATCTGCATTTGTTTTAAAAGCTGCAAAGTGTTCCCTGAATCATAGCTTAACTAAACAGTGACTTAATGATTGACATAGTTTGTTTCCCATATTTTGCTGTTATAAATATTGTGGGAACAAGTGTCATTTCTATCTGTGAATATGTATCTATAGAAAGAATTCTCAGATTCAAAGTATAAATGCATTTATAGTTTAGAGTGAAATAGGAAACCTTTTGAATGTGTTGAGCTGAGGCGTGATGGGCTCTGATTTAGAGCTTAAGGGTTCACTTTGGCTGCTCTGTTAAAAACAGGAATGCAAAAATAAAAGAAAGAAGATAAGTTGAAGGTTTTTGCAATATTTCAAACTTGAGATCATTGTGGTTTTGACCACTGTGGTTTCAACCATGGTGATGGCAGTGGAAATTTGAGAAGTAGCTGGATATATTTTGAAGGTGGAAGCAGCAGGATTTACTGGCAAATTGCATGTGGTGCGTAAAAGAATGAAAAGGGCCCAAGATGACTCCAAGAAGTTTGGCTTGAGTAGCTAGAAAATGGGAATTGCTATCAAGTGAAACAGCCACAAATACAAGAACTTGTTGGAAGGGAAGAAGTTATCAGAAGCTCAGCTTTAGCTATGTTGGAGTTTGATAAAAAATAAAAAACAAAATAAAATAATTAAAATTTAAAAAATAAAAAAAAGATATGCTGAGATATGTTGGAGTTTGGGATGTTGATATCCAAGTAGGAATACTGAGTTAAGCAGCTGGATAAATAAATTTGGAGTTTGCAAAAGATGTGCAGTGATGCATAATTTCAACCTCTTTAACCTATCTTCTGTAGCTGTCATTTCCTCTGAAATTCTTTTCACATATTTATTTCTATTGACTTTTTTTTCACATTTGTATACTCTCTTTGCCTTAGACTCTTTATTCCCGGTAGGTTGCAGTCGCCCTTGTGCTTCTTGTCACTGTCATCTATCTTTTTTTTTTTTTTTTAAGATTTTACTGATTCATTTATTTGAGAGTGAGAGAGAGCACACATGAGTGGGGGTGGAGCAGAGTGAGAGGGAAAGAGAGAGAATCAGACTTGCCACTGAGCGTGAAGCCCAAACAGATGCAGGGCTCCATCCCAGGACCCTGAGATCATTACCTGAGCCGAAACCAGTCGGACGCTTAACTGACTGAGCCACCCAGGCACCCCAGTCATTGTTATCTTTTATTCAGAAATGTCTTTATTGTTTCTTTCTTTCCTACATTCCTTTATCTCCTAATTTTCCTCTATTATCTAGCTGCTTCATCCATGGTTTCTTTTTGCTTATTTCCTTTGCAGTTGCAATTATTGCATTAGTTTTTTTTTTTAATTCTGAAAATAATTTTGCATTACAAGTTTTTTTTTTTCTTTTATCCATGGACATATTTTTGTAGTATAGGTTTTATGTACCCTATGGGAGAATGTTTTTGGTGAGTTACTTCATCTATAAGGAAGTTCTGCTCTCCTTTCTTTTTTACGGGATTTTTCTTATGGTGCTGAATTTTTCCTTTCTTGTTTAACTGTATTTTAAGGAATTGAGTTGTCTTGGACCAACTGTCAGCAGGAGGTTTTGCTTGGTGGCAGTTGCCTTCCAGGTTTTTGACTTAAGTCTTCTATTTTCCCTTGCTACAGTGAAAATAGAGTATCTCTGTGCACACGTAGATCCTCTGCTTTTAGGATATGATCTTGCAGATTTGAGCTCTCACTGCCTTTCTTCAACAGCTGCTGCTAGTAAAAGAGGTGAACCATCTTCCCAGGTGTACTTTTCACTTTTAGAAGATAATGCTTCCTGGAGCCCCCTTTCTGTGTTATCTTTTGCTAGCCCCCTCCCCCCACCTCAGTATCCATGGCCTGTTTATCTTAGCCCATCTCATAGAGGTTCCAACTCTGTATATTTCCTTCTCATATCTCAGAGTGTATATTTCTGAGCTTTTCCATTGTTGAGACCCCTGCACATCCCCTTTATCTTTCCCACCATGCTGTGATAGCTTCTAAGAGCAGAAATGAGAGTTCTGTTGGTGTCAGGTGCCAGGGGCACACTGTGCCAGTTAGTAGATTTTCTTCTTATTATCTAGCTCGGTATGTTGCTTGTGCACATATGTTTCATTCTCTCTGTGGCTCTGTATGATTTCCAGGAAAGAAATGGAACAATTCAGAAAGAAGTTGCCATATTGTCACTACCAAAATTGGAAGTCAATCTTCTTTAAAAAATGTTTTTTGTCCAGATGGATCCATATTCTAAAGTCATGAACATGTATACAATGAAAGGTCTTCCTCTCATCTCTGTCCTCTGGCTGCCTATCTTCTCTTCCAACAAGAATATTTCCATTTTCTTGTATAACTTTCAGAGGTATTCTGTGAATGAAAAAAAAAAAAAAAGAATGAGAAATGTTTGCTTCTAAAAAGATGGGGTAGTTGTACTTCCCCCTATTCCTCCCACTAAGTGCAGCTAAATCATAATTGAACATTATATATAAAAAAACATAAGATTTTAAAAGGTAGAGAGAAGAAGGCAGACAGGCTAGGGACCATGGAATCTGATGAACAATATGTCACTGAGTTTTCTTGATTTTTTTCTGCTTCACATACCTAGATTGGGCTCTAGAAAAGCCAGCAACCTGGAGATGCCAGTGGACACAGATAAAAAAATAAGCCTCAAGACAAGCTTACTGTCTCTAGGTAAAGGGCCAGAAAAGGAGCAACATAGCAAGACAAAAAACTTTTAGACTGTAACTGCTCCAGGCAAACATCATAGGAAGAAATTATGGCATCCCCTCGGTCAGCAAGTGCCAAGTGAAAAGGCTAGCCCTAAATCCTGGCCAGACTGTAATGAAGTAACCTTCCCCCTCCTAGCAGGGATGGTGTCAAAGGAGGCCTAGTGGAGGGTCGTGACTTCCCATACTGTTTAGCAATAATGAGGCCATCCCCACTGCAGTGTTAATGGAGATCACACCAAGAGCACCGACTATACCACCAATGAGCAATAACAAGGAGTCCCCTCCTACTCACTGGAGTGGAGACCCATGAGCCTTAGAAGATGGGTCAGGAATTTCATCACCACTTAGCAAGAAAGAGGCTACTCCTCTAACACCTTCTCACCTCCAGGCCAGTGAAGGTTGTGTGGGAGCAATAATGAGGAATCCCTTCTTCTCCCAGCCAGAGCGATACAAGAAGAACCTAGTAAGGAGACTTGCTTTCACCCTCAACCAGCAGTAACAAGGAGTCCTCTCCCCATGCTGAGTGATTAACGTAAATTTCCATCCCCCTACCTGGCAATAATGTGGTGGCATTCCCCTTCTCACATCAGAATAGTGACAAAGGAAGCCTGGAAAAAGGATGAGTTAAATAAAATGCAGTGTCATAACATAATAGAAAACCACTCCTGATACCAGGAACCAGGAAGATTTCAACTTGAATAAGAAGAAACAATCGGGGCGCCTGGGTGGCTCAGTTGGTTAAGCAATTGCCTTCAACTCAGGTCATGATCCTGGAGTCCCAGGGTCGAGTCCCACTTTGGGCTCCCTGCTCCACGGGGAGTCCGCTTCTCCCTCTGACCTCTCCCCTCTCATGCTCTCTCACTGTCATTCTCTCTCTCTCTCTCTCTCTCAAATAAATAAATAAATAAATCTTTAAAAAAAAAGAAGAAGAAACAATCAACAGATGACACAGATATTAGAATTATCTTACAAGGATCTTAAGGCAGCCATAATAAAAATGCTTCAACAAGCAATTATAAGCATGCTTTAAACAAATGAAAAAAATAGAAAGTCTTAGGAAAGAAACAGAAAGTGTGTAAAGAAATAGTACATACAAGGAAGAAACATATGGAAATTTTAGAACTGAAAAATACAATAACTGACAAAGAAAAAAAGAAAACCTCAGTGGATGCATATAACAGCACAATGGAGAAGAGTGAAAAGAATCACTTCACTTCAACATAGGTCAATAAAAATTGCCTGATATGAAAAACAAAGAGAAGATAGACTGAAAAAAAAAATGAGCAGAACTTCAGGGACTGTAAAAGACCTAACATTTATGTCATCAGAGTCCTAGAAACAGAGAAGAAAGAGAGTGAGTCTGAAAAACTATTTGTAGAAAGTAGGGCTGAAAATTTCCCAAATGTGGCATCAGACATGAACCTACAGATTTGAAAAGCTAAGCTAATCCCAAACAGAATAAATACAAGAAAGTCCACAGCAAGACAAGTGATAGACAAACTTTTGAAAACTAAAGACAAAGAGAATTTTTAAAAGCAGCAAAAGACAAATAGAACTTTATCATAGTGGAGAAAGAAACTGAAGTGATAGCAGATTCTTCATCAGAAACCATGGAGACCAGGAGGAATGGCATACCAATTTTCAAGTGCTCAAAGAAAAGAACAGTCAACCTAGAATCCTATCTCCAGCAAAAATATCCCTTAGGAATTAAGGAGGAGTCAAGAGATTCTCAGTTGAAGGAAAACTAAGAGAATTTTCTGCCAAAAGACCTATTATCCTAAACAAATGACTAGAAGTAGTTCTCTAAACAGAAAGGGACCAATGAAAGAAGGAATCTGGACATCAATAAGGAAGTAAGGACACAGTAAACAAATATGTAACTGCGATAGAGTTTTCTTCTCGTGATTTCTAAATTTTGTTTCATGGCTGAGGCAAAAATTATAACACTGCTTGATATTGTTCTAGATGTATGTCTTACATTACAAATGGGAGAGGATAAAGGGATATAAAGAGAGATTCACTTGAAATGATAAAATAGCCATACTATGCAGCCCTTGTGGAAGACAGTATGGAGGTTCCTCAAAAAGTTAAAAAATAGAACTACCTTACTATGCAGTGATTGCACTACTGGCTATTTACCCCCAAAATACAAAAGCTAATTCAAAGGGATGCATGCACCACAATACTTATTGCAGTATTATTTACAATAGCCAAGATATGGGAGCAGCCCAAGTGTCCATTCACAGATGAATGGGTAACGAAGATACAGTGTGTGTGTGTGTGTGTGTGTGTGTGTGTGTGTGTGTGTAATGGGATATTATTCAGCCATAAAAAAAGGATGAAATCTTGCCATTTGCAACAACATGGATGGAGCTAGAGAGTATAATTTTAGGCAAAATAAGTCAGTCAGAGAAAGATAAAGACCATATGATTTCATTCATATGTGGAATTTAAGAAACAGAACAAACAAACAAAGGAAAAAAAAGGAGAGAGAGACAAACCAAGAAATAGACTCTTAACTGTTGAGGACAAACTGATGGTTACCAGAGGGGAGGTGAGTGGGGTGATGGGTGAAATAAGTGGATGATTAAAGAGTCACTTACGATTACTGAGTAATGTATAGAATTGTTGAATCCCAACATTGTACACCAGAAACTAATGTAACACTGTGTGTTAACCATGCTGGAATTAAAATAAAAAACTTCAAAAAGTGATTATATTAATTGATATGATAAGTTATGTATATATATAGTAATAGCTGAAGTAATCATTAAAAAATTCTACACAAAAAGGTCCACTTAAAAATACTATAGACAAGTCAATGGAATTCTAAACAATGTTCAAGTAACACACAAGAAAGCAGATAAAACAGAAAAAACACCAGGGAGAATAAACAGAAAAATAAAAATAAAATAACAGAGACTTAAACCCTAATATATCTATACTTTAAGCTATAAATCGTATAAATACAATTATTAAAAGGTAGATATCTGAAAAATGGATTAAAATGATGCAATTATATGATGTGTAATAGAAACTCACTTCAAATATAATGAGATAAGCAAGTGAAAAACAAAATTATGGAAAAAGACATATTGTGCAAGCATTAGTCAAAAGAAAGTAGGAGTGGTTATGTTAATAGCAGAAAAAGTACCTTCAGAGCAAAGAAATTACCAGAGACAGAGGGGGACATTATAAAATGATAAAGGAGTCATTATACTACAAAGAGTTTGCAATTCTAAGTGTGTATGCATCAAATTACAGAGCTGTAAATTATGCAAAGCAAAAGTAGAACTGAAAGAAGAAACAGACAAATCTAGTTATAGTTAGATGTTTCAACAACCTGAGCAATGGGCAGAACAGTTAGACAAAAAATCGGCTAGAATATAAAAGACCACCAACCAAAAAGATCTAATGAATATACGTAGAACATTCTGCCTAACAAAGCAGGTATGTATTCTCTTTAAGTTCCCATGAGACATGACAAGATAGACCATATTCAGGGCCATAGACCCCCACAAAATTTAAAAGAATTTGAATCATACAGTGTATTCTCTGACTACAGTGGAATGAAACTAGAAATCAGTAACAGGAAACTCACCAAACACTTGGAAGCAAACAACATATTTTTAAATAACCTATGAATTAAAGGGAAACTCTCAAGGGAAATAAAAAATTATGCTGAATTAAAAGAAAATAAAAATACAACCTATCAGAATTTGAGGGACACAGCTAAAGCAGTGCTGAGAGAGAAATTATTATCACTAAATATTTTCATTATGAAAGAGCATCAGTGTGAAATAAATAACGCTTCTGTGTCAATCCCCTCCCCCAAAAAGAGCACAACATACCCAAACAAGAAAAATGAAAGATTTATTAGCAGAAATCAATGTAAATGAAAACAGAAAAAAATAGAGAAAATCAATGAAAGAAAGAGCCAATTCTTTGAAAAGATCAATAACTTTGGAAGACCTCATACAAGCGAAAGAAAAAAAATGACACCCATTATTAATGTCAGGAATAAAATAGGGCATAGCATTGCAGACATCAAAAGGATGATAAAGGAACACTATATGTAACCCTACACATAGAAATGTGACAATTTAGATGAAATGGACTTAATCCTCCTCAAAATGCAAACTACCACAAGTATTCAGTATGAAATAGATGATTTGAATAGCCCTATATTTGTTAGGAAATTGAGTTCATAATTTTAAAACTCCCAAAAAGAAATCTTAAGGCCCAGATTGTTTCACTGGTAAATTATCCCAAATTGTTTAAAGAAGAATTAACATCAATTGTATAAACAATCTCCAGAAAATAGAAAAGAAGGGATCATGTCCCAGTTTATTTTATGAAGCTAGGATCATCCTGGTACCAAACCAGATAAAAACAGCACAAAAGAAGAAATTTGCAGATCGGTATTCCCTATGAATATAGATGCAAAAGTCAACAAAATATCAGCAAATAAAATCCAGCAATATATAAAAGGAATTATAGATCCTGTGACTCCATGGGTGGACACATGGACATATTGATTTGTACAGAAAAAGCATTTGACAAAATCCCACACCCATTCATGATATTTAGAAATTATCAGAATGGTAATAGATAGAGTCTTCTTGCCCTTGTTAAAAAACATCTACAAAAATTTTACAGCTAACCTCAATCTTAATGGTGAAAGAATAAATGGTTTGTCTCTGATTGGAAACAAAGCAAGAATGTTTACTGCTTATTCCACATAATGCTGAAAGTTCTGGTGAATGCAATTAAGCAAGGAAAAAAGTAAAAATCATATGGAAAGGAACAAATTATACTGTCTCTATTTGCAGATCATGTGATTGTTTACTTAGATGATGTGATTGTTTACTTAGGAATCTACAACAAATCTCTTGAAATTAATCAGTAAATTTAGCAAGGTCACAGAATATAGAGTCAACATACAAAAATCAATTCTATCTCAACATACTAACAGTGAGCATATGCAAGTGGTAGTTAAAAACACAATACCATATATAGTCCCTCAAAAAGAGAAAAATAGTTAGTAAATCTAATAAAACATGTATAGGACTTCATGATGAAAACTAGAAAACCTCGGTGAAAGAAATGGAAAAACTTAGTGAAGAAACATAGTGTTTATGGATTGGAAAAATCAATATAGTAAAGATGTCAATTCTCCCTAAATTGATACACAAGTTTAATGCAAATTCTATCAAATTTCTGGATTGATATACAAGTTTAATGCAAATTCTATCAAATTTCTGGTAAGGCGTAGCTATAGACAAGATTATTTAATAATCTATATGTAAAGGCAAAAGAACTAGAATAGCTAAAACAAGTTAAAAAAAATAAAATGGGAAGAGTCTCTACTCAATTTCAAGACTCATTATATTAGCTACAGTAATCAAGATTATATGGGTGGAGGGATAGATACAGGGATCGACGAAACAGAGTTGAGAACCCAGAAATAGACACACTAAATGTCCAATTGATTTTAGACAAACATGCAAAAGCAATTTATTGAAATAAAGATAGCCTTTTCAACAAAGGGCAGTGAAGCAGTTAGACACCAATAAGCCAAAACAAAACCAAAACAAAATGAACTTTGGCCTAAGTCTTGCATCATATATAAAAATTAACTCAAAATAGATCACAGACTTTTACGTAAAACATAACACTATAAAACTTTTAGAAAAAAATAAGGAGAATATCTTCTTAATCTGAGGCTGAAGAATAGTTCTTAGACTGGACACCAAAAATCCATAAAAACAAAAACTGACAAATTGGACCTCATGAAAATTACAAGCTTTTGCTCTGTGAAATAAAGACCCTATTAGGAAACTGGGAAGAAAAAAAATAAAATAAAAGGAGACTGGGAAGACAAGCTATAGACGGAAAGAAAATATCTGCAAGCCACACATCCAACAAGGGACTGCTATCTAGAATATATAAAGGACCCTCCACACTCGACATTTAAAAAACCCCAACAAGTCAACTAAAGAAATGGCAAATGACATGAACAAGTTCCTGAAGAGAATATAAAGCTGGCAAATGAACACATGGAAAAGTGTTCAACATCACGAGCCAGTTGAGGATGTGCAAATGAATACCACAATGAGATATGATTACACACCTATCAGAATGGCCGAATAAAAAAGAGTGACAGCACTCAGATGCTAGTAAGGATAGAGAGAAACTGGATCACCGGCGGAAATGTCAAATGATACAACTACTCTGGAAAGCACTAGGGCAGTTCTTTAAACAAGGAAACGCGCAACTGCCATCTGACCCAGAAATTCCACTTCTGGGCACTTAGCCTCAAGAAATGAAAACATGCGTTCACACAAAAACCTGTGTATTAGTGTTTGTAGCAACTTTATATGTAATAGTCCCAAATTGAAAAGAATACAAAGATCCTTCAGCAATGTTTAAACAAGCTATAGTACATCCATACTGTGGAATACTACTCAGAAATGTAAAGGAATGGATTATTGATACATACCACAACCTGGGTGGATCTCAGAGGTTTATGCCAAGTGAAAAAAAAGCCAATCCGCAAAGTTTCCATTTTTCCAAATGGTTTATCTTTTCATCTTCTATTTGTACACCATTTGATTCTATTTGTATACCATTCCTGAAATTCAGTGTTATAGAACTGGAGAATGAATTAGTGGTTGTCAAGGGTAATGGAGGAGGTGGGGGTGAGAGGAAAATGGCTGTGACTATAAAAAGGTAACTTGAGGCATCTTCGTGGTGATGGATATTTTCTGTACCTTGACTTCATCACTATCAGTGGCCTAGTTGTGATACTATTCAATAGTTGTGCAGCACAGTAACACTAGGGGAAACAGAGTAATGCATACATGGGGTTGCTCTGTATTATTTCTTATAACTGCATGTTACTCTATCATTATCTCAAAATAAAATGTTCATGAACCAACACACAAGCACCACGTCTACAACATACTGTATGCTCTTGCCTTTGCTTCATAACACCCAGACATTGCACAAAGAAGGAGAACAAAAGCAAAGCAAATAACACAGAAACATCCCCACTGCCATAGAATTTATAACATCGGACGTGATCATTTGTACAGTGCAGTTTTGCAGTAAGTTATTTTAAATACCATGCATCAGTAGTTATGTCAATTCTTCAGTGTGTTTGAACTTCGCTGTTCTACACTGTGGCCCGGGTACCTATATGTGTTACATAGGCCACTTTCCTAATGGAAAGTTAAGAATGCTCATTTGTACAAAACTTAAACAATGGAAATTACTCTTCTTCTTCTAAATATTGATTAACAAATAATTGTAGATAAGGAATACTGGAAAGGAATACTGGAAAGTCATGCAGACGTCCGGATCACCAGTGTAAGAAGATGAGACTTCATTGTTTGGTGGCTTCATGGTTTTCATGCCCACAGTTGCCTGATAGTGTCCAACAGTGTGCTATAGGAATGATCACATGCCATTTCAGGGTTGCCTAGAAATGATTGCAATATTGGAGTAGTGACAAGCATAATATTTTGAAATACTTATAGTAACTATAACGGGATAGGAAAGTATGGATGATTGCTCCAAGAATGTACATGTTGGATATGGTATTGTAAAGTCAATGCCAATGAGAAGAAGGGTTTGGGAGGAAGATGTTTATTATACCCATGGATCTGAGAGGGGGCCTAAGAGGGGGGCCGCTGTAGGCCATGCAGGGTCACAGGGAAAAGCACCGGTATCAGTCAGGAGGCAGAAGATAACACCAGAGAAAAGCCTGTGCCTGAGCCTTTATTGAGGCTTCCTCAGGAAAAGCAAAGCAGGGCAGGGAAAACAATTTAGGATTGGGCACTTTGAATAATTCTTGTCGGCTTTGGGCCATACAGGTGATTTCTGGTTGCCTGGTACTTGGCCTTGGGATGTTTTTGGGGAGGGGAAATATTGGTGTATGTGTGTTAGATAAGGAAGTAGATGGGCATACAGCTCACGATTGGTTGGTTTGCGTGTGAAAGGTATGTTTCTGGCTGGCTGAACCCTCTGCTCTCTCCAAGAATTGGCTATCCCTGGGAGGGCAGTCTCCACCCAGTACTGAAGCCTCCCAACAAAGTCATGGACTTCCTGGAATCAAACTCAGGGCTAGTGTATGTTTGTAGGCTGCTAGTGATCTGATAGAGGGCAGAACTGATGATGTAGGATGACAGGAGGCACAGACATAGAATGAAGAGAAGGTAAGAGGGTAGAATCCATAACATAAGTGAGGGAGCACAGGCATTTCACAGGGGCAGGACCTCCTATCCGTGCTAACCTGAGGGGAGGCATGGAGAATGGTACAAACGTGTATCTCTGCAACATTTGGTGGCGAGGAGTTGTGAATGCCCTTACTTGATTGCCTCAAGTTTCCTAGTGAGTTACAAAGCAGGAACGGTATCTCAGAGTGGAGAGGGTTGGGCAGGTATCCAGGGGAAGTAGTAATTTTGGAAAGTGAGAAAGTGAATACATTAGAAAACTTTTTAGGATTGAAGGACATTGTTGAGTGACCATGGATTTAAGTCAGCTGTTTTGTATCTTTTTCTTGGACAAGATTGAGCTATAGGTTGCTTGTAAGCCTACTGATATCTGAAAAACAATGTTTAAATATCACTGTCTGACATAATTTCTAGTAATTATTTCTAATTATTATTTCCTACTATAAGAAAAGAAATTTCAGTGATCAAAACAAAGGTTAAGTATTAGGACAGAATAAATTATGATTTGTATAATTTAGATTTGTCTCAATCTAGCAAAATTTATAATTAATTACATATATAATCATAATAATTTTTATCTTGACTATAACTTCAGCATTAGGGTTCTTGCCTAACCTATGACCCAGTAACTTATTAGAAATCCCTACTAATACTTACTAATATCTGTATTTGTGTTATCTTTCAGTATGGACCAGTATTTACAGTCTTTGTCATGGGCACCCGAATGACCTTTGTTACTGAAGAAGAGGGAATTAATGTGTTTCTAAAATCCAAAGAAGTAAATTTTGAACTAGCAGTGCAAAATCCCGTCTATCGTACAGGTAAAGAATATTTTCAGATAGTTTGTTGGAAATACAACTTTGGAGTCCAAGAGTAGCTTTATTAACAATTATATCCTCACTCCTCTATCAAGAATGTTGACAGCTCCTTCCTTATTTTACACTTTAAAATCAGGACAGAAGGTAGAAAGAATATCTGATGAGTTTGGTTGTTGAAAAACAAATTATTGGCAGCCTCATGTAAGTCTTAATTAGACGTGAGCAAGAGATGAGGTTACCCTACTGTTGTTTACTTTGGAAAATATTTGGCATCTATATCCTGTTACAGCTCCCAGGATGTCCTTCACTCTGTTCTGCTGCTGTGTGGACAATGTTCCACAGGCTATAGCTCTTGGCTTGGTCACGTGTTGCTACTCTGCTCACTGAAAGTAGAATTCTACTGCTTAGTGCGCCCTTTACTGTGGCATTTCCTGACACATTCCTAGGGCTATGAAGGTAAGTGGGGCTTGGCCTCATGTAATTGGTGGCCTTTTGCTCTCCCTCCTCAGAGACTTCTGGACTGTACTTGTCAGCATGCTTCCAGTGTGACTGTCCACTTGATTTCTTCCCAGGCTGCAGATGCAAGGCGCTGAGGCCATTTGTCCTCCCAAGAATGGGGCGCCGTTTCATTTTGGTGCCCGATTCTTTTCTCTGCTTCCATAATGTCTGTGCTTGCTTCTGTTGTCTATGAGCTTCTTTCTCGTGGTTTCGTTTTTGAATTCTTTCTTAGGTTTCCTCTTCATGTAGCTTCTCATGCATCCCTTGCCATTAAACAAAAAAAATTTTAGAAGCTGTCAGTGACCAAGAGCATGATGGTTATTTCTTCTTGCCTGCATGAAGATCACAACATGTTGGTTAAATTCTTTGACTATTTAGTGCTTCTTGGTATTTAAACTATGGAACTCCAGCTTAAAGAATATAAATATTTTGAAGTTTGAAGGTTCTGGATCTGTAAGTCCACATATACCTCCAGAAAAACATGCCAATTTACTCACCAATCAGGGTGCATGGAAGTGATCAAGTTTTTTCATGTCTGCCTCCTCTGGGGACTTTGATATTTAAATATTTCTATTTCATAGACAAAATATGTTAAGATATACTCTTGAGCTAGCTTCCCATTCCTCTGGTATAGTCCCCTACTACAGAGAAGATCTATGCTCGGGAAATCGAAACATTATTTTTAATTAACTTATACAAAATGTAACCTACACACAATAGGCTGATGAAATAGAAAACTAAAAACTATTTTTTGAAAAAGCTACCTTACAGACAATAAAACAGAATTAAGGAAAAATATAAAAGGATAATGAGTTTAAAAACTCTTACTCTTACTAGCTGATCTCAAGCAAGAGGTGTGTATCAGGGAAGGAACATGAACGCTAATACGAAGCAAGTAGTGGAGCCAATTCTAGTCATGGGGTTAGGAAGTGTAGACACTTGAAGGAGAAAGAGAAGTCGGCGGGAGAACTGTGTGGCTTGTAGCTGTGGGTGTGTGGGAATGGGGTGAAGTTGGTCAAGGAGAGAGTGTTCTGAGCAGCTAGAACATCTAATAAAAATGCTGGGAAATATAAATATAAATATTGGAAATACCACACCGTACCTGGCATACAAATCTGGGGGGAGAAAGGCCTGGAAATGTCACTGGAAAACTAGAAAGATGGTAGAAGGCATTTTGTAAACTTTGTTAAATGTAGGAAGCCAATTAAAGCTTTTTAACGTGGAAATAAAAACCACGAGATTTGTGTTTCCCAGAGGCCCTCCTAGTCACCCATTTGTAGATCACCCCTGAACATGAATTTCCCCACAGACTTTTACTGTCTCATGGGGTAGGTTGAATCGTCACCTCCTTTTACTTGCAGGAGGTGATTTTTATATACTGGGAAGGCTTTGGCTCCAATCCCTACTGACCAAGTAATAGTAGAGGTGGATTGACTGTTTGCTTCAAGGAGTTGTTGCTTCTGTTGAAAATAGTTCTCTCTGTTTTTAGCATCAATTCCAAAGAATACTTTTTTAACACTGCATGAAAAACTTTATATCATGATGAAAGGGAAACTAGGGACTTTCAACCTACATCAACTCACTGGACAATTGACTGAAGAATTACATGGGCAACTGGAGAATTTAGGCACTCATGGGACAATGGAGCTGAACAACTTAGTAAGGTAAATAAATGCATTAGTAGTATTTGAGCTTGTTGGGTTTTTGTCTTGGGGGGTTTTTCAGAATAAAAAACTTTGAAGCCTGCACATTGAACTTTGAAAATTATCTGCTGGATTAATGAAGTCTATCAAACTGGTAATTTAAGAGATTTTATAAATCTTTTGCATTTTAATTAACGGGCAATTTTTCGTTAGCACTCCAATTTTAAGGTGAGCCAATACAATCATTTTAATACATTTACAGTAATTTCTCCTCAGTCATTCCATGCCATGTAGAACACACCTAGAGGGAATGCTGAGAGACAGGTGAGACAGGGAAGGGCACTGGAGGGAGTCAAGTGACCTCAGCCATGTTCTGAAGCTTTTTTGCAAAGGTAAGGGCTGGGGCTAGGAGCTATGAGAAAAATCCTTCACATGCGTGAGGAGATTTGGTAAATTGAAGTTACCTATTAGGCACTTTTCCATCTCAGTGGGATACTGGGGTGCTGGAAGGCAGGATTCAATAGTTCTGACTCATAAAAAAGAATAACAGTTAATATTTTGTTAGATGTCCAGGAAGAGAGAGAAGAAAAAACATCAACAACAAAAAAGGCAAGCAACCAACCAAACTTTTAGCAGGCCCAGCATCTACAACAAAACTAAGCAAATTCTTAGATATCTTGAAACTTTGGGGGGGAAGGAGAGCCTGAAAAATTTCTAGTGAGGAAGGGATGGCAAATAAAACTGAAACAAACAGTACTTAGTGTTACTAATCTAGGTCATATTAATAATCTTTGATATTCTTTCCCTTATGTATGCCACAGTAATCATTTTTATTCACTTATGGCAAAACTTAATGATGATAGGTATTATACTCCAATGTGTAGTAGTTTAAATCTGTAGGATCCTGTGAGAGCTTGGGAAATTTGGTAACTAGTGTTGCCCTGATTCTTTGGCTCTCTTTTGCTGCTGTCTAAAGTCATGGACTGTATCTTAGTTATTGCTATTATTTGCTAAATAAGTACTTGTTGAAATTATATTGAATCAATTTATTTCTGCACATCATCTCACATTTGTCAGGATCTAACAATGCTTGCTTAGAAAGCCTTTTAAAATCTTCAGATAAATGAACCACAATTTCAGTTACCCCGAAGTTATCTTGACCACAGTAAACAAATATTAAAACCTTTCGAGATTAATTCTTTCCTGAAAGAATCTGTCGCATATTATTATCTACCCCTAATATGTAGCAATTAAATAATGCCCTTTTTTGGTATCTTTTGCCTTTCTTCTTTGGTCATTGGGTCTGACTTTCTATGTTTTTTTCTTTGTAGGAATCTCCTTTATCCAGTCACAATGAATATACTCTTTAAAAAAGGTTTGTTTCCCACAGATGAGAGAAAAATCAGGGAGTTCTATCAGCATTTTCAAGCTTATGATGAAGGTTTTGAGTACGGGTCCCAGATGCCAGAATATCTCCTAAGGTAGAGAGCTCTTCCCTACAATTAATTCACTGACCAAGCTCCTCCCAGCAATTTCTTTGTCTTAAGTAGAGAGAGCAGCATCTATGAGGAAGAGACAGAAGTTACTTCTTAAGACCAGTTTGGTTTTGGTGTGTGTGTGACTTGATGGAGGAACTGAAGAAGAGAGATGCATTATTTCTTTTTTTTTTTTTTTTCATCCTTATTTTAAGGAGCAAAAATGATACAGGGAGAAAGACAGAGAGAAGATGTGAGAATGAAACAAAGAATTTATTTTGAGGCCTTTTATCCCATTTACTGCTTATTATGATCGCATTCATTGCTATAGTTTGGAACCATGCTACCTCATCAGGTGTGACCAGTCTTGGAGTCAGACATGGTTGTCCTTGTTCTCCCTGAGGCACGAGGAGGTGTGGCCAAATATATTTTTCACAGTTGGCTCAGTGGTTCGAATGCAAAATAACACATGATTTTTTAAATGTCTTAGCAGGTGGTTTATAGTGGTGACTGGTCAGATAGCATGAAAAAGGTCATAGCCAGTTTGCTTTACCTGGCTTAAGCCAGCACCAGATCCCTGTGCTAGTTTCTCATCCTCCAGCAACTGCTAACAGCCAGAGTAAAAGTAGAACAGGCAGATCATGGGCTCTGTTTTCTTGTTTGTTTGTGTTTTTGTTTTTTAGTCAATGCCAATCCTATAGGGATTCAAACATTTGTTTGCAAAAAACCCCACTAAGATGTGGCTGCCTTGCACCCTCGATTTTCCTTGTGATCTAGTTAAGTCTGAAGGTAGATCTTGCATGAAATTCTAGAAAAACTGAAGAACAAATTTGGAGAAATAATTATAATTCCGTAGATATTCCCCCCTTTAATGCTGTGACCTGTAACTCCTGATGTGCTTTCAAATTAATTTATGCACATATTTTTTTCTTGCCTAGAAACTGGTCAAAATCCAAAAAGTGGCTTTTAGCACTTTTTGAGAAAACCATTCCGGATATGAAAACATACAAATCTGCAAAAGATAATTCCATGGTAAGTATCCCTGAATTTTTTGCTAAAATATATGGGATGAAAACGGTAATAAGCTATGATTTTTAAAATAATTTTTTTTTCCCAAAAATCATGAGATTATTTAGGTAACATTTTGTGTCAAGTGCTGTGTTGGATTTTTACATGTATTATTCTATTAAACAACCTCTTAACAATGAGGTAGGGATTAATGGTCTTTTACATAAGAAAAAATTAAGGCTACAGACAACAGCATATAACAAGGTGCTGAGGTTTTTATTGATTTATATATTATACAGTTGGGTCAGCAGCACTAGGTGGGAATCATGGCACATTAGATAAAGATATCAGAGTCCTGCAAAGTAGACTTTGTTCTTGATGCCACTACCACTAATTATTTCTCTCTTCAAATAAAAGGAGGTAGTAAGGTATAATTTGAAAAGCAATGCACTGGAAGCCACTGTCCCAAGTGTCCTAGATTTGTGGTTCTTCAGGTGTGGTTCCTAGACCAATGGTACCAACATCGCCCACGGACCGCTCAGTCAGAGCTTCTGGGGTAGAGCCCCCCAATCTGTGCCCTTCAATGTGGTTCTGATGCTTGTGTAATGACAAGTTCTCAACCCTGCCTGCTCATCAGAATCTCTGGGAGCTTTTGAAAACGACCTGATTCTCCAGCCCCCACCCCCCTTCAGAGACTGGGATTCACTTGATCTGAACACGGGCTCAAATTCATTCACCAGTCTCATGACCTTGGGCATGGCATCTTGTCTCTTGGATCAGTTTCCACACCTACCTCATGGAATGTGGGGATTAAGTGAATTAATATTTGTGAAGCACTTAGAGAGTAGTGAGGACTACATAAGAGTTTATACCACGTGTTTATCATTAAAAATCAGACCTTTTATTTTATTTTTTTAAAGGATTTTTTACTTATTTATTTGAGAGGGAGAGAGCACGCATGTGCATACAAGCAGGAGGGAGGGGCAGGGCGAGAGGGAGAAGCAGACTCCCCAGTGAACAGGGAGCCCGACATGGGGCTCAATCCAGGATCAGGAGATCATGACCTGAGCCAAAGACAGACATTGAACCTCCTGAGCCACCCAGGTGCCCCCAAAATCAGACCTTTTAGTATTTATAGATGATATCAAGTGTTTTTGTTTGCTTACCTTTCATTATTATGCAAGTGTTACCACAAGCAACTCTACTTAACACTGGAGAGGAAGGTCATTTCCAAAAACAAGCGATGTATGAATGTTTAGATATCTCGCACCTGAATAAAGGGAATAGGAAGCTATTCAGGAATGCCCCACATTGATAAACAGTGTTTCAGCTAAGGATTCTATTCTACAAACAGACCCAGACAAACACATTTTTGTTTGCATCATTTTCCAGAATTTAGGGGTGAAGAGGCATGTGTATAAAAGCTGACTCAGATAGATCTGTGCTCTATGGGCCTGGAAAACAGGGTTTTTAATGCCCCAGCTAAAACTCTCCACTGACATTACTTCTAGGGTAGCATTTCTTTTTCCTACTATGAAGAAAGGAGGCATTTTTGATCATAGGTACTCTAACTCTCTCTGAATAAAGACAGATTTTGCAGTTTGCTGAAGCTAATCCAATGTTTAAGACTTTGGGGCAGAACTCAGTTTGAACATGCAGGAGCAGTTTTCATTTTTTTGTGTATAATTTCTGTTTTTTCCAGCAGTGTTCACACTGAGCTTGTGTTTTGTACCCAATTTTTAAAAAAAAAAAAATGTGGCCTAAGAATAAAATAAAAGATTCTGTTGTCTTCTGTATAAGTAGATTTCAATGGCCTAGTTAAGCAGAAGACTGGAAGAAGTTTTTGTTTTTTGGAAATATTACACACATCCCATCACATTATGAACATCAAGTGTGGTTATTTCTCCCTTGTTATTCTAGATATGTATTAAACTAGTATTTTCATTGAAAATTAAGATTTCACCTACAGAATAGCATATCCAAAGAATGAAATCCATGTATAGAATTTTCCATGAGATACAAACTTTGTGTTATAATAATTTATGTTGTATGATAGAAACCAGCAGTAAATAAAATTTATACTTAAATACTTTGCAATTTTGCTAACCCATTGTTACAAAAACAATAACAATAAGGCATAGCTAACATTTATGGGGAGCTTACTCTGTGCCAGGCATAGTGTTACACATTTTACAAATTCATGACTCATGTATTTTTCACAGCAGTTCTAATACCCAGAAAACTGGGGATTATTAAAACCAGAAAGTTGAGGATTAGAGTGGTTAATCACTTTGGAAACATTACATGCCTTTGTAAGTCACAGTACTAGTGTCTCATCGTTTATTTTCTTTGATAGTGATTTAACAGTAATTTCATGTATCATAAGATCTGAAGCAAAACTACTACATGGTGGTACAATTCAGTTCTCTTACTCCCTAATCCATGGGAGCTGTGGGCTGTATTTCTCAAGGGGCAGTATATCACAGTAGCTAAGAGTGTGGGCTCTGGAACACGGGCCAGGCTCACAGTGTTTGAATCCCAGCTCAACCACCGACAGGCTATCTGTCCTGGCAAAGTTCCCTAACTTAAGTGAGCTTCAATGTCCTCAAATGTAAAATGGTGAAGATAATAGTATCTACTTCTTTGAATTGTGCTGAGGATTGAATGGTTAAACACTTGCAAAGCACTTAAAGCAGTACTTGCCTTAGCAAGCAATGACTAGGCATCAGCTACCATTATTTTTTTTTTTTTTCAAAAATAATTTTTTTTTCTTAACTAAACAAGTAGCCCAATTACAAGTTTGGTTTGACTTTTTTCTTTTTTATAAATTTTATTTATTTATTTGGCAGAGAGAGAGAGAGAGATCACAAGCAGGCAGAGAGGCAGGCAGAGGGAGAGGGGGAAGCAGGCTCGCCGCTGAGCAGAGAGCCCGATGCGGGGCTCGATCCCAGGACCCTGAGATCGTGACCTGAGCCAAAGGCAGAGGCTTTAAACCACTGAGCCACCCAGGTGCCCCAGCTACCATTATTTTTATCACCTGAACTTGAGTTATTTAAGTAACTTAATGAAAATGTATCTGAATCTCTTCCCCATGATGGGGAATGACCATTGACAAAGGTGTGACTGGGAAACCTCCCAATGAAAATAAAGCTTTCATGGAATTTGTGCGATGACCTGAGACCCACCATAGGTGGACTTGGATGGGGCCCTGATCTTAGTTGGCACCATTCCAGTCAAATATCCCTTCTCTGCATATTGTGGTATTTATACTATATCCTGGCTTGGCAGTGCTTTCTCCAAGATGTATAGGCTGAGAATCTCCCCAGCAAATGGGGGGAGGGTTTTCTCTGGAATGCTCCAGGTATCTGTACTTCTGCATTGCTTGCATTTTCCTAAAAGCAGAAGTTTATTTAAAAAATTTGTCAACATGATAAAAGTACTAAGTTTTGTTTTAAGCACTTTATAGGTAGTAACTGGTTTAATTCTCACAACAATCCTATGAGGTAGATACCATGTTGTGACTATTTTATAGATGATGAAATTGAGACACAGCTTAAAGTAACTTGTCCGAGGTTATCCAGGTCTTGACTAACTAAGCCAAGTTCTGGTTCCACATGTAATGATCTTGAAAGTTGCCGCTCCCTCCTAACAACAAGTACAAGGCTGAATAGACCAATATTAGAATTATCAGACTGGGACTTTAAAACGACTATGATTAATATGTCAAGGGCTCTGATGCATAAAGTAGACAGCACACCACAACAGGTAGACAATATAAGCATAGAGATGGAAATCCCAAGATTGAACTACGATTAAATGCTAGATATAATAAACACTATAACATAAATGAAGGATGCCTCTGATGGCTTATTTGTAGACTGGCAGAGCTGAGGAAAGAATCTCTAGAGGATATATCAGTTGAATCTGCAAAAACTGAAAAACAAAGAGAACAAAGACTAAAAAAAAAAAGTAGAACAGAATACCCAAAGACTATGGAACTGTGGGACAACTACAAAAGGGATAGCATCCATACAGTGGGAATACTAGAAGGAGAAGAAAGGGGAAAAGGAACGGAAGAAGTATTTGACACAATCATGACAGAATTTTCCCACAATTGTTGTCAGACACCACACCATAGATCCGGGAAGCTCAGAGAACACCAAGCATGTAAACTCCAAAAACATAACATTTTTAAATTACAAAAAAACAAAGATAAAAAATCCTAAAGAAGCCAGAAGGAAAAACACCACATCTATAGAGGAAAAAAGATAAGAATTTTATCTGACTTCTCCTTAGAACCCATGCAAAGCAAAAATAGAGTAGAGTGAAATATTAAAAGAGTACAGTGAGAAAAAAAAAACCAAAAACCACCAATCTGGAATTCTGTACTCTGTGAAATTATCCTTTAAAAGTGAAGTAGAAATAAAGGCTTTTGCAGACAAGCAGAAAATGAGGGAGTTACAAGAAATATTAAAGGAAGTTCTTCAGAGAGAAGAAAAATAATATAGGTCAGAAACTCAGAACTACATAAAGAAGGGAAGAGCATCGAAGAAAAAATAAGTAAAGGTGAAATAGAAATTTATGTTCTTTATTCTTAATTGACCTAACAGGTAACAATTTGTTAAAATTATAATATATAACAGCAACAATATATTCAGTTCTATATATACATATATATAGACACATACATATATGTATAGATGCATACATATATATAGACGCACACACTTATGTTTGCTTGTATGTAAATGAAATGATGATGTATGGTTATCTGCGTGTCTGTCTGTATCCTTTATCATATCCTTCTATAATAATAATCTAGTAAATAAAATGTTTCTCTGACTTGTGTGAGCCCCTTAAGCAAATTAATTGAACGTGAGGAAGGGGTTGTGGGAACCTCTGATTTATACAGCCAATCAGTCAGAAGTACAGATAACAACCTAAACTTGAAGCTGGCATTGAATTCCAAGGAGGAGGTTGTTAGAACCTCCAATCTGTAGCCAGTTGGTCCACAGTACAGGTAATAGCCTGGGCTGTGACTGGCACGTGAAGGGCAGGTGGGAGGTGGGGAAAGGGTATAGTCTTGTAGGACTAAATCTTTAACCTGTAGAACCGCATGCTATTTCTGGGTAGATGTTGTCAGAATTGAGTTGAAATGAGTTTAATTATAGGGCACCTAGATGGTGTCCTGAGTACTTTTATTGTTGTTTGGAACTCCCCCACTACATAACACACACATTAGAAATTGGTACCAGAATTTCATAGCAAGGATGTCCTCTTTACCACTTTTTTCAACATAGTACTGGAAGTCCTATGCAATAAACCAAGAAAGAAAATAAAATTTACAAGATTGGGAAAGAAGACATAATACTGCCTTTGTTCATGGATGTCATGATCATATTTGTAGAAAATCCAAAAGAATCAACAAAAAAAACTACTGGAACTAACAAACAATTATAGCAAAGTTGCAAGATACAAGTTAATATCCAAAAGCTAATTGCTTTCCCATGTACCAATCATGAATGAGTGGAGTATGAAATTAGAGACACAATGCCATTTACATCAATATCCCCCAAAATGAAATATTTAGGTATAAACTTGACAAAAGATATATAAACTCTGTATGAGGAAAGCTACAAAACTCTGATGAACAAAACCAAAGAACTAAGTAAATAGATATTTTATGTTCATGGATAGGAGGATTCAATATTGTCAAGATGTCAGTTCTTCCCAACTTGGCCAATACGTCCAATGCAGTCTCAATCAAAATCCCAGCAACTTATCTTATGGATATGATTTACATAAAGTTTATATGGAGAGGCAAAAGACCCAGAATCACCAACACAATATTAAAAGAGAAGAACAGAGTTCTTCAAAAGAGCAATGCTACCCAACTTAAAGATTTACTGTAATTAATGTTCTAGTGCGGTATTGGTGAAAGAATAGACAAGTAAATCAATGGAGCAAAATAGAGAGCCCAGAAATAGATCCCTTTAAATATAATCAACTGACATTTGACAAAGAACAAGAGGCAATATAGTGAAATATAGTGTTTATAATAGTCTTATTCACAACTGCTAAAACTTGGAAGCCACCAAGATGCCTTTTAGTAGGTAAATAGATAAACTGTGGTACATCTAGGGAATGGAATATTATTCAGCACTAAACAGAAATGAGCCATCAAGCCATGAAAAGACATGAAGGAACCATAAATGCATATTACTAAGTGAAAGAGGCCAATCTAAGACTGTATAATGTATGGTTTCAACGATATGACATTCTAGAAAAGGCACGATGTAGAGAAAGGAAAAAGATCAATGGTTGTTGGGGAAGGAAGAGAGATACATTGGGGGAAGGAAGAGAGATACATTGGCAGAGCATAGAGAATTTTTAGGGTAGTGAAAATAATTTGGATGACAAGATAATGGTGGATATATATCATCGTGCATTTGTCAAAATCTATAGATTTTAAAATGCCAAGAGTGAACCCTAAGGTAAACTATGGAATTTAGGTGATTGTGATGTGTCAATGTCCTTGATCCATGGTTAAAAAAAAAAAAAAAAAGTACCAGTTTGGTGAATGATATTGATAAGTAGGGAAGGCTATGCCTGTGTATGGGAATTCTTTGTACTTTCTTCTCAATTTTATTGTAAACCTAAAATTGTGTTAAAAAATAAAGTATTTAAGAAAAAAAATCAAAAACAAAAACAAAGCCAGGGTTTGAACCAACGCAGTAAAGCAATTGTGCTCTCGAGTCCCTACTCCCAATCACTATGCTACTAGTAACTACATAAATCCCTTAGCATGCCTCAAGCTGCAAACCTAAGAACGATGGAAATAATATATTTGAGATTAAGGAAAAATGCATTGTCTTTGTTTATGAACATCATTCTTTGTCACATAGCTGTGGTTTGACAAAATGTATTTCTTTTAAACAGACACTAATGCAGGCTATGCTGGATATTGTAGAGACAGAAAGAAAGGAAGAAAAGAGCCCCAATTATGGGCTCTTATTACTTTGGGCTTCTCTGTCCAATGCTGTCCCTGTAAGTATATTAGTAAAGTAGGGGTTATATTTCTGTCTCCTGCAATTTCAGTTTTTTTCTTTCATTACTCTTTCTTTTTTTTCAGTCTTTTCTCTTCTTTATTATGGGAAAGAAAAAGGCTACAGTGGATTTGGTTGTGACCTAGAGAAGCAAAACCAAATGCCTAATGAAATCTGATAAGATCACAAGGGAGGCAGAGCAGAGATGTCAAGTGAATTCTGCTCTCTGCAAGGCAAGCTTGCAGCAGGCTAAGGGAAGAGTTTGCACTTTGGGTCAGTTGTGACAGCACCTGTTTATGGAGCACTGTCTTTGTCAGGCAACCTGCTTAGTATTGGTGCTGCAAAGATGAGTAAGCCTTGACTCTGACATTTTACTGGGGAGAGAGTAGGTAAATGGATAGTCTGGGATAGAATTGGGCTTGAATCAAGATAACCCCCGCCAGAGCTGTAGAATCTCATGGACGTAATTTAAACCTTCAGCTGCCATTTCCTTATGGGTAACAAAGGGATAATACAACTGGTATGGTCCTAGGACTTGGTACTTAATAAATGGTAACCATCCTTTCTCTATGAGGTGGTTGAGGATTCAGTGAGATAAACCCAGCGGGTGCCCAGCGAATGTCAGTTCTTTGTCTCCCATTTTCCTGCACGTCATTCCTGTTTGTGTTTCTTGGCATCTGGGTCCTGTAAGCTTCCCCATGAATGGAGCCGGTGACGTTGGAACTCAATACTAAAGAGAGCAGAGCCTTTTTAACTGTTTCTTTCGAAAGCTGTTATGAACTAGATTAAAGCCATGTGATATGTTTGCCCCTTCTTGTCTGATGCACATCAGGGAGGATCTCACATTAGCTTAAGCTGCCCCGATACTATTTGAGAAATTAAAGGGTAACCTTTTTTATGTATTTGTTTTCTACTGAGCAGGAATATTCAACCTATCTCTAATGATAAATGTGTCCATTTTCTTTTTTCTTCTAACAAATAGAAATGAGATATTTCAGGTATCATTTATTTCTCCTTCCTCTTAGTGAAGGCTTTTTAAGTACTGATAGTCTAGTTTCTTTTCACGTGTTGTAAAACTGATTGGGTAAAGAGCAGAAGTAGAAATTCTGGCCTCTCTGCCGTACGTACTTCATCTGGCATGGGCAAATAAAAATCGTCTAATCCTTTTTCTCCCTCTTTATGTGCTTCTGGTATCATGCCCTGATTTCTCTTTGCGTCGTTTTCTTGGATACTGATTAAGCTATAGCAAAATTAAAAGGCGAATGTCAGAACAACTCCCAAAGGAGAACAGAACTGCCCCTCCTGTCACCGGATTAATTTTCAAGATCTCATTAGAGAGATCTTCCAGAAGAAAGGGACACAAAGCCCCATTGATCTGACTCAGGGGAAGTCAGTTCTTTGGAATCTGTTCCTGGCACCGGCCTGAAAGGATTTAAATCATGAATTTCAGAAAGAAAGTGTCTGATGATTACTGAGAGTTCCATCTTGCTGGCTTTCATTGGCACCTCCAAAAGGCAGCTGGTGTGCAGGCAGAGACCCTCGAAAGGCTTTAGAGTCAGGCCCGAGGCCAAATCTCAGTGCTGGGTGACAGCGAGCCAAGTGTTTAACCTCTCTGAGCCTCAGTGTTCTCATCTATAAAATAGGATGAATGTTATCTACCGCATCGGATGGTCATGAACATTATATTTTTAAGATATGGAAAGTGGCTGACAGTCCCTGGAAGAAAGGAGGTGCTCAGTGAATGTTAACTTTCTTCTTTTATGAAAAATAAGGCCATCGTTTCAATCAATCATTACTTTCAATGGCCCATTAATAATAAACTGCCCTGTCTTCCAAAACTGGACCGCTCAAATGCCCCAGGGTAGGAGTGGCCACTGCTGTCTGGTTTCTGTGATCTCCCATCACTGCCTAGGGAACCCCCAAAAGCCCTACCAATGGGATAGGTGGTGAGGCCTGTCTTTTCTTGGTGCCCAGGTCAGGTTCTCTTCTCTCCCATTCTGGGCTCTGCCTCAAGGAGAGGAACTCATGGAACTCAGAGCTCAGGCTTGAGATAGCTGGGGACAGGACAGATCACCAGAAGGCTCCATTGTGGTCGAGGTGAACTTTGGTAGACTGGCCCAAAATATCAACCATAGTTTGCAAAACCATTTGTATGGGAAAACCATTTCCAACTTCCAAGAAATTCCTGCCCAATAAACTTTTGAGGACCATTTTTCCAAAATGAATCTCACCGCTGACATTTTATCTTTGTTATCGCTTCTCCCAAGCTCTTTCTGAATCCTTTCAGTACTGACCATGACCCCCCACCCCACCCCACCTCACCCTCAACTCCCACAGTCCGTGTTGTCTGTGCCAGCCTTACCCTTAGCTCTTTTTTCTCCTGATTGCATTTCATATGCCCAACTAGACGTGAAAGTTCTTTGGGCAGGAATGATATCTTGTACATGTTTATGTTTACCATGATTGTGGAAGACTGTCTGACCTATTATAGAGACTCCATCAGTATTTGTTAAATCTCTTTTGAATGGAACAATAAATGATGCTGAAGAACATACCCATTTCATCTTCTCTTATTGGGCAGGGCTTTCTTCCTTGTCCCTTTCTACCTTTATTCTTACCCCAAAAACATTGCAATGGCTGGTTCTGAAGTTCAGTGAGCCAGGTGGCCCTTCTCCTTTTTGAGCTGCCATCACCATGGACTTGACCCCTTTGGCAAAATACTAATTGATACTTTGGGGAGCAATTTTAACTGGGAGTGCGCAAAGATCCCAAGGTCATTTATTCTTGTTTGTTTCAGTAATGTATGTAAATTTCTTATTTACTCATTACTGTCTTTTTTGTGACTTTTCCTTTTAAAAATGTAATTGAGATTTTTACCAAATTTAAAAATGATAAATAGCACTTCATACAGCCATTTATAATTTAGCTGAATTCCTTCTGTTCTTTATAAAATAAGTATTACCCAATTTTTGTGAATCTGTAAAACTCTAAGCACTGCTTGGTATAACTCTGAACCCCTCTTGTATAACTGAAAATCTGTGTGCTATCCACTAAGCTGTTTTTTCCCCCATTATGAACTCTGACCCTTTAAATAAGATGAATTGAGTATGGAGAAGTTATTAATTAAATCCAGTAACTCAGCACTTCCATCCATAGATAATAGTAGCAGGGGCCTGAGTGGGGAGACAGGAGAAGAGAGCTCTCTGAGCATGTTTCTTCTACTGTAAAATGGACTGGATGATATCTAGGGTAAGTCTTCGGTAATCCAAATCATGCCGCAGAAAGAGGCTCTGCAGGTGGTGGTGGCCTTGGCGCTCCCGTTCACTTTGTTTATGTGCACAGTACCGTATTTACCCACATGCCCCAGGGCGGAAAACCACGAGGCGTATTGAATTTGGCTTACTTGACCGCTTCTCTTCAGGCAGTTGCTCTTCCTTTTTTGGCCACAGGGGGGAGTATAGGGATTATGTAAAGGTACTTTAAAGTTACCTCACAAAAGAGACAAAAAGACTTAAGTGTTTTAAAGATGAAGTATTGTCTGAGTCTTTCAGGACTGATTCTCCTGGATGAAATTTCTTTTACAATACATGTTTACAGAAAAGATGCAAGGGAAACCCAAACTTCTTTTATTGATTTTATACAGGTTTCCTTTATTATGTAATCTAAAAATAGAAGCAAAAACATCTACCGGAGTTAGTGGAAAGTTAATTTTTGATATATATGGCAGTATAATTTTGACCTTGTAATACCGCAGCGAGGAAAGATGTGAAGTAATTTGCTTTGGTTTAGAGAGAGAATTTGCAGGCATGCTATGTTCAGTAACATTCAGGTGGGGAAGGACCGTTATTTTTGATATTGAATACTCTCATAATTTAGTTTATGGGATTTGAGGTATATTTTTCTGGGCTTATTGAAAATTACCATATTTTATTTGCAGAATATATGATTTCCTCATTCATATCTATTTCATGGAAATTAAAATTTAAAAAATATTTTCATTTGGATTAACATTTTAACTGTCATAATTTGCTGTTTCTGAATATTTAAAGTATGCATATATAATATTTTATAATGTGTATTACTAAAAAAAATCCTGCCTCATTTTGTAGTAAAGACAGTTTAATCTGTATAAACAACAGAGTTAAACTATAGTGACAGAATAAAAGTATATATTTGACCTCCGTAGTCTGTAACATCTCTCTTGTTCATAAAATCTAGTTGTTTCCAAAAATGCTCCTTACTAACATGCTTTTAAGTTTAATTTAAACATTTTCCTGGTTTCTTGTAATGTTTATGGTGAATACTAAGCATGCTTTTATTCACTTTCAAAGGAGGTTGTATTGTATGATACATGTCTTTTGTTTTGTTTTGTTTTGTTTTTTTAAGGTTGCATTTTGGACACTTGCATTTGTCCTCTCTCACCCCACTGTCCACGAGACCATTCTGGAAGGCATGTCTTCTGTGTTTGGCACAGCAGGTATTAAACCTGAGTGAACTTACCTAGTTGAAGAGATACCTAATATGCGCTTGTCACATGTTATGGGCAAAGCTAAATACCCAGAATTTTATAGAAATTGAACATAATTCAAAATCGAACACAAGTTATTGTGTGTTTCAGGGTACAAATTGATCGGGTAGATTCCTATAATTTAATTACCGTCCAGGTTATTTTAGAGGGTGTCTAGTCTAACTCCCTTACTTTCCAAATCATGAAACAAATGCTAGAGAGACTATGATTTGCCTATTTTCCCTACTTAAACATAAATATGTGCAGACACAGGCTTTTTCTTCAAACCTCTTGGCCCCTCGATTATTTTTGGAATTCAGGATTTTCTAGATTTTGTAAAAAGTTATACGGTGCATATATTACATAACACAGCTGTCAAGTAAGGTTTTGTCACCAAAGGAATTGTTTTAAAAGTTAGAGATTTGGGGGGTTAGAACTGTACATGGGGATTGCCACCTTGCATTTTTTAGTTCAGATTTGTACTCTTCAACTGTCATCTGTTTTAAAAACCAGAAATGAGCTTGAATGCTTATTCAAGCTAGTTGTGCTCAATTACTTGTTTATTTACCCATAATTTGACCTGTTGAGAGGTAGTATCTTTTAAAAAACCTTCATATGTCAAATTATGTATTCTGATATAAAAAGAATAATAAATGACTTGGAAGAAAACAATATAGTAGCACAAAAGGTAGGATGCCAATTAACAGCAAACCCCCACCTTCATGATTGCTGAAAATATTTTATTTGAAATTTTTTTTCTTTCTTTTCTATTGCTTCTTATTGAATTAAACCAGAAAGCAAATTGGCTTGTTCAACATGACAGTTTACGCCATACTGTCTCTGAGCCTTAAGTCTTATAGAAATAGTGAGGATTAGAATCACTGAGAATAAACCATGCTAACAAGTTAGATTCTGGAGAAACATTAGTGAGTAAAAGAGAAAACTACTTGCCTTTATGGAGCTTATCTCTACAAAGTTAATGGAAATACGCATGCCTGTATGTCTACAAACAGTAAAAGGGAATGTGTCCTTGACTGTCACATTCCCGACTTCACCATGTCCTTAGTGACTTGGACACTTCTCCACATCTCTGTGGCCTCAACACTCACCACTAGAGCCCATCCCAGGCATATTGCTCAACTTTCTTGTAAGTTGCAGGGTAAAAGGGGCTATTGAATCATTGGTCCTTTGTGTCTGGCTTTTTTTCCACTTAGCATAATGTTTTATTTTTTACAATGATGTTATACATTAATTGATTTTCACATGTTGAATCTCCCTTGCATTCCTGGGATAAATCCTACTTAGTCATGTGGTATAATACATACAATTTTTTATGGAAATAAAATATCTGTGTTACATATAGGTATTTATATCCATATAGCATATATCATTTTTATGTTGCCAGATTCAGTTTGCTAGTGTTTTATTAAGGAATTTTAGGAATCTTAAGTCTATTTTATTTATTTATTTATTTATTTATTTATTTATTTATTTATTTATTTATTTATTTTTACATCTATTTTAATATGGGATATTGATCTGTGGTTTCTTTTCTTGTGTTTGTCTGGGTTGGGTATCAGGATAATTCTGGCTTTATAGAATGACTTCAGAAGTATTCACTCCTCATATTTTTTGGAAGAATTTGTGAAAGATTGATGTTAATTACTCTTTAACCGTATGATAGATTTACAGGTGAAGTGATCTGGTGCCGAGATTTTCTTTGTGAGAAATTTTTGATTAATTCAATCACTCTACTTGTTACAAGTCTATGCAGGCTATATGTTTCTTTTTTTTTATTGAAATATAACTGACACATAACATTGTATTGATTTTACGTGTATAATATAGTGATTTGATATATGCCTACACTATGAAGTGATCTCCACAATCAATTTAGTTAACATCCATTATCACAAAGTTATAATTTTTCTCTTGTGATGCAAGCTTTTAAGATCTATTCTCTTATCAACTTTCAAATGCATAATACAGTATTGTTAACTGGTCACCATTGCTGTACATTACAGACCCAGAAAAATAGGGACACTGCAGGAATTTCCATGTCATCCTTACACAGGGGCCATGCTAATCTTCTCTGTATTGTTTCATATTTAGTAACACTAACAGTTTTTCCTTGGCCAGTTTTATAGTTTGTGTCTTTTTAAGGAATTTGTCCATTTCATCTAGGTTATTTACCTTGTTACATATAACTTCATATTACTGCCCACAATCTTTTTTATTTCTGTAAACTCACTAGAAAACATCTCCCTCATCCTTGATTTTAATAATTGTGCCCTCTCTCTTTTTTTCTTGGTCAGTATAGCTAAAGGATTGTCAGTTTCATTTTTAAAGAACTAGCTTTTGGTTTTGTTGATTTTGTTTGATATTCTTTTTTGGTATCACTTTTCT
>CM052886.1:93731123-93784630 GCA_028534135.1 Potos flavus
GTTATTATTTTTCTGCATTTTAAACATGAGGAAAATGATGTGCTGATTCGATAGCTTACCCAAGACCACACAACTGGTTAGTGATAGAACTACAATTTGAACCAATGTTGGTCTGGCTCAGGAGTTGATAATACAAAATATCAAATCTCCTTTTTTCAAAATTGTACTCAGAATGTCTGAATTAACATGCTGAGGTCTAGTTTCTAACTTAATTCCAAGTTGCTAACATATTAATCTTCCTAAAGCATACCTCTAGTTACATTGCATGTGTATTCAGAATATATTCCTGGACTAACGTTCATACCCCTGAGCCTGAAACCATAGCCCGGTGGTCTGATCCCCCTTTGCAATCAGTGAAACAATCTAACTAAGGTGGCCTCTCGAATACCCTCTAAAACTCTCTTCATTTTCTTTCTGCCATGCTATTTAGTGTAAATGTAACACTAAATGTGATTTAATTTGGATACCTTCAGAAGACCATACATAAGTAAACTTGTAGATTAGAAAAAGTATTTTCTAAACTATTGACTTCATTTTTGGCTCAGAAAATATGACTACCATGTTCATAACCAAGGTAATTTCTAAAACAAATATAACTGTCAGGAGAGTGTAATTTACCCCACCCAAAAAATGGTGACTGATAATAAACACCATAAAAGATAGCTAGTTTGTGGTTTGTGTGTAGAATCATCTTTACTTATTGTGTACCTATGCCTTCTTCTGACCAAGGCCGCCTGAACATGTGGATCCCTAGTTAATGACCTCTGAGCGTGTTCCATTAATCATAATCCCTTGGTAAGTTCAACTGCTCTCCTGGCTCTTTCCCCTTGATCTGTCAGATCCAGGTAGTCCATACTCAGCAATATCTAGTAACTTCACATCTCACTCAGAATAAAATCTAAAGCCTTCATGTGGCCTTGGAAACTTTTTGTCATATCAACAATCTTGTCTCTGTCACCCCGCCTCTTATTTATTTCACCCCAGCCATATCCATCATTCATTGAACAAATATTTATTGAGCTCCTATTATGTGCTAACAACTATTTTAGGAGTTTGGGGTGCTCAAGAAAAACAACAATCCCTTCCCCTTTGGTGCTTACATTCTTGTGGGGGAGACAGACAATAAATGTAATGTGTAAGTAAACCCTCAAAGTATTAGATGGTGACAAATACAGTGTAGAAGGAAATCAGAGCTGAGCAGGGGAGCAAGTGGGAGCATTCAGTGGCTGGATCAGAGTGGGTCTTATGGCAGGCGAGATTCAGGAAAGAACTTGAAGATGGTTAGGAGTGGACAAGCAAGTATGCAGAGGAAGAGCTGGTTGGGGTCAGAGACGGCAGGTGTGGCCTCACTGTGTTCTCATGGAATTCTCTTAGATCAACATCATCAGCGGCATTTTCATGGCATTTTGTCCAGAGAAGAATGTGAGCATATTCCTAACAAATGAGAAACAACCTGATTTACTCTATTAGGAGTATATAAAGAAGAGAGGTCATGGCTTTCATTCCCGTGGACATTTTCCCCTTCTTTTCTTGACAAGCATATGCCTAGTCCTTCCTGGTTTCCATCCTCACAAGAACCTGCTAGAATCATGGCTTCCAGACTTCCGCTTTCACCGACCTTCTGCCCCCGTGGATGAGTATTTCAGATGTAAAAATTTCACTGTGGGACACCTGCGTGGCTCAGTGGGTTAAGTGTTCGACTCTTGATTTTGGCTCAGGTCATAATCTCAGGGCTGTGAAATCAAGCCCCGCGTTGGGCCCTGTGCTGGGCGTGGAGCCTGCTTAAGGTTCTCTCTCTGCCCCTTTCCCCCACCTTCCTCTCTGTCTCTCCCTTTCTTACAAAGAAAAAAAAAAAAGTTCATTGCAAGGTGATCACAGCAGAAAATCCAGGTGGATATGTGGTTGTGTCTTTTCTTCCTCATCTGAGCCCCTCTTACCACCACTGGAGATCACTCCCCTTCCCCTCCTGTGGCTCCGTTCACTTGCCCAATAGCTGAACTTTGTCATTTCTTCTCTTTTCTCCACATTAGTCACTCTGGTTACTCCTTCTGTACTTGATCAGCAAGGTTTCTTAGAGGCAGCTGCAGAACTTAACTAGAGCTGATTAAGTGAAAAATCAAATGTATTACCAGTTTATGAGTTCACAGAATGTCTAGGAGGGCCGGACATCCAGGCTTGAAGGATACACAGCCTGAAGTCATGCTCCAAACCAGGCTGCAGAGCTGGGGTGGCAAGCACAACACTGCCACTGAATGCCAAGTGCATCGTGGCCACCCGCCCAAGCTGCTAATGACCCTGGGTCCTCAGGAACTCGATCCTGCAAAAATTACAGTTGCTGCTGCAGAACACTTGTGCAGTTTCCACTTCTTTAGACCACTAACTCTTGATGCAAAGCTCGGGTTGGTCGATCTGACTGGTAAAGTCTTTTCTTCATGGTAACATCCTCGTTCAAGGGTGGCAAAGAAAGCAAGAATCTGGCAAATTACATATGTGTATGTAACATAATATATACCTTTACATACGTACATGAGTATAGGAAATAAACATATTCTATTACTGTATAAATACATTTTTTGTAAATATAAACACATTTCATAAATATAACTATGTACCCTTATATCTGTATATCTGTGTACATAACACATGCATCCCTTACCTGTTCCCAGGTGAGGTGACCCCTTCCTAACAGATTTCATGCCAACAAAGTACAGTTGTCTTCTCACCTTTCTGACGAAACTTCATACTTGTATAAGCTATGAGTTTTAAAAGATGGAAAAATAATTAACTGACATGCCTTTGTATTGACCAAAGACAAATGCTCATCTTCTTTATTCTGTTTACTGAAAAATTCACACACTTAGAGTTTGAACAAACTTGTTATATGTGTTTTGATAAAGAAAGGAAGGGTTTTTTTTCTTGAATCTCTTCTTCTTCCTATAGGGTTTTATCTATTCTCAGTAGAGTGAATGTTGTACCCATAGAACTGTTCTAAGAAGAAAATTAAGTTACTCATATTTTTCTTTAACATTAAACTACGTATTATGCCATATTTGGTTTTATTTAAGTATTTGCATTTTAATTGAAGTGTCATTCCATTATCATACCATGATGGTTTACTTCTCTTCTCTTTTTTATTTTACTTAAGGTGTAGGAACACATATTTAGATGCTTCTCGTATTTTTAGCATCATTATACTTTGTAGTTTCAAGATAACTACTAAAGGACTGCTGGCTCATAAAAGATTAACCAACACGGCATAAATACTCATATTTATGAGCACCCGAGCAAAAGCAATCTCAGGCATTAACATTTGGGTCCTGTTTAGACTATTATAAAGCAATTTTCCTTTCTAATTCTGGACTCCCATGGTGAATGTCTGCCTACCAGGAGAAGGTCATTCTATCTTAAAAACAAAACAAATAAAAATGCAGTTGAAGTTTTTAGCTGGTTGTATTGGCCCTTTCTACCTATTCTTTTTAATGTAAGGGAGCATTAACACCTTTTTTTCATGCAGTCTTACTGTGTGTTTATTTAAAGGAAAAATTAATAAGATTTTATATTAATATTCAAGGAACCAGATTATTAATTTTTTAAATTTTTGCTAGAGCGAGAAAGAGCACAGGCAGGGGGAGCAGCAGGCAGAAGGAGAAGCACGCTCCCTGCTGAGCAGAGAGCCCAATGTGGGACTCGATCCCAGGACCCCGGAATCATGATCTGAGCCAAAGGCAGCCGCCTAACTAGCTGAACCACCCAGACGTCCCTACAAGGAACCAGATTAGTTAATAGAAATGCATCTCCATAGAAATGATCCCTGTCTTATGTAAAGTCATCACTTGTGCATCATAAAAGGTACGTTGCCAGATTTCCTTTGGACTGGAGTCAGGAACTTGATTCATGAGTTTCAATCAGGCCACTCACTAATAGTGTGACTTTGGATACAGGAGAAAATTTACTCATTGCCAACCATTGTTTTTTGGTTCCCTTGTGTTCTGATTTAGCAGCAGTCCTGACTGGAGACATACTGACACTGACACTGTCCGAGTGGTCCGATGCTATTACATGGTGACATTGACTTACATGGCTACACTCACCGTACATTGGTGAGAAAAGATTCTGTCTCTGCTCCTAATTATAAGCAAGGATAAAAACTGTGGATAAATGAAGTTCAGAACGTATGGGGATGCCCTAGGCAAGGTCCATGTTGTTTGTATTATTTTAATTAGTTCATCAGTTTTACTTCATTGCATTTAAACATTTTCATATATTCTTGAAACCCTACCTATAGTCACTTCTTACCTAAATTATAATTTGTATACAACTTCCTTCCACTTGAATGTGTCTCAATACCATCTTGCCAACCAATAACAACATTCTTGGAGGACTCCGTCCTGGCATATCAAAGACCTGAGTCCCTCTGGCTAACCGAAGAAGCTCACTCGCATTACTCCCTCTGCAACCTGCCAGGGCTTGATGGTTGGTAACCAAAGTTGTGTCTGTGATAGATTCCTAGCCCCCTGTTGCCCAAAATATTGAGAAAAGTGATCAAATAGCAGAGCCAAGGGCACTTCGATGGAGTCATGAACAGAGGAAAGTTATTAAAAAATTTCTCTCCACTCCCACTGGTCGCTTGTCATTATGAACTTAATATTGAGGTTTTGGAGGCTGTAACATCATACAGGAAATTTCTTGCATAGCCTTGTTTTCCTTTGCTAGCCCAGCTTTTTAAATACTGAATGGGTCCAGCAAACATTCAGTTATGCTGGAGCTTCTCACAAACTACTTTTCACTCATCAGCCTTGAAGACCATACATCGATTACCTAAGAAAGTATTTATTAATGCAGGACATTCCATCTGGAACTGTTCCATTCCACTCTAAATATATAATTTTCTTATCTTCCTTTTCCTTTGACCTTACAGACAAGATGGTGTCCCTTTAGAATGCACAACTTGTTACTCTCCAATCCACTACCTGAGCCATGAAGGCCTGCGTGAGACATGCCCGTAAGATTTCTGTCCCACCAGAGATTTCCCAGATGGCTATGTTTCCACCAGCATTTTTTGCCTTTCATACCTGATGTGTGTCTTCTGGTACTCTAACTCGGGAGATTGTGTGTGAAGTCACTCTTTTATTGCCTAGCTTCAGCAGGCTGAGAGAGATCCCTCAGATAGCTGTAGATCATTTGATATCCTGTTCAAATTTATAAGCTTGGAGACAGGTCCCGTGGCGCTCCTCATTTTATTAAGTCTTCTGTTATCTCACTCAGTGGGCACTGTTCATCTGCTTTATTTATCCTCTACATTTTTCATTCTGACATGGCTCTTTTTTCAGTACGTTCTGTTAGAAAATTATTCAGGCATTCGGATAATCTTTCTTCCTCCTTAGAAAATACCGAGGTAAAGGCCTTGAGGTTGGGTTGCCATGTCTCCAGAGAACACCATCTAAAAATTCAGAGTCATTATGTAGAGTTTACAAATAAAGGGTATTTCTAGGTCAAAGTATATTTAACATATTACTATGTGCCTACTGTTTTCTTCTGCAGTCAGTCTCTCTCCCTCATATTTATTATCAATTGGACTATGTCCTTTATTCCTTGAAAAAGTCACTGTAATTATAAAGCAGGCTTCATTTCATATTCCAGTAAATATAGAGAAACCAATAACTTCTTTTTAATATATGAAAAATATTTCTGAAATGGCACAAAGTATTATTTTTTCAGGTGAGAATCTTATATGGTTGACTTGGTATAGTGGCCTTAAACTTTTCTTGAAATGATAGAATGGAATTTGGGATGGTATTATATGTGTATGTCTTGGAAGAAAGGGTGGGGCGGAGGGTCTGTCCATGGGTTATCAACTCCTGATCTCCCATCAGTAATAATGACCCGTTCTAAGCAACGTTGCATTCCTTGGTGCCTTTCTTTTCTTTTTTTCCTTTTTAAAGATTTTATTTATTTATTTTAGAGAGAGTGCATGAGCAGCGGGGAGGAGCAGAGGGAGAGGGACAAGCAGACTTCCCACAGAGTGTAGTGCCCGATGTGGGGCTTAATCTCATGACTCCTGAGAATATGACCGGAGCTGAGATCAAGGGTCAGATGCGTAACTGACTGAGCCACCCAGAGGCCCCTCCTTGCTATCTTTCTCAGTCCACTGCTATCACTACCTCCTTCAAAGAGACTCAGTCTATGGTTATAAATGCCAAACCGAAGTCACTGAGCAGAGGCTACTTCTAAAAGGTTAGTGCTTACACTGTTTCAGTAGAGGTCAGCCTGAGTACCTTGCACTGGTTACCAACCCCAGGGGAGGATTCTAAGCACTTCTGCCCATTGCAGCTTGGTATCAGTCTTTAGGAAAAACATAGTGCAGTGAAGCGCTGCATGGAACAGCACTTTCTTTTTATAGCGAAGAGACAGCAAACTCAGCTTCGGTAGTGGGTGTCGGTCCCCCTAGCTTACCCCTCTTGTGCCTCAGTGGAAGGCACCCTGTGCCTCCTCCCCTTGGAAGGACAGATAAAACAGTGGGGTTGGCCAGATGCTATAAGATGCACACGCTTTACGCCAGACAAGGGGGCGCTCACTGCACCTGAAACAAGGAAGGATAGCCCCACGCAAGGTGGTAAGACCAGTACAGGCCTGTGGGCTCTGTATTTCCTGCTGAGCCGTGCTCCAGGCCCAAGGCCCATTCTTAGGCAGCTGATTTAGAGTCCAAAGACTGGATGCATGAGACCGGCTTTCCCTATAAGAACATGCCTTTTTGATAATAAAATTTCATCTTAAATCCTTCAGATGCCAAAAAGTCATGTCTACCCCTAGAAAAATTAGAAGAATGGGAGCTGGAAGTTTCGAAATCACTGAGGGTTTCGAAGAAGCCGGGGCTGAAAGGGGAGAGTGAACTGTGGTTTCCCAGCCTCTAGCAACATCCCGAAAGCCCCCAGGGCTCACATTCCCAGAATCTGTGGGCAATCTCTCAGCTGCTTCTTTGCTTTTTCATCTGTATCCACTGCAAATGGCTTAAACTGCCCTTTTTTTTAAGGCCTTCCATTTCATTTTACCTCTGTCCTTCCTATTCATTTAACTGGTATTTGTCTTGCATAAAGAAATTGGGTTAGGACGTGACCTATATAGAGGAGTTATCACATTTTATAAAAATATAGTTTTAAACCAAACAACCTAAATAAAGAAAAAAAGCACATGTGTTCCTGGACAGAAAGGTTTAATCATGAAAATGCCAACCCTTTTCAAGTTAATATGTATTTAATCAATTTTAATGAGAATTCCAATGGGCTTGGGTGGGGAGAATTAGCTAAATGACTTAAATATTTTTTATTTAAAATATAAATAAAGACAAATGTAAAGAAAGACAAGAATTACTGGAAATATAAATTAGTAAGACTAGATTTGTCCTACCAGATATTAAAATGTATTATAAGGCTGCTATAACAAAAGGGAACACAGTTGGTACAGGAAAAACAATTGATGAGCACAACCCTTATTATTTACCTTTTGCCAACAAGCAAACTCATGATCTTTTCTTTCAAGACTAAAAAAATTATAGGAAAAAAACCATTTTTAAAATTCTGTTTCACATTCCTGAGGCAAAAGTTTAAACTATCAACATTTGCGGGGCCCCTGGGTGGCTCACTCGCTCGAGCGTCTGACTCTTGATTTCAGCTGAGGTCAGGATCTCACCTTCGTGGGGGTAGAGCTGCACATCAGGCTCTATGCTGGGCATGAAGCCCGTTTGGGATTCTCTCTCTTCCTCTGCCCCTCCCCCACCTCACACACGCTGTCTCTCTCTCACTCCCTTTTAAAAAAACTATCAACAGTTGCAATGAATTAATATCCTAGAAATCTGCAGTCATTGGAGAGACTATACCTATCAAGAATTTATAGGAAACTGCAGTGAGCTAAAAGCACTTAACTTCGTAGGCTACCATGTACTTCATAATCTTTCATCTACTCTCATCACGCTCTTGCATTTTCTATTAATTTAATATCTTACAGAGTTTTGTCTCACAGAACATGTACAATAAGGTACATGTGCAATCGTGTGCATGCATAGCATGAAGCTAATATTTTGTAAGAAAGAAAGACCCAAAGACTACATCTTTTTTTTTTTTCTCAAAGAAATATTGGAGAGATAACATAGAATATTGATTTTTAAATCAAATTTTTGCAGGGTCTCAGCACAATAAGCTTACAGTTTGCTTGATATGGGAATGCAAGCCTTGTATTTTCAAGAAGGATAGAAATATCTTATCTTTTGCATATGTTTTCTCACCTCTGGAGCTTCTCTGAGTGGACCCCCTTCTCTCAGTCCTTTCTTCATATTCCAGAAGTTTCTGAGAGATAACTGGGTGAGGCAACCAGATATAACTGACCTTGAGGGATCTCTTCTACTCTTTCTTTAATTAACTCATTATCTTTTTCTTTTCTTTTTCGTGTGTGTGTGTGTGTGTGTGTGCACGTGCGTATGTGAGGAAAATCATATTTACTCCCTAATTATTTTAGGTGCCCCAATAAACTCCCATTCTATATCTTCAGATGCTATAAATCCAGAGTCACCCCCTACTACACAGACAAGGACCTGAGCTTCCTCCCAGAGGGAGGAGAAGGAGGCAAGAAGGTAGGAGAGGAAAAGGGAAGGAGGAAGGACTAGAGATTGGAAGACTGTCTCATGGTGGGATAGGTCCTTAAACAGCTCAGATCTCCGACACAAGGAAACCCCTGTTTTATTCCTCAGGCCCTACTACCCACTGACCTTTCTCCATCACTCTCTCCCTTCTTAAAAGTAAAACAGCCTTTCCCTTCCTCAACACACTGTTTTGAATCTCCTTTATTCCTTTCACATTTGCTCTACAAATTCATTTAAACTTGATTTTTTTTTTCTGTTCACAGATTTTTTGTTCTGTTCACTTGATTTTTTGTTTGGTTGTGGTGTGCTCTGTGTCCTACTGATATCAGTGGGGCCTGGTCTTGTGGCTCATACCACCTGAAAAGATCTAGCCCCAAACACAATCCACCACATTAGGGAAAACCTGAGTCTTGCTGTGCAGAATAATTAAGTACCTCAAAATGTGCATCTTGCTTAAACACCTTCGCTCCGTAGCCTTATTTACTCACTAATTCTTTTCATCACTTCTTCTTTCCATCCTTGCTACCCTTTGTTTCTCAACTCTGGCCTACGCCTATTCTAGGCCTTTCTCTCACTGTCTCTCAGTCCTCAGGAATAGAGGGAGGTACATATTTGGAGATGGGAAAGGTCATTGGAATCTTTATCCAAAATTAAAAATTAATTTTCCTTTCCAGTAATCACAGGCCACAATACATCTTTTTAAATTTAAGAGGATAAATGTAGAAAGTGATTGCTTTCTCCATTTGGGAGACAAGCCAACAAACAAATCTTCACCTCACTAAAAATTTCCAGATATCTGTAACTAGCACATTCTTACTACCTGTTACTGTTATAAGGGTCATCTGATATATAAAACCCATTATAAATAGTATTACCTATTTCAGGACGTTTTATTCACTCTTAATCTCTCTATTTGAGATGTGCTAACTTTTCCCAGTGAATATAGGTTTCTCCTGGGAAGACAAGAGCAATTTTATAAAATAAGAAAATATTCCTGGAATAAATTAGAGGCTAAAAATTGAATTTTTGAGCACTGTTTATCCTGTTAAGTGTTTAAAATTCCTGAAGTGAAGGAGTGGATGTAAGATACTTCTTTTCCCCTCTGGAATACTGTAAATTATTTATTAGTTCTCTTTAGCTTTGTCTCTGTTCTCTAAAAGCTGATTTTTTTAAGGAGCTTATCTTGAGGTCCCTGGTTGAGAAAACATGCCAGAAAGCTAGTTTCCTGCCCTTATTTTCTGTCAGCAATTGATGTCAGTGCTTTATTATTTTTAAGTAGAAGTTTTAGAACTGCTATATTCTTTTCAAAGCTGTTATATAATTTCCCTAAATAAGACTAAAGTAAACACTAGCTTTGATTTTTCTTTTTAAACGAATTATTATAAAATTTGGGAAGCAAATGTCTAGATCACATTTTGGTGGGAATCATTGCTCAAGGTTATGACATCAGCTTCTTTATTTTTCAACCTTTGCCTCATGTACTTCTATCCCAGGTTCATTGTCCTTCATATGTACTGTGACCTTCTGTACACACCTGAGCTTCAGATAATTTAAGTAAGCTGCTCCATGACTCTGAAAAGGCAACAGTTTGTGAAGGATCTCCCAGCACAGAAAAGCAAACAGAACTGGGAATCCATGCTTTCAAAAGTAAAGAAAGAGGTGGTGGGAGCATTTCAGTGGGAGCTGATGGTCTGCTCTTCATCATCTTGCCATGTGTCCCTGGGCGGTAAATACACCTGTTTTTCACTGCGGAGGAGCATGGGGCCTCCTCAGTATTCAACTCCTACTTTGCAACCCCACCTTCTGATTCAGACTCCTCAGAAGTATGTCTCGAAAGGTCTGAATGACTCAGCAAATGCCTACTGTTCCCTTTCTTTTCTGTCAAAACAGGGATTATTTCCCCAAAATTGTTAGTTAAATCTTTATGTAATGTTCCTGGACTATAGATATAGAACTTTTCTATTTTATATACTTATTCACTTACTGTTTTGGGGTGAATGCAGAGGTGTGTGTGTGTGTGTGTGTGTGTGTGTGTGTGTGTGTGTGTACGGAGAAGGGGCTCGAAATATTAAGGAGCCAGAGGAGCTACAAAGAACTGACTTCAGTGATTCTATTTGAGTCATGGTCCTTTTTTTAAGTCCAAAAAATCATAGTTTTATGATTAATTTTGGAATTTAAGTTGCTTTTCTTTCTGCCTGGGTGAGTCCGACTCATCCTTCGAGGCTTAGCTGAAAGCCCAGCCGTAGGCAAGCTGGGATGAGCACCCCTGCCGCTTGCAGCCTCTCTTGTGAAGCTAATATTATAGTCATTTATAAAGAGATAGTATTTTGTGTCCTTATGTCCAAAGTCCTTCAGGGCAGGAGCTGTGTCTTTCTTGTTCCTCTCTTCTCTTTCTCCTCTTAGGGGAAGTGATGGGTCACGGTAAACGGGGACAGAGGTTTGAAGGCAGCTCTGACGCACACATTCAAGCTTGTCTCCTGGGGCATGTTATCTCTGAGGCTTGATAGCTGGCAGGTAGTTATGAGGAATCAATGAAGTGCTCCAAGGTATTTGGGACATTAGATGGTCCGTAAATTAGTATTACTCTCCTCCTGTCTGTTAGAGCACCTATGCTTGGGCTGGCAAACGTTACGTTGAGTGAATTAACGGCTAACGTACTAGAATTCCAGTATATAACACATGATTAATAGGTATGACTCATTGTGTTGTAACATGCTTGCCACCATGCCTATGGAATCCCCAAACCGTCTATATTTTAGAAATGTTTTATTGTTTCTGAATACAAAATCGTCCTTTCTTTGTTTGGTTTCAAATATCCTAAGATGTGGTTTGACCTTTATTGCATTTATGCCAAGATTTAAACCGATGGTTTCTGAATTTTACCCCCAATCACCCATAGCTTCTTCCCTGGTTGTCTTCTCTACTGGTCCCAGTCTCCGTTAGACTGTAGCTCTTTTGATGATTACCTTGGCAATCTTCCAGTGGAGCCGTCTATTTTTAGAGTCAAAATGCTGGGAGAACAAACCACAGATGTGCATTGAAATATGCACAGTATGGGTACGGAGCCATTTCTAAGAGTTAAAATAACAAAAGTCTTTAACCTAAAGCTGTTGTTTGAAAACTTAGCATATTTCCTTTTCTTTCGTCTAGTCCCAGAATACTACCTTGTTTGTCCAACATCACACTGGGATTTGAAAACTAAAAATATTTTATCTGAACATCTATTTTCCAAGAGTACTCTGTATCTCTCATATGTTTTGTTTAAAAAATTATTAAATAACACAATTTAGTTGAGAAAAACAAAAGTTATTTAACACTTCATGAAATGCAAAATGGGGTGGGAAGCAGAAAGGTTTTATAGGATAAAGAATAAAGAACAAGGAAGAGACAAATAGAAAATTTTGGCTGGGGCCATGTAGTCAACCTTGTTTGGGATGAAAAGAAATAAGAAAATAAAAAGTATAGAGCCCAGACGTGGCTTGGCATTGACCAACTGAAGCAATGTGTGTTTCTGGCCGAGTGGAGCATTTACGGGGACATGAAAGTTATCCGAGTGTCTGATGTAGTCCGCTGAGCAGGAGTGGCTCCATCTTGGACCTAGAAAGTTCTTTCAACAACTTATATATCGTATTAGACTTTAAATATTATTTTGAACTCAAAACAAACCTGTTATATACTACAAAACATATTTTGCACTTTATAATTCAGCTAGTTTAATAAGGATACTTAATTTTTTAAATTAATTAATTAATTTATGGAGCTCAGAAACGTCACTATTCTTAGAGCCCAAACTCTTTAGGCCAGAATTATGCCTGTCTTATTATAGGTAGGTCACTTTGGAGTCATAGAGATCTGATTTTAAATACAAATCCTGGCCCTTGGTAGTCATCTATCCTTGATCAAGTAGAGAAATATTTATTTTCTGTATCTTGTAACTGCAGTAAAATAGAGAAAAAAGAATAGAGAGATTGTCCAATGTAGATTCTCTAAATATATTTTTATAGAGAAAATAATTTTTTTCAATAAAGATTTAAAATCTGAAATGTAAGTCACTGCCAATTTATTTGTAGCTTCCATTTGTGAGAGCCCTTGCTTACTGGGGCCATCTTGGTTTTCAAGATAAAAGTGAAATTGGCCCTAATCCCTTCCCAGCACTCTAGGAATCCTTGGAGGGAAGAATGGGAGAGGCAGCAAGAGGTGGAGGCATATGTATCTTGTAGCTTCCTCCTGACTCCTGGCTTTTGCCTTTGCTGATTTCTCATTTCTCTCTCTCTTTTCCCTTCTGCATGTTTTGCCCCTTTTTGGTATTGCATTGCTTCACCAGGCATCACAAGATTTCTATTTCCCTAAGTGTTAAGGCGATGTTTTAGTAAACTTTTCAAAATATTAAAAATATGTAACAAGGGAAAAATATGTTGTAGCCAGAAACAACTTAAAATTGAGTATTCGACATCAAATTGAATATTCTGTTCTTAAAAGTCTTATCTGCCTGTTTTAGAAAATATAAAAACACTAAATTCCAGTGTATGAAAGGGTTTTTTTTTTTTTTGTATTTTAAACTGTTTCAACAGGTATATTGAGATATAATTTTGACACAATAAAGTATATATAATTAAAAAAAAAAAGTCTTATCTGCCATTGCCCTAAAGAATTTTCCTTGGCCTCCTATTAGGTAACCAGTTACGTGCCATGTAGCTGGGTCCCTTCTCTTCTCTCAGATCTCCAGCCTTGTCCTACTTACCTTGAAGCCTTCAGCAAATCCAGCGCCTTCTCACTTCCTGTGTAGGGCCACGGACTCTCCCTTTGTCTCACCAAGGACATTCAGACTTTGTACCATAGGGCTTCGTCTTTTAATGCATGACATTAGTCGGTGGTTTTCTTTCCTTCTTTCTTCCTTTCTTCCTTTTCTTTTCTCTTTTCTCTTTTCTTTTCCTTCTTTTCTTTCTTCTTCCCTCCCTTCCTTCCTATCTTCCCTCCTTCCTTCTTTTCTTTCCTCAAATATACTCTAAAAGAATTTGGGATTCGCTCCTACATTTTTAATCTGCTGTGTAAATTTTATTATCCTGCTTTTCAGTAATTTCAAAGGATACTATTTCTGGTATGTTGCCCCCATGCTTTTAGTCTATTAAAAATATTTAAATATCAAAAACTAATAGGTTTAGTTTGTTCATTTATGGAAAATGGCTGCCTTAAAACCTAATTCCCAAAGCCAGTTATTATCAAATTAATCAATCAATCCAACTTGTTTTCTAAATGGAAAAAAACCTGTTTTGTTTCATTCAATTCAAATAAGTATGTTAATATGTGTCAGTCTGATCCTCATCTCACTTTTGAGTTCTAAGATAGACATGTGGACAAACATGGAAACAGCTGTATAGTTTGTGTGCTAGTGCACAAATAGATGAAATAAGACCTGTCTGCTTTCAAATTTCTTTTCTGTCTCTGCTTTACTTTGCTTTCAAGGGCTTCTCCTTTAGGTACAGTGTGTTCTCTAGCTGTCCTTTTGTTTGGCACTCAAGAGATTTCTTATACTGCAGGGAAAATGCACCAGTGTGAATATCAAGATGACTGAGGCAAGTTAATTACATTAGGAAGGTGGGGAAAGAGAACTGAACCACAGTTTTTTCTTACATAGACCAATTTTAAAAAAGAGTAAATAGGGAAGTATCAGAAAATTGGTTTCCTTAACATTATTGGGTCCATGTGCCCTCTGTTTATGAATGTGATTTGGAGGCCATTATAGTACAGTATTTTTTTTTTTAAAGATTTTATTTATTTATTTGACGGAAAGAGAGAGAAAGAGAGACAAGCAGAGGGAGCAGCAGATAGAGGGAGAGGGAGAAGCAGGCTCCCCACTGAGCAGGGAGCCTGATGCTGGACTCAATCCCAGGACCTTGGGATCATGACGTGAGCTGAACGCAGACGCTTAACCGACTGAGCCACCAAGGCGCCCCGGTATATTTCAAACAAAGACATTTCTTTTCCTAAGAGACAGTTTATATTTTCCATGCAAAATGGCCATATGTTACAGGATTATTCGGATTCTGTGTTAGCCATTGTCCACTTGACTTAGTTATATAAAAGATATGTGTAATAGAGATCACAGAGAATTTATAGTACTGGAATTTAATCTGGACTTCTGAGCAAAAGGAAGTACAATGAGGAGCAAACCAGCATGTTAGTCAGGAATTGATGCCTGTTAGTTGGAAATTGGCAAGGTTTTTCTATATAATTCCATACAGTAATTGTTTTTAGGCTCTATGGTACATAAAGTCTCTGTCACCACTACTCCACTCTTCCATTATTGTGCGAAAACAGCCCTAGACAATATATAAACAAATGAGCGTTGCTGTATTCCAATAAAACTTTATTTGCAAAAATAGATGGCAAAATGGATTTGGCCTGCGGGCCATAGTTTGCCAGCCCATGCCCTTGGCTGTGGCCTCATATTTGGGAAAAGAAAAATAGAACCTGAATATACGGCTACATGTAAGCTCAAGTCAATGACCTCCGGAAGTACATTGGCATTTTTGTTCAGATGAAGATAGTATCTTTGTAGCTATAAAAATGATAAAATTTTGGACCAGTTCTGAAATCCAGGCCAATCAAAAGTTCAGTCAGAGTTAATTGTCGCATTATTTAGTTTTAGGGTTCATAATAAAAAAGACCCCTTTGCCGTCTTATACTTTTACATTAATAAAAGCTAGTGACTTTTGGTGTCCATACAGTTGACCCTTAAGCAACATTGGCTTGAACTGTATATGAATTTTTTTAAATAAATATATTGGACAATATTGATATAGATACTGACAGACAGATGATTTATCTTATAAACAGATGATGTAAACTTATGGTATTCATAAATACGCTACAATATTGTCAATGTATTCTCTCTTATGATTTTCTTAATAGCATTTTCTTTTCTCTGGCTTATGTTGTTCTAATAATACAGTATATTATATATAATATACAAAATATATGTTAATCAACTCTTTATGTTATTAGTAAGGCTTCCAGTCAATAGTAGGCTATTGGGGCAGGGGGCTGGCTGACTCAGTTAAGCGTCCAACTGTTCATTTCGGCTGGGGTCGTGGTGTGCAGGTTGTGAGATCAAGCCCCATGTGGGGCTCCACACTCAATGTGGATTCTGCTTGGGATTCTCTCTCTCCCTCTCTCTTTGCCCCTCCCCCATCTCGAGTGCATGCGTGCTCACACGCTCTCTCTCTCTAAAATGAACGGATGAATCTTTAAGAAAAAAAATAGTGGGCTGTTAGTAGTTAAATTGTTGGTGAGTCAAAAGTTATTACATGGATTTTTGACTGGGGGGTTGTGAGGGCAGTCAGCACCCCTAATCCCTGCATTGTTCAAGGGTCAACCGTGTATCCACTCGGAATTCCTGATTTAAATCTTATTTTTTGCCCACTAAGTAGGTTTCCCTCCATTGTTTTAAAGAGATCATTTAAAAACTGGTAATAAAAACTGTTTGAAACCCAGATTATTTAATAAAATTCAAGCGTTTCTTCTACTTCTTTCAGTCTAGGACAGTGGTTCTTAAAGTATGGTTGCTGGGCCAGCAGCCTTCATAGCATCTGAGAACTTGCCAGAAATGCAGATTCTTAAGCCCCACTTCAAACTTACTGAATCAAAAACTTTGAGGGTAGGTCCTTGTGAGCTGTGCTTTAACAAGCCCCCCAGGGGACACTGAGGGACCCTGAGGCATCTTTAATATTTGAGAACCACTGGTCTAGCATATACCAAGTTCTCAGTAAATTCTTATTTATTTAAAGATTCTCACATTCTCTCTCAGAAACGTCTCTAAAATTTGACTTCTCTGCATCCCTCCCACTGTCATTACACAAAATAAAAACTCCTTGATTTCTCCCTCCACTATTTAGACATTTATCCATTTACTCATTCAATAAAAGTTTGTCCAAAAATAAATAAATAAATAAATGAAAAGAAAAGTTTGTCAAGTACCTACCATGTGCCAGACGGTGTGCTAGATACTAGGGATACATTAAAAAATATAAAGAACAAGATTGTGAAAAACATGAAATCATACCCAACAATCAACAATAAGCCAAATTATTTCCTGTATTAACAGGAACTCTGAAGGAAGCAAAATGGCATGCTAGTGATTTGGGAGACATTAGCTGGTAAGGGAAGGGCTTCCTGAGGAGAAAATATTTTAACAGAGGTCTGAAGAATAAGAAGGAGCTAGCCTTTCAAACAGTTGGAGTAAGGCAGAAGAAGTAATAATAACGATAATGGTAACATTTACTGAGTTTTGGCCATGTGCCAGTCATAGTTGTAAGAGCTTTACTCACAACAACCATATAGGGCAGATACTTTAATTATTCTTATTTTGTAGGTGAGCAAACCAAGGCACAAAGTGGTTGGATCATTTATAAAGATCACATAGCCCCCAGGATTCAGTGTGAGACTAGAGGGTTAGGTGGGGTCTCATTTGCCAAAGTAAAAACTTTGGGTTTAATTCTAAATAGCATTGAAGCCTTTAATGGGATCTGCACAGAGTACTGACTTGGTCTGATTTACATGAGGATTATAGCAGAGCCAGGTGGGAGCAGGGAGAGTGATGGTGGCTATCACCATGGGCCAGCTGAGAAATGATGGTGCCTTTGGATGAGACTGGTAGCTATGGAGATGGAGTGATATGAATGGCAGTAGGATCCATTTTGTGGATAGAAGCAACAGGTTTTGGTGATTAATTAAATGGGAATAAAAGGGAAAAGGATGAATCATGGATGACTCCCAGGTGTTGGGCTTGAGCAACTGGAAAAATTTTGCTACCATTTTCAGTGATGGCAAGACCAAGGGAGGAAAGGCTTTATTTCAGTGGAGAAAATGAAGAGTTCTGTATTGGCCAAAGCATGCTTCAAGATGTCTTTTAGACATACAAGCAGCACTATCAAGAAGCCAGTTGGATAAAAATAAAATGGAGCTCAGGAAGGTGATCAAAGGCAGAAGATAAAATTCTTGGTATGACCAGCCCATTGATGGTATTTTATAGAAGAGTATTTATTTGAATCCCCAAGAGAAAGAATCTACGTAGAGAAGAGAAGAAGGCCCAGAAATGAAATCTAGGCACATCTGGGTCACACTCAGAGGTTGGATAAAGGAGCCACCTCTCCCTAGCTCTGGCTTCAGCTGGTATGGGCAGCATGGGACTTTAGTGGAGCACAGAAGTCACTTGATCTAATGACTTCCTGCACTGAACTCTATTCCAGCCAGCTGAATTCCTCTTCCGTGAACATATCCTTTACTTTGGTGTATTCAATCCTTTGTTCTGGTTTTACTTTTGAGAAACCTCTCTGACCTCTCCTTTGCAACCACCCCTCCCCACCAACCTCAGTCTGGTCATTGTCACCATTGTGCCCCACAGCACATGGCATGCTTCTGTGCAGTGACACTTACCCCATGTTAACTACTTTTAGTTCTTTGTCTTCTTTATCTTTATCACACTATGTACTCCTTAAGAGCCAGGGCTCTTCCATTCATCTTCATCCTCACACTTGGACAGGGCTCAGAGGTTCTCACTGTCTGCCGGGTGAGTGATTGAAAGGCTTCCTCAGATGCGGTATCCAGTTAGTATTGGATAGATTCTCAGACTGTAGCTTCTCTCCCAGCTAAGGTCTGAAGGAAAAGAATCACTTTATCAGCTAAGGAGCAAAAGTTAATCAGAAAGGTGTGGTTTCTAGAGAGTCATTACTAAATTCACACTAATAATAATGGTAACAGTAATAGATACCACCTTGTATTGAACTTAACACGTGTTAGTGCTCTAAGTTTGTGTGTCATTTATAAACTCATGAATTAGAACCTCAGAATTCCTCATTTTAACACTGGAAAAAGCATTTGCACTTCTTTTTCTTTCGTTTGAGAATTTATTGTCTTTTTATTGTCTTCAAACTTAAATTTCTTATATCCCCTGTGATGCTTAGTTAACATTTTGCTCTTCACTAAATGCTGAATAAATATCTGTTCATTTGATTTAGTAGTGATATCTCTGGCATATGCAACAACCTCAGTCCTTTTTTCAAATAAAGAATTTCTAATTCCAACCATAGAGTTTCTAAATTATTTTTTCTGAGTTGGCTTAAAAAAGTACAGGGATGCTTTGAGAAAAGTATGAAGAAGTAAAATTTTGGTGCCATTAGCTTTCCATGGCATATCAAGATAGTTTTCTGATGGTAATAACTCCTTTGGCTCACAATAACTACTTGTTAGGGGATTTGGCCACAGGCATGCCCAAGCATATGGTATGTGCTGGTAATGCTCAGACAAATGAAAACCAGAGTTTATTTGTTTTTTTGTTTTTGTTTATGTTTTTGGTTTTTTGTTTTTTTTTTTTTTGAAGGATTGTCTTAGAGAGGATCTATAGCCATTACATTATACAGCTAATGATCTTTCGTGTCCTTGTTAAATAGCTATTGATGGTGCTTTCAATAGATAATGGGAGTTTTAAAACGTTTGAGAATGTTGGCATAAATAGCTGTCTCTACTACGGGATTTCTCAAAACCTATAATATGCTAATGTGTTCAGTGAATCACCAATAGAATGTTAACATTTCCTGGTATTTGGTGGGCCACAAAATCTTTTTTCTGCTTTAAACATTTAACATCTCGCAAATGTTTTTTCATAGAACACAATTTGGAAAAACTGTTATAGTTAGGTTGTGAAGACGCAGAAAGCATGCCTGTTATTTTCCAATCCTTGTTATGGAAAAGCAAAAGCAACAGTTTTGCAAGACATTGTCTGTGAAGGTTAAACGAGTAGTCCATCAGGTCATTTGTCTCTTTTTAATATTAGGTCACTTAGGTCTGAGCAAATGAGCAGAAGGAAGTTCAAATAAGGTTAAAATAAAGAACAGTGCTGTGGGGATGCCTGGGTGGTGCAGTTGGTTGAGTGTCCAGCTCTTCATTTCAGCTCCGGTCACGATCTCAGGGTTGTGAGATCGAGCTCTGTGTCGGGCTCTGCTCTCGGTGAAGAGTCTGCTCGGGACTCCCTCTCCCTTTCCCTCTGCCCCTCTTTGCCATTCTCTCTCTCTGTCTCTGTCTCTCTCTCTCTTTCAAATAAATAAATAAATCTTAGGGGAAAAAAAGAACAATGCTGTGTATCACTATTTCATTATTGAAGTTTTCATCCTTTCTCCCCAAGACAGGAAGTCCCCAAATTCCCTGGTCTCCACATTTTCCAGAATGGCATTGAAGGTGGCCTATTATGACCTCAGTGGATCTGTCACTGTTCCATCACATTTACCTCACCTTCTAGGCCCTTGTACATGCATTGCCATTTTCTGAACATATCCAAGCTTTCTGCAGTCGTCCTTTTACTCTTCCTCTTTTCTTTGCCTGGCATATCCACTCACTCATCTCCCCATGTTGAAGCTGGACCATTTGTTAGTTCAGTATTTATTTACTAAGGTCTACTCTCTGCAAAGAACTAATTATAGTTGTAGCTTTAGAGGAAGACACTCAGAGAATTTTTTGCTCTTCCTTTAGTTGGACATGAACCTCCCTGCTTTTATATTAGGACAAAATATTGGAATATTTTACACGTCACAGGGTAGTTTCCTTGCTTGCGTGGTTTACCAGTTAACTGTGGGCTTTTCTCTTACCTCCTACTAGACTAAATGTATTGCAAGAACGCCTTAAGTGTTGGAACCCTAGTAAAGCCTAACTTAACTCCTGGCCCTGATTCAGTGCTCAAGAATCTGTCAAGTTGAATGGAATGCATAGGTGCCCCTATGGGTACTAATAGAACTATAGCTCAAAAAGCTTTGTTCCCAGATTCCACCAACCAAAGACATTTGCTTCTGACTACTCAGGAATTCTGTATGTATTGACAGAAAAGATTTCCCAGGCAGCACCCACCTAGACCTCTCCTGCAGGTTGGGCTTGCTTTAGAACTAGCCTTATGCAGAGTCTAAGAGAGACATGGCTGGAGACCTTACATTTCCACTCTTACTCATCATTCCCAATACAGTTGGGAAGCAAATATGAAAGTTGACTTAACTAAACTGACAATGTTCTTGAATTTTATCAAGCAAATACTGCCAAAATCAAATTGAAAGCTGAGTTGTTTTAAATAATTTTCAAAACGCAAACATTTCATTTGAAATACCATTAGCTGAAATATCTAATTGGACTGAAAGACCCTAACCATATTTTGGGTCATAAAAAGATCCACCCCAATCCTTTTTTAGCTGCCTCAAACCTAAACATAAGCTGAGGTATGCATATTATGTTAGGAGTGTCTGATGCACCTATGTTTAGAGGGAGAGCTCATCATTCCAGATGTAATACATGTGCTTCATTGCCCCTTTCCTCATGTTCTTTTTGGACCTTCTGAAATGTATGGTTGAAAAATCAGAAGCAAAACCAAAAAAATAATCATCAGGTAGAAGTAGTAAGGCAGATGGCTTCTCAGATCTTTTACTTTATGCTTCTGATGCTAATCTTCTATCGCTATTTCCGTAAGTAGAAGAAGAATTTGGACAAGAAAGAATGAAAGGAGTGAAAATTGAGCACCTCTCTGATGGACCCTATCTTAATCATTTGGTAGCCATAGGAAGATGAAGACCAAAGTTGGATCCCAGTCCATCACCTTAAGATAACCAATGGTTTAATTTTGGGGCCATACATTTGATCTTGGTAAGAGGAAAACAATGAAAAGAGGCACTCAGTTACTAAACTTGGTATGCGAAAAGTAATGGCAGTGCTAGCAGTTGATGTCAGAGGCAGCTTCTAACCTGTGTTGATGAGCTTCCATGAAGTCACTTCCTGGTTGCTTTAAGTCCACCTTTTAAAAAAATTTTTTGAAATTCTCTTTACAGGTAAAGATAAGATGAAAGTATCTGAGGATGACTTGAAGAAACTCCCACTAATCAAGTGGTGTATTTTGGAAGCCATTCGTTTAAGAGCCCCTGGTGTCATTACTAGAAAAGTGCTGAAGCCGGTTAAAATTTTGGTGAGCTTTGGTTTGGTTTGAAAAACAAGCACTGGGTATTATATAAGACTGATGAATCACTGAACTCTACCTCTGGAGCGAATAATACATTATATGTTAATGAATTGAATTTAAATTTAAAAAATCTATCAAAAAAAGAGAAAAAATAATCAACATTTGAAGGAAAAAAAGTCCATATAATGCCCATATGTTATTCGATAATTCCTTAAGTTCCATGAAGCATTAATGATGGTAGAACGGGTTACTAATATGAGTTGTGCAGCAGCTTCTTATTAATGTGGCTATTTATCTGTTGGCAACTATTTTGGCTAAAATATAACCCTTTAATAATCATTCTGGCTATGTGATTTCATATCAGAATTAGCATAATCCTATAAAAATCAAGCAGGTGGACTAGATAGTCTGCTGAACCTCCTAATAAGTAATCCTGAGCAACAGTAGGTTGAGGAATTGAGGGTATGAAGAAAGTTCCTTTGGATATCTGGAAGGTAGTTTCAGGCAACAATTAACAGCTATGGAAACAGAGAGCAGGAATGCTGTGGATAATAGCAATTGATATTAGCAATCGGCGCTGAGTGAGGGAGAGAGGTCTTTTCTATGAGCAAAGCAGGAGAAAATTCTCAAGTGCTCCATGAAAGATATGTGCATGTGGCTGACTTTCAATTTAATATTTGGCAAATCAGGCAGAGCAAAATATTTTTTTCAGATTGACTTGATGTGGGGCCTGCATTATCCAGATATATCACATGTAGTCAGCCCTCAACTCTTACTAGCTTTTTTACACACGGTTTGAGAGTGCTTGGATTCAAACAAAGAAAAATTTTTAGTAGTAGAACACAAAGAGACAAAAAATCCAAATTTTATAAAAATTGCCACTTGCTACATCTAAAGGAGACATAGTTTATTTAACAGATCTTACATAAATTACAGCATTTAGTTTTAGTAGAGTTTTAACAATTTTTGTTTTTAAATAATCTATTAAGTACTTTAAAATATGAGTACAAAAAGGGGCGCCTGGGTGGCTCAGTCAGTTAAGCATCTGACTCTCGATTTCAACTCCAGTCAAGATCTCAGGGTCTTGGGATCAATCCGCACATTGGGCTCCTTACTCAGAGGGAAGTGTGCTGGAGATTCTTTGTCTCTTTCTCCCTCTGTCCCTCCCTAACCCTTACCCTTGCTCACACTCTCTCTCATAAATAAATAAATCTTTTTTGAAAAAAAATATGAGTATAAAAGGATATGCTTGGAGGAGATATGGTTCAACAACTTGGTGCAATTTAGTAGAGGAATGGGTTTATTACTCTGAATAATACTATGATTTTTATTGAACTTTTATTAAGCTTTATTTATATTCTGGCCAACAGATAATTAGCTGAATTACAGAAGTTATTTATCTGCTAGTAGGTATCTTGATTGTTATTTTAAGTATACACATCCTGTACATGCTTTGTTACATTTATACCTAAATATTTCAGTTATTTTGGAGCTTTTGTAAATGGTATTTTTAAAAATTTTGGTTCTCAATTTTACATTACTTATCTGTAGAAATGCAGCTGATTTTTAAGTGAACATCTTGTATCTGCAACTTTGCAAAACTCAACGTACTTATTAGTCCTACAAGTGTTATTATAGATTCCTTGGGAGTTTCTATGTAGATAATATTTTACTTCTTTTATTTCTTTTTCTTGCCTTATTACACTGGCTCTAATGTCCAACACTATGTTGAATGATAGTAGTGACAACAGATATCCTTGCTTTGTTCCTGATCTAAAGAAGAAAGTCTTTCACTATTAAGCTAGTTGTTAGCTATAGGTTTTTGGTAGATACTTCTTATCAAGTTGAGGAAATATCCCTCTATTTCTAATTTTCTGAGAATTTTAATTATGAATGGGTGTTGGATTCTGTCCAGCATTTTTTCTGCATCAGTAGATATAATCATATGCTTTTTCTTTTTAACATGCTGTGATGAGAATTACATTTATTGATTTTTGAATGTTGAGCCAGCCTTTCATCCCTGAAATAAATCTCATTTGATCATGATGTATAAATCTTTTTATACATTGTTAAAGTTGTTTTTACTAATATTTTGTTAAGGATTTTTTTGCATCCCAGTTCATGAGAGATAGTGACCTGTAGTTTTCTTTTTTCTTTCCTTTCCTTTCCTTTCCTTTCCTTTCCTTTCCTTTCCTTTCTTTCTTTTGTACTGTTTTGTCTGGTTTCTATATCATGACAATCTCTTAAAAAATATTTTGTGCTTGTCTTCCCCCCTTTCTCGCAAATGCTCAGATTCCTTTCTTTTTTCTTTCTTTTCTCTTCTACCTTCCCTCCTTTCTCTCTTTCTCCTTCCTTCCTTCCTTCATTCCTTTCTTCTATCCTTCCTTCTTTTGCCTTCTTTATTTCTCTTTGTGTCTAGTCTGTGTGTGTGTGTGTGTGTGTGTGTGTGTGTGTGTAACACTGGAAAGAGAAAAATCAGCAGTATGTTTTTCCTCTTCTTCCTTAACTCTTTTCTTTTTCTCTCATTTCCTCTTTTTGATTTCAGGGTATGAATTTGCTGTAGCCGTTAACATCTCATATTTTTTCAAAGGTAATTTTACTCATTCGAGAACTTTACCAAAAGAAACACCCAAGCTCAAACCCATGCACACACATACACGCTCGTGCACGTAAAACCCCGGTGATCCTTTATCCGACAAGCTCCTTGTCTGATATCAATGCAGAAACTTATGTTTCATCATAGTTTAAATCTTTGATTTAAACATTTTTTAAACATTATTATACTTTTCATGCATCTAGAGTTTTGAGATTTATTTCAATGGCCTTGTAATAGGCCACTGAATTGATAGCTTCAATATTTAATTATTGCCTAACTCTTGAGAATTTAGATTGTTTTCCTTTGTGGTTATTTTAATGTGGTATTTATTTGCATCTTTGTGCATAGTACACTTTTTTTAATGATCATTCTTGAAATGTGTTTTAGTAGTGGATGATTGGTCCAAGGCAATAAGCACATTTATGATTCATTGCATATAATCCTCTTACACAACTGAACTGTTTTATAATTCCAACATTATGGATTCCCAATAAAAATTTTTAATGAAAAGTAATTGATGTCTGAAGCAATTAGAGAAGTTATAAAAAGATCATAGTCTCTTAGCTCCACTTCCTCACATTCACAGTTTCTTTCTAGAGGACGTGAGGCCCAAATGGGTCCAGGCTCACTCCAAGCCCTAGTGGTAGCTCTCTTAGTGAATGGGCAACCCAGACACATGTGCTCAGGATGCCATCTTCCAGGAATGCTCCAGAACTTCCTTTCCTTATTTTTCACAATACCTTTTTAATATTTGTAAAATGTGCAGCAGGGTCTTCTGTACTTACTATTTCTTTTATAAATAAAATAAATACAACCTTTCCTCCAAGGAAGCATACACTAATCCCTGTGAACTTCTCCCCTGCAGAGTTGAGGCTTTAACTTTGAAAATGACAGCTTGCACAGCTTTTTAAAAGTTATTACATAAATAAATCATGGTAATTATTTTTAAGAAGGAAATCATTAAAAAAAAAGCTTGAAGAAGAAAATAAAGATTGCTTAAAATTTTACAAGTCTGATAACCACTAAGAACATTTTGGTATTCTCATAATTTCAGATTTTTTTCCTGTAGTCTCTGCATTTTAAAAAATTCAGCTGAGGGGCGCCTGGGTGGCTCAGTGGATTAAAGCCTCTGCCTTCGGCTCAGGTCATGATCTCAGGGTCTTGGGATCGAGCCCCGCATCGGGCTCTCTGCTCAGCGGGGGGCCTGCTTACCCCCCCCCTCTCTCTGCCTGACTCTCTGCCTACTTGTGATCTCTCTCTGTCAAATAAATGGGTAAAATATTTTTTAAAAATTTCAGATGGGGCCATACCATGCTAATTTTCTCATAATCTGCTTTTATACTAATAGTAGTTCACCAAAGTTTTCTGTCTCAAAAAAAGACATCTACACCACTTTGAATTGTAGCATAACCTAATATTGGACATGGTATTGATTTTTAAATCAGTTTCCTATTCCTGAATGTGTATGGCTTCCAGTTGTTTATAAACAGTAAAAAGATGGGCATGTGTATAGCCAAATCCTGGTACACATTAGTAATTATTTCCTTAGTATAAATTCATACAACATGGTCCTTTTAACCTTCATAAATTTTCTAAAACAGGTGGAATGTCTGTTGAATATATTACTGGGTTCCCAGAAATTTGGATTATAAAAACATTTCAGATGAGGTCATCTGTGTCAAGCATTGGCAGAGGCTCATGTTTTCTCCCCCATTGGACAACTGGTCAGAGTTTCTTGCTGTGAATGCTGCAAGTGCTCTCTTCCTGCTCTTTCTTGATACCGTCTGAACATGGTCTCTTTGTTTATTTTTGCTTCTGTACTTATTCCTTTCTATACTTTTGGAACAAATTAAAACGGACAAATACTACCTACTTTCTTTGACTTACTCTGTTCCTTCTTTTTCTTTATTATACTATCTTTCCAAAACTTTTAAACATCTACCAGTATTCTTTTTTCAAGGTGTTATACTTTTACACAGTTAATCTGCAAGAATGCCCAAAAAAGAATAAACAGGGAAGTGCCGGAAAATATGAATGATTAAAGAATATTAATTATCTTCTCAAGGTATTAAAACATGTTATAAAACTACAACAATTGAAATGGTATGAAATAAAGTAAAATGGTATGATATTGGTGACAGACTAATGTTCAGTATCAATATAAGGGACTGGATAGATAACATGGAAGCAAAGCCCATTGTACGTAAGAACATAATATAGGATAAATGAATCATTATAAGTCAATGGAGGGGGTAGAGATTAATATGTGGTTTGGGGTGACTGGCTAAAAACTGGGTATTTTTTAACTTCTAGAGTAGCAATTCTCAAACTTTTTGTTCTCAGCATTGCTTTGTGTGCTTAGAATTATTGAGAACCCCAAAGAGTTTTATCTATGTGAATTATATCTACCGATATTAACTTTATTAGAAACTAAAGCTGAGATATTATAATATTTATTTGGTAAATAAAAATAACAGGGAACTTATTACATGTTAAAATAATAGCATGGTTTTACGAAATATAACTGTAGTTTCCAAAACATAAAAAATGTAGAAGAATAGCATCATTTTAAGTTTTTGCAAATCTGTCTAATGCCTTGCTAATAGAGGACATCTGGGTTCCCATAAACGTGCCTGGAATCAATCTGTTGTAATATATTATTTCTGTTCATGGAAATGAAGAAAATCCAGCCTCAAACAGACATGTCACTGGAAAAGGAATCGATATTACAATAGCCTTTTCAGATATGGCTGTTCTCCCATACTTCACTGAAACTCAACAGTGGGACTTTCTCTCTCTCTCTCTCTCTCTCTTTTTTTAAAAGATTTTATTTACTTACTTATTTGAGAGAGAGAGCTAGAGAGAGCACGAGCAAGGGGAGGGAAAGAGAGAGAGGGAGAAGCAGACTTCCCACTGAGCAGGGAGCCCAACTCAATCCCAGGACCCTGGGATCTTGACCTGACCTGAAGGAAGATGCTTAACCAACTTAGCCACCCAGGCGCCCCCAACAGTGGGAGTTTCTTAAAAGTTTATTGCAATCCGAAATATCAGTGAATTTTTTGTACTCAGTTACATGAAAATCCTTTGGTTTGTCCTATACTTTGAATGAGTCTTTTACCCAAGAATGATTTTTGACCTCACAGAGCCTCTGAAAAGGTCTTGAGAACTCCCAGAAGTTTTTAGACTGCCTTTGAGAATCGCTATGTTAAAGAGAACAGGGATGCCAGAGCTTAGGATTCATCAATGAAACCACAAAGATGAACAGATTTGAATGTATCACATTAAAATTTAACATGTATTTTTTTTAAAGTATAATCCAGGTTAAATGTAAACCAAAAGTTGTGAACAAATGTTAATATAAGTACAACACAGGGATAAATAGTTTTAATATTGAAAGAACTCGTAGATCAATAAGTAAAGCATGAATCTCACATAGATTAATGAGGACAGGACATGAACACAAGAGCTCATAGGAGAAAATAAGTTAACGTGGAAAAATGCTCAACAGAAACATAATGTTTGCGGCAACCAAAAATAACCTATTAAAAATGTCAGACTAGCAGAGAAGGCAAAGAAATTGACATTCATATATTATAGGTAGAAACATATTTAGGCACAAGATTTGAGGAACAGTTGCGCAAAACGAATTAACAGCCTTGAAAATATCCATGCCCTATGTCTTCTGCACATCTTTGTTATAAGATTTTATATGAAAACTGCTTTGTGGAAGAAGATGCTTTGGATGGCATTATTTATTATAGAAAAAAACCTAGGGAATGATTATATCATTTATGGTTTAATCTACCCAATAAAAGATTAAACAGACATTGGAGATAAAACTTCACAATGTGTACAATGCAAAAGAAAATATACTTATGCTATAAAATTAGGTGATCCAAGTGAGATTCAAAAATTAACTATTCAGGGACGCCTGGGTGGCTCAGTCGGTTAAGCGGCTGCCTTCGGCTCAGGTCATGATCCCAGGGTCCTGGGATCGAGTCCCACATCGGGCTCCTTGCTCGGCAGGGAGCCTGCTTCTCCCTCTGCCTCTGCCTGCCTCTCTGCCTACTTGTGATCTCTCTCTCACTCTCTCTCTCTCTAACAAATAAATAAATAAAAAATCTTAAAAAAAAATAAAGTCATTGTTTATAAAAAAAATTAACTATTCAACATGATAAAAATAGGTTTAACAACAACAACAAAACACTAAACTATTAAGTAAAAACACTAGAGGGAAGTCTAGCCAGTTGATGACTGTTTTTTGTTGTTAGCACTCTGGCTGTTTTCTAGCCTTTTCTATTCTTCTGAATTTTCTAAAATTTGATGAGCATTTTTTATCATGCAAAAGTGTATACTCTACATTTTTTCAAGATTTTATTTATTTTGAAAGAGAGAGCACGCATGAGCAGGGGGAGGAGCAGAAGGAGAGGGAGAGAGAGAATCTCAAGCCACGCTCAGCATGGACTTGGGGCTCTATCTATCTCAGACCCTTTATGCGAGTCATCAGCCCGGTATTTGCTGCTCTGACAGGAACTTCTTTCTGGTCTCCTCCATGTGGCTACTATTAATTCTGTTACTGAGATTCCATTCGAAGTATTTTACTAGCCCATGTTGTAGGCTGTGGTGGCCAGCAGTCTCCAAGTCCTAATTATGGGTCAACAGCCACTAAAGGGGTCTATTTGGTATGGAAGGGAAGGGCAGCCATTGACCTGCCTGGAGCCCTGTCCCAGGGCTGTCCCCAGCCCTGCTCCAAACACACATCTGGGCCCTCAGCAGCTGATCTCAGAGTCAGCCATGAGCTCTCTAACCCCAGTTCCAGCAGGGGTAGAAGAAACAGACAAGCTTGGGATCTCACAAGTCTTTTCCTACTTCGAAAATGATAAGAGGGCGCCAGCATAATTCTCGCTCTCTTCCCAGTTGGAGAGCTCTCTCCAGTACTCCTGGGACTGCAATCGCCAAACCTCTAACAATATTCAGCCCCCACTGGAGCCAACGGGGCTTCTCTTTCATTAAAAAATTATGACCCCCGGGTGCCTGTGTGGCTCAGTCATTTAAGTGTCCAGCTCTTGATTTTGGCTTAGGTCATGATTTTAGGGTTGTAAGATGGAGCCTCATGTAAGGCTCAGTGCTGGGCATGGAGCCTGCTTAAGATTCTCTCTCTTTCCTTCTGTCCCTCCCTCACCACTAATAAAAAAAAAAAATGATGACCCCTTCCCATACACCACTTCCTGCTACCATAAAAAGACATACTTTTAATTGTGAGGTGCTCATATTCTAGTTGTATAAGGTGTTTTGCAAATATCTTGAGGACATTTCAAAATTCCGCAGGGTTAAATAGATATGTGGCTTCCAATAATCGGCTGTGGGAATTACTAATAAACTATAATAAAATAAAATTTTATTATAAAATTTAAATATGGTATTTTATAAATAAAAAAACTAATAAAATAAAATGTCTCTGTCTCAGTACTGTTGACAGCTGACTAGTGGTTACACACCATGGGAGATCTTTTTGTCCTACGGTTCCTGAACATGATGATGTAAGGGTGATTTGTTTATCATGAAAACCTCCAATAACATAAATGCGGAAGGACAATGCAGACTCTCCTGCTTGAGAAAACACACTGCTTAGCCTCAGTCCCACAGCCACAGCGATCCCAAACACAAAATCAACCAAAGAAACGCACAACACTTGCTTTGCCCTATGCTCTCCTAACCAGTTGTCTTCATATTTTTTCTGCCCTAACAGTTGCTTCAGGAGTGAGAGGAAAAAAAGACAGAGAGATTGAGAAGATCCACTCTCTCTTCCCAGACCCTCTCATGAGTGTCCCAGGGACAAAACACTCACTGCCCCTGTCCTCAGTGCTGCTACTATGGCCAGTGTCCTGTCTCAGATTTTTCTGTTCCGCAACCACAACCTGGGGGTCCACCGTGGCTCCCATCACCAAAAGCACTTGCTGCAAACCCCAATTTTGAACATCAAAAGCTACAGCACAGCAGACATATACTAGTTTCTAAAATTTTCTCATTTATCTCATTTATCTAATATTTTTCCCCGGTGTAACCAAATTTATAGGCACATGTAACTAATCATCAGAATTAGAACATAGCCATTGCTTACGTTGGAAAATAGAAATGATCCCTCTGGGAAAGAATTAGATTTTCTCACCGTTGATTATAAGATGTATAAAATGTGTCTTCTCTATGATATAGTTGGAGCATTATTTTTAATGACCCAAACTCTCTTGAAAGCAGATTTCAAAAAATGACTTGAAACTGATTTTTCTATTATAGAATTACACTGTTCCTTCTGGTGACTTGTTGATGTTGTCTCCATTTTGGCTGCACAGAAATCCAAAATATTTTCCTGAACCTGAATTGTTCAAACCTGTAAGTGATCTCTTTTGATATACATTGTCCTTTGAATTTAATTTCTTTTATGCCAGGAGTATGAATTCATACGTTAACTATCACTCTATCATTAAGCAGTCCTATTCTCCGGTAACTAACAACCAAGTTGACTACAAAGGGAAAATTAGACTCGTAATATGGATGGTATAACACATATGAGATAGAAAAGTTTTTGGAATAAGATTCACCAATTTCAAAATAAATGATCTGAAACCAGCAAAGTACACTAAAGTAAATATGTCTGGTTCTGATAGAAGACTTATCTTATATTCATCAGGCAGTTGCTCCTGTTATTGGTTTCCAAGAAACCAAATAACAAAAGAAAAACAAGACAAATTAAAACTGCTTTGTTGTTACTTAAAACTGAGGAGTTACAGGGCTGAGCAGAATCTTTAGAGTTCCTTTAGTCCATTCTCTGCCTTTAGGTAAAACTTTTTTAAAAATGGCATCCAGATGTATTCATTCCACATCCCAAGTTCCCTCCATTAAGCAGGGCTGCCAGTAACTTACTGAATTTATTACCAAGGGCAATTCTGTGATGGAGACTGAGACCTTATTATAAATAGTCTTCCTTTTCTAAGGTCAATTCCGTGGTTGATTTACCTTATCATTTACATTTACCACTTAACAGAATTCTTTTTAAATCTTTTTATTTATTGGTTCACATTCCAAAAACACAATTGTGTCTGATATTAATAACAGGTTGGAAAAAAATTACCAACAACCCTGCAACTTTATATGCAAGGATTAGCTGTACAAAGTCATTTTTAGCCTAGAGAAATAAAGTTAAGCTTATTTATATAAGGCTGATTTGGAAAAAAAAAATGCTTTCTTCCCACAGGAACGTTGGAAAAAGGCAAATTTAGAGAAGCATGCTTTCTTGGACTGGTTCATGGCATTTGGAAGCGGGAAGTACCAGTGTCCTGGAAGGTCAGTAATACAGCTGGGCCACATTTATCCAGAAAATCTAAGAAAGATGATGGCTCTGAGGGGAAAAACTTTGGCTTAATCCCCTTTTCTTTATTATCAAACTACAGGGAGATCCAGGAGTCCGCATTTTGTTTGGTTGGCTAGTTGTATCATGCGATGTCTTTGTGGGAATGTCTATCGTGGCTTCTAATGGGATACCTCATGAGAACAAACTATTATAATTGCTGCTGTATGATGAAAGCAGGGTTATTAAAAGGTTTTTTATGGAATGGATTAGAGTCGGGCATGACCTAGGTTATATAATCATGCTTATATTCCATGTGAGAGACATGGAGTGGTAAGATCTACCAGATTTGGAAAATAATTAGAAATGGGATGGATCAAAGGGAAGGATTTGTGGAGGAACTGGGCTTGAATGTAGGTGGCTGGAAGAAGTGGTGGAAATAGAGAAATCAGGAGCAAGAGAAAGTTTGGTGAACAAGATATAACATTTTCCTTTGAAAACTACTTAGTCCAAGATGTGGCAAAATATGTATCATATAACCAAAATCTATAGGTTAAATCTGAATGTTGAATAAATGTAACAATAAACAAAACCTCCACAGTCTAGTTTTCCTATTGTTTCTGCTTTTAAAAGTCCTTAACTTTGCTGTTATTAATTTTAAGTAGCCAACCCATGAAACATTGTTCCTAAGACAGACAAAGCAGAATTTTTCAGGAAAGCGAATGACTTCATTTGGACAGTGTTCTAGCAAGATGGATCTTTGCACTAGAAATTTAATCCCACAGATCTTTAGTATAATCCTCAGAAAATTGCACCCATTCTAAATTTGTATACCAAGAGCCAATTTATTTTCTCATGTACCAAATACTTAGTGAGTCAGAGAAAATTGCCTTTAAAGTAGCTGACCATCAAAGTTCATCATGAACACATAGTCTTGTGGCCTTGCAGCTGTCACCCCTTGGAGTTCAGGCCATGGAGGCAGTATGAGAACCCTCTCATTAGCGAACACAGAAGGTTTTGCTGAATTTAGTAAATAAGTATTCAGTGCTGCTATCAGCTGCTAGCCAAAAATCAGAATGGAAGAATATTGTTCCTGCTCTGAATAATGGGAATTCTGGAAATATGTTTGGAGGAAGAACCCCTTGCTATCCACTTCTCCCATTGCTGGGAAGTCCTTGGATACAGACAGGAAGGGAACTCTTCCCGGTAATTCTATTGCTGGAGAAGTCTGGTGGTTTTTGCAGAAAAACAGGAGAAAGCAGCAAGAACTACCAGACTTCTTCAGCAATGGTAGCAAGCAGAATAAGGAGTTGCCTTGCAGTGGGCATTCTCCTCTTAAGCTATGAATTTAGATGAAGGAATAGAACAGGAGACTTCCAGTGTTGAGTGGGTATCTCTGAGAGTTGATGATCTCAGCACAAACGAATGTGCTTGCTGTATTGCAAACCCCCCACCCCCACCCCACCCCAGCCAACAGCCTTAATTTCCCTTGCTTCCCATCCCCGCCAGAGGATGCCTGGTTGGCTCTCTCACTGTGGTCGTTGATATGAGTTACATTCCAGTGTAAAACAATAGCCCTGATCTTTGGCAAGATACCTCACTTACAAAAGCTTGCTTGGATAAGAAGAGGGTGTAGTAAGAGTAAGTCCACAATGCTTGGGAAGTGGAAATGAAGCGTGGATTCCTCAGGAGTAGAAAGTGTGATCTCTACTTTTTTTGTGTGCCTTTGGGTCCTTCTTATATCCTGGGGCAGTACTCGTACAAGTCATGGTCTTATCTTGAATTACTAATGAATTATTAAAGAAAATCACCCAGCAATGGGAAAATTAGTTCAAACATAGGTCCAGCTGGTAGTAGATTAGTAGTAGTAGTATTCAACCTAATAGATATCTCTGGAGTACCTAATATTAGTATGTTTATTCTTACATTCAGTAAATATTTATTGAGTGTTTGCTCTCTGCCAGGATAGGGTTCTAAGAGTTACCTTGGAAAACAAAAGAAGGGATGAAGTCCCTTCCCTCAAGGACATTATACTCTTAAGTCACTTCAGGAGCCACTGGGGAAATTCAAAGACACATAACGTTCCTGAGTCGCTTATAATGTAGTTGGGGAGATGAGACAGAGCAACACGAAAAACAAGCTCTCCTTAACAGCATAAGCTGACCCGTGAGAAATGCCAGATGACATATATACATAATAACCACCGTAGGAGTTTTGAGGAAGGAGATTAGAAAAGGCTTTAGGGACTAGATGGGAATCATCAATAAGCAGCCAGAGGAAAGCGTACCTCCCAAGGGGCAGTGATATCAAAGTTTGAGGGGAGGAAGAAAAGTAAGCAGTCACAGGACTGGAATGGATTCCAGTGTACCTGTATGTTGGGGTTTGAAAAACTCTGTGTACCATTGCTTCTACACGTTTATTTGAACGATAATACAATCTTAATAACTGTGCCTTATTCAGTAAAATATCCTCGCAGTACTTTGAGAAGTACTTGTATACTTACAAATAGCGATTGCTTTTGAGGAGTGAGCACACTCAAGTCTCTATGGATTTCATGAGAAGTTGCAAATTCAATTTACTCTAAGGAATTTGTTACATAAACAAATGCATCCCCTCGACTCTGGTTGTTAAGTAGACTTGAACAAACTGTATTTACTTGTCTAATTGTTTCCTAATATTTTCACTGTGCTGTGCACATGTCCTGGAGGGCCTATAAAAAAGGGGTAGAAGCGAGGGTGGGAAGAAGTGGATGCAGTTAGTTCCAAGACGGAGTCAGGCTGCCAGACCCCTTTATGAATTTTTAGCCCCGCTTCTCTCTCTTACTGCTTTACTGAGGAGCAGCAGTGACTTACTGAAAGGAGCCCAGAAACCATTGGCAAAGTTGCAGTCATTCCTTTCCCAGTCATTTCTTTTTGACAGTTCATTATGAGGCTAAGATTTAAGTCTGTCAAGAACAGAAGAAGCAATTCAAGACTCACTTTTGACACTCAGGCCAAAGTGCTTCTAAAATAAAACATGTTCATTTCTGAGCAGAAAATGTCAGAGAAGACCCTCTTTTCCTTCTGTTTACAAACTAGATCTCCAGCCCCTCCGTGGAACACAGAATACCAGGACGGGATTTTTATCCATGGAGAGGAAGAAAGGGCACTCTCGATTGGGGGAGTCTTCCACAGCTCTCCCCACGTTTTTTTTTTTTTCTCCCCACGTTTTGTTTTGTTTTGTTTTTTTTCGATGGGCTTTCTCCACTCATCCAACTCAGTGATTGCTCTTGAACAAGTTAGAAGCCACCTGATCAGAAAGAGGGTTTAATTCCTAGGAATTAAACCTACATGGTGTCGCCCTACTGCCAAAACTACACAGTGTCGCCCTACTGCCAATGGGCTATTGTCTCCCCATCATCTAATGCCTTCTCTTCCCTTCCTAATAGCCCTCGCTTTCATTTGGGCAACCATGGGATTCTGGGGTGCTGATTCCAGGCCCAACTCCATAAGAGTGGAGCCCTGTTCCCTAAGCCAATCCTCAAATCCCATCCCTGTCCCCGCCCTCCCTTCCCATAGTGATTTGTTTCAGTGTCGGTGTCTGTTTTAAGCAGTGCAATTAACTACCAAGGTTTCTGTTGAGGCTTGTGGGTCAAACATAATCATTCCTTATGGAATGTGAATAAAGAAGCACTTGGCCCCCAAAACTGTTGACAGCTATTTTGAGACAATAAAAGCAGGCAGTGTTAGGATGCGGTTGGTACCGTAGAGCAGGGTAGCAGAGGGAAACTGGCTTCCTGGGAACATCGCTGAGCTGCTGGAGTGATCTCTGCCCGAGGCCAGCACCAGCTCTCAGTTGTTCAGGTACATAAAGCAATGCATTCCTTTCAATATAGGAACCAGTCCGATGTGAGTTTTCCATCACTTGCAACCAAAAGCATCCTAAGTCATATAATTTTCTCAAAAGCGAAAGTGTTCTTTCAAGGTTTATTGAATCCCATGAAATATTGTATCAACATGCTTAACCATACCCATGAATTGCTTTTCTAAATAGCTCACACTTTGCAGAGGGGCTGAGTTTCCCTTACTGTGGGTGTATCACAAAACAAAAGCAAATGTCACGTCTTAAATTTTTTTCTGGAAAGTCTGGAATTTAAAATATACCATGAGATCATTTCTATTTGGTGAGTACTTAAACTCACTGAAGTCAGTACTATTCCTTTGCCTTTTGCTTGAATAGGAAACTTGAAACATTGTACCCAACCTCCTAGCTCATAGTTCATCCATTCTGGAGTTTCGCCACCAGAAGGGGTAGTGGGGGGATCTCCAGTAGCAACTTTGAAAAAGGGATCTTGAGAAAGTGCCCTCCCGCTTTGATGAAAGAAAACAATGTCTCAAGTCGAGGACAGAGGTCCTTTCCTCTTTGTTTTCTTATCTTTGTTTCTCACCTCTTTCCCCTCCTACATAGTTCTCATTCTCCTCTCTTTTCCACAAGCTTTCTTCTTGTCCTTCTCGCCTACTTACCTTTATCCCTTTCTCCCCTCCCTACTTTATTCTGGGTTCCTCCCCTCATTAGGTGCAAGCATCTGTCTGTTTGCTCTACAGATTATGACCTCACCATCCTCCCCAATCAAAAATATTTCATATGTAGCTGAGACAGTCTTGATCACTGTGAATTTTGTACTGAAACTGAAAAGGCTGATAAACTGTATATCTTAACATACTTTTTTCCCTTTCTTCTTGTCAACTTTCTCTAGATCAGTGATTCTTAAAGTGTGATCCCCAGACCACCAGTAGTTAACACTATCTGGAAATTTGAAAAAATGCAAATTCTTGGGCCCTTCCCTGGACCTACCGAATCAGAAACTTTGGGGGCGGTCCACAGCGATGGGTGTTTTAACGAACCTTCCAGGGGATTCTGACGCAGGTGAAAGTTTGACAACCACTGGGCCAGAATACTTTGCCTCCTGCCACCAAACTGATTTCATTTCCCTAAAAGATTTCAAAGGCGGATGAGGTTGTGGGGAATGTACTTCCCCTTTAAGTTGAGTAGCCAGGGTTCCATGAAGGATGCCTGTGAAAGTATGTCTGTCTGCTGCCTTCTCTGAATTCCAGGGCGAGATCATTCTATTTTCATAAGCCGCAGCTGGTAGCAACTAGGAATATACTTCAGAGCCCCTGCTCCTGGCAACCGTGGCAGTTTTCCAGCCCATGCTAGCATTGCCCGCAATGACTCCTTGTAGGAAAGGAAAAAAAAAAAAAAAAAAAAAGCAAGAGATTTTCTTTTCAAAAGCAAGAGAGGGAGGCAATCTCAAAATCAAGACCTTAATCGCTTCCCGTAATCTTATCATTCCTTTAGTACCCCCTGTTTCTTTCTGATGGAGCCTGTTCTAGACCTCTGGCCTTTCAGAGTGACCCTCTACTCACCCCTCTCTTTGGCCGTCCATGAACTCTCCCACCTCCTAAACCAGGTCTTCATGCACCAACATCAGGTGACATTATGGTTTCCTAAACCTTCTCCCAGGCCCTATTATCTCTTCTTTCAATCCATCTTACTACACACAGATTAATTGTCTTCAAATAAGCAACTCAGACTGTCACTCTCATTAAGACTCTGGCACCACTGTTGGCAGGCCAAGCTCATCAGCCTAGAACTCCAGACTCTCCATGATCTGATGCGGATTGTACCTTTCCGAACATGGGGAGGCGCCTCCCCAGAGGGTCTACCAGCTGCCCCCGATGACAATGCCTGCTCCTCTGCTTGCTCATGCACTCGCTGCGTGTGGAATGCCCACACTCAACATATCTACTCAGTTAAAGCCCATTTCCTTCCATCAAGGTCGAGTTCAGGTTTGACCTCCACCAAAGCTTTCGACTGCTCCAGATCACAGCGCTCTCTCCAGACTCCGAACTTCCACAGCCCTTTTGTTTCTACCTTTACTCATAGTGTCACGCTTTCTGTCTCTCCATGTGCATTACTAGTGTGAGGTCTGTTTCGTCACTCTGTGCTCTCGAGGCCTGTGTAGTCGTGTCCCTGAACATTTATCTACAAACGGGGAACGCACAAAAGTATGAAGTATTTAAGGAATTTTCAACATGCTTATATTTTAATGAGCTTTATTTGTAGATGTGTAATGTTGTCCTTGTAAGTGTAAAAAAATAAATCTGTTGTAAATAATATGCCTCATTATTTTCACTGTTTTGACATAGGAGTATTAAGAAAACATTCCTAACATGAACATAGCTCAGCTGGCTTCTGTAAAAATACAAATTATGAAGCCCATTTTCTTTGACATAAAAAGCTCTTAATGTCACAGGTATGTATATGTTAACCTCTGATAATTTAGACATCCAACAAAATTCAATAACATGGTAAAGGCTGGAAAACACTTTTTTGCAAGTGTAGAAAAAAACAACTAGTGAATAATTGAGGTAATTTTGCTACAGTATTCAAATATTTGGATTTGGAGAAAAATACCATTTTTAATACATATTATTTATTATCTGTATTATTAATTCGCCTTACCTTTCCTTTAAGTGGGATAGCAATCAAAATATCTAGAACTAATATGAAATATGCTAACTTTATGCTCTTTTAATAACTAATACTAACTTAATAACTAAACTAACTTAACACTCAAAGATAAAAGAGGAAAAATATTAAAGCCTCTCTAATGTACAGTATGCATGGGTCACAAGCCTCCAGTATCATTTTACCGAACGGGAAGTACAGTTTTATGATTTTTAAAGAACATTGCAGGGACTCGAGTTAGTTAAGAAAATGCCTTACAAAAAAAGAAAAAAGAAAATGCCTTACAGATTGTAGTTGGAAGCTCTTTTAGTGAATTGATAAATATTTTTTCTAATTATTTCTAATCAAAATATACATAGTATTGCTAGCATGTTTACTCTTAAATAGCTTGTGAACATTGGTCTTGTTTCTGTTCTCCTCCTGCGTGATAGAGGAACTATATGTTGAGGGCCTTCTATGTGTCATAATGCTTAAAAAGATGGCATTTCCACACACAGGGAGAATTTTTCAATGAGCACAATGTATTCACTAGGTCTGCGGCGCATTCGGGATCCAAGACCCAACCCTGTCACTCAAACCCTCCATGAACGGGATCCTTCTGCTCTGCCAGCTTCATCTCTCATCACCTCACCTCCCGGAGGGCAGAGCGTGAAGCCCTCACTGACCCCTCGATGTTCCGGGGCCCCTTGTGAGACTGTGCCTTGGAACAGGTTGTCCCTCTGCCCCGAGTGCCTTCTTCCCCAGAGCGGCCGCCACCCTGCCCTCCAGGGTGCCTCTGCCGCCGTGCCTCTGCTCTAAGGACTGGACAGGACAGGTGCCAACCATCCTCTGCGCCAGAGGGCCCAGCTCACAGCACTGCACTGTTGTCTAGCAGACTAGTGTCAGGGAAGGGCTAAAGCCAGAGGGGCAAGAAAACAGGATTTGTTTGGATCAAGTGGACCCTGTAAAACTGTTGTGTAATTCACAAATGCAGAATTAGCCAGAATTTCTTCAGTGCTGCCAGGTAAGCATTGAATATTGGGAAGTCACGGCTTATTCTCCTGACCCAAAACGTCAGCTCGGTTATCTGAGGAAGGGATCTCATCTAATTTACTTCCAGGAAGGGAGCTAAGTACTGAGAATTAGTCATTTTAGGCACTGGGAACTTTGATGTCGAATTTCATATGTTGTTGTTGCTCGCCACATTTTCCGTTTGCTGTGGGGGCTCGTGCCCTCCATGAAATACTTCATGGGGCTTTAGAGATACCACTCTCTTTTTGTTATTCTACCCCTTTGGCTACTCCTTCCCAGTGTCCTTTGCTCATCTTTCTCACCTCCCAGACCTCCATATTTTGGAGTGTCTCAGAATTCTCTTGTCACATTTCTAGTTGTTGTTTTTTTTCTTTTTTCTATTTAACTTACTCCCTAAGTGAACTCTCCAGTCCCATGGCTCTAAATAATCCTCTGAATAATGATGACTCTGTACCTATATCTCGTATGTCACCAGTCCTGACTGAATCCCTCCTAAACCACAGGCCCATTTACCCACCTCCCCTCAGCATCTGCACTGCACGTCTGGACAGCAAGCTGTGCTTACCAGGTCCAAAACTGAGCTCCGGAAGACATCTCCTCAATCAGCTCTTCCTTCAGTCCTCACTATTGCTGTGATAAATAGCAACTATGTCCCTTGCATTTCCTCAGGTCCAAAACTCATCCTCAGGTCAGAAGTCATTTTTTTTTTTTTTAAGATTTTATTTATTTATTTGACAGAGATCACAAGTAGGCAGACAGAGAGGAGGAAGCAGGCTCCCCACTGAGCAGAGAGCTCGATACGGGGCTCAATCCCAGGACCTGAGATCATGACATGAGCTGAAGGCAGAGGCTCAACCTACTGAGCCACCCAGGCACCCCGTCAAAAGTCATTCTTGACTGTGTCTTCCACATCCATAAGGCAAAGCCCATCATCCCGAGGATATCTGGTCTCTCACTCTGACTCATGACTATTTCTACCATCCTGGTCCAAGTCACCACTTTCCGTTGTCTGGAAAATTGTTAAGTCTTCCTAATCAGTTTTCTGGCTTCCATCTACATCACCTTATGTTTTATTCTCAGTGTAGCAGACAGAATAATTCTTTTGATACCTAAGTCACATTTGTTCAAAACTATCCAATGGCTTCCCCCAAATAAAATGTAGTCTTCAGCATGCCCCGTGGGCTCTCTACTTGCCAGGGGTATTTCTCTGACATCTCTCCTTTCTTGCTTTCTGGCAATATTAGCCTCCTCGTTGTTCCTCGTTCTCCTTCCTCTGGATTTGTGCACTTTCTACTGCCTCTGCATGGAATTCTGTACCCAGATATTCATATAGTACATTCTCCTCCTTCATTCCAACGTCTGCTGAAATGTCACATCTTCCCGGAGACCTTCTTCACCTGAAATACTGTAGCCCATGCCATCACTCCCTTTCCCCTTGTCTTGTTTTACTTATTATTTTAGTACTTATAATTGTACTTCATATATGCATTCTTTATTTGCTGCCTACTTACTACCTCTTTGCTAGAATTTAAGCATTTTTATGAAAGCATGAGTGGTTTTTTTATTTACGAAAGTAACTTTCGTTAACTTCAGCTCTTAGAAGAGCATAAAGCACGGAAAGATGATAAACATCGAATGGTTAAATGAATGGAGATCTCATTTTATTACAAGAACTCTTAGTATGTAACCGAGGTGACCGTTCACTATTCCCAGAACTGTCACTCTTCCAGGAGGGGTAAGGAGGAAGGGCATGTGATTTATATCCACACCCTTAGCTGTGTCCTCCAAATTTGACCCTTAGGGTTCTGTGATGTTTGCCACAGTCCCAGCTCCTCATGAAAGATGAGGTGCCGTTTCTTTCACACTATCTCCAACAGAGAGAGGAAAGTGAGGCTCTTTACCCTTCCTGTTATTTTATTATCTCTTTATTCTTCGTAGCACTGTCTCACAGGACCACATAAGCACATCACTCTTGACTGCAGTTTTAAAAAATTATACAGGTTTGATTCCAGACCATTGCAACATAGCAATTATCACAGTAAAGTGAGTCAAATGAAATCTGTGGTTTCCCGGTGCATATAGAAATTATGTTTACACTCCTTGTGGTTCGTTAAATGTGCAGTAGCATTATGTCTAAAAAACGCACGTACCTGATTTTAAACCTACTTTATAGCTAAAAACATGCCGACTATAAACTAAACTGAACTTTTGGTGAGTAGTAATCACTGCTCACAGATCACCATAATGAGTGTAATAATAGTGAAGACGTTTGAAATGTTGTGAAAGTTACCAAAATGTGACTGACAGACACAAAGCGAGCACATGCTGTTGGAAAAATGGCGCCAATAGACTTGCTCGGTGCAGGGTTGCCACAAACCTTCCATTTGTAAAAGAAGCAGTATCTGAAAGGCAATAAAACGAGATATGCCTGTGGTATAGTCAGGGAAATATAAAAATTGTACATGGGGTGCCTGGGTGGCTTAGTCGGTTAAGCGTCCAACTTGTGATTTCGACTCAGATCATGACCTCCTGTGTCATGAGATTGAGTCCGCGACGGGCTCTGCGTTCAGCCAGGAGTCTGCTTGAGATTCTCTCTCTCTGCTCTTCCTCCACCACTCATGCTTTCTCTCTCTCTCTAATAAATAACTAAATCTTTTCTTAAAAATTGTACATAAAATATTTATTTTTCTGGGGCACCTGGGTGGCTCAGTCAGTTAAATGTCTGTCTCTTGATTTTGGCTTGGGTCATGATCTCAGGGTTGTGGGACTGAGCCCCAAATTCCCCAAGGTCTCATACCTCCCCCAAGTTGGGCTCTGTGCTCAACACAGAATCGGCTGGAGACTCTCTCTCTCCCTCTCCTTCTGCCCCTCCCACTCATGCTCTCTCTGTCTCTCTCAAATAAATAAAATCTTTAAAAATATATATTTCTTTTACCATAGTCCAGGAGAAAAGCACTTCACAGGAAGTCCCCTGTCCCTACCATTGTCTCCTGTACACAGGGCTGTGCTTGTCTTTTGCAAAATAGCCACAGCGCAGTCACCCTCCTTTTCACTTCATCCCTTCCCCAAGGACTTGCTTTCACTCCAAGAGCCATCACCTTCCTCCACTAGTGCATTTCTCCAAGTCTGAGTATAGAATAACACTGGGGGCTTTCAGCATGACTGGCCACCATTGTCCTTGGGACTTGAGTTCCTCAAAAACAGTCCTTCGTGGGCTAGGCACACCATCTCTCCCTCTCTTAAGATATGTTCAAAACGTGTATTCTTTAAATTCTCTACTGAATAATCGACTGCCATTTCAACATCTCTCTTTCTCTCTTTCACATAGTCCCCAAAGACAATCATCTTTTTTTCCTATGAGATGTTATGCTCCAAATCTATGAAGAGGAAATTAAATATTTACCCCCAAATTATCAAGGCTGGTCTCTCTCACGATAGAGTTGGTGTATTATTATAAAGAACAGTGTTTATTTTTTTTCTTTCAAATCTTCAAAGATGTTCTATTGTCTTCTGGTTTTCATAATTTCTGATGAGAAGTCTGTGATTATTTTAACTAATTAATTAATTTGATTATTTATTTATTGTGTCTCCCCTCTCCCCCACTGCTTTTAAGATTTTTTTCTTTGTCACTGTTTTTTAAATAATTTGATTATGATTTGCCTTGGACTAGTTTTCTTTATGGTTCTTTTGCTTTGGGTTCACTGTGCTTAGCTCTGTAAATTAATAGTTTTAACAAATTTGAAAATGTTTCAGCTATTATTTCTTCAAATATTTTTCCTGTCTACCTATCTGCATCACCAAATTACATGTATGCTATTGATATTATTTTATAGGTTACTTAAACTCTGTTTATTTCTTTTTTCAGTCTTTTTAATCTACATACTTCATTTTGGATATTTTCCATTAAGTACCATAATCTTTTCTTTTGCAGTGTCTTATCTTATGTTAATCCCATCCAGTGTATTTTCATCAAAGAAACTGTATTTTTCATTACTATAAGTTCAGTCTGATTTTTTAAATTTCCCATTTCTTTCTTCATTGTGCTTCTTCCTTTTTGACATCTGGATTATATCTAACTAGCTGTCTCTAATATCTGTCATTTCAGCATCTATTTCTTTTGAATGATTTTTCTCTTAGGTGCCTTATTCCCCTGTTTCTTCTAGGCATGGTTATTTTTTGAATAAATTCAAGACATAAATGTTAAGTGCCACGGAGACTAGATTTTATTATATTCCTTTAGTTTTAGGCTTTACTGTGGTGTGTAGTTAGTTGCTCAGAAAAACAAATTTTCAAGACTTGTTGTTAAGCTTGGTTAAGATAAAGCAGGAGTGGCATTTAATTTTAAGATAAAATAATACCACTTCCAAGGCCATCACCTTTTAAAAACTAATCAATTGTCCATGTGTTACAGGATCTTCCCACTCTTGCGTGTGGGAACACAAGCTTCCATATCTTGTGGGAGCCCTGGGCATTACTCAGCTTATTGCTCCTTGGCTTTCTTTTTCATCTCTCATCTCCACCTCAGTAGCTTCCTCTCACTTGCTGAGATCAGTCCTCAGCCAAATACCCAAGGAGACTCCCCTGTAGTTCTCTGAAGCACTCTTGTTGTCTCTGCGAAACTTCCTCCTCTCTTTTATTCTTTCTTCCAAATTCTTCCCTGAACTTTGATCTCTGTCTTTTTAATTTGGTGAGACTGTCAGGTCTGCGTGGGCTTTCCCCTCCTTGCACTGTGACCTGGAATCTGCCATGGACGGTGACTTGGAGATTGCAGGGCTCATCTCATTTATTTCTTTTCTCTTGGAAATTTCCATCCTGCACTGTAAATCTTGCTCAGTTTTTGAGTTATTTAGGGCAGAACATGGCCAGAAGTGGAAGTTCCATTTTTTAGGAGTTTGACAGAAATTTAGTTGTGAGAAATTCTGAGCCTGCACACAAATTAGCAGACTTGCTTTTTCTTAGAATTGCTCTTTGATTCGAATCAGTAAATATTGTGTATATTTTACTTTAACAGACATTGATAGTCTCTTAGAATAAATTGTTTCTAGAACATATAAGTGAGTAGGGTCAAATTCCCATCATAAATATTTGTGAAGAAGCGATGTGTTATCCAAGTGGGTTTCAACAATACCTGGAACACTCCAGATTTCATCTGAAGTAAAATATAGACAAGATGTTTCAAGAATACTAGTAGGCAACAAATGTAATTATCTGAGATGAATATAAGATTATTCATATTCATTCAGTCACTCAATAAATATTGAGGATTCAATGGAACAACGGTTCCCACCATTTGTGAATACTATAGTTTATAAGGGGATACAGGCATGCAAATAAGTATAATATGGTAGGATATAGTCGAATTGTAGGTAAGGACATTGGTGGAAAACTATGTAAAGTGCCACAAGAAACACAGAGAAAGAAAGCTGAAAAGGGCCAGAAATTGAATTTGTTTTATGGAAGACATCTGTTTCCATCATCTATTCATTCATTTATTCATTTCTTACATTACATTCATAACATGATTAGGCACGAGTACAGTACTCTGCACTGATAAATCCCAACAATACAGTTCCTCCTCTAGAAGAGAAATGGCTAATAAGCAATTGCAATTCAGTGCAATAAATGCTATGGCTGAGGTGTGCACATGGGACCATGGAAGTGGAGAGGAAGGGCACCTAATCATGGAAGCAAGTGATCAGAGAATGCCTCCGGAGGAGACCGAGCCTCAGGCAGGGAAAGGGCTGCAACAGAGAGCATCACCATTCAGAAGATGTTAGGTATACAGGGTGGCTGGAGCGTGGGTTTCAAAGAGGAGTCAGTGGGGAGGAAGTTGGGGAGATAGAGAGGGGGCATATTTTCAAATGCTGTCTGTGTTCTCTTATGGCATTTGGAAGAAAATAGGAAGCATTAACCGATTATGTCTGTGGCTGTGTAAAATGAGAATAGTTTTAGCTTTATGTTTTAGGAAGTTCACTCCAGTGGTAGAGTGAAGGATAAAATAGACTGAAGTGAAACTGGAAACAGGAAGATTAGTTTGGAAACTGAGCTAATTTAGTAATCCAGGAGACCAATCATGAAGAACCGCGCTGAGGCAGTTGTGGAGAGATGAGATAAGAAGGAGAGAGATCGGGTAGTATTTAGAAGATAAAACAAAAGGACCCAGTGCCTAATTGGATATAGAGAGTGAAGCAGAGGATTGAGTCTATGATGACTTAAAATTTTCTGACCTATCAGACCAATTGTATTCATTAAGAGCTAGGACCCCTACAAGGCATTGCCTAACCCAAGGAGAGCTCAAAACAACCCACTGAGATGCAAGAAAAAATAGCAGAATTCCATTTATACTGTTCGCTATATTTTTAGTTTCTATTTGTGTGTGTCTGTGTCTTGCAAAGTATATAGTAAACTGATACAGTAGTATGTGTATATACTTTATAAGTAAATGAATATCAGTATATTGTTGGGTGTGCTCAAATATTTCATTATCAGGGTGTATGATTGAAACGTTTGGAGACATCTGAGTGAAGGAGTACAAAGGGAATAATAAATATGGTAGTTATGGGAAATTTAGTAGTAATGGTGTAGTTATTTGCCTATGAACATTTAGGCAGTAATTCCAGTGGGCAATAGGAGTCTAGATCAGACAAGAGTGTCCAAGAGAACTTTCTGTGATCATGCAAAATGTTCTAAAGATGTACTGTCCAGTATGGAGATCCGTAGCCACATACCGCTATTGAGTACTTAAAATATGGCTAGTGAAACTGAAGAACTAAAATTCTTCATTTGGTTTAATTTTAATTTATTTACATTTAAATAGCCACACGTAGCTAGTGGCTGCCATGATGGGAAGCACCGATCTAAAACTTTGAAGAGAGAACTGGACTCTCATTTATTGAGTGCTTCCACTGGCTAAGCATTTTACATACATTTTAAAGCAATTTAATCATCCCAGCTACCCTCTGGAGTAGATAGTATTATAAAAGAAAAGAGTAAGTTCTTCCTTATTTTATCCTTTTAATGGTAAAAGTTCATATTGTGAAAAAGAGCATCCTTGCTCTGAAATATGTGTACTTTCTAGATATTCTCACTTGGTAGATATTTATGCATCTTTCACAACCAAGTGATAATTTTGTATTTTCTTTTCAGGTGGTTTGCTCTATTACAGATTCAAATATGTATTATTTTAATACTTTATAAATATGACTGTAGTCTTCTGGATCCATTACCAAAACAGGTAAGTGTTTTCAGAATTTCGAATAATGTGGTTTTCAAATTTGGTATAAGTTCTAACCCCTTGGTTTTAATTACTAGAGATAAGCTGCTGATTTCCTCATCTAGGCTTGATCTTAACAGGTGTGTTACATGGAACCAGACTGAGAAGATACCCCCTTAATCCCTTACTTCTGGATCTGATGTATATGCCATGGAACCACAAGACCAGGACCAAATAGCAGTGTTCCCACCACTTACAATGTTAAGGAGGTCCCCAGTGAATTCACCAATTTTGACACTGTTCCCTGTGCTGAATCGACATGGCCTTGATGTTGGGCTTGTTTCTCTAAATAGGCATGTCTATGAGTCCCAAACTGAACCATCAGTTTTAGAGGCAAGTCACAGCCCTTAGTCCATTTGGGAAGCAATGGCATGGAAGAAAAGAGCAGACAGTGAGCAACAGTAAAGACAGTAAGCAAGAATGAAAAGGCTGTGACCTTATTCCTACCACTGACCATTGAATGGTCTAATCATTGAGCTCCTCTGTGTTCCTGTAGGTCTGCTCTCCTAGACCAGTGTCTTTCAAACTGGTGCAAACATCAGAATGACCTGGAGGGTGGGGGGATTTTTAGAACACAGAATACTGGACCCCACCCCTTGAGTTCCTGATCTAGGGACATCTAGGGAGGGGCAATAATTTGTACTTTTAACCAGTTCCCAGTGCTGTTGATGTTGCTGGTCTGGATAACACTCTTTGAGGACCACTGTCCTAGGAAATAGGGAAAGCTCAATTCAATTCCAGATGTTTGGAAGTCATTTTGAAGACTCTGGATAAAATGTGCTGTTTCAACTGAGGGTAAAGCTCAGAAATTAAGCATTGCAATTTCAGGCCTATTCACATAGCCTTTGTGCTTTGATTCACTCTTGATATAACAAGGCTAATGTATGGAGGGATAAATAAAACTCTTGGGTGACATTTCAATAGAAATTATGTAAGTGCCTAAGTGACACAGACAATATTATATTACTCATAAATATGCACATTTTGGCACTTTCCCCTGATTTCTTTTGCACTTCTATTTTGAGTACACTAACTACCAGCAATGAAGAGCCCTCAAAATCCTACCATGAAAGGGAAATCAAAAACCCTTCACAAAGGTTCTCAGCAAGTATAGTTTTATTATCAAAATGAAGATGAAGGCCAAGGATATACTCACGAAACACCAGTTCCTGGTCCATTGAGTTAGATGTCACAATTTTGCCCAGGACTGATTCCCCATCCAAATATTTTCCCACCAGTGAGAGGATAAAGGAATGCCTTACCAGATTAGAAGGATGACATTTGTCAAAACCATGTAGCACCTAACTCCAGCAATCAGTAATTTCGACCAATTTCTTAGGCAAGATTTTGCCCAGTTCTCTCTTCCTAGCTAAGAATTCTATTAGTTATATTTATTATACTGTTCTACACACATTCTATTTCTGTTTTGACACTACTAAGAACATTTTTAAAGAAATATCTCAAAAAAGGAAAAACAAAATATTATCTTATTTTGTAAAAAGTATGTCTAAATGAATTCTCATGATCTCAAAGGGCATTTCATTTCATAATTCTTATTCTAGAAAGAGATGAATTAAAATTATGTAATTATTGGACTTGTTTTAATAAGTTGTAAAATGATGTGATCAAAAAATACAGGAAATGACCTTCAAATTACCAGGCTATTGTATAAGATGGGAGGGGATGGGCTGCCAAGACATTCTGAACACTCTTGTCAAGCATGGGGACATCTCTGGGCTTGAGAATCAGCTTCCCCAAAGAAATATAATTGTCGTAGTAGCAAAAATCAAATTCTAGAACCCCCAATTTTAATTTTGCTGAAGCCCAGTGTTTTATTTCATCTCAAAGGGTCTTAGGAAATTAATTTTAACTCTCATTAAGGACCAAACACTAAACAAATACTATAAAGCTTTCCAAGATCCATGACCAGGCAGCAGTGGCCAGATGCTAGCAATGAAGGCTGTTCATTTTGAGCATTTATAAAACCAACTTCAATTCTCTTGCAAAAGCAAGCACATTTTTGCTAATACAGTGAAGTTTTGTTTGTTTGTTTGTTTGGCTTTGTTCTGTTTTGCCTTTTGGGGGGTCATGTATCCTTAGATAATCTCATGAAACCTATGGATCCCTTTTTAGAAAATTACATAACTTTTCATACCCACAAATCTGTGGTTGCAATTTCAAGGAGTCCATGACATCCCTGCACCTCATTCTATCAACTCCCCTAGGAATCTCCGTGTTAAGAAGCCCATTCTGTGCCTTGTTGCATTCAAACCTGATGATGGACTGATGACTTAAATTGGACTGATTGTCTTTTCCCTATTCTTGATCTTCCCCCACCCTCAAGGCTGATAGAACAGATTGCAAATGTCTGTTCCCTGAATGGAAGGCTAAAATTGATGCTCGACATTATAAGATACATCCACCAAACACTTTTGGTCTTCTAAACCTAGACTTTGTACTTTTAGAGATAATTACACTTGAATAAACCTTTGGTCTAAAACCTTATGTCTCTTAATTTCTGTATTTCTTCTGCATTTCTGCTTTTAGAGTCCTCTCCATTTGTTGGGTGTCCAACAGCCAGAAGGACAATGCCGAATTGAATTTAAACAAAGAAAATGACATCTGTTGGGCCTAAAGAGGGCCAGGGCCTTCTGGAAGAATGATTGTCCCCATCCACTAGCCTGGCAGCATCTAGACCTGAGCTCTACTAAAACATACTGCTTAACTCTGTTTTAGGATTTAGTTCAAGAGCATGTCTAAATGGTAGGTGTGTTTGGTAACTTAAGAGTAGACCAAAAATCTGACATCACTCTCACTGGTATGAGATCTGAATACATGGCTTGTAGAAGACGTTTAAATGATTTTAAAAAGATGCATTTCCCAAGGAGTTGCAATTTGGTTTCATGCATAACTATATTAAACGTTAAATAGAAATAATTGCCACTGGAATGAAAATCTTAGTAAACTGTGAAGGCCACATACTTAAATTTCTATTTTGAAAAAGCCTGAAAGTCTTAGATTCTAAGAAAATATTAAAATGGTAATTTCTGGAATTTTTTGTAGTTTTCTCAATATGATTCTCAACTGGCAATTGGAATTCTTAAGTTCTATTAGTATAATTTTTTATGGCAAACAGGACCAGTGATGAAACAATGAATGAAATGATAGTTTTCTAAGACCTGTGAAGACAGGGAGCACGTCTTACATTCTTTCTGTGCTCAGCTACACCAAGGACAACACCTTCTGTATAAGGTCTATTCAGTAAAGGTATGCTGATTGATATACTGATTTGTATTTTAATGAAGGTGAAAGCACTCTTTTGATTCAAGGCGTTAGTAATTATAGGTGAAGAGGTAATATTTTTGCGGGTAAAAACACAACTAAAGTGAGGTCAAGGCAAATAAAAGCATTTCAATGTATTACTTAGGACTTCTGCCTGAAATATTTACTATGAAACCCTGAAAAGAAATCCCATCATGCCCCAGGAAAAGCATACAACACTAGTAACAGAATGATCAGTGATGTCATGATTTGTCCTCTAATATTCAGTAAAATGCTGCTTGCTTCCTTTATTTCACAATAAATAAGCTTTGTGTGCATGTCGTCCTCTGGATTATTTGCTCCCCTGTGCTAGAATTATCCTGCAGAGTTGATAATGATTGCTTAGTCATCTATTTCCTACCAATGAGCAGATGACTCCCTAGGAGAAAATTAAGTACTCTGGAGTACATTAACTCTTCCAGACTAATACAACGATTCTGAAGCTTAGCTACCAGCTTACAGCTTTGCTTAGCGGGTCTGGGGTCTAGAGACTGGAGGGGCTGAAGGAAGCAACTTAGAAGACCTGGCAGGGTCTGCTAAATATGTGGGAGTGTTCTTAGGGCAGACGTGTCTTCCTGAACAGCTGAGGCCCACAATGAAACACTATATTTGCTTATAATATGCATTTCAGCTGAATTCGCAGCCACTCAGGGCTAGTGTTTATCTCCATATTCTTGCTTGGTAAGGATAAATGTTAGCTGACAAGTTGATGTACTTTAAAAAAGAATGCAAACGCAGGAGATCTATTGACCTTTGATAAAAATGGTAAATTAAAACAATGGTAAGAGAAATATACTTGGAGGTCCCATATCTTTTTATTTCCCTAGCCTGGGATTTTATATTATCACTGCTATGTCCACGGTAAAGAGTTCGAAGTGGCTGGCTGTCCCCATTAGCCATGGTGTAGTAAGAACTCAGTATTGCCCCCTTCTGGTAGGTCAGGCATTCAGCTGGGGCCGTGGCTATGTCAGCTTTGGTGAGAGCCTCCAAACTGTCAGCCATTGTCCAAATTTCGTCTCAGGCTTCTATCAACCAACCAAACCTTTGCCATCGCCCAAGAGTCTACGTACTCAGCCTATTTCTTGCTCCATACAAAGGACATGGCCAACTATACTGCTCAAAACTCTGCCCGGTGGGAGAATTTCCCCTCACCACTGTCCTTTGGGGGCACTCCTGAATGTGGCTGAGTGGAGTGGATGTCGGTTTGCTCGATCGTATCAAGCCAACCAGTATGTCATCTGGGCCCAAGATTTTTTCTCTCCTCTGTCAGCTAGTCATACCCTGTGGGCCAAAGTTGTGAACTGAGAGCGCTGCATCAGCCCAACAGAGGTAAGTGATGACTCGTTTATGTAACTGACTTCTGGACTTGCTCAAACTGGATCCCAAATGTACGATATTCATTGTATAATGGATTGCTGCTGAGCCCTCCTGATAATATACTTGATAAATATAACAATACCCAGTTCATGATGTGCAGCTCTGGTCACACATCACTTGCCATGTTCAGGCATTGGAGGCTGAGAAGTATGTCAGGAGCTGGTTTTCAAATGATAAATAGTTTTCAGCTGCAGAAAGCATGATCTCGCTCTGGAATCCTAGGGATCTGTCCATCTATCTGTTGGCCCATCGCCACTGGTAGTGGTAGTGCTTGAAGTGCAATCAGAGCTTGAAGACACCACTGGTGATCTGACAGTGGAAGTGGGAGTAATCTCGCTTGCAGCTGAAGAACTAGAAGGCATGTCCTGGTAGGGTGCCCTTCTATGGAGGCACAAGATGGCCAAGCCCTTATCCTTTCCATAGACCTTCAGAAAGTACTCTGATGTCAAGTGCTTGTCAAGATCTGGGTAGGTGTTGAACTTGTAGCCCAATCTTAGGAGGCAAGTTATCAAAATCATAGTGGGTCTTGTTGTACTTTTTCTACCTGAAGCCTGTGTAAACACAGTTGAAGAATAGACTTGCTTTTGCACAAGCAGTATGCTGAAGAAGGCATGGGAGGAGAGAAACAGAGACACACACATAATGTGGAAGGGGTTTTCCTATGAAGGGGAGAAAAGAAAGAGTTGTGTCTGGAAGGGAACATGAAAGGTTGTCCTTTCATCCCTTTGTCCCTTCCTTCCTTCTTTCCTCTTCTCTCTCTCTCCCTCCCTCCATTTCTTTTATATGGGGGAGACACTAGCATGTTTCAATGCTTATGGGAAGAAGCCTGTAGAGAGAGATACATTGAAATAACAGGCAATAGAGAAGATAGTTTTTCGTGCAAGACTTCTGGAATGGGAGGAATTGGGGTGGAGATACTGCACACAGAAATTAGTTGTAGACAGGAGGCAGGAAGGTGACATATTTCACTCTGAAAGAAGCAAGGAGGAAGGACTCTAGGTAGGGGCAGTAGAAGGAAATTGAGCAAAATCTCATTTGACAGATTTTATTTTCCCTGTCAAGTAGAAGGTGAGTTACTTCTTGAGTGAGGGAATGGAGAAGTGGGGGCAGGTTCGAGGGGAGGGGAGATATTTTTGTGATGAAATGCCATGGCAGTTTTGTGTTTGAGTTCTTGAGGAACTTCCATTAGCCTGTAAGACAGCTGGAAAAATAGGATTAATGCAAATTGGGACTTCCACCATTGGAGGATTGTGTGGCAGGAGAGATAAGTATGGTTGACAGTAAACTAAGGACTATCAGGTGGAGAGCGAAGGAAGAGGAGTCAGAAGAAGGCTGAAAAGAAGAAACAGCTGGGGAGCTGGGCTCCCTGTGAAGTTGAAGAACCAGTATAGTGGGAACAAATAGAGACCCATGACGGCAGAAGGCTGTGGCCAGAGGACAGACTGTCTCATTTAAAATTTCAGAGGACAAGCTGTTAGCGGTTGGATGACAGCGCTCGAGGGGAGGCTGACATGGCAGTCAGGTGAGGAGAATGGAGTTCAGAATGTAGCTGTGATGGTATTTTGCATAGCCACCACCTTCCAGCTGTGTCTGCATATGGTGGAAGGGTGAGGAATCTCTGTGGGCTCTCTTCTAAGAATAGTATTCCCATTCATGAGGGCTCCCCCTCATGACCTAATCACCTCCCAAAGGCCTCACTCCCAATACCACCAACTTTGGACATTAGCATTGTACCATATGAATTTGTCAGGGACACAAACATTGAGACTATGGCAGGAAAGAACCCCCACAGTTGCTTACCTTTCTAAGTGGAGCTCTATCTACGGATTTTGTTCTGATGGAGGACCCTGGACAGCATTCAAATATGCTGCTGTGAGAACAAAGAGGTGGTTGCCAGACAGGAGGGGTGTGGGGAGATGGGCAGAATGGGTGAAGGGGAGTGGGAGATATAGGCTTTCAGTTATGGAATGGATGCATCATGGGGATGAAAGGCTCAGTATAAGGACTACAGTCAATGATATTGAGTGATGTAACAGGATGGGTTAGCTAACACTAGTGGTGAGTACCGCGTAACGTATAGACTCTTGAATCGCTGTTGTACACTTGAAATTAATGTAATGTTGTGCGTCAATTATACTTAAAAAAAAAAAAAAAAAGACCCTTCCCCACAAATGCTGCTCTGGGTCCCATGGCTCTTGGTGTAGCAGTCCGGGAGCCGGCGGTTGCCTCTGCTACCCCCATAAGAGTGAACCCCCCAACTTCCATCAGCACAATATCTTTTGTTTTAGATAAGATTTTAGAATAAACATCCCCATAGTTCTCCATTAATGTTGGCTTTGGGTAATCAAACTGAACTTGATTAGAGTTTTGTTGTTAGCTTTACAATCTAATTTTCTTCTATTTATGTAAATGGCTAAAGGGTGTTACTGACTCGGGTACAACTTCTGTAAACTACCT
>CM052886.1:93785130-93870622 GCA_028534135.1 Potos flavus
GTGCATTTCCTACTTGGTCTGTCTCAGCAACAGTGTCCCAGCAGGCTAATTACAGCAGCCGCCTCACCCTAGAGCTCAGACTGGATGCCTTCGTGAACTCTGCTACCTAGTGAGTGCCGTATGGCGATAAGATGCTGTAATGATTAAAATGTTTCTGGATCAACTTCTTGGCCCCGTACCCTCCCGTGCGAATTGAAGTCAATATTCACTGCAGCCCTTGGCACTGCTAGACCTAGGAAATTTCTAGCTGTCATATTTTCAGGAACCCCACTGTGTTTTTCTCCAGGAGCTGTAAGCCCTGCCACTCTGTTCTTCCTGTCACAAATGTCCTCTCACTTCAGTTTTAGACAAACAAACCTCTTGTCTGAGCCCCACGTCCTTCCCATTCGCCCCGGCCAGCTCGCTGGGACCAATTTCAGTTCTCCTCTGACTGAATGTCTCCCCTCTGCCTTCTCTTAGGGAAGAGGCCACAGTGAATCCCGCAACGGCCTCTCCCGTGAACATACATGCTCTTTTCGGGTGAGGCGAAGGCCAACACCAAACACAAAGGACAAAGAGACTTATCTAGTCCCCAGTTGCATTTCCAGCATTCTTTTCCCATGCTGTGCTAATTTGTTATCTGGCCGAAAGGAAAAACAAGCACAGAAATCAGATAAAAACAAGGCATTATCCACCCTACGTCAGGATCTGAAACATAAAAATGTTTCTAGATGGGCCCCCAAACCACAATCCAATTTGTAAGACTCTACAAGTTGAGATTTTGCTGAGGTTTTTCGATGTCATAATGTCATTCAAGTACCTCTGAGGATATTCATTCATTCATCCATTCATTCATTCACCTAAAATGAGCCAACAGAGTGTCAGGCACTGGGTAAAGAGAGAGAAAGAGAGAGGGAGCGAGAACACATTCTGCTCTCAAGAATGTCCCTTTTAATAGAGGAGTCAGACTATCTCCCTCCTACGAGCCCTTCTAACATCACATACCCGTTACAACTCTGTGATCTATGATATAGGTACTAACATTCTCTCCATTTTCAAAAGAGGAAACTGAGGCACGGAAGGGTTGAGTAACTTTCCCAAGTCACACAGGCAGCAGGTGGTAAGCCAGGTTGCAATCTAGGCATTTTGGCTCCAGGATCTGTGCTAGTTTCCGCTTTGCTTCCTTTTCTAGTCACTGTCCATACTTTACCCCTAAGGAGTGAGTCACACAGATGGTTCAGATACTGTGTTGAAGCCTTCAAAGTCCCACACCTCTAAACACTACATAGGCAATCAGGTCTTCGGGTAATTTATAAGCATATCTGAGGCGTTTTAAGTATCAGGGAGCAGTTCTGTCCATCAGGTGGTTGATTTAGTGCAGTTTTAGTTCTTACTTTAAAAAAAAAAAATCTGTTTTTGCTAAATCTTTGGGAGGAATAACATATAATAAGAGAAAGGAGACTCAAACTGTAGTGAAAAGCGTTCACTTTGTCTAGCTTGCTAGCCACGTTATCAAGAAGCTTCAGTGATTTCACTGTGCAAATATCTAGAAAATTCCATCAGCAATCCCCTAACCCACAGGACCCATCTCCAGAATCTATGTGTGGTAGATGTCAAGTGCGGTAGACGGCTACAGAATTTGGATTCATTTCTAACAAGACATCCACTAGCAGGCAATAACTAGCATTTATAGTGCTTGATAGTGTCGTTGGGGGAAGACCATTCAACCTTCTACCAATTTCCCCAGGCAGTTCGTTTTCGTGGAACATTGCCCTGACTGCTGGATCTCAGCTCCCTGTCTGCTTCCCTTCTCAACAGCCATCCATTATCAACCCCCACCCTCCAGCACACACGCGGAGATGCACCACATATTCCTGGGACTTTGTGAAATATGGGGCGTGCTTCCTTATCACTAGATTATATGAAAACATTTCAATATAGAAAAAGAAAACAGAGCATCTTTAAACACAGTGGGTACAGAATGAAAGGCCACTATCAAAATCCCAGAGTGGCTGAAGGACTTGCATCACCTCCCAGCGGGGGGCATCGTAGCCACACCTTCCAGAGCCCAGAGGAGGCTCTCCCGTTGTGATCGCCATCTTCCATGTGGACAGGTCGAAACTGCAGACCCCTTGCTCTGTGTCTTTTCCCTTCATACAGTGCAACCTTCTCCTGTTTCTAGTTTCCCCTCGTTGACCCAAGAGCCTCTTCCGATCTTCACTGAGATGCCAGACACTTTTCCACCGAACTGTTTCTCCTTTCCTGCTGGAGACATGGCACTACATTTCCCAGCCTTCCTTGCACTTCGGTGTGGCCACGCGACTGAGTTCTGAGCAGTGGAATTTGGACCTGAGTGGTAGACTTGTAGGCGGAGCCTAGTAAAAACCTTCCATGTACCACTCTCTTCTCTTCCTCTACCTGGGTTTCGGTGAATGGTTCTGAGGCCCCAGTGCAAGGTGAAACCATGGACAGAAGAAGTTGGGGTCCCTGAATGACTGTGTGGAGAAGAGTCACCCCCCCAGCCCAACCCACACTGAAATGTAAAGAGAGTACTTGATAAATGTTTACAGTGTAAAGCCACTAAAATTTGGGGATTGTTAGTTCCAACTGATATTCAACCCCATGCGTTTACATAAGAGTTGTGTAATATAATTTAAGTGCTGTGCTGTCCTCTGAATCAGATTTAAATAAACTTCAGCATCACTTGAAAATCATTTCTGATACCATGCCACGAAGAAAACTAAACTGAGTTTTCTTAGTTTGCAGTGCAAGTACCATAAAATGAAATGAAACAAAATTAATTTAAACCAGATTAAAATTTTATCTGATTTGATGTACTGCCTTTCATCCATCAATAAATGGAATGTGGTGAAATATCTTTATATATCCTTCAAATGTTTATGTTCTATTTATACAGCTCTTCAAGGGCTGTGTCCCAATGAGCTTGTTTTTGTAATTCTGAACTCCTTCAGAAAGTACTTTTATATTTAATGCAGCATGTTTGATTGTTGCTAAGCATCCATTTGGTGCAAATTAATAAAAACACAAGCACTAGCTTCAAAAGCCAAAAACAGAATGGGGTTGGAGAGGAGGCACTCGAATTATTTCCCTCTGATTTGGAAAAACAAGATTTCACATGTGAAACCCTACCAGGTTTTTTTTTTTTCTTCTTTTTCTTTTTTTGTTCTTTTTCTTTTTCTTTGCTTTGCTTTTTCTTTCCTCCTTTGCCAGAGGCTTCTGCTCTAGTTGAGAGGAGAGCGTAAGTGCAAAATTGTGATTGTTACGTGCTTAGAGGTTGATTAACTCCTCTCGAATTCTTCAGGTAGGGAGAAATCTCATCTGCAGCCAGAAAGTGCAGGTGGAGAAGGCTGGCCGAGCCAGGACTAGACCAGCCACAGGTATGAAAGGACAAGAAATGACCCCGCATGGTCATTCCAGGCAGTGGAAGCTGTGAAGGAAACCAAGGGTTAGTTATTGCAGGAGAGACATTTGTAGGCACGTGAACCTGAAGACAGCTGCTAAGCCAGAAGATCGGAGACGCAAGTCCAAGTTTAACAAAGATAGGCATGACCACACTGCAGTTTAGGGAGACCCTCAGGCTGCATGTGGCTAGTCCCCCCAAGTCCCAAGTCTAGAGGCTTCCCCTTGACCATCTAGCCCCCTCTACAAGCTTGGTGGGCTCCATGGGGTTTATGAATGCTTTGAGCAGTGGACCCGCTGCCGGGGGGAATAGGGTGGGGGATTCTCCACACACAGCAAGTCAGACTGGGCTGAAGCAAAGACGCAGGGCTCAGACCAGGATCACCCCCCTTGTTGACAAATAGTCATCGTGCTGATTGGTGCTAAGGACAGTCTTCATCCTATGCCGACAGGAAGGAAAGCTAGTGTGGCCCTTGAGTACAGAGATGCACAGGGCTCCCAAGGTGGGAACGTAGGACACCAGGTCGGCTCCTCTTTGGCCCCTGGCTGTGGCTAATGCATGGTGTTGATAGAGAAGAGGCCGGGCCATCTTCGGACACTGAGTCTGCTCCTCTGCCTGTCCCCTTCAGATCGTGCCCACTACACCTTCTATTTTCCCTGTGACCTCTCTTGCTTGTTTCCCTTTCTTTTTTTTTTTTTTTTCCTTCTGCCAGGGGATCTTTTTCTAATCTGGGGACTGTAGTGAACAGAAACCTTTCTTTTTCTCAAGTTTTATTTTGCTCCCATTTCATTGGCCAAAGCAATTCCTATGCCCTCGCTGAATATCCGTTATCCGTGTGGTGAGCACTGGGGGGCGAGCATTGAGGTGAGCATCCTCTTCAGGGAATGGCCATCATCCGGCCACAGCTCTAACAAGTCAGCTGTGGACACGATTGGCCGTGTAGACACATGAGGGGACAAACTTATTCCATATTGGGACATCAAGGAGGCGGAGGGAAGGGAGTTTGATCTGAAGCTGGAAAGAACTATTGAAGTCAGACACCAACCCCAGGCAGATTTTGGGCTCAGCGAGGAAAGAGTAAACCTTGGCAGAATACTAGGATTAGTGAGCAGTGATTGATAAAATTTAGTTAATGAATGAACTATGTGCTTGGTCAAATTAACTTGAAAGAGAAAAATGTTAATTAGCTTATTATATGCAACAGGAACTTTGAACCTTGGTTTTATGGGTTTTCATGGGAATGGCAGCAAAACACAATAATGAAATTTGGGGGAAAAATTTTATTCGATGAGCCAGGGGACCTCCAAAGATACTCAGAGTTTGAAAAATATTACTTAAATGCCAAATGAAGAGTTTCAGTCTATATTGGAAAGGAAACTTTTTCTTATTTTGTTTGTTGCTGTTGTTCCTGTTCCTGTAATTCCTCTTCCCCTGCTCCCCCTCCTCTCCCCTCTTCCTCTCTTCCCGCCTTTTTCTTCTCCCTTTCCTCATCACTATTTCCATCATGACTTTTTTACTTCTTTGAGTGTTCTGTCAAGTCTCGTGGAGTTCTTCAAATTGTACTTTTTTAATACTAAAAATGTACGCCATGGGACGCCTGAGTGGCTCAGTCAGTGGAATGTCTGCCTTCTGCTCAGGTCATGATCCCGGGGTCCTGGGATCGAGCCCCACGTCGGGCTCCCTGCTCAGCAGGGAGTCTGCTTCTCCCTCTCCCATTTCCCCTCCGCCTGCTCATGCTCTCCCTCTCAAATAAATACATAAAATCTAAAAAAAAATATGTACACTAATTGTCTCAATTAGCATTATATTTGGCCGTATATAAGGAAAATTCCAAAGTAACAGTGATGTAAACATACAAGGGCTCATTACGTCCCATTAAGGACATCTGAGGTCAGCAGCCCAAGACGGGCTTGACACTCCATAGTGTCACCAACCTGACACAGAGAAGGACAAAGAGACCTGATAAGGCCACACATCAAGTTAGTGGCAGAACTTGGACCACTGGAACACAAGACGAATTCCATAACTTGAACAATGAAACTCCAAATGATTTCTAAATTTAGCTCATTTTGAGCTTGCCTTTTTTTCTCCTAACCTCCTTCTTTTCTGTGAGTTCCTTCAGCTCCTTTGTTGGTTTTATCTTCCCCTTGCAGCATCCCTATAATGAAACGCACTGCTCGGTCTTATTTACCAGGAAAATAGGAGGTGTCAGAAATGCAGAAGTCACCGCCTCTGAGGTGACACAGGCTACCTCCTTACGGTTCTGACAGGATCTTTGGGAGGTAAGTAGAAACATTGCCCAGAGCTCAGAAACGGAATCTAAACGCAAAAAATGAAAGTCAGAGAGAATTCACCTGCTTACAAAATAGGACACAAAGTCCTTTTGACTTAGTCATTTTTGGTGCTTTTGACTTTTTCCCCTATAAATAACAGTTGGGCTATACTAATATTGTAAGAAGACGGTAGGTGTGGTAGAAAAGGAGGTGGGCTTTAATTTCAGAGCCTCTGGGCTTATGTTCAGATACTACCTATCTCCTAATTAAATGTCTTGGGTAAATTATTTCCATAACCTCAATTTCCTCATGTGTCAAATAGAGGTAATAGTCTCCACCATTAGTAATAGTTTCCATCTCCACAGGCTAATTAGCAGGATGAAATGAAGTAATATAAATAGACATTTTGACCCTCTTTCTTTCTTTCTTTCTTTCTTTCTTTCTTTCTTTCTTTCTTTCTTTCTTTCTTTCTTTTTCTTTCTTTCTTTCTTTCTCTTTCTTTCTTTCTTTCTTTCTTTCTTTCTTTCTTTCTTTCCTTTCTTTTTCTTCTTCTTCTTCTTCTTCTTCTTCTTCTTCTTCTTCTTCTTCTTCTTTCTTCTTATTTTTTTTTTTTTGAGAGAGAGAGAGAGAGAGCGGGGGAAGAGCAGAAGGAGAGACACTTAAGCAGACTCCACGCCCAGCGTGGGGCTCATTCCACCACCCTGAGATCATGACTTGAGCTAAAATCAAGAGTCGGTTGCTTTAACCAACTGAACCACCCAGGCACCCCATTGGCCCTTCTACTTTTAACAAATGACAACAAACTACAAAGAAAACAAGTAAAAAAAAAAAAAAGTCCTATGGAAATTCATTTTTACAGAATTAGGTATATTAGTTATTGATAATTTGAATTTTTAAATAATAATTACATTGGCTTAAAATAGTCTATTCCCAAAGGACGTGCAGTCATATAAATTTTTAAAAATATCCAATATACAAACAATTCAAGGAACAGACTGATGTCTGTTTTACTGTGTCCAGACTGGAAAAGTTTGGGGTACATGATAAGTATTCAGTAAATATTTGTTGAATGAATAAATACATGAATGAATGAAACAACCTTCATTTATTCTCTATAAACTTGGCACTATGGTAGTTGCTGGAAACATAAATAAGACTCAATTTCCAAGAATCTCAGAGTCTAAGTATGGCCAAACCAACAAGATAATTTCAGATAAGGATTAAGTGCTTTGGGGAGAGTTAAACAGGATTATATGATAGAAATTGACTCAGGAAATGTGAACAGGCAAAAAGAGCTTTCGATATGATGGTCAGAGAGGTCCTGAGTCATAAAGGAACACCAGTTGTTGACTGCAGACAGCGCAGTAAACAGTCCCTCCCAAAAAAAAAAAAAAAATAAAAAATAAAGGAACACCAGTCACAGGACAATATAGTTGTATTGTTGAAGATTTCTTCAGCAAGCACTGTATATACATTTGTTTGACTTAAATTAGTAGAACTCTGTTTAGTTCATTTTGGAAGTGTTTTTCCAGGTATTCATCACAAGGTTTCTAGTCATAGATATTGCTCTCTTCCTAGATATTGCAAAACTTGAAAATCCTGAGGCTTTAAGATCTCTAGGGGACAACTTTGAAATTGTTATATTAGGCAGTATTTCCTAAGGTAGGTGCTAGTAAAATATAAGGCAGTCACAGATATCTGACAATAGAGTAACACGTATTACATACATCCTGATGTTTTCACATCTTACTTTTTTTTAGAGAGAGATAGGGAGAACGTGCACCAGTTGGGGGAAGGGACAGAGGGAGAGGAAGAGAGAGAATCCCAAGCAGGCTCCACACCCAGCACAGAGCCCAACATACGGCTCGATCTCACGACCTTGAGATCATGACCTAAGCTGAAATCAAGAGTCAGATGCTTAACCAACTGAGCCACCCAGACATCCATCTCATCTTACTTTTAAATTTTTATTTTATTTTTTTAAGATTCACTCATTTATTTGGGGGAGAGAGTACGCACACACACGTGAGCGGAAGGAGGGGCAGAGAGAGCGAGAGAGCGGGAAAGAAAGAATCCTCAGGCAGACTCCCCGCTGAGCATGGAGTGTGTTGCAGGGGCTTGATTCCAGGACCCTGAGATCATGACCTGAACTGAAATGGAGAGTCAACTGCTTAACCGACTGAGCCACCAAGGAGTCCCAAATTTTGTTTTAAATTTATTTTTTCCACTAACACTAATACACATATTAACATCAAAATACAGTTTGGGAAATATTGTTATTATGTAAAAGATGAAGTTTTGGTACAAATAGAAAGGGAAGAAGTTGGTCCTTTGCTCGTAAGCCTTGCAATTCTAAAATGAGGTATTTACACAGAGTTATCAGAAACTTAAAATAAGCTCTGGATATCATATTTACATACATTACCCACTTTGACTGAACCCGCTGAACTGAGAAGAGTTACTCGTGTTTAGTTTTTTGGTTACTGGAGGTTTTTAAATATAATCCTGATGTGAAAGGGGCACATACTCGGGTTCCCTTTATTTTCGCTTCATGAGTGTTAATGACATTGGAGCAGATCTGTCTTTGGTTGGGTTGGGTTGGGTTAGGTGACTTTAGCATAAGGCAAGCAGTGAAATACAGCACAAGCTTCATGAGGTTTTTTTTTTTTTAAGATTGTGTTTATTTGAGAGAAAGAGTGAGCGAGAGAGAGCATGAGCAGGGTGGGGGGCGTGGAGGGACAGAGGGACAAGAAGACTCTCCACTGAGCAGGGAGCCTGACGCAGGGCTCCATCCCAGGACCCCGGGATCATGACCTGAGTGGAAGTCAGATGCTTACCTGACTGAGCCACCCAGTCGCCCCACTCATGAGCTTTTACATGTGAGCTCCACACTCGATTCCTTTGCTCCATCACTCACTGGAGGGGATTTTAGGCAAATGACTCAGACTCCCAAATCTTCACTCTTCTTATCTGAAAATAGGGACAGTAATCACTATATCCTGCTTTTTGGAGGAGGAGTCAAGCTGATGGAAAGGACCTGGAGGAGACTGTCATTCTAGCTTCTTTCAGAAATGTCAGCATGGGGACTGTCTATTCTCCCTCTAAATCTCTTTTCAAACCCCCACTGGAAATTCAAAGGGAAAAGCAGAATGTTCGCTGTTTGTTCCTGCAATGATGACTCAAAGAGTGCTGATTTATTGAATCAATTAGTGAAGAAGTAAAATTAGTGTCCTATTTTATAGGTGTGAAATGAGCTATTCAGCAAGTACCTGGTAGGATACACAACATCCTAAGCCAGAGCTTTTCTAGATACTTTATTTTGCTGTTTCACCCAAACCAAGCTAACAGGAGTCCAAACTAACGGGAGTCCCGGGCTAGTAAAATAATTTCTCCTTAGCTGCCTAAAATTTTCTAAAGATGTAGAAAACCTCTACAAGTAATGACTGAATTCATCACATCAGCCGTCTAATAATAACCATGAGCTCTCCAACTGTTCCCACCACAGCATCATGGAGAAAAGTCAGATTGCCTACGTCTTGGATGGCTACACCATTTCCAGCAGACCACACACAACCAAATGCAACAACAATTTAACTTTGATAAGAACTGATTAAGTTAACAGCACCATTTTAGAAGATTGTTTAACAAAACATATTTTTAGGCCTTAGAGAATGTTCATGAAGGATTTCAAGCCCACTCGTCCAGAGTGCTACCATAGCACACAATGTTTTCAGTTCTCTGGAATTGCTTCATGAGTCATTCCTAATATTAACCCAAAGTTGAATTAGTGGTATGTTCTTTTGCTTGGATTATTTAGCTTTAATCTAAATGTTGATTTCAGAGCTGTGGAATATAAAAGTAGAATCATACTAACAGGCATGGAGGAAGAGAAGCAGCGTATCATGGAAATGAGGGGAGCTGGAACATTCCACTATACATTCTTCCATCTTCTAGGATGCATTGCCTCCCGATGAAAAGTAGCTACAATTATTGAGTGCATCCTGTTTTGTCAGAATACTATAGGAAAAATAAATCATGACCAGAGTAGGAAAAATCCTGAACTGAAGAGACAAGCCACTCTCTGAGTTTTACTTTGTTCTTCTGTAAACTGATGATTTCATAGATTACTTCTAAGAAATCTCCCGGTTTTCTGCTTCTATCATGGTCCAAAATCCATACGTAACTTTTTTCTTTTTCCTGACTTCTCAAGGCATCCAGATACCTTCCATGCTCCTTCTTTACAGTTTGCTTTCTGTTAAGTCTTTAACAAGAAGCCAAGTTAGTCTAGTTAGTCTAAGTCCAAGTTAGTCTAGTCTCCCCAAGACACCTACTGGATTATTGGGAGAGAGGCTAAGTAGTGTTTGTGATGGTGGAGACTGATTCCCTTTTATTGAAACAGAAAATCATGAATTTGAACCTTTAGTTCTACTTGTTGGTTTCTCCTATACCTGCTGCAGATAAAATTGATCGTTAATAGGTGACTCTTTCATCAATCAAAAAGTATCTTTTACCATTTTCTGTAACATGAATGATATGTCAGGAATTACTGGAATAGGAAAAAAAGTTAAGGGCTTTGTCTTTATTACTGAGGTCTTTACATCCCAACAAGAGTGAAAAGGCTTGTGCACATAAATGGTTGATACCAGAGACCAAAAGATAGCATGTGTTAAATTGTGTGGTATTGGCAATAAGTGCATAGAAATTCCTTTACAAGATTTTGTTTTTTTGTGTTTTTTTTTTTTGTGGGGAAAATAATTGGGGTCATGCTTCATGGAGAAAAATGAATGCTAAACCTAAAGAGTGGGAAGAATTTGGACGGAAAAAAAAAAAAAGAATTCTGACGGAAATGGCAGACATCGTAACATTTGAGAAAATTTAAGGAAAAAGATATGAAAAGGTGATGGGTAGGGGCACTGGTTTCCCATCTTCTCATCTTGTCAACTAGACCTTGCCAAATAGTGGCTCCAAAGACAAAGCACAATCTGCCTGGCAAACATCCAAGGATGAGGAACTTTCCTGAAACAAAAGGGAAAGGGGATGCATGCAAGAATGTACAATGCTGTCTGCATTTAGAAAATCCAATGATTAACTTGAGTTTTCCCTAGCAATTGCAACAGTTGAGTTTATCCCAGGGCCTGAGGAACTTCCAGGTTTTAAGAAAGATTCTACAGGCTCTCCTTGCTTCATTAAGGTTACCTCTCTTAGATAATGTGTTTTTTTCTGGGCATGTAGGTGAGGATCAGAACCTTCCTTAGGCATTGAGATAGAAAGGTGGCAGGAGTCAATTCATCAAGTCCCAAGACTGTTGAGAATTGTGGCAGTCATAGTAATTTTTTTCAAGCTAGAAAGGACACTTAAGATTATTATTATTTTTTAATTAATTTTATTTTATTTTTTCAGTGGACACTTAAGATTATTGAGCTTTCCATTTATATATGGGAGAATTATGTCCAGAAGTTTAGGTGATTTACCCAAGGTTGTCACAACTATTTTTATATGAGAACAATTTGGTTATAATTTCACTATAATGTTCTTCTTTTAGCAAAAAATATTTATATTATTTTCCCATCTCTCTGCTATAATGATAAAATCTTTTTCTGATTGTGTCCCAAGCATAACCCTTTTTTAACATCGCATGTGTACCCACATTCGTGTCCTTGGACACTCATTGGAAGAAAAATTGCACAAGGGATACATATTTTTTGTGGAAAATTTAAAAACACAAGCAAGTACAAAGGGAAAATTAAAACAATCTGCAATTCTGTCCTTAAAGAAAACCACGGCTATATATCCCATATATCTTTCCTGTGTGTTATATACATATTTTTAATCTAAAAAATGAGATTTTACTGTTTTAATGGTGTGTTATTTTTCAGTCAATATTTGTAAGCAAGTTTTAATGTGAATGCATATACTTCTAAGCCTCATTCTTGACCCTACATAAAAAAAAGGAGTTGTAGTCATCCCTGGTGAATTGTTTGAATATATTTCCTGAAATGCAAAGTTTCTTCAAAACTACTGACCTTTCTTGAAAAATATGCATTTGGGCATAGATATACAGAAATGTGAAGCTCTTCCCCTTTTAAAATCAGATGATATTATCAACTCCTATTTTAAACTTGTTTATGGAACTAGAGTAATACTGGACATAGATATATAAAGGTGATTACAGCAATGGAAGTTTGACCTTTGAAAAATTCTTCCCTGTATAAACAAAATCCAGAATGTTTTAAAACCGCTAAGCCAGTCAGTTTCTTTTTTTATTTATCACAAACCTGGAACAACATAGAATGTCCCCTTAAAATTTAGAGTATGAAATGAAAACGCCTCTGTTCCTTAGCCATACATGAAGGAGGGGTCTTTGGACACCACCTGTTCCTTGCCTCAAACCCACCTGGCTCTGCTGGACTCTAAGGGCCCCGAAAACCTGGCCTCACCCTGCAGCCCTACCTGACTTCCCTGAGTTGGTGGACCTGCTCATTTGGTTCAGTTTGGGTTTTTCCTCACTGTCCCACACCAGTACTGTTCTTGCTCCCACCTCCCTATCTTTATACTAATAAGGCTTCCCAAGGAATAGCCACCCTTTCCTATTCCAACCCATCCTTTCTTCCTTTACTTTAGACCATTTGGTGTCCCATGTGTGCCAAGCTTCTCCAAAATCACTTAAGACCAGAAATTTCCAAATCTTATGGTAAGTCTTCTAACGTCCTCTTAATGTCATGCCACGTTAATCTCCATGGAGTACATTCTCCTCTATTGCAGTGAGCATAATTCAGCTTGTTTAACTATAGGCATGTTTATGGTGGTCTTTGGCTGGAGGACATTGACACCAAAGATTTCTTGAGCTATTAGAATCATAGTGCATCAACTTGACTTTTTTTCTTTCAGGGAATGTGTGTGTCTTTTGTTTCCTCCCTTGTAAAGTCTCTAGACCAACAATGAATGAATGGAATGTGAAATTAAAAACATAATACCATTTATATCAGTACCCCCTAATGAAATATTTAGTTATAAATTTAACAGAATATATATAAGATCTCTATGAGTAAAGCTACGGAACTCTGATAAAAGAAATCCAAGAAAAACTAGATAAATGAAAAGATATTCCATGTTCATGGATAAGAAGACTCAATATGGTCAAGATGTCAGTTCTTCCCAACTTGACCTACAGATTCAATGCACTCTCGATCAAAATTCTGGCAAATTATAAATTTAAATTTATAAAATTTAAAATATAAAAATTTAAATTAAAAATAAATTCTGGCAAATTATTTTGTAGGCGTTGACAAACTGATTCTAAAGTTTATATGGAGAGGCAAAGATGCATAATGATCAACACAATATTGAAGGAGAAGAAAAAAGTTGAAGGAGTGATGCCACATGACTTTAAGATATATACAAAACTACAGTAATGAGGACAGTGGGGTATTGGTGAAAGAATAGATCAATAAATCAATGCAACAGAATAGAGAGCCCAGAAGTAAACTCACATAAATATGTCAACTAATCTTGGACAAAGAAGCAACGGCAATACAATTGAGCAAAGATAGTCTCTTCAGCAAATCCTCACAAAGATATTTAGAATGTTATAGTAGCTTTATTCATAAAATATTCATAATTGAATATTCATAATATGAACATATTCATAATATATTCATAAAATATAGTAGCTTTATTCATAAAATTCAAAAAAATTGGTGAAACATCTTTAAAAACTGCTAATGAATTGTTGAACACTACATCAAAAACTAATAATGTACTATATGTTGGCTAACTGAACATAATAAAAACAAAAAAACAAAACCTGCAATGCCCAACAAGCAAAAAACCCCAGGTGTTCTCATAGCCTGCTAGTGAGTGTCCATTGTTAACAATTTTGAAGGCACGGGGCGCCTGGGTGGCTCAGGGGTTTAAAGCCTCTGCCTTTGGCTCAGGTCATGATCTCAGGGTCCTGGGATCTAGCCCCGCATCGGGGTCTCTGCTCAGCAGGGAGCCCGCTTCCCCCTCTCTCTCTGCCTGCCTCTCTGCCTACTTGTGAACTCTCTCTCTGTCAAATAAATAAATAAAATCTTTTAAAAAAAAAGAATTTTAAAGAGGCAATTCGGCAACATATATTAAAATCTACAACAATAAACAAAAATCTGTTTTAAGACTTGCATTTCTAGGGATTGTTTTAACAAAATCATAGATTATGAAATGATTTATAATCAAGCTAGTTCATTATATTATTTACAACAGCAAAAAAAAAAAAAAAAAACAAATCAGAAGCAATTAAATATACGACAGAATGGGGTTGGAAAAATAAATTGGTTTTAAATCCAAATAATGAAATACCATTATGCCGTTAACATTCAGATTGTTGTAAAAAAAAAAAAAAAAAAGCAAGAACCATGAATGTGAAAAAATGTCTATAGATTATTAAATAAAACAAGCAGGTTATGAAACATTATGTGTAATATAATCTCACTTTGTTTTTATGAGAATGTTATGTTCTTACAACTTTCTTATAACGTTTGAAATTATTTCCAAAGAAATTTCAAAAGAAAGTATGTTTGTAGGTAGGTAGATATAAAAACAGATAATGGATAAATGGAAAGAAATATTGATATACAGATAGATGGACACATAATCAGATAGGAAATATGAAGGAGGGAGGCTTATTCTTTCTTAGGGAAATAAGCTAAATATTCCAAATATATAGGAATAGACTGCCTGATCAACATTAAATCAAGGCCAATTAGGAGAGAAAGGACTGGAAATAAATACACTAACACATCGCCGGTGGGTATCTTCGAACGGTGAGGTTGTACTGATCTTCGTCCTTGTGCTTTCTCTCCCTCCTTTGACCCCGAAGCACCCACATTTGGAACTTTGTATCTGCTGATCTGTGTTATTACTTTTCCTTTTTGTATCTGAGTGTTCTGCCTCTTAGAGATATCACAAGCAAATATCCAGGAAGTATGAGGGAACTGCCTGACCAACATTAAGTCAAGGCTGGTTCCAGGTCAAAAGACTTTAAACGAAAAAACGAAACGGAGAGCATAGGGGTTACCATTTCCTGCGGGATTCTAATGAAAGCACATATGGTTAAGTGGGAGACTTAGGGCTTTAGTGAGTCCAGATCTGAAGTGATTCAGAGCACAGACCTGAAGGCAGGCTGCCTGGCCCTGTGCAACTTCCCTCTGCCCCCGATTCCTTGTATGTAACATGGGAATATTAACACTGCCCACTGCAAAGAGCTGATGTGAGAAGTACAATCAATTAATACTCGGAAAGCACCTAAGACAGTGTCTGGCACTCAAATGTTAGTTCTTATTATAAAGAATAATGTGTTTCTTTTCTCATTGTAAACATAATGCAGAAAATTCAGAAAGTAGGTATAAGGAAAAATAAAGAATTAGCCATCTTCCATATTGTCAATGCTCAGATATAAAGTTCTCAGGTAAAATTACTCTTAATATTCTGATACACATTTTTTCAATTTGTTTCTCTTTGTATTTACGTATTCATGCATATTTTAACTCTTTTTACAAAAATGGAATCATACCATAGAGAACTTCATACACTTGTCTTTGTATTTACAATATGGGGAATATTTTTTATGTAATTGAATATTTACAGGAACATTTTAAGATGTTCTAGTATTATTTGAAAAACAACTAAACTGATAAAGGCAGATTTGGCGATTTGAAGTATCAAACGTCTTTCACATGAGTCAATAAAGACAATGAAAACATAAGAAAAATGTAATTTTCTATTCTAAATATTCAAACAGTAAAATTTGGAAATGTCAAGAGATTGTGTTTTTAAAATGCTTTTAAAATGCTAAAAATAGTATGATGGACACTTATAAATCTAGCCATGTTTTCCTTTTAGGAGGAATTTGATTACTTAATTTTATAAAATAAAGTATTAAATTATTTTCCCTCATTTTTTATTTCATGGATATTTATAGAAAAAGAAATAGTTATACTTTATTCCAAGAACAAGGAGATTCGAGCTAGTTCTTTGAATGCTTTTGCAAATTTAGCCGTGATCTGACAAAAGCAAATACGTTCCTCCAGCTGTATTTAAGAGTCTCATTCCAACTCCAGGGAGAGAGGTGGGAGAGGGATGGCCACCCAGCCACAGAGAAAGTGCTCCGGTGTGGTGTTTGCTGGGGAAGGAGAGCATGGTGTAGATGATCTATGGGGGCTAAAAAGGGTGGGGGGGGGAGGTGGCAGTTGGAGCACCAATGACGTGGATTTGGGCTCCATACATGGCTCAGGAGCCAGGTGCATGGGATCTAATCCCGCTACTTTAGCAATTCTGCAACCTCAAATAAGTCATTAACCTCTGGGCGCCTCCTTTGCCCCTGGTTGTGCCTCGCTCATAGAGCTCTATGAAGACCACATGGAAAGGGCTTGTAACAGGGTTCAGCATACACAGACTGTGCACCCAATAAGCGTTAGTGCTAGCATCATCATCATCATCATTATTATTACTCTTTTTAGGATTTTCCATGGCTTAGACCTCCATGCCCTGCTGTGGATATCCCCGGATGAAAAGAGAAGTCAGTAAGTGGAGAGGTCCTGGACCATCCCCGCATGTGTGTGTGTCAGGGAAGAGACCTGAGGAAGAGCAGTTTGCACTGGCCTCTTTCATGCTACCCCCTGCCTTCTACCCAACCATGGAAGAGAACCTACATAAACTAAAGAACTCCCTAAATGGCAAAAAAAAAAAAAAGAGCAGAACTGTCAGAGACTATCAATGCATAAGCTTGCTGGGGATCAGGGGGTCTGATATACCTTGAACATGTGAAGGACCATGGGTTGACTCTCTAGCTATACAGATGAAGCCCATGTTTATATTCATTCGACCGCTAAAGTGTCTTCTCACCAGTACCCCCCTGAGCCATGGCCCAGCAGTCTGCAGTAGAGCAGAAGGGCAATTTTCAGCTGAAGGGGAGGTGTGAGGCAGGTAGAGGGCAAGAGATCCAACATCCAATTGTGGAGACAATTTCCAAGACATAACCTTCCCTTCTCCCATACTGCCATAATGCTACTTTCTGTGCCATTCATCCTGCAGGATGGTTTTCTTTTCCCCTTCATCTGAACTCTGCCTCTGAGATCCCCTTCTCACCCTTGGCTTCCAAATGTCCTTTCTGTGTGGGACTCCAGAATCAGCTTTGAAAACCAGACTCATTCCTCTGGTCTGAGTCTCTGGCTGCCTTGGGAACACCTCCACTTGAGTATCTGCATAAAACCAGGAGTTCAACCTTTTAGAACAAGAACCATCCCCTCCAATTCAAATCAATTCAATTCTGAAAATGAATGAATGAATGAATGAATGAATGAAGAAAATGATACAAAGATGAGTGTGTGCTGCCCCTGCTCTCCTCAGACTCTCATTTCTGTTTAAGAACACAAAACAGGCTTCGACAATGCTATACAGAAGCACTTAGGAAGTGAACCAGGAGAAGAAGGGAGAGAATAAGTTCCATGAATGAGCTGATGGTAAAGAGGAGAGACTTGGTCTTCAAAGTTCTGGTAAGACCTTCCTCAAATCGCCCATGACTGTCAGTGACACCATGAGATGCTACTGCAAATAACATGCTACCCTCACACTCTCACCTGGACATTCTAGAAATGATAGAGTACTTAGATGTTGTTTGGGTTCATTCCCCCACTGAGCATATTAATCTTGCCTATAACATACTGGTCTGGTGATTATGGAATCTCAGGCCAGATTACAGTTCACAGTTCCAGATCTGGGATTACAAATTGAGGCCACCCAGGAGATAATGATTGTTCTCTCTTCCTTAGGGAACATTATTCAATCCTTGCCCTTCAAATCCAGATGATTTCCAATATCTTTTTTTTTTTTTTTTAACTTGAAGTGCCTGTGATACAGTTGTTTCTTAGAGTGGATTAGGTCTCTGTGCCTTTGAAAGAATGATAATGAAAACTTTGCTAGAACTGAAGTGAATACTTTATATATCTAATTTCCAATCCTCACTGAAACTCTACAAAATATGTATTTTTGTATCAGTAGGACCCTTTGTGGAAAGTGACACAAAATCCAATTCCAACTGTTTTAAGCAAAAAGAGAATTTGTTGGCTTATTCTGTAAAAAACTCAGTTTGTGGAGTGCAGGCATGGCTGTATCCAGGAGTCCAAACAAGTTCTTTGACATCTTTTCTCTTCATTTTTCTGGTCCTGCTTTCTTTCTTTGTGGCTACTCTCAGGCAGGTTCTCTCTACACCATGATCTCCAAGAGCTCCATTCTTATATCTGTACAGCTCCAAGTCTAGGGCAAAAAAGAATCCCTCAGCTCATAGGCCCAAATTGTAGCCAGTATCTTATTAGCCCTAGTTGGGTCATGTGATCATCCTAGATCTAATCATCGTTATGTTCTTATTGGCCAATATTGGCTACAAGTTCAATCACATGCTCAAATATCACTGTGGAAGAAGTGTTCCTCCCTCCAAAAGTTAGGATAATGAATAAGAGATAGAGCAGAGACTCAGGCAACAAATGATCATAACAGATTTGATCTTAACTTCACAAATGAGGTAAGTGAGACTAAAAATAATTAAGGTCACACATCCAGGGAGTAGCTGTACCAGCCAGGCTCTGGTAAGAAACAGAATCAAGTTCAAGGGGTTAGAGACCAATAGGCTGCTGAGGTCCTGGGAACCCAGGCACGGCAGAACCACTTTGAGGTCTGAGGGGCAAGACCTGGATCCCAAGAGGGAAGGCCAACTGATAGCAGCGGTAGCAATGGAGGGACACCATTGCCGAAAATGTAAAGTGGAGAGGAAGCATGACTTATTTCTCCCACACCCCGATCTTCTTCCCAGTAGGTCCCACTGGGAACTAGGAACCAGCCAGTTTGGGATATAGCCAGAGCACAGAGCCAGGAAGAGAAGGACTGGGGTGGATAGAGAAGGAAAGAGGAAGAATAACTAAGCATGGCAGTTATGTCAATTTCTGAACCCAGCTCCTAGTGCTCCAAAAGGTTTGCCTACTCCCTCACCGACCTTTCATACTTAGGAGGAGCGTGTGAGGTCGGGACCTCTAGGTAAGAACCTGCGGTAACGAATCTCTAGGTAAGACGCTGGTCCTCTGCAAACTTACCTGACCACTCTCCCCTAGCAGCTGATTCTCAGATACCTTGAACCTGTAGCTTTATGTGTTTGTACCTGTGGTGAACTTCCTCATGGCAATACTCATCTCATTGTCCTGGCACTAAGATTCAGAATATTTTTATTTTTTCAGTGCTTCACTAGAAAATTGCTTACTCTGGAAGGAGTGCTAGCAGGGACCTTTCAGATATGACCCACTTCTTTCCATCTAAAGGAGAATGCATCGATTATCCCTCAAGGAAACTCCGAGATCTGTGCTCGAGATAGGATAGACTGCTGAGCTACAGGGTTCAACATCTCAAAAATATAAGACTCCAGGGCTTAGGTTAAATAAGGAAATGAAACGAGAATTCTGACCATCGAAGCAAATGCCCAATGCTATCTAAACCTGGGGACTATTTTTCTGGTAGTCCTGACACTATACCTTCTAACCTAACACAATGTGAGCTCTCCCATAGGCGTGTATGAGATATTTCTATGTTTTGACACAGAGAGAGCTGGTGTACCTTGTACTCATTTTGCATTCCAGAAAATACACTGGGTTCCACCTCACAAAAGATGTTGCTTTTGGGAAACTGAGGCAGATTAGCCATTGGCAGTCCTGCTTCTTGTCTTCCTGAAGGCTGAATGGCATCGCCTCTTCTCCCCCCCCCCCATCCCAGGGGGCTGCACTTGGGAAGTTGTGAACAGTCCTGTGCCCGGTCAGAGGGAAAGAGGGCCCTGGATCTGAAGGGTGCACTGAGGTCATCTCTACCAAAGTTTCACCTAAAACAGGCTGCCGCGTGGTCTCTGCCTGAAGATTTCAAGGCACCTGCCCTTTGCACAAATTTGTGTTTTAAAAAATCCCTGCTTTATGGTAAGTGGAATCTCTTTTCTCTCATTCTCCCTGGTGCTTTCCCTGCCTTGGACATTGACGGTGAATAAGCAAACATTGTCTTGACCACATTTCGTCTTTCCAAATCCGGAAGATAGCGATCACATGTCTTTTTGGTTTTTCTACAGAAACTCAAGCTAAAAATGTCTATTTTCTCCTAACCACTCATCACATGATTTGACTTCTAGACTCCTTCTATCTTGGTTTCCCAGCAGCAAACACTTTCTAGTTTATCATTTCTCCAATAAAATGTGATTTACCCTCCCAATGAGGCCTGACCCATGCGGAGCACCATGAGGCCGTGGCCTCCAATAATCTGTTAGGGTTTTGTTTTGCTTTGTTTTGTTTTCTTGCTGCTGTGTCATGAACTTGGCTCACATCAAGCCTGACTTCAATAAAACCCTTGGATCTTTTCACAGGGACTCCTGCCAAGCCACAGCTCCTCCCTCAATATTTGTGGAATTGATAGTTTTTTTTAAAAAAAGTGTACATTTTCTTTTATTATAAAAGCAATACGCAATAATTAAGGGAATTTAGAAAATACAGTTAGGTAATTTGCTGATTTTTTAAAAAAATCAACAACCATCCCACTATCCAGCGATATCTGCAGCTAATACTTTGGTGCTTGTCAAGGGTAGCAAAGTCAAATGCCAACAGGGCTCAGGCCAATATTGTAAATTTGTGGAACAGGCTGGGAGTGGAACGGTAGGGCGTAGGTGTGCTTACTGCTGGTTAAAGATGGCAACTATTACTCAACTTGGGTCACCTGTTACTCTCTAGAGGTAAGGGCTCCAAAAACCCAGAACCTGATATGATTTTCTTTTCCTCAAGAGACACTGTAAATGCAGAATTGTATGAGGAATCTGCTTATTAAGTGTTGGAAACCAATTTCTTTTCGTCGAAGTATTCATGTCTCTGCGTCTTTGAACTGCTAGCTGAATGGCTTCTCTGGTGCCTGTCCTTCCACCTTGCTTTCTTTCTTCTCTCAACCTCATCTACTCTACGTAACTGACAACGGCTTGCAATCATCTCATTTAACTCTAGCTGTCTTGGTCTTGGCCAACCATCCTCATGGGCTCCCTTTCCGACATCGCTCCTCTCCTCTTGGGTGCCTTTCAAATCGTATCATCCACGCATCTTTCTCATCCCCTCCTCTGAGCCTGTGTTATATCCCTCCAGAGCTTCATTCCCTTTCATAACTCTCACTCCAATCTCAATATTTCAATACTGAACAAGATTTGGTCCAAAAACTATCCTTTTTTTGCTCTTCTCACCACTTTGATGCTATGGAACATTCCAGTGCTTACAGACTGAATGACCCAGGTTCAAACCCAGATCTGCACTTGACTAGGTGTCTAACTCTGTGGAAAATTGCTTTGATGTCTCTGAAGCTTGGTGTCCTTAGGCATATGATGTTGGAAATAATAATGTGTACCCTGAAAAACAGTTTGGAGGGTAAATAACATATATAGAGCATCTTAGGAAACCATAGCTGTTGTGATACCATTATACTTTATTTAACCCAAGTGTAATTAACATTCAGCATTATATTGGTTTCAGGTATACAACATAATGATTCAACAATTCTATCCATTTCTCAGTGTTCATCAAGATAAGCATACCCTTAATCCCCTTTATCTATACTTGGTTCTATACTTGCTTTTAATCATCATCATAAGTCATAAGTGGATGCTTACATTAACTATTCTCCCCCAACTTGATTAGGAAATTGTAGCTACTTTAAAATATTCATTAAATAAGTGATTAATAAAAGAATAAGTAAATGAAGCAAAAAGCTACAGGCAGGCTGAAGGATTCAAATTATTCTAAAATATAGAGATACAAGGAAGCACTCCAAAGTGAGAAAGGAAGAAAAGAACTCACACTGGGTGACTTGTGAGTTGATAAAAAGATAGTATCTGATACTATCTTTTTATGTTCCCAAGAATCGTTCCCATCAAATCAAGCATCTCATCAGACTGTTATTAGTGGTAACGATTAGTTATTAAATAGCTTGTGGATTCTGCGATTTTTCAAACATGCGGGAAACAAAATGTTGAATTCATACCTTTTGGAAATAATTTCTTTTACTAGAGACTTGTCCTTCAGTTATCTAGTGGCAGACTCGAAACATTTTATAAAGGCCTAGGAACACATACATTGCGGTGGCAGTCTCTGGACACCTGGTCACCCTGCTCTGTCCACTGGAAGCTCCACCCAAGCCCTGAAGCCAGAAAATGCTACAGGGTCTATGAAGGTGTCTTGTAGACTAATAAATATTTTTTGAGGAAATTAATGGACCAAGAAAAAGTTCAATGGAAAAAGATAAACATAGACTTTATTCATTCCATTCTCACTCCCTGCTCTTTACTAACTGCTCTTGTATAACCCTGGGGAAAGTTACTTTAATCTCTCTGAAACTTAGTTTCCTTGTCCATAATATCAGGAATAATGATGCCTGTCTCCTACCCTCTGTGACCTCGAAATTAGGTTGCTTTGGGCTGCAAGTAAAAGAAAACCTGGCTTAAAAGGCTTAAACAGTTGGGACATTTATTATCTTACTTACCAAGATGCCTGAAGATAGATGGCTCAGAAGTTCTCTGATGTCTGGGCCTTGAGATAACCTGTCTATGGTTCTCCTGGTTCTTGTTATGGCCGTACCATGGCCGCCATCACATCCCCTCATGACAACATTCAACATAGGTGGCAAAAAAAAAAAAAAAAAAATTCCTAGAAGCTACCAGCAGATTTCCCCTTAGGTTGCCTGGCCAGACTTTGGCCACATTCTCATACCTAAAGAGGGGAAGGAATTATTATGATTGGCTTATACCACTTGTGGTTCAACCCCTGGAGCTAGAGTAGAGAGCACTTCTTCTCCTAGTATCTTGCATCCCTATATCTGAATAAAACGGGGTGTTGAACATCTAAGAAAAGGAATAAATGCTTATTGAAATATAACAGTTAATAGTTACAGCTATATGCCAAATTATCTATGTGCCAAGCACTGTTCTAGAAACTTAACATATGTGAATTCTTCATAATATCTCTTTGTGAGGTAGGTGGTATTATCCACACTTTACAGATAGGAAATCAGAGGCATTGAGAGGTTGAGTTAGTCTCCCAAAGGCGCACAGGTAGCAAGCTGATAATGGACTGATTGGCTCGCATGCCCGTGTCATTAACCCTTAATCCCTGCGGCTTCTCCCCTTGGGTCTGCCACCCTCTCCATTTGGCAAAACAGTCCTGGACTCTCCAAAGCGAGGTCTTAGAAAAGTGAAATGAGTTCCTGATGACTGAATCAGTACTTGAGTATGGCTGCCTGGGCCCATGACTTGTGGATAATTTCTAACAATAACAATAATAATAAGACCTACCTATTTAGGCCAGGGGTCCTTATGATATTATCTCGTTTGATCATTTGATTGACAGCAAGGTCATCATTCTTTCCCCCATTGTACAATGGAAAATGAGGTCGATTAACTTGCCCAAACAGGTGAGACCTGGGCTTGATCTCAGTTTCGCTTGATTATAAGGTCCTGCACTCCACAACCTATAAAAAAATAATGAATCTGAAAGCGTCTCCAAGTGTGGAGGGAATTCTACCACTGAAATATTGACCAGCAGAGTCACCACTCAAGGAGGCAGGAATTGAAAAGTTGTGCTAATTGACCAGCCAGTGGATTTGATCATGGACAACAAGGGTCTTTATGAAGGTGGTCCTTAATGTCAGGCTGACAAGAGTTTGTTTCCACTTCTATTAAGATACTACATTCCAGCCAATTTACAGTAAACTCATTGAATCCTATTCTCAAAATTAGACTGGAAGTTCTTGGAAGACAAAGTCACATTTTCCTTATCTCTTGATCTTTCCCTCATTTATCTCTTCCCTCAGTTCTCCTGATATTAACATTTTACATAAGCTGCATTATCTTCAATACCAAATTAACTAAGCTGTTGACTTTATTCAGATGTCACTAGTTTTTCCAGTAGTGTCCTTTTCTGTTCCAGGACCCAATCTAGAATATCACATTGCACTTAGTATGAGTAGTATTTTATTTTGAAGATCTTTTATTACTTTGAATGCCTAAATGTGGTGGGAAAGGAACAATATAAGTACATACAGTTTCTGTGTTGTAATAATGACCTTAAAAATAGCCAGCATTCACTACGCTTTTACTGGGTGCACGCTGGGTACAGTTCTAAGAGTATACAATCTGCTTTCTTCCTTGCAAAAGCTCTGTGAGGTACGTACCATTATTAACTCCATTTTATGGATAGGAAACTAAGGCAGGGGTTCATCATGTCACTTAGCTACTAAGAGCCACAACTAAAACTCAGTCAGACTCTCAAGTTAGATATAAATGTAACATTTGAGAATAAGTTGCGAAGATGTGAAAGAATGATTAAGTGGGCTTGTTTTACTATTGTGCTGTAGTGAGAGGTAGGACTGAAATAGTTGCTATTCCTCCCAGACTTGTTTTCCAGGTCTTCCATTTTTCCATCCACCTCTTGTGAATGAAAGAAGGGCAGCAGGCCGGGACCCTGTGACTTTTGAAAACAGAACTGAAGGTCCTGACACCGAGTCTGAAACTCCCTTCCTGTCTTATGCACCAGAGTGTCGTGGCCAAGCCTGGGATATAAATGATAAATGAATGTGGTTGGTCATCACTTTTTCCCATCATAAACTTCTGCCCAAGGGCTATGGTGCTGGAAGGGCAGAGGTGTTGAAAGAAAGAATGGATGTGAACTGGCAGAATACCATGGAGAGGCTCAAATGGCAGGCTGGAATCTGCCAGACACAGAATGTTCTAAATGTGTCTTAGTTACAGTGACTCAAGCTCCGTTTAATTTACAATAGGAAGACTAATAACATCAGAAATGGAAAAAAAAAATCCAAAAAATGCAAAACCAAATGACTGTTCTTTAAACTCACAAGTTTTTTTTCTTCTTCTTATTCAACATAGGAGTCCGTAAAATAGCTTTTCATTGGAAAATTCCTATTGGCAGCATAGAAATTCATTGTGTAGGTTTACAGTTGTGATTGGTGGTTGATAAACAAGGCTTTATATATATTTTTTTCTATGAATGATGGCAGTGGGACCAGGGAGTTAAGGGGCGGCACAGCAGCCAGCTATAAAAGCAGATCGTAACAAGATTCACGCGTTGGTTCAGCATTCTTTCAACAAACGTGATTAAGCCCCTACATGTGTCAGACGTGGGGCCACACCCTCTTTCTCTAAAAGAGGTGATAGACATGAGACTAAATCACTGAGTAGTGCAGTTCTTCTGAAAGAAATAGCTTTGCACAGCATTTTACGAATTGTCAGTTATGACCCTTATAGCATGCCGACCCGTGAAATAGAACAGATAGCGTTGAAAATATCTGAGTCCATTGCACAGAGTAAATAAAGGTATTCTTTCATAAACCTTTCCTTTCAGCAATATACAGGTAGCGTGTGTGTGTGTGTGTGTGCGCGCGCGCATGTGTTTTTATGTGTGTGTGTGTGTTCAGGCGTGTTTGTAAAATATGTTTCTTATCGTGGCTTGCAGTCAAAGAAGTCCCAGCAGCATCGATCTGATCTTTAGAGGGGAAACAGAGGCGGAAGTGGTGAATTCTATCTCGGAATAGAAGGAGGGCAGATGGAAAGAGTCTCCATAATGCTTGAGTTGCTTCTTGAAGAATGGTTTTCACGAGGTGGATGATCAGACAAGGACATTCTCAGCTAATGAGAGGAGAATAGCAAAGGCAGAAGGGGTCCCAGAACCCTGATATACTGCGGACACCACAAGTTCTGCCTTTCTCCTGAGATGTGAGCGCTCAGGAGTCTCCAAGGAATACACCCTCAGAGGGCCGGGAAGAACTGCTCCCCCGTGTGCGCCCGAGGGTAGAGTTTCTCCAATTCAGTGTACACCCAAGTCACCGGGGGAGCTGGTTAAAATATACAGTCTGGGGTGAGCCCTGACACTCTGCGTCTCTACCCAAGTCCCGGGTGATGATGATGCTCCTCATCCAGGGACCACACTCTGAGAATCAAGGCTTATTTTTAGAGAGGAAGAATGAATTGTTTTTAGGGTTCTGATTTGGATCTGGGCTGTATATAATCCCTGTGATCTACCCAGACGGAGGCAGGCGTCTGGTGTGTGGAAACACAGGGCGTTGCTGGACCAGGTAAAAATACTAATAGTCATGGAGTATTACCATCCAGCAGGGGCTATGGTGAGGCCACTGGGTATAGGTTCTCAGTGGAAACCTATAGCAAGCATGACTGGTATGCACAATACTCTTCCCATTTTATATGTAAGGAAATTGAATAACTTCCTCGAAGTCGTAGGGCATGGTAGAGCGAAGATTTAGATCTCAAGCTCCTAGAGTCCTGGGCTAGGTGAATGGCTGGGATTGATGTCTTTGTTCTGGGCCATTTGCTTATCCTCGTTCAATTTTTTTTTTCTTCTTCTGTGAACTGGAATATAAGTGCTTATGAAGCAAAGTGGAAATAACACATACTTCACTAGGTTGTCTTAAGAGTTGAAAGGTTTTGGAGGGGAGGGAGGTGGGAGGTTGGGCGAGCCTGGTGGTGGGTATTGAGGAGGGCACGTATTGCATGGAGCACTGGGTGGTACATGAACAATGAATCTTGGAACACTGAAAAAACAAAATAAAAGTAATTGGACAAAAAATAATAATGCGTATAAAACACTCAGCATACTGTCTGACACACAGTGGAAGGTCTAATAAATATTATTATTTAGATTCAAGCACTAGGTCTGAGACGTGATATTCCAGAGGTTCTAGAACCCAAATCGCTTGCTCTCCCAACCCTCAACAGTCCGCCAGGATTCTTAGACAGCTGGCTAGGAAGATGGTGAGGGGTTGGGGAATTTTTGTTCTGTATTATTTGAGATCATTTTTGCATTTGTTTTGTTTGTTTTATTGTTGTTGTTGTGTATGCGTGTTTGTTCTTAGGGAGTGAAAAAAGCAGAAGTTTCTGTTCTTAACCTCAGTCAGAGGTTAAGAGAACTGAATCTCATTAGAGATATATAGCGGTGGAAACGAATTGGATTTTCTTAAAGTTCCCAATGCCAATTTCAGGTACATCCTTAGCCTATTGTAGGGGCATCCTGAGCTCAGATTCTATCAGATGTCACCAATCTCAAATCTAAGCTGGGTGATGATAACCACATTTCCTCACTTCTTTTCGTCTAGGTAGAATTACCTTTGGCAGAGGGGTACTCTATCAAAGAAACAATATATTTTTGTTCTGGGCTAAATTCCAGGCACATGTTAGAATTAAATGTATTGATCCCTTTTAAAGGTTTGTTTTTTCTGAAATAACTTCAAATTCCCTTGAACTTTTAAATTCTTTTCTTCTTTTTACCTTGCATGTGAAAATTCGGATAAATTATTATTATTTTATTATTACTTTACCACTTTGATCCTTAATTTGCTGAGTGTTGAGAAACGTCTCACCGAGTACAGGGCTTAAACCCGAAGAGCTATTACCACCCAAGTGAAATTTGGTGTGGGCAAGTGAGAATTAAATGAAATAACATTAATTTAATAAGAACGAAATGAAACTGTAACTTTGCGGTCTTGATTCCTTTTGGTGCATCTTGGGGGCCTGAGATGAGATGAGGTTTCAGTATTTTGCTGCCAAGTATGGAAAATGTAGGAGAACAGTTGGCAGACTGCCAAATCTTTTCACAAGGAAGTAGAGGAAACTATTTTTATTGAATTCTGGAATATTAGATCTAGAAAGAACTCGCAGATTGTATAAACCACTCTCCTTCCCCAACATTTTACAAGTGAGGAAAGGAAGGCCTTTCTGAGAGAACTTAGCCTGATGTCACACAACTTCATTACAGACCAAGGGACAATTAGACATTTGATTCTCTTTTCTACTTTTCGGCAGCAGTTTGATTTATTTACTTATTCTATATTCCTCCCAAACTATTATTATTCTAGGTGTGATACGGGAGGTGATTGCAATTGCCTCGAAGTTGAAAGTACAGCTTGTATAATGTTTCCAAAATGCAGGTTAAGAGGCTATCAGAGGTTAGTACCGGCAGTGCTGATCTGGAGAGCTCTGAGCTAAGGTCTAGGGCAGCTCCTGACCACACTTGCGGAGCAAGTAGGATTTCACTGGATCCCAAGTAGTCTTCCTGGAGTGATCACTTTTTCTAACAGGTGCCTAGTAGCCGCCAAATGTGTGTGTGTGTGTGTGTGTGTGTGTAGGGAGGGAGGAGAACCAAGGCATGTCTCTGATACTGTCACAGCCCAGTCACATCCAGAAGTCACCGTGCTCCCACAATCCCCAGTTTCTAGTTGGTTGGGTCCCAGCCACATTTCCCATGGACGTCTGTGTAGCCCATCTGAACTGCTATTTCAGACAGAGTGTTCTAAATCAGGTTTTGTGTTTTGGCAGAGGAATGGAACCCTTTTTCTAATATTACTTCTGTGGGAAAGTGTTTTCTGAGTTCCAAACAACTCAACTTACAAATACATTTTTGGAATATGACCCATTTATATATATATGCTGAGGACTGCCAGTTCTGGGGGTAAAAACCTTACCATATACAGCTCAGTAGTCCCAAATACAGGTGTTTCTTATATGAACTAATTCAAGGAATATGATGCAATGTGCTTAAAATCCAAAGCATGTTTAGGCTTTCTTCCAGGAAGGGTTGGCTATGGGGTTAGCAACTGCGCATGGGATAGGATTTAAGGGTCCAAAGAGCCCCCCTTTCCCCATTCATGCCCTCAACTTGGTCTTACCAAATTATCTGAAATTGTCAGTACCAATGAAGGCTGGGGGTCTATATGTACTGAATCAGTTTGTTGGGAAATACTTTTTCTAAAACCCAGGTTCCTTGGGTTTGCCTTTTTAAATTTCAGATTTCCAGGCTCCACTCCTGGAGACTCTGATTAAGTAGGTGAGGGACGAGAATCTGGAAAGTTTTTTTTTTTTTTTTTTTTAAGCTCTCTGAAAAATACTGGTCAAGTTACTTCTGAGTCAAAACATTTATTCATTCCTTCATCGTATATTGAAGTTTGCTCATTGCAATATACATATTGGGTACTGGGGATAAAATGACAAGAAAATCACAAGTATCACAAGGGAAGAAAGTGACATGAATACTGTTGATGTTGTCTGGTGAGATTTGGGAGATTGAAATCATAAGAGGCTTTGCAGAAGCATTGATCCAAAGGGTAACATAGTTGAGAAGTAGAGCAACCATATTCTTGAGCCAGATTGCCTAGATTCAAAGCCCAGCTTTACCACTTACCAGCTTATGACCTCTGTCAAGTTGCTTAAACTTTCTGTGCCTCAGTTTCCTCATCTGTAAAATGGGGGCAATCTTAGTACCTCTCTTAGAGGGTTGTTGTGAAAATCGAATGAGCCAATGTAGGACAAATGCTTAGAACACTTGTTTCGAGCTTTAGCGTGTGTCAGAATACCCTGGATATCTTGTTAAACACAGGTTTCTGGATTTCACCCCAAGTTTCTGAGTCAATAGATCTGAGAAATTTGCATTTCTCACAATTTCTCCAGTGATGCCAATGCCACTGGTCCTGGGACAACTCTTTGAGAATCAGTGTCTTAAAATATAGTACGTAGCGTTTGTTGCTATTATTTTCAGTTGACCATTGATGGAAGAATTTGAGCTTGCCCAGCAAAGGCACCCAGGCAGAGGGAACTGCCAGTGCCTAGCCTGGAAGACTGAAAGCAGAGGGCATGCTCCAGGAACAGGGACAAACAGGCTGGCGGAAAGACAGGATGGATTGTGGCTATCAGACTCTGAAGAACCTGGCCCCATTTAAGTATAGATGTTATCTGAGAGAGTAACCAGAGAGCCTATTATCAGCCATTGCCACCTTAGCACAAGTTAGTTTATCAGAGTAATCCATCACCTTGTCACATCCTGGAGGAATCTGACTAATGCCTGGCAAATAGGGATGCCCTATGGGTGCTCCTTCTTTGGAAAATCAACCCACGCTAATGAGTCACAGGCGTCCTTGCGGGTGATCAGTCATCCATACCCCTGCGGGAGGACATACCTCAATATGGGACTTGGGGATCTGTTATCACACCTGGAATCAGCCTACTGACATCTATCTGCACACTCACACTCCTGATCCCCAAAGCATTTGCTTTTCTTTGCAGACTTAAAAAAAAGTACGATAACAGGAGAAAGCTTCTTGTATCCATCTATGTATGAGTATTTTCCACACTATGGACCATGAAAGACTTATTTAAATATACATTTTCCACTCCGTGGACTGTCAGTGGAGCATTAAAACCAAAACACAATCCAAACGCAAAAAGGTTTTCCTTTTTGCGGGATTTTCTTTCCCTTTTCGGGAAAACCAAACCATTCTTGAGTTTCAGTTTAACAGACAATTTCCATATCGTAGCCCCTTGCACATTCTTGGTTCTGGGAAGGCAGCTCAGATCAGCCTGGCTGCCCTGTGGCCGTTCTTGTGCATGTCATTCTACCAAAGTTTTCACTGTACAACTTTACATACTCCACATGCTCCAAAGCCAAGTAAGATCCAACCTGGGCAATAGTGGCTTTTATCCTGGCATGCTGAACCTAGAGCCACTGTGAAAGCAGACTAGATTATTTTGGGGCATAGCATGCTGAAATGAATGGGAAAAGAGAAATCTGAGTGGAATACTGATGTGTCATGCAAAAATGAAGAAGGAGTCAGAAGGAGGGAAACTGCTCTTACTGTTGCATCAAAATGGAAGGAGGAGGAGGTTGTGGGTGTAGAGAAATCATTTATAGGAGAAAATGCTCTGGAAGGCAGAAAGAAAGAAAACCCACATCTAAGTTTGCAGTTGACTGCCTGTACATTGCTCTTCAGTTACAGGTGTCTTTATGAATGCAGTGTGTATGCACGTGTGCGTGCGCGTGTGAGAGACACAGGGCTGTGCAGAGAGGCTCTGGGCTTGCTTTAATGCTCTGCTGTCATCAGCCTGAAATTCTTAATCCTTTTCCATCGAAGGGCCCTGTATTTTCATTTTGTGCCAGGTCCCTCAAATTATGTACCTGGTCCTAGAGAGGGAAGGAGTTCCACTGATCTGATATGACTGGAATATGGCATACAATTTTAATTCTTAATTTTTAAGACTATTTAAAAAATGTGTGTGCCTGAACTTACCTGTTCAACCTTTTCTTACTACTTTCTAAATTTGCTTCTATGCTTTTTTTCACATGGAAGTCCTTATAGCTGCCAACACAGCCATGGTCATTTGATTTTTTTTCTTGCCATAGAGTAGAATTCTGCTAACTTTTTTTTTTTTTTTTTTTTGTAGGGAAGGAGATAGCAAATATTTTCAGCTTTGCCGGTCTTGAAGTCTCTATCACAACTACTCAACTGCGTTTGTAGGAGAAACAGCCAGAGACAATACATAAATGAATGAGTGTGGCTGTGTTCCAATAGAACTTTATTCACAAAAGCACGTTGGGGCTGGTTTGGCCTGGGGGCCATAATTCGAGGACCTCTATCTTAGAGAATTTTCTTTTTGGTGATGATGATGCAGCCAATAATGAAACAGATGATAGTCACGATGATGGTATGGTGATGGTAATGATGATGGTTATGATGGCTAAAGTTTACTGAGGCCGGACACTGGGTCAAATGCTTTATAAATATTATAGTATAATTTTCATGACAATATATAGTTTGGTTACCATGATGAGAAAACTAAGGTTTAAAGCAGTAATTTATTTATTCAAGGACATTCAGCTAGTAAATAGCAGAATTGAGATGAAAACTTCAGACCTGCCCTGGGCCCCACTATTTTCAGTCCTTCACTTCTTATACCCTTGCCTGCAATTCAGCAGGCATAGCATCCTGGGCTTTAGAATTGATCCAAACTTTAGTCGAGAGGGATGTTGCAAGGAGCTCCAGCCTCAATAATACAATCAAGTTATCCTTAGAGCCTCTTGGTATCCAAGAACCAGTCCCCACTCTAGGATCGTGGTAATGGAGGCTCTCTCTTGCCCTTTCTCCAAGCTTCTTGTCTGTCAAGATGAGCCAGTGTTTCTATGGGCAACTTCTTGATGACAACAATGTGCTTAAACAGTTATTTTTGTCTTCTATGGTGTTATTTGGGAATCAAAGTAAGTCTTTTGGACTGGGTTTGGTGCAGTGCTAGACCAATTTCCTCTCCCTCTGTCTCCACCTATTCTCCATTTCCATGCTTATCCAGCCCTAAAGCTGAATCTTGTCCTGGCTGCTCCCCCTCTTGTCTGCCCCATGTTATAGTAAAGTTAACAAGGTCATAGATCATCTTCTCCAGGGTTAGTGTGGCTCTTGAGAGGTCTTCTGCCTTATTTTCCTCTCCAAAGGTAATTCACTTTCGAAGACTAGCTCAAATCCTGACCTCTCTATAGCATCTTCCTGCACCGTTTCTATACTCACAGAACTTTCCTTTCTTTCATTGCCCATCATACAGCCCAATCTTTTGTGTTTGCCTCGTTGTCTCGGGAGACTTATGCTTATTCATTTCTCTTACAAAATCCCTGTGAAAGTACACATATTATTTTTGTTTATTTTTTACTTGCAGAAAGTGTGGTGGACATTAGGTACTAGGTATTCTTGATTATTATTAAGGATTATTGATGGGCTGGTAAGTTATGTGAGATTGCCAAGATGAGGGAGAGCTTATCTGTCACAGTGATGATATGTCATGAGTGAGAAAGAGAAAAGTGGTCTGAATAGCTATGATCTGCCAGGCATGCTCAGCTTGGCCTTGGTGTTCTCCTCTTGAATACAAACAGTTTCTCAAAATATCCTAAGATCATGAGGAATCAAGACAAAAGCAAGAGCTTCTGCAACCACATATAAACAGAGACAAAAATGCATCCAAACTAGAAAAAATGATCAAACATTCCACTATCCTGGCTAATATGGAAAGCCTTTTCTTTACCAGTTACAGCTGTAGACTTACTTCATTTTTCCTGCCTTATAGATAAGATTTTTTAATATATATGCAAGCAAATTAGTATTCCTCCTTTCTAAGAGCATCCAATCTAGAGCAAAGCATTGCTTCCTCAAACCCTCTTCAAAATCACTTAAAACAAGTCTAAATCCTATTGTAAGTCTTCTAATGTTCTCTTACTGCCATGCCACATTATTTCCATGGAGCACATTCTTTTTTATTGAAGTGAGCATAAACTCAGCTTGTTTAAATACAGGTGTGTTTATGGTGGTCTTTGGCTGGAGGATGTTGACACCAAAGATTCCTTGAGCTATTAGAATCATAGTGCATTATCTTTATTTTATTTATTTATAATATAGAAATAATATATAAATATATATAAACATTAATATATAAAATATATAAATATAATATATAATATGTATTATATATATAATATATAATATGTATTATATCATATATAATATATAAATATGTAAATAAATTTATAATGCTTGTTTATAGACAGGGAATGTTTGTATTCTTTGGTTTCCTCCCATGTAAAGTTTCTAGACCATATACCAACAATGAATGAATGGAATGTGAAATTAAAAACATAATACCATTTACATCAGTACCCCCCAATGAAATATTTAGGTATAAATTTAACAGAATATATATAAGATCTATATGAATAAAGTTACAGAACTCTGATAAAAGAAATCCAAGAAAAAGTAGATGAATGAAGAGATAGTCCATGTTCATGGATGAGAAGACTCAATGTGGTCAAGATGTCAGTTCTTCCCAACCTGACCTACAGATTCAATGCACTCTCAACCAAAATTCTGCCAAATTATTTTATCGATATCGACAAACTGATTCTAAAGTTTATATGGAGAGGCAAAAGATCCAGAATAGCCAACACAATATTAAAGAAGAACAAAATCAGAGGACTGATTCAACCAGACTTCAAGACTTACTATAAATCTACAGTGATGAAAAGAGTGTGATATTCGTGAAAGAACAGATCAGTAGATCAATAGAACAGAACAGAGAGTCCGTAAATACAGCCATTTAAAGATAGTTAACCGGTCTTTGACAAAGGAAAAAAAGCAACACAATGGAGAAAAGATAGTCTTTTCAAGAATAGTGCTGGAACAACTGGACATCCACATGTGAAAAAAATATGTTATACACACAGACACAGACCTTACATCCTTCATAAAAATTAACTCAAAATGTATTACATACCTAAATGTAAAATGCTACAAAACTATAAAACTTCTAGGAGATAAAATTGGACAAAATCCAGATGACTTTGGGGATTACGAAGACTTTTTAGATAAAACACTAAAGACACAATCCATGAAATAAATCATTGATGAACTGGAACTCAATAAAATTAGAAACTTCTGTTCTGTAAAAGACACTGTTAAGAGAATGAGAAGCCCATCACAGAGTTGGAGAAATTATTTATAAAAAACATATCTTTTAAACAATTGTTATTCAAACTATAAGAGAATTTTTAAAAACAATAACAACAAGAAACAATAAAAACAAGAAAGTGAACAACCAAATTAAGAAATGGGCAAAAAATCTGAAGAGACATCTCACCAAAGAAGATATATAGAGTTCCCTCTCTCGCTGTCTCACTCTCTGTCAATTAAATAAATAAAATCTTAAAAAAAAAAAGATATGTAGTTGGCAAATAAGCATATAAAAAATGTTCAACATCATTAGGGAACTGTAAATTACAACAATAATGAGATTCCGCTACACACCTATAATAATGGTGAAATTCCAAAACATCGACAATGACAAATGCTGGTGAGGATGTGGAGCAACAGGATAATTTCACTCATTTCTGGTGGTGAAGCAAACTGGTACAGCCACTTTGGAAGACAGTTTGGTGTTTTCTTACATAGCATAGTTTTACAGTGTGATCCAGCAATTGCACTCCTTCATATTTACCCAAATCGGTTGAAAACGTATGTTTGTATAAAAACCTGCACACAGATGTTTATAGCAGCTTTATTCATGATTGCTGAAAACTGGAATCATCCAAGATGCCCTTCAGTAGGTGAATGAATAAAGAAACTGTGACCCATCCAGAATATGGACTATTACTCAGTGTTAAAAAGAAATGCGTTCTCAAACCATGGAAACACATATATGCATATGACTAAATAGAAAAAAGAAAGAAATCAATCTGAAAAGGCTATACACTGTGTAAGTTCTACTCTATGGCATTCCGGAAAAGGCAAAACTTACACAGACAGTTAAAACATCAGTGGTCCTCAGAGGTTAGTAGGGAGGCAAAGATGAACACAGAGGATTTTGAGAGCAGTGAAACTCTCCTGCATATGACTATAATGCGGGATATGTCATATACTTGCTAAAGCTCAAAGAATGTATGACACCAAAAGTGAACCCTAATGTAAACTCTAGTATCAGCTAACTCTATGGTTGATACTGATGTGTCAAAAGAAGTCCATCAACTGTAAAAAATATACCAGTTTGGTGGAGGATATTGATAATGAGGGAGGCTAGGTCTTTGTGAGTGAAGGGAGTACATGGGATTTTTTCATACCTTCCACTCAATTTTGTGGTGAACCTTCAATTTAAAAAATAAAGACTATTAAAAAATAAGAATACCCTCTTGCACTGTTGGTGGGAATGCAAACTGGTGCAGCCACTCTGGAAAACAGTATGGAGGTGCCTCAGAAAGTTAAAGATAGAACTACCCTACAATTTAGCAATTGCACTACTAGGTATTTATCCAAAGGATATAGAAATACAGCTTCAAAGGGGTACATGCACCCGGATAGTAGCATTACCAACAATAGTCAAACTATGGAAAGAGCCCAAATACCCATCAACTGATGAATGGATAAAGAAGACGTGGTGTATTAATATAAGGAATATTACTCAGCCATCAAAAAGAATGAAATCTTGCCATTTGCAACGATATGGATGGAACTAGAGTGTCTTATGTGAAATTAGTCAAAGAAAGACAAATACCATATGATTTCACTCATATGTGGAATTTAAGAAACAAAATAGATGAACATTTGGGAGGGGAGAAAAAGAGAGAGACAGGGAATCAAACCATAAGAGAGTCTTAAGGACAGAGAACAAATTGGAGGTTGATGGAGGGGGGTGGACACGGGATGGGCTAGATGGGTGACGCATATTAAGGAGGGCTCTTGTGATGAGCACTGAGTATTGTATGTAAGTGATGAACCACTCAATTCTACTCCTGAAACTAATATTGCACTGAATGTTAACTAACTAGAATTTAAATAAAAATTTGAAACAAAAAAAGAATACTGTATCTCAGTGAGAGGAAAATGACTATGTTCATTTTTTATAATAGCCAAGATGCATTGAATGTTACATATACTAATTTATCTTCACATTGACTCTTACATTTTTCAAAGTTTCTGCAACAAAGATATTACTTCCATCACCAGAAAATTTTCTTTGTAAATATATATTTACAAAATATATGCTATTAAGATCAGTCTTCGTGTTGGTGATGATTTTAGGAACTACTTACTCCAAATGAGATTTTGTTTAAAGGATTAAGGATGTTTTATAGGGGAGTCTTGGAGTGAGTGAGACATGATGACTATCTTTACATGTTTGAAACAGTCAGTTGGAAAAAGAGTTGAACTCTGTCTCCGTGGCTTCAAAAAGTGAACTAGAACCAATGAGTGAAAATCGCAGGAAGACAAGATTGGCCTCAGAATATGAATGCCTTTTCAGATGATTTTTTTTTTTTTCTTTTAAAGATTCATTCATCCATTTTAGACAGAAAGAGAAAGAGCATGAAGCGGGGTGGGGAGGCAGAGAGAGTGGGAGAGAAGCCTACTCCCTGCTGAGATGGAAGCCCACACAGGGCTCTATCCCAGGAGCCTGAGATCATGACCTGAGAGGAAATCAAGAGTCCTTTGCTTAACTGACTGAACCGCCCAGGCGCCCCAGCAACCACACAATTCTATTCAAAAGTGTAATTCATCTAAATCAGTGGATATTTATGAATTTATGCATCCAGAAGTTTGGAAGAGTAGGAATGTAAGGCCATTTTCAACTCTGAAATTCTGTCTTTATTTATATTAGTTCAGATTAATCAGAGTGACGAGCTAAGGCTTACCCCTTTATTTTTGTTGTTTCTTGGTTTTATTTAAGATGAAATTTTACATCAACCTTGAAAAACACAAGGGGGTGTGCGGGTGAGGGAAGAGTAGTTGTGAAACTTATCCACGGCTTCAGTGCAATTTTATTATTGTTATCAGGAAACAGAAAGGCATAAAAAGGAAAAGGAAAAAGGCTTATTTATATAGCAATTAGAAAGATAACAGAACACAAAACTGATTTAAATATTATTTATTCCCTATTCGAGTTGGTCCGCACTCCTACCCCCACCTGGCCCTTCTTCCTTGAATTTTTCCCACTTTCCCTGTTCTGGTCTTGTACACGTTGACTTTCTCCTGCCATCAGCCCTTGTCACCCATGAGCCACAGGGTTCCTCTGGCTCTGAATCGCTTTATTTTGTAAAGCAGAGACGTCTTCCTTAAGTTTGTTGAGCAACAGATCTAGCCTAGAATCTGATTCACATTCAACCGTCTACGGTATGATAGCCTCCCACTATCATGGAGAGAGAGTCACCGGCTCTCACACAATAGGAGTCCTTGAAGCCCTCTGTCCCCAGGTCTGGTGGCGGCGAATCCTGGCAAAGCCCAAGAGCCCGCGCAGGGCACCTTCAGCGCGTGGGCGGGGCGGACGCAGGTCTCCAGCCAGAGGCGCCGCACCCACCCGGCGCAGACGCCCCGAGGACCGTCCAGGGGCTTCCCGACCTTTCCTCGACCGGAGTCGGGGGCTCGGTCTGCGTGTAAGAAAAGTCTCTCTTCCAGTACTCCCCACCCACAGTTTGCTTCTCCGCCAGTTTCTTCTGGGCTGTCGCTGCGCAGTCATCCCTAGCTTCGCAATTAGCCCCCTGCCCACTCCGACCCCCCAGAAAGCCCCCCTCCCGGCGGTGACCCGGGGAGCCCCTCCCCGCTGGGGCCGGGACTCCTGAACAGTGGGATCTGCGCTAGGGGTTCAGAGGGGCTTCTCCGCTTCCTGGGCACCCCGAGTGGAAAGCGGGGTGTGTGTGTGGGGGGGGAGTGCTGAAGACAGAGGGGGGAGCCCTGGGAGCGGAGCGGGTGCGGGCTCAGGAAGGGCGCCGGGTCAGGGGGGAGGGGAGGAGAGGAGGCCACACAGGGGCTTTCGGTTTCCTGGGGTCTGATTGGAGGTTGGCCCGATGAGTCGGAGCTGGGGGCGCGCCCATCTCCGCTGGCTCCTGCGAGAGCCGCCGGCTCGGCCCCTCCCCGGAGCCGCTTTGTCCCGGCTGAAGGCGGCCGAGGTTGCGGGGAGGAGAGGGCGGGAGGCCGAGAGCCGGGGACACACGGACCTCGAGACCGGGAGGCGGGGCGCGCCGCGCACGGCCCCACGCCCAGGCCCGCGGGCACCGCGCCTGCCCCCACGCGCTCGCACCGGCGGCCAGGTGAGCAGGCAGCGCCGCGCCCGCAGTCGCCGGCCCCGCGGACGCCCGAGCCGCCGCCTCAGCCTCTGCCGGCGCATCGCGGACGCCCAGCAGGTCGGTTATGTAACCGCGCTGGCCCGCTCGCCCCTGCGCCCTGTCCTGTTGGGGCTGCGCGCTGCGCCCCGGCAGTGCCGGAGGACGCGGCAGGGGGCGGGCGCGCACGGCGGGGTTCCGGGACCGGGCAGGGGGGCGGCCGCGGCGGAGGGACGGAGGGTGGTCTGCTCCGGCTGTCAGCCCCCGCGGCGGCCTGGTGTGTGTGCGGCGGGGGAAGGTCTCCGTTGAAGAGGGCGCGGGTCTCAGAGAGCCCCTGCCGCATTCCTAGTGGCCCAAGGGTTCGCCTTTCCAGTAGCAGCAGCAGGTGCATAAGTAGAGCAGCGAGGAGGATGACGCCTGTGGCCCCCGGGACTGAGGTTTGGAGAGAGAAAAGGGCAGGTGGACTACACTCAGGAAAAAAAGGAGAAAACGGAGAAACTCCTTTCCCAGTGCTTACAAAGAAGTGCCGGCGAGGAGGAAGGTACTTTGAGGCGCAGCAGGCTGGGAATTGTCCTGCCTGAGATTAGCGGGCATGGGTCATCTAAAAATAACTTCAAGTTTGAAAAGTGAAATAGAAGGGAGTGCAGCGTGCCGAGTTTGTCTGCCTGTGGGATGCTTCGCTCTGGAAGTCACCCGAGGGAACAGGCAAATCCCGGCCGCCTGGCCTCACTGGTTTCCAGGGTGTCTCGGTTTGACTTTTAGTTAATGATTTATTCTCCAAAGCACTGCTGTCTTTTTCTTACCCCAGAATGAATTATAGCAGAGTGCATGTTTTGAATCTTCCTATTTCCTACATTGGAATTGAGGAGTTCAATGGACATCCAATTTAGAGTTCGCTGCCCAAGTTTTTTTTTTTTTTTTTTTTTAATATCGTTTTAGTAAAAACAAAAGTTTTTGGGCTCCCTTTAACATACAGTCCCACAACTGAAGGTGAAAAAATGCTGCAGCATTCCAGTCCATACTTCTTCCCTCCTTCAGCTAGAACCCCACTTAACCTGTCACACATAGGCTTTAGGAAAAGTAGGACGTTTTTAAAAATGCCACTCAACTTTCTCACATATTACATCAATATCAAAACACAGGGCAAATGTATCACAGGTACAGGGCAACACTTGCTAACTGGCCCCCTCCATTCTGGGGAAACAGTGAAGTTGGAAAATCTCAGAAGCTGGAAAGGATCAAGAAACAGGTCAGCATTGACTGTGGAACAAGGCAGGGGAGTAAGCATTTGGCTGCTTTTCAGTCTACCGATTGATTTTCTTTAGCCTTAGAGCTATTATCTTAAGTACAATCAGTCATTGCATTGAATTAGTCTAAAATGTGAGTTGCACTTTGCTTTCAAATCCACTGCAAATCAAATCAGCATTTATTGAGCATCTACTACCCGAGTCCAGGCCGCAGAATTTTGTGAGGGACAAGTGTCCTCAAACAAAGGTACAGGATTGCAGGAGCTTTCAGAATGCCTTGTGTGTGCAGGTCCTGCAGAACCCAGCTAAATCAGGGAGGATATGGTGCACTCTCTCCATTGATGAACATTTAACAAGCCTGAGTAGGAACTTGAGAGCTTTGCCATTTGCAAGTTCATATCATACTCTTTTGAAAATTACTTATGTAATCGTTTGCCGTTAGTTATATATATTACAGAAACTAGCTTTAAATGAGATCAGCTTTGATAGTCACTGAGGTCTCATTTTATTATTCCTTTTACTTTGGGTACCATCCACTTGGTTTACTCAGCAGTTCTTTGTTACGCATGTACTGTGTGTTATGTAGGTCCTGTAACAGAGGATAAAAGAATGAGGCCCATGTCATTCAGGAATCAATCTAGCAGAAAAGAAGGGTAAGAAAATAAGTGATAGTGATCAACACAGTGAATGGTTACGGGAGATAGGAACAAGTTCATTGGAAGCCCAGAAAAGGATGGGTGGAGGGAATCTGGAAGAGCTTGCAGGAAAGTTCATGTTTGGACTGCAGTGCAGTAGGCAATTGCAATTTTCTAGAGAAGGAGCTAAGTAGGTGTTCCACATGGAAGGAAAGTTTGTGTTTAAAGAATATGTGGGTGCTCCGAAGTGAGAGAGTAGCAGGAGAGTTTGGGCGGGGGGTGGGGGTGTTTCAGTGAGCCCAGGATGTGAATATACCCTATGGAAGAGGAGAAATTATACAGCTTTTATGGGAGAAATGATTTGATCTAATTTGTATTTTGCACGAGTGACCTTGGAGGTGATAAGTAGGTGGTGGTGCAAAGGGGAAGGAGTTGAGATTTTAGACCACTGGAGTGATCCGAGCAAAAATAAATAAGTAAATAAAATTAGTTGTGCCTGAACCAGGTAGAATGGAGAAAGAGAAGAGGGATCTTCAGAGAGCTATTTCAGGGGGAAAATCAGTGGCACTAGGCCACTAAGTAGGTAGTGGTGTAGAAGGTCTTGATGTCTAGATGGATGGTCAGGTTTTAAACTGAATTAGGAATTAAGTGAGAAAGATTAGGTTGGAAAAAGATGGGAAATTTTAACTGAAATCGTTTCCTCTAAGATCAACAACAAGACAAGGATGCTCACTCTTGACACAGAGTTCTGGAAGTCAAATACAGAGCAATTAGGCCAGAAAAATAAATGAATGAAAGGCACAAAATAAGAAAGGAAGAAGTAAAACTGTCTCTATTTGCAGATGACATATATATAGGAAACTAAAGACTCCACTAAAAAGAACTGTTAGAACTAATAATAAACAAATTCAGTAAAGTTGCAGAATGTAAAATCAATATGAAAAAATAAGTTGCATTTCTATACACTAATAATGAACTATCAGAAAGAGAAAATAAAGAATCCCATTTATGATTATATCAATAAGAATAAAATACCTAGGAATAAATTTATTGAAGGAGGTAAAAGACTTGTACACTGAAAACTATGATATTGATGAAAGAAACTGAAGAAGACAAATAAATGGAGAGATACTCCATGCTCATGGATTGGAAGAATTAATATTGTTAAAATGTCCATACTACTCAAAGCAATCTACAGATTGACTGCAATCCCTAGCAAAATACTAATGGCATTTTTCACAGAAATAGAACAAACAATCCTAAAATTTGTATGGAACCATGAGGACCCCAAATAGCCAAACCAATCTCAAGAAGAACAAAGCAGGAGGCATCATACTTTCTGATTTTAAATTACGTTACAAAATTATGGTAACCAAAGCAACATGGCGTAAAAACAAATACATAAATCAATGGAGCAGAATAGAGATCTCCAAAATAAACCCACAATATATGGTCAATTATTTTATGACAAAGGAGCCAAGAATATACAGTGAGGAAAGAATAGTCTCTTCAGTATGGTGTTGGAAAAACTGGACAGCCATATACAAAAGAGTAAAACTGGACCACTGTCTTATACCATACACAAAAATTAATTCAAAATGGATGAAAGACTTGAATGTAAGATTTGAAGCCGTGAAATTTCTATAAGAAAACATAGAGGGTAATCTCCTTGGCATTGGTCTTGGCAATGATTTCTTGGATTTGTTAACAAAAGCAATTGAAAACAAAAGCAAAAATAAACAAATGGGACTACATCAAACTAAAAATCTTCTTCAAAACAAAGAAGACCATCAACAAAAGGAAAAGGCAACCCATGGAATGGGAAGAATTTTGCAAATCATTTATCTGATAAAGGTTAATATCCAAAGTATATAAAGAACACATATAACTTAATGGCAAAAAATTCCAAACAATCCAATTAAAAATGTACAGAGGATCTGAGTAGACTTTTTTTTTTCAAAGAAGACATACACATGGCCAATAAGTACATTAAAAAGTGCTAAACATCACTAACCATCAGGGAAGTGGGAATCAAAAGCACAATGAGATGTCACCTGACACCTATTAGAATGACTATTATCAAAACAAAACAAAAAACCCAAGAGATAAGTGTTCGCAGGGATTTGGGGAAAAAGGGAATCCCTGTGCACTGTTGGTGGGAATATAAATTGGTGTGGCAATTATGTTGGACAGCATGGAAGTTCCTAAAAGAATTAAAAGTAGAACTATTATATGATCCAGCAACCCCACTTCTGGAAATTTATCAGGAGGAAACAAAATCACTATCTTGAGAAAATATCTGCACCCCACATTCATTGCAGCTTTATTTACAATAGTTAAGACATGGAAGCAACCCTGTGTGTCCACAGATGAGTGAATGGATAAGAAAATGTGATATATATACACACATATATACATATATATATACACACATATATACATATACACATACATACATACATATATATATTTAATATTATTTAGCCATAAGAAGAAGAAAATCCTGTCATTTGCAACATGGTTGGACCTTGAGGGCATTATGCTAAATGAATAAGTCAGGCAGAGAAAGATAAGTATTGCACGATATCATTTATATGTGGAATTTAAAGAAACCAAGCTCATAGATCAGGGAACAGATATGTGGTTGCCGGAGAGTGGGGGATAGGAGGTGGAAAAAATGGGAGAAGAGGGTCAAAAGGTACAAACTTCCAGTTAAAAGATAAATAAGCCCTGGGGATTAATGTATAGCATGGTGATTATAGTTAATAATCCTGTACTGTACGTTTGAAAGTTGCCTAGAGAGTAGATCTTAAAAGTTGTCATCATAAGAAAAAAAAATGTGTGTGTAACTGTGTGAGGTGATGGATGTTTACTAAACTTATTGTGGCAGTCACTTTGAAATATATACAAACACCAAATCATTATGATATACACCTAAAATAAATGCAATATTATATTATATATTAATTATATCTCAATAACAGGGAAGTTAATGAGAAAGAGTAGGTTTGAGAAAAATGGGGAATTTTGACTTTGAACATCAAATGAAAATGCTCAGTAGGCAATTTTGTTTTCAAAGGTAATTTCTTTATTTCTGGTGCTAACCTTCTACTCCTCTTACCTTCATTCCTGAGACTGTTAGGCCTGCCTTTAGAGAAGATGGAGATGAATTTGAGAGCAGGGTTGTTTCTACCTACTTCCTCAAAGGTGAAAGTATGAACTGTCAATTATCTGAGCTAGTAGTAGTAGTAACAGTAAAAATAATTTAAAAAACAGTAGTAGTAACAGTAAAAATAATTTAAACGATAATAGCAATATAACATTGATTCATTGTTTATGTGGAGCACAAAGAAGTTAGAGCTCTGCGAATTATCACATTATATATTGTATATATATATTATTATACATTACATATTATATATATTATTATATATATTATATATATATTATTATACATTATATATTATATATATTCTGTTATACACGATAACAGAATAAGACTATTGTTATTCTCATATAATTGTTAAGAAACCCAAGGCAAAGAGAGGGTCCCTTATCTAGGCCACACAATTAATAAGAGGTGCACTCAGGCCTGACCAGCATTATGAATCACCAGTGTGAATTAATAACATTGGAATAAGTCCTGTGAGTCTGGAATGTGTTTTTTACCCTATGAATATTTGTGGCTGATGCTGGAAAAGAGAACAGCCCTGAGTCAGGAGTCCTGGCTCTCATCTGGGCTCTATACCTGATTTGTTGTATGACCTATGCAAAGTCACAGCCCTTCTTAGGCTTTAGTTGTTTTAAATCTGTATATTAATGGGAGAAGAGGTTGACTAGATGATCTCTAGAGTCTTGACGTTTTGAAGTCCTGCCACCATGTCTCAAATTTTGCTAGAGAGCCACACATTTAGGTTAAAATCATGCCTGCCTGGTCATTTTTAGTTCATTCTTATTTTCATTTCTTTTTTTTTTTAATGTATATTTATATTTATTTATTTAGAGGGAGAGAGAGTGCGAAGGGGGAAGGGGCTGAGGGAAAGGGAAAGAGAATCTTAAGCACATTCCACGAACAGGGCAGAGCCCCTTGAGGGGCTCAGTCTCACCACCCTGAGTTCATGACCTGAGCTGAAATCAGGAGTCAGATCCCCAACCGACTGAGCCACCCAGGCATCCCCTGCCTGCTCACTTTTAGACTAGGAATACTACTACTAGTATTCCTAGTATACTACTACTACTGTTACTTCCACCTCTTCTTCCTCGTTTTCTTCTCCTCCTGCTCCTCCTTCTTCTTAACAGTATAATGATTCCGTGGTTCTATGCATTACTCATAGAGTAATGAGTAATGAGTATGTGTGCTCTTACTCCCCTTTCTTTCGCCCATCCCCCACCCTCCACCCCTCTGGCAACCATGTTTGTTCTCTGTATTTGAGAGTTTGATTTTTGTCTTCTGTTTGTTTTGTTTTGTTTCTTAAATTCCACGCGGGAGTGAAATCATAGGGTATTTGTCTTTCTCCAACTGGCATATTTCACTGAGCAGAATACCCTTTAGATCCATCCATATGGTTGCAAATGGCAAGATCTCATTCTTTTTTTATGGCTAGTACTATTCCATTGTATGTACGTACCACCTCTTCTTTACCAGTTCCTCTATGGATGGACACTTGCGCTGCTTCCCTATTTTGGCTCTTGTCAATAACGCTGCAGTAAACGTAGGGGTGCATATATCTTTTTGAATTAGTGTTTTTGTTTTCTTTGGGTAAATACCCAGTAGTGGAATTCCTGAATCATATGGTATTTCTATTTTTAATGTTTTGAGGAGCCTCCATACTGTTTTCCACCAACAGTGCTGGGCATGGAGCCTGCTTGAGGTTCTTTCTTTCTCTCTCTCTGCCCCTACTGCACTTGCACTCTCTCTCTCTCTTAAATAAATCAATGAATCTTACAAAATTTAAAAAATGAAGAAGACTAACTCAAATGATGGCCTGTCCTTAACAGTTTGACATGAAGTAGTCTACCGTGCAGGTACTAACAGGGGTGTCTGATGTTGGGGGAGCCCAGTTCAGCGAGGGGAAACCCGAATGGGCACTGAAGAGGAGGACTGATCAGTTTCTTTATTTTAAGTGTGTCACTCAAATTCTATGAGACTTAATTTCCTCATCTCTGAATAATTGGGGTGACTACTGTACATGTTGCACGGCTGCTGTAAGGAGTGGCACAGATCACAGAAAGCAGGCACCGTGTACCGGAGTGCCTCATTGAAGGGGCTCAGTCAATGGACGTCCTCACCTCTCACCCCCAGCGGAAGGGACCAAGGGAGGTAGAGCGTTTCATAAGAAAACCTTCTCCTACTTCATAGTTTTGCTCAGGACCACCCTTCATGAGCTTTGTTCTCTATCTTAGAAGGTAGTAGGTATTGGGAATATAAGAACACATGGCACGTTAAAAACCTTCCAAAATGTGAATCTCGAAGTATCCATTAGTAAATTATCCTCTTCCATGTAAAGAAGCTTCAACATTCCGTAACACAAAGTTTTAGGCTCCTTTTGTCATGTCCTAAATAGGCTAAGATTACTGTAAAGAAATAGTATGCCTAGGGTTGGCAATCCCGGATCCCATTATTATGGGATTATTACCATGGCAGCAAATAAATGTCGACAGAGTGACTTCCTACTCTGTGTTTGTGTGTATGCTGCTTTTGCCTTTAATGTGCTCCCTGTCCTTGTGTTACCAGCTGCCAGGTATCATATGTTGTAGGCTAAGTTAATTAATTGAGTTGAAGATTTTTTTTAAGAGGCAGCCTCAAACTCAACCGAAGCTGTTTTTAAGTCCCTTAAAAAAGTGTACGGTCATGAATGGTACTTTCTGGGAGCTGAAGAAAAGTTTCCAAAAATAGCTCAAACTTCCTCAAGTTCAGAATGCCCAGAGAAAATATTTTCTATTATTAGTATGGAACAGGGACTTATTTTCTTATCTGATTTCCCCATACACAACTTACTTTGACACAGGGATGAAACCTGGGATTCCTAAGCTTTGGAATGAGTGCAGAAGAAGATAGCTAACAGTTAACAGTTGCTGTTGGACAAAAGAATTGTATAATTTGAGAGCCATATCCTAGTTTTTATTCCTGTTGCTTTAGTTCTTTGTGGGAATGACTGCTTTGTTTCAAGTACTTGAGATGTGCCTACTACAAAATATTACAAGTTCTTTGAGGGCATGGGCCATACCCTAATGCTCTTCTTACGAAGTTGGGGGGATAAAGTAGAAAAAGTGTGAACTTGGCATGAAAAGGCCTGGATTCTCATCTTGGCGCTGTCACTTGCCAGCTATGTAACCTTGAGCTTCCCATTGACCTAACAGTTCTAGGAGCTGGCATTTGCTGAATGCTGTCCTTGTTCCAGACACTGTGCTCAGCACCCTGCATACGTTATCTCATTTAATCCTTACAACAACTCCCCCATGCCGGTATTATCATCACTATTTACACATAAGAACACCCTGACGATCAGGGGGAACAAGCCACTCAGAGCCCATTCTCTGAATTGCAATTTTTCTTAGCTGTACAGAATTAGGAAAAGAATACTTGATCTTCCCCCCGTACAGAGTCGTGAGGATAAGATGCTGTGAGTCTGTGAATGTGCACTGAAAAATGCAATGCCCTGCACGGATGTTAAGGATGATTGCCACGGTGGGGGACCTCCCGAGAGATCAGTTATAGTGTGGCCTGCGATAGCCCCAGGTCTGTTTGGGGAGGGAGGACCGCTGTGTATAAAATGCTTTTATAGAATGCATTACAAAAACTGTATTTCCTGGCCCTGTTTACTGGTGGTTTGTTCATGATGCCTGTTTTTTTTCAAGGTTAACTTACTTGTTGTCAATACCAAGACTTGACCAGACTGGGCCAGGAGGAGGCTGACCAGGGCAGAGAAATGGGTCCTGTTGGTGAAGAGGGGGTGGAGAACATGATTTACAGACAAGAGGTAACTGCCAGAGGGGTGTTTTAGTACAAACAGAGAAGGCTGAAAGTCAAAGCCAAGGTCGAAAAAGACATAGGCGTGATGTGGGGTGTAAGAAATCATCACTAGAGGTTAAGTGCGAGAGACAGGTGGGACATGGAATCTGCTCAGGAAGGCTAGAAATATTCCCCAGTGTCTGCTGAGGCCTGTCTACTTAGCAGGAAAACTAGAGACTCTGTGCCCTGATTTTATAATGGTTTCTTTTTCTTGGACTTATGTGCTTTCTATAAAATTTTAAAAAAGTGAAAACAGAAGAGTATAACAAGAGAAAATTAAAATCACATGTATTACCCTGAGCAAACAATAATTAAAACAATTAACACTTTGTTGTATGTCCTTTCAGGCTTTTGATATGCATTCCCAATGTAGAATTGGGATCGTACTGTGTATAGAATTTTGCATTCCATGCATTTCGCCATTTTCAATAACTTTTCATGTAAAGTCAACAATCTTTGTGAACACTGTTTTCAGTATCTGCATAGCATTCCCCTGGATGATTTCACCAGATTCATTTACCTTCCCCCTCATTTTTGAACATTTAGATGATTCTCAATTAACCAAATTATCCAATTACTTTAACTCCAATAGATGGACCTCCTTAAGGCTTTCTCTATATGTTGACATTGCTTTTAATTGTTTTTGCAGGAGGTTGTAGTAATTAACATTCCCACGAGCAGTGCATTAGAACGTAGTTCTTACCTCTGTTCTGCTTATAAGCACTTTTTTGGTGGAAGTGAGGGGTGGTTGGTTATTAGTGCTTTCCAGAGAGATAGCCTTTACTCTGGAAATGTACCTTCTTAACCATTGCTTCAGGGAGGTTGGGCTTTTTTTATGGGAGTTGAGAATATGTGGGTGGAGGGATCTGGGAGATTTTATATGCGTGAGTGTTTGTAGGAGAGTTGATTATAGTGGATTCACTTTTGTCCCAGTGGTTCTGTTATCAGGGGCTTGGCATATGATGCCATGGGGCCGGAACCCTGGCAGCTGTCATTGCAGCCTCTTGAGCTACTAAAGCTGAGTTAAACTAAGTAGAATAAGCAACCTCTGTTTAAGGGAGCACTGTTTCAGTTTGCCTTTAAATCCTGAAAAATATGCACAGCAAATTTGCATCCTTATTTGCTTGAATTGGGTTTGACTGGTTCCCTTCCACTGTTGGCAGGGCCTTTGGGGCAAGCCTTAGACAGGCATGTCTTTTTCACCTTCCAGGAAATGAAACAGAATGCAGAGTAAACTATTTTGTATAAATAACTAGGATTTTTCCATTGGAATCTTCTTAAAAATCACTTAAATGGTTATTCTAGAATTTTATTTTGATGATTAATCAGATTAGTCTTCACCAAAAGTCTCTGCATTCACTATTAGGCTGTCATCAACCATGTTGTCTATATTGACCAATTTATTGAGATAAACAGCCAATTTGTATCATTTTCCCCACATGAAATTTTCAGCAAGACAGGCTAAGTGAATATAATTTATTTTTTATTTTGACTTCTATAGGCATTAAAGATAAAAGTCTAGTAATGGGGTCTCACCAGGACAAATCAAAATCCAATTTATACGTATCTCTTGAGGTTTAAAAATTTGTCCAGAAAGAAATTATTTATTTGATTATCGGTATCATATGAATTTTGAAATAGAGGATGGTAAAGTCAGATAAATTAATGGTAGTTCAAACAAAAATTTATATGCTCAAGAGCAAAGTCTCAACTTTGACAAGTGAAAGCAAAGTATTAATTCATGAATATGTTAATTTTTTCCTGCTGTGTTGCATAAATGATACTCATTTGATCTTTTATGAGGTACGAACAACCATTTATGAAAAGGTTAAATTTTGGTCGGGCAAAATATTCAGCAACTGCTCTATCATAAATGTGTTTATTTGGTATCCTTTATTTTCTTATTTTTCTGTCTCTTGGTGATTTCCGTGTCACACACAGGTGTTGTTTAGCATTAAACTTCAAATTCTGACAAGGTGACGTTTCGGTGAAGCTCTGAATTGAAATACTTGCTTGGTCAGGTTTTCAAGGCGTACCTTCTGACCTTGCGTCTAAGCGCCAGAGTTCATGGAGACCCCAAGGGGATTCTTGGCTCACATCTTGGATGTTGGCTTGGTTTCTGCCTCCTGGGATCTCACGGGTGGGGAGAGGGGATTCCTCATTTTGGTCTGCGACTACACTGGGAGGGCTGGTGTCCTTCTGGAGGGCCAGGGAGGTTCGCATGGCCCACCACCTGTGTGCGGACCCATTTGGAAATGTCTCCAGGTGGAGGTGAGATAAATGGTAAACCTGGACAGCTCACCTCTCTTCCCCTAAATGCAAGTTACTCTGATTCAAGCCGTCCTTCAGGTTGTGTGAAAACTGTCCAGACGATTAAACCAGAAACTGAGGACGTTAAGAAATTTAGCCTGGCTCTACATGGGCTCAGTTGTGTATTAGTGAAATTATTAATAGCTGACATGGGACATGGGACAGTCCACAGCGGTCCTGTGGGAAAACCCAGATGTGTGGTTTTGCTTGTGTGGTGCTCTGATTTTTTCATGCTTTTTTTTTATTAACCTAAACAGCGCCCGGGAGGCCACAAAAGGCACCGTAGGGATGACCCTATTATTCATGAAAAGGCCTTCAGGGGGGCGCCTGGGTGGCTTGGTTGGTTGAGCGACTGCCTTCAGCTCAGGTCATGATCCTGGAGTCCCAGGATCGAGTCCTGCATCAGGCTCCCAGCTCCGCAGGGAGACTGCTTTTCGCTCTGACCTTCTCTCCTCTCATGCTCTCTCTTACTTGCTCTCTCTCAAATAAATAAATAAAATCTTAAAAAAAAAAAAAAAGGCCTTCAGGGTCTCTGAATGTGGAAATCTCCAAATGTAGTGGCACGAAGCTTCTAGTTTTATTCTTTAAAATTGCCTTTTAAAAGTCCCACATTTAGGTATGACTCTACTTTTTGCAAAGGCTATTGGGTGAGAAGGCCCAGTCGTATATCATGTCTTCAGTATTTCTTCTTACCTTGAATAGAACCTCTTCCTCACAGGATGCCTGGGTGATTCAGTCGGTTAAGCGTCTGCCTTCAGGTCAGGTCATGATCTCGGTCCTGGAATCAAGTCCTGCATAGGGCTCCTCACTCAGTGAGGAGTCTTCTTCTCCCTCTGCCTGCCGCTCCCCCTGCTTGTGCTCTCTCCCTCTCTCTGACAAATAAATAAATAAAATCTTAAAAAAAAAGAACGTCTTCCTTTTGGCCCAGCTGTCATGATGCTCTCACAGCCGTACCTGGCGATTGTCTTACAACTCAATCCAAGGTGTGATACTATGAGAAGGTTATTTTATCTGAACAAAATTAGAAATACGTTAACAGATATGCATGAAAACCAATCCTAGGTATTTTTATGACAGTATAAATTTCAAGGGCATATCCTTAAGGAAAGAAGATCCAAAGAATAATAAAGATGAGAGACATTCACCGACTGGTGTGTGGGGGCTGTTTCCAGTGTTTCTGGGAGCCTGATATGGTAAATTTCCCAAGAAATCCCAACAGCACCCGTTCTGCCCCACCTCCCATCGACCATGAGCTCTCTTTGAGTTATTCTATTTCTAGAAGGCTGATTCTAGATCATGACAGAGTCCTCCCTCTGACTTTGTTCAGAGACTTTCCCTTTAGAATCTGTCACCCCATTCTTCTTCTCAGGGCCCCTCATCTCAGTGATCCTAAGACTTTGAAAAGCTAAAGTAATACTTCTTTCTTCCAAAAGACTGGGTAAACAAGTAAAGACATAGATAATCTTCTTCCTGCAAAAAAAAAAAAAAAAAAAAGTGATGTTCTGATGGTAGAATATAAACACTTAGCTAAAGGATTTTTTTTAGTGTAAAAAGAGAAACTTGTAGTCATTTGAAATCATCTAAATTTAAGAACATCTAGTAGAAATGGGTCATTATCTAGTTTGGCGACAGATCGTCCCTGAGACAGTTATTTTCTTTGCCAGATGTTTTTTTTATTCAGTTTTAATTATTCCTTTTTTGATCAGGCCAGTCCTTTTAGTGATTTTCCAAAATTGTGTTTCTTTTTGCTCTTGGGTTCCTACTATTGAGGTAGGTTTTTTTTTTTTTTTTGTTTTTGTTTTGTTTTTTCAGATTTTATTTATTTATTTGAGAGAGAGCAGAGGGGAGGGGCAGAGGGAGAGGGAGAAGCAGACTCCCCACTGAGCAGGAGCCCGACACTGGGATGGAACCTGGGATCATGACCTGAGCAGAAAGCAGCTACTTAACCAACTGAGCCACCAGGCACCCCTTGAGATACTCGTATGCATGCAGTCTTCATAGTATCCTACTCATTGCTTAAGCCATTCCTATACCTCTTTTCTTATCCTAGGGTTGGTGGTGGCTTATTTTTAATATACTAATGCCATTATGAGGTTATTCCTCGCATGTCGCAGAGCTTCTGTCAGTCTTGTTTGCTGTCAATCATGTCAATGTGAACGCTGGCAAATATGTGCGTTCCTTTTCCTAATTACGAATTGACTTTTTTATGGCTGCTTATTAGTGAACCCCAGGAGACCAATATTAATCATTGAGACAGGGCTGCTAGAGACCAGATATTATTTGTTCAGTTTCCTAGTCTAATAAATAATGAACCACTAAGTTGTTTATAAATAAGTCAAAAGTCCTTATAATAAATAAAAACTAAGAAGCAGTTGCATACAATTTGCAGATACAGAATGTTATAGGAAGGCTACGCGTAATAATAATCAGGATAAGAACCGTTTTACTAATGAGAACTAATTTAAAGCACATTGCAAACTGTATAAAATTCTAGGTGGACATTCTCCTGTTTCTGCTTCTTAAAATTCTGGTCTTCCTTCAAGTTCCTTCTTTTCTAGATTTCCCCAAGTCCTGAGCCCTCCTCAAAAGAGCCACTCTTTTTTTTGAACCTGTATTTATGGCACACACGTGGGCTAATCTTTATATCTCGCTCGCTCATGTATTCATTCATTCATTCGTTCCCTCATGTATTCATTCATTCACTCACACCTACTATCCACCAGGTCTGTGCTAGCCACTGGGGTATGAAAGCCAGTAGGGCAGAGACCTTTTCTTCAGTGAAGTTAGAGTCCAGTAGACTCGAAGCTTACTTGTTTACCTACACCTCCAACGGACACTTAAGTGCCTGGAGGGTTACCTGCCTCTACTCCTTGGTGCTGTGACCCCCGCTGTCCTCCTCACCACAGCCTGCGTGTGGTGGGCACTCAGTCAGTGGTAAAATGAACCGGTCATTAAATCCATCCTAAATAGTTCAGAAGCACAAGATTAATGATGCCAACACCTTCCAGTGTCTTTAAAGCCTTTGTTCTCCTCATGTAATTGCTAACTATAAAAATAAGGAACTCCAGAGATAAGTGTGTCTGCTTTTACTTGGTGTCAGAAGGCCTCTTCTCAGAAAGTGGTCTGGGGTCACGTCCCCCTTCCATCCCGAAGCCCAGGGATGGCCGGTGGGGTGTCTGGACCTCCCGCAGACAGACTTTGTAAGGGCTTCTGTCTCAAATTTGAATTATTTTGAAATGGTTCTGTTGTGGTAAGACAGTGCATACTTACCCCCTCCTCCCCCTTTCTTTTTTGTGAGGCTGGGATGTGTGACTAAACAGAAATAATTGTGGCTATTGAGTACCTGTTAAGCAGCGGCATCGGGCTAAGCGCTTTCCACACTGTTATCACACGTCCTCTTCACAGCCCGAGGAGCTAGGCTCTGTTTTTATCCCTATTTTATTTAGATGAGGGCACTGAGGCTCGGGGAAGTGGACTCCCACCCCTAAGGGCTTGCAGGTTAACTTGGGGTGGCTCCAGGCCTCACCAGGGGCCCTTCCGCCTCTGCCGCCCGCGTCACTCCTTGTCACAGTGGGGCCTGTGGAGGCCTTCGCGGGGGAGGGGCATAGGACTTCGGCACGGGGACGTTTAAATTTTGCGGGGTGTTTTATTTCTCTGATAATCCGAAAGAAGGTTAGCCTCTTTTGGATCATCCAGATGACCGTCTGTTAATGAGTAATAGTGCCATGTGATTTTGGTGCCTGAATTTTTATGTCCGGTCACGTTGATGCCAATACCACTTGCGTCGCTGTGGGCTTATAGGAATGAACGTGTGGGCTTCTGTCTGCCTGACGTTGAGGCACGTGATGGTGTGGAGCCCTGGTTAGTTTTGCGGGGAATGAAGAAATGTGGGAAGAGAGTCCTACTTCAAGGTGGGTGGCGGGAGAACATCCACGTCACCATTCTTAGTACGAGTCACGGTGAGAATGGGGGGTTATTTTAGCAAAACAGCCTCACCTGAATATCACATCAATGTTTGTTTGAACTGGATTTTTTTTTTAAGTTTCCTGTGTATTTGGCTTGAACATTTAGTTGGAATGTGATGCTTTCAGAGGAATTGAAACTGTAAGAACTCTGTTTTCTCTTTGGATGCATATAATTGTTGTCACACTAAGAATGGTTTAGGTCAAAATTGGAACGGAGGCCGTATATATATTTTTTCCTATAAAAAATGGTTTGTACATTTGTCGGATCTGAACAAACTGAATTCCTCTGCACTCCGTGGTGAAAACTTCCTAAAGCAATGCTCATCCACCCACCAGGGGTCTGGCCTTTAGGGGTGAGGCAAAGGACATTGACATTTCCTTTCAACCTGTCAATGGTATCTGGGAAGGTTAAGGTCGGACCTCAGAAGAAATTCTCCCTTGCTGTGGTCCTCCTGTGACCGGCCCTATCACTCAAGGTGCCTTTGTATTCTTTGTTACTCTTTGTCCTGACTCGGATAACTTGACAGTGGCATCTGCCCATCACCCCCGGTTACCTTTTCTCGGCACCACCATGAAGACTGGTGAAGGCGAGCTAAGAAGCAGTACCAGCCCCACCTAAGCAGAGAAGATAAGGACGGTGTATTGAGATTTAAAAGGCTTCTGGTTTGAAAGATCTTTCAGTCTGCCCAAAATTATTACATTCGTTGCTTTTTTGGGAAAAGGAAAGGAAAGCCCTGTTAAATGCAGACCAACGCGGAGAGGAGGTCACATGTGACCATGTGTTTATCCTTCGCTCTTTAGTATTGCTTCCGATGAATCCCTGCTAAGATTTTTGAAGCCCTGGAACAGAGGCCAGTAGGTTGTGATGCAAAGAGAGGAGAGGTTAATTTTATGCACAAGGGTATGCAGCGTGGCTTGTGGGGTGAGGTCTGGGAAGCCGGGCACTAAATGCTGACGTAAGAGCAATGCTAACCTTGGGGAGCTTTGGGGAGCCTTTAAAAGAGAGGGCATTTTTTTCTTTCTGTATTCCATTTATTATCCTTCTCTTATGTAAAATTTTGATAAGGTTCCCCTATTTTAATAAAATGTGTAGCAAAGTGTCAAACACCTTGAAGTGCCCAATCAGTATTTGTGACTACTATTATCACCCTCTGTTATTGTACTCTTACAGCCTGCATGGTACAGAGGGAACGTTGCAAGGTGCAGAATGGGGAAGTCAGAGGAGCTGGGCTTTTGTCCTGGGTGGGCTGTGATTTCCCCACGAGAGATGGCGCCTTTCCTTCTCCACTTTGGCCTCGGATTTCTAGTTTATGCCATTAGGAGTTGGACAAATTTACAACCAAAGTTCCTGCCAGCTCTTTCATCCTTTGTATATTCTCGTCTTTGCAACAGATTATTATAGTGTCCTTAGAACCTGCATTTCATGAATGAGAATGGCCGTTTGTTACAATTTTGTTTTTAAGCTCCTCTTCAAATGCAAGGCTCTTCTTAGGCAGGGGCTATGAAAATTCTTACTTTGGTCATCTCTAAGATAAAGGTATTCAGTAGATTTCCAGGACGTCATTAGGAAGAGCTTGAACAAAAAGTTCATCAAATATTTCCACGTGTTTGGAGTTAGCCATTAAATGGTAGGAGCTGTGGCCATCCTTTCTCCAACGTTATTTTTAACTGTACTGCCTTCTGCAAGGGTACTTTCATTGTGAGGATGGCAAGATGGACGGATCCTAAATCCCAGCCAAGTCTTCAACTGACCCTGGAGAGAAAAGGATAGCACTGATTTTGTAGGAATCATTAACTTTACCTTATTTTTATGCCTCGCATCTCTTTTCAGTAGATAATATTTATATTACTGGGTAACACCTGTCTAGCTTTTATATGTGCAAGGTGTTAAGACTTTTACCTGTAACATGACTTTGATCATTGCAATATGTCTATCCATTTTGAATAGATGAAGAAACTAAGGCCTAAGGAGGTTAATGAACTTCCCCAAAGTCACACAGCTGATCAATGGCTCAGCTGGGATTCGGAGCCAAGCAGTGGTGCCCCAGCATCTGTGCTTTTAACACTATTTGACACTCGCTTTTATATGTATTAACACTATTTGACACTCGCTTTTATATGTATTACACAAAAATGTCATGGACTCAATTTTACTATTTTTACTAATTGAGCCTTAAAGAGCTCACCAGTAATTTTATCCTAAAAAGCATCAGAATTTTTGCCCCTGCTTTCCCATTTTTGATTTCTTATGCTAGTAAATAAGCTATTAGGAACCCAAAGAGGGGTGCCTGGGTGGCTTAGTGGGTTAAAGCCTCTGCCTTCGGCTCAAGTCATGATCTCAGGGTCCTGGGATCGAGCCCCGCATCAGGCTCTCTGCTCAGCAGGGGAGCCTACTTCCCCCTCTCTCTCTGCCTGCCTCTCTGCCTACTTGTGATCGCTCTCTCTGTCAAATAAATAAATAAAATCTTAAAAAAAAAAAAAAAAGGAACCCGAAGAGTTCTTACAGCATTAAGTTCTAGAGTTGTAGAGGGGAGAAAGGAGGACTCTATGGAAGTAGAGATGCTACTGAGCACTTACTGTAGCCAACATTTTCTTTTGCTTTCTTCCTGCTTAATACTTTCATGACTTCAGTAGCACAGAGGCCTGACCGATCACTCGGTACAGTTGTAATGAGTGGAGAACCAGGGTGAGGTAAGGAGCTCAAGCCAAAGGACCTGGCCACCTTCAGGAGCCTTACAACCTATGAGGGTTGCTGCCATGTTTTGTGACTCACCATCGTGTCTACTATGCCTGAGCACCTTGCATATAAGATAAGACCTCATGAAATAGAATTGAAAGTTTTGGATTGATCAGATGACTGTTGATACAATGATAGCATTGTAATGATTAAAATGATAGCATTGTAATTAGGTTACTACTAGTATTCACTGTGTTGTTTTCTATGTAATCATTGAAAGAAATCTTTCATAAGCTTTATGGATCATTTATTTTATTTTATTTTATTTTAGTTGCATGCCAGGTACATGGCCATGCATGAAATATATATATATATATAAATAAATAAATTTATATATATATAAAAATTTAAATATAAAAATTAAATTAATTAAAAAATTAAAAGAGGTTAACAAATATATATATTTTAGTTCATTTTAATTTTTTTCTTATTATATTAAGGTTCAGGAGATCTTTATTCTAGTCCTGATTCTGCTATTCTAGCTGTGAGACATTGGGCAAGTCATTTAACCACTCTGAGCCTGAGTTTTCTACTCTATAAAATGGAAATTGTAATAACTGCCCTGTGATCTCCTAAGGCTGTGTGGAGGATCAGATAGGTTTGGGGATGACGGATGAAAAACATTAGTATTTTCAGCATCACCCACCAGTGCTTCCTCATTATCTAGTCCTGACTCCTTAATGGTGTCACCTTGCCCATCTGCCTATTTTTTCTTTGGTTTCAAATTTTAAAAAGGAGTCTATGAGCACACCTGTTAGAATAACATTGAAAAGGTAAAAGAGAAAGAACACCCTTTTTGGTGACTGAGGACATCCCCACTGGACTCTGAAAGCTATGACAACACAGATCTTCGTTGTTCATTTTGCTTTGTTGTGTTCATCAAGAGCCCGGTAGACCTTCAGTATTCGTTTGATGAATGAATAAGCGTGACTCTGGACCCCCCTGTGTTGGCTCACGGAATCAAACAGCCATCCTGGTCTGTACTAGAGCAGAAACAGCAGTCATCAGCAGACGCTGGCAAAGATAGCATTTCAGCAACTCTTTTCGCGGAATTCAGAAACTAACCAGAGTGGAGGGAGAGAAGTGATTCTAGCAAAGTCAATATGAAGTAAATACATAAATAAAGAAGTAGGTCAAGATTGAGTTCCAGTTGTTTTTCCTGTTTGAAGAGAAGTGAAGCCTTGAAAATCATCCTTAACTTCCCTTCAAGTAGATTGACCCTGGAGAAATAAGGTGGGAATAGCAACCTGCTCTCATCTCCTATCCAAAAAAACCCAAACACCCCCACCCAACCTCCATGGATTTAACAATTCACTGCCTGCCTGCAGTTAAAAATAAGCCACTGATATTTACTGTCAAGGAGTTAGCCTAGGCAGAAAATGACTCGTAAACTATCAGAAGTATGCTCCAGTGAGTATTTTTTTTGAAAAATGGCCAAGAGATTCTTCTATGACATCCTGTCCATGCTTGCTCCTGACTTCTGTAGAATGAGTAGAAGGTAAAATGCAACTGTTACAAAGCTTCCCCTTAACTAATAGCCTAAACTATTAGTTTAAGTCCTTAACTCTATAGTCCTAAAAAGGGGTCCTCAGTTATGTGCAAAATGTCCTCACCTCCAACCTAATTTCCAGGTGACCAGTTATTACCAAGTGGTTACTGACCTCCCTCTAGGACATGCGCTAGCTGCTGAGGGTGAAGTGTGGGCCCAAGCTGTGTTCTTTCCATGGTCAGAAAGGGCCTCTTCCTGTTGGAATGTGAAGTGAAGCTGAGATAAAAGAACGTTTTCGATCTAAGCTGGTTGGGGGTTAATGATGCCAGGGTCAAGGAGGAAATGCTCAAGTCAAGAATGGTACTGTATTCTCAGGCAGGTTTTGATGTTACTCAACCCTGGACAACACTGATGCCTGTCAGGGCTTTCTGGGGATTTTTTTGAAAATTGCTGTTACATCAACTTCAATGAAATAAAGGATTTTCGGGTATTTACCTGGACCAAGAGGAAACATTTCCAAAGCTTCTGGGAGATTCTTAAGCAGAGAAACAGGAAAGCCATTTTAATCTGGTATTTGTCAGCAATTGAACCAAACACCTAAACAAAGCCTTGGAAATCCCCACTAGTGCCTGAAAGAACACCCTGCTTTATAGAAAAGAAAGAAAAGAAAAAGCATTCAAACCATAAGACAGATATGTTCACCTAGAGAAAAACAAGCCTTGACTTTCTCCTAAGGATACAGTGGGACTTTGGCATATCATATCTGGAAAGAAAATTCTATACCTTTTACTGCCTGTTTTCCTTTCCCAGCTACTCACTTCTTTATCTTGTAGAAGTTGTCTTTTTTTTTTTTTAAGTTTTTTTTTTTTTTAAGATTTTATTTATTTATTTGTCGGAGAGAGAGAGAGAGAGAGCACAAGCAGGCAGAGTGGCAGGAAGAGAGAGAGGGGGAAGCAGGCTCCCTGCCGAGCAGAGAGCCCAATGCGGGGCTCGATCCCAGGACCCTGGGATCATGACCTGAGCCGAAGGCAGCCGCTTAATCAACTGAGCCACCCAGGCATCCCTACAATTTGTCTTTTGTTCCTCTTTTTTGTAGCTGTCCTTTTAACGGTCATGAAACCCCTAATCTAGAAACCAAGGTTACTTCTTAGTCTTTAGCTTCCCCTTGTATGTAGCATGAATGCCGTTGACCATTCTTCCCTTCCTGAAACCCAATCCCTTTGCTTCTGTGAGGTTTTTTATTTTTTATTTATTTATTTATTTTTAAATATTTTATTTATTTATTTGACAGAGAGAGAGATCATAAGTAGGCAGAGAGGCAGGCAGAGAGGAAGGGGGAAGCAGGTTCTCCGCTGAGCAGAGAGCCCGATGCGGGACTCGATCCCAGGACCCCGAGATCATGACCTGAGCCGAAGGCAAAGGCGTTAACCCACTGAGCCATCCAGGTGCCCCTCTGTGAAGTTTTTTAAAGAAAAGCTTCCTGATTCCCCACCTTATCCATCTCCATCCATTTCTTGCTTTTCAAACCTACCATCACTTACCGTATTAGCTCAGGCTGCCAAAACAAAATACCATAGACTGAGTGGCTTAAACAATAGAAATTTATTTCTCACGGTTTTGGAGGCTGAGAAGTCCAAAATTAAGGCGCTGGCTGGTTCTGTTCTTGGTTGAGAGCTCTCTTCCTGGAGTGCAGACAGCTGCCTTCTCACTGTGTCCTTCCATGACCTCTTCTTTGTAGCTGTGTGGAGAGAAAGAGAGAGAAAGCTTTCTCTTCCTCTTCTTGTAAAGTTACCAGTCCTATCAGATTAGGGCCTCATCCTTATGACCCCAATTAACTTTAATTTTCTTCTAAAGAGCCCTTCTACAAATATAGTCACATATTGGGGGTTAGGCTTCAATATGGAGGGGGAGACACAATTCAGTCCATGGCATTCTGCTCCTGGTCCCCAAAATTCATGTTCCTCTCACATGCAAACTACATTCACTCCACCCCAGTAGCCCCCAAAGGCTTATCTCATTTGAGCATCAACTCTAAAGTCTAAAATCCAAAGTCTCATCTCAATCAGATATGGGGAGGCTGGAACTCGAATCATCTTGAGCCAGAATTCCTCACTAGCTGCGATCTTGTGAAATTAGACAAGTTATGTGTTTCTAAAATACAGTGCTAGGACAGGCATAGGTTAAACATTCCCATCTCAAAAGGGAGAAACCAGAAGAAAGAAAGATGATGGGTCCCAAGCAAGTCTAAAACCTAACAAGGCAAACTCCATGAGATCTTAAGGCTCAAGAATTACCCTCTTTGGTTCTGCCCTGCAGGCCTCAGCCTCTCCGGGAGGGCCTCCCCCGTGGGGCTCTGTGCCCAGGCCCAGCCCTCTGAAGCCAGGGACGAAACAGCCCCGTCCTTGGGCCAGAGGTGGGAGTGCCAGCCCTATGATCTCTGAATCATCTTTGGAGTCTTTCTTCCCTTTTCTTGAAGGATAAAGCACGTTCATTCCATTCATGATTGTTTATATATTCTCTACAAAGCTTGGGGCACCTGGGTAGCTCAGTCATTAAGCCTCTGCCTTTGGCTCAGGTCATGATCCTGGGGTCTTGGGATCAAGCCCCACGTCTGGCTCCCTGCTCAGTGGGGAACCTGTTTCTCCCTCTCCCACTCCCGCTGCTTGTGTTCTCTCTCTCTCTGTCAAATAAATAAATAAAATTTAAAAACAAAACAAAAAAAGGTGGAAGCTTTCTTTCTAGCTGTTCTCTTCTCTTTCTGAGCTATCACTGAAATCGCCTTTAACATCCACATTTCTACCAAGAGTCCCTTCTTGGCAATCACGCCTTTCCTACCACGCACCTCAAGACTCTTCCAGCCTTCACTCAGTACCCAGTTCCGAAGCCACTTTCATCTTTTTAGTATTTGTTACAGCGGCACCCCACTTCTTAGTCCCTAAATGTGTAGTAGTCTGAGCAGGCTGCCATAACAAAATACCATAGTCAGAGCGGCTTAAATAAGAGAAATTTATTTCTCAGCGAGCTGGAGGAAGTCCAAGACCAAGGTGTCGGTCAGTTGGGTGCCTGGTGTGGGCTCTCTTCCTGACTTGCAGACAGCTGCCTTCTTGTTGTGTTCTTCTATGATCCCTTCTCTGTGTGTGCTCTTCATCTTCTCATAAAGCCAGGAATCCTATCAGATTGGGGCCCCACCCTTGTGACTTCTTTTAACCTGAATTACCTCCTAAAGGCCTCATCTCCAAATAGAGTGAAAGTGGGGTCTAGGGTTCAACATACGAATTTGGAGAAGAGGGAGCCCAATTTAGTCCCCAACACTTCTTGCAGAACCCTATTGGTAGCTGCTTAGGGCACTTCCAGCCATATACCCCTCTCGCCCTTAGCTGAGTTCTTGGGAATTGTGTTAAAATGAGTATCTGATGATAGCACTCTGCTGCTTCAACAACATTCCCCACCCCTGGCTTTTACCAATCAGCAAGACGCAGATTTTATGTCTGAAATGTACATGACAAGATGGCCTCACCCCTACCGCTCTCCCATGTCTGAGTCTGGACTCCTGTAATTTTGTGAATATTCCTGGAGTTCTCCCTCTTCCATGCATTTGCTCAAGGTTTTCCTTCAGCCTAGAGTGTTCTCCACCTCTTCCCACTCTCCTTCCCCTGCCCTTTCCCTAAATGTCTGCTGCCTCCTCACTCTCTATTCCCCAGTACTGCCTGCTTCTAAATCATTTTCAGATTCTCCCCTCCTTCTGGATCCCTGCCTCCTTTGAATCCCAGAGCACTGCCTATTCCTGTCTTCTGATACCTCATCCTCATTGCTCCCTCCATCCCAGGTCTGGGTGTCCCTGTGGTATCAAGGTGTCTCTCCTTTCCACCTGCTCATGAGTGAGTCTTTCTGTCCTACTCCAAATCATCTAAGAGATCTTTGTGCACAGTAGCTTCTCAATACACAATCTTAAAGGAGGCATATGCAAGGTTCTATGTAATAGCCGGAAGTTAAAATAGTATCTCTGTTTTATGAATTCGTTTTCATTCTTTTCATGAGGAGTTATGTAAACAGTGCTCATAAAGAGGGAATTACAGCAGGAAATGCTTTACTCCCCATGGATATCGTAAATAAATTATTCAGACCTGAATGGTAACCAGCAGTCTTTCATTATCTACTGTAAAAATATTTCAGTGATTGATCTGACAATTATCAGGTGAAAAAAAAAGTCCCATGTTAGTTTTAGATAACATGTGGTTTCATCTGTGAAGATACTACTAAGGCCATACACTGGCTGAGCCTATAGAGCACTAGCCCTGTCAGTGACGGGCATGATATTCTCCTGTGATTACTTTAGATTCCTGGTGGTCACATGGATGAGTCCAGACCATTAGAATTCTGAGATTTTATTGGTGACTTATAAATTATAGTTTATCACTAAAAAGAATAAAGAGAGGGGCACTTGGGTGGCTCAGTCAGCTGGGTGTCTGCCTTTGGCTCAGGTCATGATTCCAGGATCTTGCTGCTCAGTGGGGAGTCTGTTTCTCCCTCTGCCTGCCACTTTCCCTGCTTATTCTCTATCTCTCTTGCACGCGTGCGTGCACATGCTCTCTCTGTGTCAAATGAATAAATAAAATCTTAAAAAAAAAGAAGAAAGAGAAGAAAAAAATAGCACAGGCAGCTAGTTAATTCAGTTCACAAGACATTGATTGAATGTCTATTATATGCTGGGTATTGAGATTTAGGACTCTGTGTGTGTGTGTATGTTTAACATAATCCTTGCTATTGAGAAGTTGTGGAGTAGGGTCATAATTGATCTTGGTGAATCAAACTGTACCATAAGATGTTGCATATAGGAGAAGAAAGGAGAAGAGAGCATGGGTATACTTTAGGAGTTTCCACATTAGTGGGAGAAGACATAAATGTATATGTACACTTAAATATGGTTTATAGCAACAGAAAATTATATATGTAACTAATCACATTGTCCTAAAGCATGACTCCTGATTGTTCAGCGCTGTGAAGCCTAGGGAAATCATATTATCATTTAAGCAAAAACTACAGACTTGAAGCTTGATACTCTTAGGCAGCCCTGAGGCTAGTCCTGTGCATACTTTCCTTATCTCGGGGCTGCTAAAAGCCACACCTAGTAGTTCTACTCTGGATATAAATACCCATATCTTATTACTTCAGAAGAATGCTCCTCCTGTACCTTCCTTTTCAGATTGATTGGTTTAATTCATTTGGAAGAATCCTCTGGATTCCTTCTTCTTTCAAGGAGGCCTGCGTGTCTTGAAGTGGGCTAACACCAAGGTTAAGTTTTTGATTTCCCCATTCATTCGAGAAATTCTAGTGATTCCCAGCTAGGTTTTATAGATACAGCCCAGCATTTGCAGACTTCGTTGGAAAGAAGGCAATTAAACAGTTATAGGACAGCAAGATTAGGGCGTTGATGGAGAGATACAGTATGACAGGGAATTTATCTTGGAGTTAAAAATTTTCAGTGACCTGTTTGTTGCCTGGGCGAGTACTGGGGAGGGAGTGAGGAGAGTCAAGGATTAAACTAAGACAGGAGCTACAAAGGGGCTATCTCTGGACTTCGCTAGTTACTGTTGGGTATCTAAAATATAGCTATAGATTACAGAATGTTGCTATTAAAACAAGGTGCCCATATATTCATTTTTAGAATTTATATGAGGCTTTACAATGTAGGTTTCTATTGGGTTGTTTGGAATTTGAAAAGTATTTTCTCAGAGAAATGTCAGAAATTATGACCAGGTCCCCCAGGCTGGCTAGTCCAAAAGGCTGTTGTATTCATGATGTACTTGATATAAAGTACCAGACTTTTGGTTTGAGAGATCCTGGAAACTGTCTCTGTTGCTCCAGGAAAATGTTCAGAATTCCATGTTGGAATACAAGCAAGAGGGTTTTTTCCTCTGCAGCCTTCATGAGGACAGCAAGATTTCCTTTTTCCCACCCTCCTCCTTACTATGCAACATGAAGAGGAATTCTACCAGGTCTAGGGCCATGGATTTGGGATTGGTGCTCTAGTAGAGGTAGGGGCTGGCCGGTGGGGAAAAGTGTATATGCGTGATTGTTGAAGGAGGTTCTCAGCAGTATTTTAAGTGCTTTAAGTATTATCTCATCAAATTGTTACAACACACCCAGGAGATGCCACCATTGTGATTCCTGTAAGATGCTAGTATGTTCCAGGACTCAGACCTTGGACTTCCTCTCTCTCTAAACTCCCTTGTCCAATCTCATGGCTTTAAGTATCATCTATGCTATCCCCCTCCCCACTGAATTCTAGACTCAGCACTAACTGCTCATCACTGAGATGAATGATAGGAATCTTCTCCTTAAAATTTCTAATACGAACTTCCGTAGTCTTCTCCATCTTCATAAATGGCAGCTTCATGCTTCTAGGTGCTAAGGTCAATGCTGCAGCATTATACTTGAATCTTCCCCTGCGCCATATCCAGTCCATCAGCAAATAATGCTAGTGCATTAAAACTATCTGGAATCCTATTGCCTCTCGCTATTTCAACTACTACCTGTCTAGTGTCTACCACCATTATCTCCTGCCTGAATTCCTGGCAGTAGATTCCTAATTGGTCCTCTCCTTCCGTCCTTGCTCTCTTGGTCTACTCTCATTGAGTAGCCAGAGAAATTATTTGTGAACATAAGTCAATTCACTAACTCCTTTATTCAAAATCCTTGGAGTAAAAAGCCAAGTCCTCTCCAAGGCTTTGTACTACCAAGAGTAGCACATGTCCTGGTCTCCTGCTTTCCCTCTGGACTCATTTCCTACCAACCTCCCTCCTGCACTATACTTCAGCTACAGAAGCCTCCCACCTGTTCCCCAAACACACCCCGCTCCTCCAGCTGTGGGCCTTTTTCCCCTTCCCTGCTAGCCTCTTTACCTGATCGGTCCTTCTTCTAGAAACCAACATGGCTCACCCGCTTCCATCTTCCTCAGAGACAGAGTCCTCACATCTCTCCGTAAAATATATGAAATAACAAGAGGCCCATACTCATCACGCTACCCAGGTTTTACTAGACTGGGGGAGTCCTCTGAAGGGTATCTGTGCCTGGTGCTGTGGAGGGTGACAGCACCAGGAAGGAGGGGAACAAAGACTGAGCTGTGCATATTGCAGATGGGCTTTACTCTCCCCATGTCCATGTCAAGGGCAAGCCATCTTTAAGTGGTCATTATGCTTGTTTTGTTTTCCCCTCATGTGATGTGCTTCCTATGTCCTTTTTAAGATACCCATTCGCTGGGTACATTTTTATTTTTATTTTAAGAGAGAGAGAGCGCACGCGCATATGTGTGCATGAACTGCGTGGGAGGGGCAGAAGGAGAGGGAGAGAGAGAATCTCAAGCAGGCTATGCACCCAGCAGGGAGCCCAGCACAGGCCTGATCCCACGACCCTGAGATCATGACCTGAGCCAAAATCAACAGTCAGTCGCTTAACCGACTGAGCCACCCAGACGTCCCCTGCTGAGTACATTTTCAGTACATTTTTAGCTTTATGTCTAGTGTTTGAGGCAATTGTACATTATAAGTGAAAAAACTATCAAGGTCCTTGGAAGAAGGGAAACAAGTTTTAAGAAATGGAGGAGGTGGGAAAGTACGTGAACTGGTGGAGACGAGGAAAATGAAGAATTGTCTGCTCTGGTGGAATAGATATTTTTGGGCATCTGCTCTGTGACAGACACTGTCACCCAAAAGGCAGAACTATTAGGTAGCTATAAAAAGAGACAAACAGCAACGGTTTCTCAAAAAGCCACACTAGCCTAAAATAATGTCTCTTATCTTTCCTGCTTCCCCTGTACTGAGTTAGGCTGTAAGGATCGAGGAGGGTCTTTGACCATCTTAATAAGAAGCTTTACCATCTTAATAAGAAGCTTTGACATCTTAATGAGAAGCTTCAAATCTGTTGGCTGTTTTCCAGTTCAACACGTGGCGTGATGCCGGGATTGGCTAGAAGAGCAGGAAGTCGGAGGGGCCATAGGGTTCTCCCCTGATACAGAGAGCTTCCAATGCTGTGCTGGAACGCTTGGCAGGCCCCTCAGACTGTTGTAGTTGTACTCGTCGGGCGACCACAGGCTACAGTGGTGAAGCCACCATTGATGATCCTGATGTCTGCCATGATGATTTCTGCTCATTATAGGTACAAGGGTTTCCATCTGCTCTTTTGGACAAGTAGAGAGATCATTTTCATCCTCCTCCCACTTCCTTTCTTGTTTTTCTTTTTGTACTTTCAAGTTTTTATTTGAATTCCAATTACTTCCCACTTCATTTCAAACCTGGCCTTTGGCATAGGGCCGCGTAGAGGCCTTACAACGTAGAGCAAAGGTGGCCACCAGTTCTTAAAAGGTATGTAGAGTGATAAATCCACTACCTGTGTCTTCCACTGACTCAGTCTCTCTCCCTGAACCTTCTGTTGGCCTCCCCCAGAGACCTTCCTGCCAACACAGTTTCTGTCCTCTATCCTCCATGGGCCCGGCCCCTGATCGGTTGTTGGCAGAGTGAGAGATGGGGTGAATTGGCCCCTCAAAATAACCGGTCCCAATTGCAGCAGGCCAGAAAGGACTTTTTTTTTTTTTTTTTTAAGATTTTATTTATTTGACAGAGAGAGAGAGATCACAAATAGGCAGAGAGGCAGGCAGAGAGAGAGGGAGAAGCAGGCTCCCTGCTAAGCAGAGAGCCCAATGCGGGGCTCGATTCCAGGACCCTGAGATCATGACCTGAGCCAAAGGCAGAGGCTTTAACCCACTGAGCCACCCAGGAGCCCCAGAAAGGACTTTAAAGAAGGTTTTGGTTTGTTTTTTTCCCAAGCGAGAATCTGGGTCAGCTCTGTCTTGTAAACAGCACATGGCACCAGAAGTGGGGGGCTAATTTTGGATCCTCCTGAATTGTGAGTTTCTGACAATGTGGAGGACACTGGCCAGCCAGTGTTGGCTTCTCCGGTGGGGGCCCTAGCGTGAACAGGCTGAGAGCAGGCAGCTGCATCTAGAAAGGAGAAGGTAGGCTCTAGTGTGCAATGCAGAAGTCCCATCAGCATTTGCTCCTGTAGGAACCTAATAGGTACTGTGCTTGTAAGCTTGAAAGAGGGAGAGTGGAGAGGGAGAAAGAACGAACATTTTCAACCAAAGAATATAAAAAGGGAAGGATTTTAAAAGTGACCCAAAGCTGTCAGGGCTGTGACTTACTTTCAGATCAAGACTGAATTGGCAAATGTGCCAACAGTGAATGATAAGGAAGAGACGGTGGGAACACACAACCTGGATTTAACGCAGCAGGAGACAATGAAAATCTGAGACTCAGGAAGTCACTCAGTTGAGAAAGTGGCAATCAAAGGTGAACAAAGCTCTAGGACATCTATTAGGAGAGGGAGGTGGGGGGGAGTGGTAGGGACAGAATGAACGGGAGAATAGCAATAGCTCTGGGTGGAGGCTGGGGTGTTTTATTCCACTCGTCTTGCCAGCAAGGCATTGGATCAGGAGCCATGCTGGGTGCCAGGCATTACAGGAAGAAGCAAGAATGCTCAACATATGGGAGGAGATGTAAAAACGTCAATAAATGGGTTCCCTTTGCCAAATGTTGTAAATAACGCATGTGCAGAGAGGCAAGCGGAGAGGAGGCGCCGGGCAGCCCTCCCGGGGTGGAAGATGCATGGCTGGTATTGGGGGGCTTCCAGTGGGGGGCAGAACTTTTCTGTGACGTACCCTGGAGCCTGGTTGAGCACTGGTGGCATTTTTAGGTAAGTTGGAGAAGGGTGCTGAAGGGAAAGAGAATGGCAAGTGACACTTTTTTAAGTCTGAAGCAGGGAACATGTATTAGCAAGCTAAATACACAGGCTGAGAAACTCCAGCAAAGTCCTAATTCTTGCTCTTAAAGTTATGTCAGACCCTGGGTTTAACACAAAGTATGCCTTCCTTGGAAAGTAAGCAATTATCTGAGAACAGGTAAGCAGTTGAAGATGCAAACCGACCATATGATTAACAAGTGCAAGCCAGTGGTCATAGCAAATGCCGGCATTTCCTGAGTGATTATAGCGCTGTCTCTGGCCTAAATTCGTCACCAGCATGATCTCACTTGAACCTCTCAATAGCCTTCTCTCCCCACCCCCCACCCCCACCCCAAAGAGAAAGAGACAAACCAAGAAACAGACTCTTAATTATAGAGAACAAACTGATGGTTACCAGGGAGGAGGTGGGTGGGGGGGATGGCAAAAATAGGGGATGGGGATTATGGAGTGCCCTTACCAAATTGAAAAAACAATGAAAAAAAAAAAAAGAAAGAAACTCTCAATAGTCCTGATTTACAGCTCTGGAAACCGAGGCTTTGTGAGTGAAACTAACTTGCCTAAAATCAGCAAGTAAAACGGCCATGGAAGGAGGATTCAGACCTAGACCCCAGAACCCAGCCACCACCACCAGTCGGCAATGGGCGGAGAGCTGGGATTTGAACCTTAGTCTGTCTGACTTCTGAGTTCTTGCATTTCTTACCATAGAAGCACAGCTTCTTCTGAAGACCTGAAAAAACAGAATACTCACCAAAAATTTGGGTATTTGGGAGTGGAGAAAGGGTATATTTAGTCCCTATAATAACCCTATGAGGTTGGTGCCCTTATGGTCCCCATACTGCATACACTGCCCAGAGATATTTAGTAACATCTCCAAGGTCACACAGCGACAAATTAGCAGTGCCAGGATTCAGACCTGACAGACCAACTCCAAAGCCCACACTTTGATTTCCTCTAATACTCTGTGCCTTTCTTTGTGAAAAGACTGATGACTCCAGGAAGGAGAAGATGTCATGTGAGGGACAGTTAAGGAATTGCTCTGTTGAGGACTAAGACGGCCAATACTAAAAACTGTTAACGTTTATTGAGCACTCACAGTGTGTCCCAGTCATTGTCCTAAATGCTTTATTTGTGTTAGCTATGAAATCCTCAAGCTGACACTCTAACAGATACCATCCTGTTCCCCACTGTTGAAGCCGAAAAATTCAACTAAGTAAATTCGAAGATCTAATTGGCTTTATTAAGCGATTCATGAACTGGGCAGCATCTCATCTAACAAGGAGAGGAGAGCTCCAAAGAGCTGTACCACATGGAGGTTATTTATGGGAAGGAGGGTGGGACAAGAAAGTTATTAGCCACAGGAAGAATAGGATTGTTTCAGTCAAGATCACCTTCCCCTTCCTGGAAGGCCAGAGGATCATAAACAAGTGGATGGCCATTATCTTCCTTTGGGGGAAGTGGGGGTTTGGAGAGGGCCCACGTGACAGGTTACCATTGGTGCTGAGCAGAAAATTCCTGACTAACTGGTTAAGACCTCATTTGGGGGGGAGGTTGAAACTACAATTAGCTTAGCATTAAGCCCACATTTGGTGACTTGGCCTTGGCATAAGGGATGCCAGTTCCGGCCGTTGGTTTTCTTTTTGACGCTACTTTGTGGGGAAGGAAACTGAACCCAGAGACATTAAGTAGCTTTCCAAGGACAGGCAGCTCGTATGTTGGGAAGCTGAGACTTACATTCAGAACTTGAACTCCATTCAATTCAAGAAAGGTGACCTTCCAAGGATAGCGTCCTGTTTCGCAGCTCCTGGGGTTATCGAGGTGGGGAAGACCCAGCCACAGCCCCTGCCTTCAACACCGCGGGGGAAGTAAGAATAAGAAAATCACAAGGAGCAGCAAAACAAAGGAATTGTCTTGAGAGGTGGGACAAACACAGGACAATGGGGTCAGTCAGGGATGGTCTCATCTCTTGCAGTGGGGGTTAGAGGGGGGTCTGAAGGCATCGGCCCCAGAAATGACTCCAGGATGAGTGGCGTGGTGCCTGGTGGTGCTGGGGGCTGGCAGGAGCAAAGCTGAGAAGGGAGGAAAGCTCAAGGAAGTTGTTCGGGGCCACCCAGCCATCTGTCAATGTCATACAAAAGGAGCGGTCACTAATTGTTTGATGCTGCTGTGGTCATTACTGACAGAGCTGGAACTTGGTGCCGAGACTAGGACTTTTCTTCTTGGCGCTGGGGAGAGAGTAGGTACATTTGGACAGGAAGACTGTCGTCTTCTTGTGGGGGTCCTGGTTTGCTGGGCCAAAGAATGGTTTTTATTGAATTTGATAGATCTTAGGGAGTTACGGGAAGATTTTTAATGTGAAAGTTACATGGACATTTAGCTGTCTTTGAGGGAAAAAATAGCATATTGTGTGCTGGGCCCCGAAATAAAGATATTTGTCTCTCTCTTCCTCATTCTTTGCCCTCGTGCATTAAAAAGAGCTTACAATCAAGCTGATTGTCCTCTGCTAATCTTACCAGAGTGCTACCTGTCCCCTTGGCCTCCTAATGAGTTCTGAGCAGCTCTTTATCCCTCCCCCACCCCTCTGAGCAGCCTTCCAGTCTGCCTTTTCTTTCTCACTTAGAAGGTCTGAACAGCATGACCCTTCTTGGCTGGATTTTCTCAGAGGTGGGGAGCCCCATCTCACCCTCTCTGCTCTAGATCCTTCTCACTGTGTTTCTCCCCAGTGCTCTGAAAGCAGAAGGTGAAAGATGACAGGATGAATCTGACTTCTTAGCTACCATAGCAACCTTCACCTGCTTTGCTGCTCACTTTTGAAGTGTTATCCTCCAGTGAAAAGTTATTTTGCATATAATTGCTAGGCTCATCCAGAGGCTTGGGGCTTTCTTTAAGCTTCCTAAGACAGCAATAATGAAAGGACGGTCTTCTGCCTCCACACGGGGCTCAAGAATACACAGTCCACAATGGTGCACACGCATCGTTGCTCATTCCCCTTTCACTCTTCCTCTTCTTAAAAAACACACACGGTAAGGAATGGTAAATATGTGGCTACATTATACGGGCCAATTTGATCTGTAATTTACAAATGACTCAGGTTTAAATACTTAAATCACGTTCTAGTGAAGTTAACCAATGAAATGTTTAGATTACTATCCAGTTATAAAGACTGTGCTTGATCTCTTCACTCGATCCCAGGAACCTCTCTCTCCATCGCCTCCTGTTATGTTGTGTACTGTGCTCCTAGTGGCTGAGCCATGCACTCCCCAGTATAGTTCCCTTGCCCTCTGGTTTGCAGTTGGGTTTGGCCAATGGAAGGTGCCAGCAGGTCATAGAAAGAGAGCAAGATGGGGATAGTTATCCCTCTGGTTCCCTCTTTGTGGTGCCACCGTGGATTGGCTATACCCCTCAACCAAAGGGGTCGTCTGCTTGTAGTCCCTGGTGTGCCCCATTCTGAAAACCACTCCCCGCTTCCCACCTCTTGAGGTCTAGGGATAGTGCTAACCCAGGGTTTTGAAATATCATTTGTGGTTTCCTTATACTCCGCCCGCACTTCTGCAAACAGCTGCTTTATTAAACTCTTTTCAAATGATCCAATTTGAGCATGCCATCTGTTTCCTACTGGGACCTTGACTAATACAATGACCAAAGCTCTTCTCTTTTGGGTGGTATGTTCTAACTATTGCTTATTTTCTTTAATAAATCTGTGGTTCACTGTAGGTCATTCTTTGTAGAAATAGATTTTCCCATCGTTAGGAACAACCTCCTCAATCCTCCAACCTTTCATAAAAGGTGGGGTTTTCTCTACTTGACTCTTATGCAACAAGGCTATTGAAACCCATTTTCTCGATGATCTCAGTGTTGTGGGAGTGGAATAAAAATGCCTTATCTTCTTATTGCATCTGACCCTGAGTAAATTTGAGATTCTTCTTTCCCTTTTTAATTTGTCCATTGGAAGAATATTCAGGATGTGCACATCTTCCTGGGAGACCACGGGCATTAAAACCCTGCATGCACATTATTCTGGTCAAGTCGGTAGACCCATCACTCCTATAGAATCCAGCACAAAAGGAGATGATGGAAACAACTCCCCACTCCTCTCCAATTTCATCAGGATTCATAAGAAGCTGCTTCCTTGGGGAACTGAATTAATTGAATTATTTTCCTGTGGGAGCGTAAGGTAGAACAGTGGTGCCAGAAGATGTCCTAAAGGGAGCCATGACTGAGGAATGTGGATAATTTCCTTTGAAAACCATGAGTGGAAAACTGCATGTTCCCGATTCTTTCAGGACTGATCCCAAATGGTATCAAGAATAGCATGAAGTTCACGCAACTCAGCAGGTGTGAAAATTCTGTCGCTGAATTAAGTAGGTCCCATTATATTTTGGAAAGAGCTCTAATGGGTTTCTACGGAGCAGAGCCTAAGAATATCTTGTCTCTCCTTTGTATGTCAGGATGGCTGGGATGACTTGTTGTTACTAATATTATACTTCAGTCTCCCTTTAAGATGGACAAAAGTGAGCAAAAGGCCTGGTATATCCCTAAGAGAGTCTAGGTATTAGAATACAAAAAGGGCATCAAAAAGACCTTACCCATTTGGCCAGACCAAAAATGATAGCTGAGGTTACGATTTAATTTAAAATTATTATTGTTGTTCATATACAAGTTTTCTTCTAATAAGCTTGTTTTGTCCCAGCTATGGTTAAAGGATCAATTTTGGAGCCAAAGGGATTTTGAGCACTGTAAAACCTTGATTTTTCTATTCTTTAAAAATTTGAACTGGATTCATTTAACCTTATATTCAACTTAAAAAGCTGTAGACATTTCTTCTCTATTAATGCAACATTGCATTCTTCGTTGTTGTCCTTAGTAGTCCATTTGGCATTGTCATACTTAAGTTCCTCCAAACCAACAGAACTCCCATAATCCCTTGACTTGTTTTTCGATCAAAATTGAACTTAAAGTCAAAGTGAATTATTCATTAATCATTTCCAGCTATTCTCTTTCCTTATTTATCCTGCTCAGCTGGCCATAACATGGAATTGAGGCATTTTTTCCCCCGTTTATTGCTCTTATTGCAAAAAAGTCTTACATTCCTGTTCTGCATTTAAAAAGCAGACAAGTTAAATCTTTAACATTCTTTTGTCTAAGGAAAAATAAACCCAATGTAAGTTGCTTTTTTTTTTTTTTTAAGTCTAGCTCATTTTTTCCCCTTTGTGGATCATTATTTATTATTTAAAAAATTCTCACTTTCTGGTTGGAATAACCTGGAAAATGGAAAATATAGGCAGATATGAGTATCAAATTAAAGGTTTCAACACTGGAGAAAGCTTTTGTTAAAGGTTTTAAATTTCCCTTTCTTGAGCATCGTTAAACCCAGAGATAAATAGTTACCTCTTTCTGTGTATTTTCTTCTAATCGTGGAAAGATAAAAATCTCCAGGTGAGAAGAGACTGTAACAGAAATGCAGCCAGCCAGCCCCCTGGTCCTTGGATTCCCTCTGACATCCCAGCGGATGTTTGTCCCCTGCTCTGTGGGACTGACTCACTGGCTGTCACTGATACAAGTTACTCACTGACATGAGGCAGGACATTTCTGTTTCAGCCTGAATTGTTGAAAGATCCATGGCACCTTTCATTAAGATGAGTTCTTTCTCCTTGCTCTGACTTGTTTCTTAGCATCGTACACAAAAATTCTGTTTCCTCTTTCGGAAGTTAACGGCAACTATGACTTCACTCAAGACTCCTTTCCTATGCTTTCCTAGGCTATGTCTCTCCATGCCCCTGTTTTTCAGATGACATGACTTTTGGCCCCTGGATGACCCTAAATAGTGTCCTTAGAAAGACTTCTAGTTTTTCTGCAGTGAGTGGTACTCAGAATTGGCTGTGATGTTCTATGTTGAGGGGACTCAAGATGAGATTATTACCGCCCTAGCCCTTCCAAGGGCTGATTTTACTTGATAGTGAAGCTAGTATGAATATGAGCCTCTCCATGGAGGTTTACAATCTGGTTTTGTTTTTGTGTGCGTGTGTTTTTTGTCTTGTCTTGTTTTGTTTTTGCCATGGCTCTCTGCTGTTCTCATGGGATTATTTGGAATTACCCCTCCTTTTATATCCAGACTTATAAAAGACTTTCTCTTTTTTTTTTTTTTTTAAGGTTTTATTTATTTATTAGAGGGAAAGAGAGAGAGCACGCACAAGCAAGGGAAGGGGAAGAGGGAGAGGGAAGCAGGCTCCCTACTGAGCAGGGAGCCCGACGTGGGGCTTGATCATGACCTGAGATGAAAGCAGCTGCTCAACTGACTGAGCCACCCAGGCACCCCAAGACTTATATAAGACTTTCTAGACCAGAAATCCTATGAGCAAATGCATGGCTCCCCATTTGCATGAGAAATGCCCTATTTCCAGAAAGGTGGAATTTTTCTGGAATTCTGAATTCAGAAATCTGAATCTCATGCATACTGATAATACTGTGACAGTAATGATATCCAACAGAATCAAATGCCTCTATGAAGTCCCTTCTCCTGGGTTTAAGTGTACCAAATAAGTATTTGCAGGGAATGAAAAGTAGGGGTTTTTGGACAGCTTTATTCCTTGTGTAGAAACCCAGCAATACATTATTCTTGTTTATTGAGGGAGAATTTATTCCCTTATTTGCTCAACAAACATTTATTCATTTGCTAACTCTTTGATACCAAATGGGCATCTTTAAGTTTCAGGTGAGTAGTCTTCATAGAAGATGCTGTACTGTCTTCATTTCAAGTCTTTTAATGTTTAATTAGTAAGTGCTATAAGGTTATCTGAGGATCTCAGATAAAATCATTTTCACATTGTAGCCAAATAGTGAAATAGTTGAAAATCTTCCTGTCTTCAGGCTTCCTCCTTCATTAAAATTAGTCAAATTCAAGCATTTATATTCTCATTGCTACTAACTCTGGGATTATAACCATAATTGTGTTGTTAGGGGTGTTTGGGAGGGACAGCGTTGCTTGTTTTCTATTTTAATTGCTCCCCTTTGTGTTACAGTCATCATTCCCTCCTCCTGGAGTCACCAGCCACACTCCTACCAAATATTGGAGCAGCATCTCTATTGGTTTCTCATTTTAATGATATGGGCTTAACCCCCATGGACATTCACGTGTCCACACGCTTAACAGTAGTAGATGGCAGCCACTTCGGTAGGACCAGATTCCTCTGCCATTGCCTTGCTCTGGATGAGCTGAGAAAGAGTAATAAATAGCTTTAATTCACATATTATTTCGGAGGCTTCGAAAGACATTCATGCGCTTCATCTCATTTGACATTCACGGTAGACCGTAAGATAGACAAAGTCACGTTCTTTCTCCATTTTGCTGATGTGAAAACCACAGTCCAGAAGGCACGCAACATTGAGAAGGAGTGAACCCCAGTGTGGCCCTTCCAGCAGGTCATAAATATGTGTCTTCTCTGCATGTGAAGAAGTTTTGAGGTTCTTCCAGGTGACCCTTTATATTTTAATAGTGGATAGTGGGTTTCCTTTACCAGATGCACATGATGATGGAAATTTATGCTTTCTAAATGTCAAATAACAGAAGAATGGCTAAATAAATTATGACAGATCTGTACACTGGGATACTATGTATCCATTAAAATTAGTGTTTTTAAAAGACTATATAATGGTACAGGGAACTGCTCTTGATTATATTAATGTTTCGAGAAAGAAGTGGGATACGAAACAGCAGGATCCCAATTTTGTTTAGAAATTATACATGTGAAAAAGCACTAGAACTAAGTATACCAAAATCTTAGTACAATTTTCTCTAGATAGTAGGATTATGGTTTGCTTTTTATTTTCTTTATAAAATACGTTTCTGAATTTTTCAGTTTTTTCCTTCAGCTAACTTGTATAATTAAAAAAAAAAAGTTATTTTAATTATTCACTGCACATTTTTCATTTTAGCTAGAGGAATCCTTTGAGTGGTTCTTGCTATCTTCCATTTTTAAAATTCCATTTTATAAATCTAACCTTAACATGGAAGTGAGCAGGTTGTTTTCAGTGTTAGTGGATACATTTGAGGTAAATGTTAGTCGTGTATATGTTTTAAATTGACCACTAGAACTCATTTGCTTGTCTGTTATTTTTTGAACATGACTGCTTTTTACATAATTCCTTAATATTTAATATTTACGTAATTCCTTACATAATTCGAACATCCTTTTGAGACCTTTCTAGATGAACCAGGCTGAAGACATAGATGAAGGCAGGTCAGTCTGTCTTCTCAAGAGACACCCACTCTGGTTTGAGATACGGACTAGGAAAGCAGTAAGCGGGGTGCAGGATGACCCCTGGGAGAAGGCTGTGCAGGGCACTCAGGGCGAGTGGAAGGAGGAAGGAGGCCATGTTCATGGGCCATGGGGGAGGTTGGGAAACCCTCCCACAGAGGTGCCTGGAGCTGAAGGCAGCTCTTCTCTTTTGGATGACCAACCTCAGGTTCAGAAATAAGAATGGTACAGGTAAAGCTTCTCATGCTATGCAGGCAACTGTGGCTTCGAAGTTGTTTCACAATAGTTTAGAGTTTTGAAATGAATTTAAAGATAAACTAGTTCTTTTGGGCTGTATAGGACCTTTACATTTCTTTTTATGAGTTCTTTTGATCTTCAGAGCTTCCCTTCCTTTCTGTTTGCTTGCGTTTGCTAAAGGTTAACAGTAATACCAAAGGATAGTAGTCTTGCCCTGAGATTATCGTGATGTCGTGTTTTTACAATATTTTATATTGCTCATCCTTTTACAGAGTGGTTAATGCTGATATTGGTCAATTTTTCCATTTCTCTTTGATTGCCCTGCCTCTTCCTCCTTTGCAGAGGAAGGGAGGCAGAGAGATGTTTTTGTTCTCCTTTTATAAAGATAAACTGAGTCATCGAATGATTGATGGACTTCTCCAGATTACAAGCTGACTCAGTAATGGGACTGGAAAGAGAAATCAGGGCTCCTTTGTTCAAAGCTCTGACTTCTAAAATATTTCTCCGTATAAGTAGAATAGGTTTTTTGCCAAAAATGCATTCACCTTTTAAATCTTTATTGAAAGTAATGAGCTTAAAATAAAGTCTCTTGAAGATAATCGTATTGTTACAGCTTAGAACAGAAGTTAAGGCTATTTGAGTAGATTAAAATGAGCCCTGAGTAAGGCTTAATATTCCGTTTATTTAATTAATTTGTTCAGCAATGGATTTTTATTTCTTTCGGAAAAAGAGTAACTGAAACATTCTCGGAAAACATTTTGGAACAATTTTGAGATCAATTTTGATTAATTTAAAAATTTTAAATAAGAGGGACAGGATTAAAAATAAAATCAGTATTGACACATAATAGCTATACTTCTTGCTACTGGATGATTCTGACTTCATTATTAAGAGGTTTCCTGTAATCCATTGATGAAAATAATACTATTTTAATGCTCTTAGTAATTATTCTTACTATTAAAGTAATTAGTACTCTAATAATAAATGATGGTTATTATGCATATTACTGTAAATATTTGAAGCAATGGTATAAATATTAATGTGAAGGAAAACAAATACGTGTAAGTATTGCATTCAAATACTTGTAATTACAAATATTCATATATTTTGGATTAATTATAGAATAAAACAAAGCTTGAAAGCTTTACTATATTTTTATTTAAAATAAATACTTTGGGGCACCTGGGTGGCTCAGTTGATTAAGTGGCTGCCTTTGGCTCAGGTCATGATCCCAGGGGCCTGGGATCAAGCCCCACCTCGGGCTCCCTGCTCAGAGGAGAGCCTACTTCTCCTTCTCCCTCTGCTGCTTCTCCTGCTTGTGTTCTCTCTGTCAAATAAATAAATAAAATATTAAAATAATAATAAAATAAATACTTTGTTCGGGCACCTGGGTGGTTGGTTAAACAACTGCCTTCGGCTCAGGTCATGATTCCAGGGTCCTGGAATCGAGCCCTACCCTAGGCTCCCTGCTCAGCGGGGAGCCTGCTTCTCCCTCTGCCAGCTGCTCCCCCTGCTTGTACTCTCTCTCTCTCTGTCAAATAAATAAATAAAATCTTAAAAAAATAAAATAAATACTTTGTTGATTTAAATACAGCCAATGTATTAATTAGAGTTTTAAGAACTTTAAAATATAGGAATGGTTCTATTCTATTTTATATGGAATAACATTTTTATTTACCACTATTACAATGATCTACTTTTAGAGTTATTACCTCAAATTTTTAAATTTTGGCTCCTGTCCCAACCAGGCCCAAGATTTTATATGTAATGCATTATTTATATTGCCATCGAGTGATGCTTATCAGGTTCCCTCTTGGGCTTTGTTTCTAGGAAAAATAGAAGCAGAAAAACATAACCTCATCACCTGAATGATATATTCAGAGTTCAGGAGAGATATATGCAGGAACCCCTACTTGTCTGGGGATCAGAATTTGTGTCTAACAAACGTCATGAGGGCAGAGGGATATTCCGTGGCACCCACCCGTCTGTCCTGTACTTGGCAATGCTGGGACTAGGGAAAGGGAACTTACTGAGCATGACCCAGCAGCCACAGAAGAGGTGTCTGTCAGTCTTGCTTGTATACCCGCGGACAAATTATTTCACCTCAGGGCTCTAATTACTGAACGTGACGGGCATGAAACTGGATACCAAAGAAAAATGTAGCTGCTGTCCTCAAAGTATGTGGGGAGATTGGTAAAATCTACTGTAATGTGTCGGTATCAAAAAAATGATGACTCTCTCCAACCGGCTGCAGCTGGGTAGAATTTTGAAATGTTGGAGTGAGGAAATAATAGAATGTTTGAACACAGCTAGGTAAGATGAATACTAGAAAGTTTTGGGATGGGGGCTATGAGAAAAGGGAATCTATATCTAGATACTGTGGATTAACCGTAATAGTACTTATTTTCAAAATCCAGGATTCACGAATTACTTAGAGTAACGATCCCAGGCAGAAGGTAGGGGTGTGTGTGTGTGTGTGTGTATGTGTGTGTGTCTTCATTATGGATACACCGTTAACTATTAGAGTTACCACAATCAGGATTCAGGTGGCGATGAAGTAGCTTGTACTTCCTTAAATACAAACTTGCACTGATTTTGACCTCTTTCATTTCTATGGTACAGGAAAGTGAGCTCTGGTGCCAGATTCCCTGGGTTTGAATTCTAGTCCTGCCATTTTATCACTGATATAGTAAAAGTTACTTCCTTGCCTTGTTCTTTAGTTTTTCCATCTGTAAAATGGGGATAACATTGGTACCAATCTCATAGACTATTGTGGAGATTTAATAGGTTAGTGGATGCGTGTTGATCATTTAGAACAGTTCCTGGAACTCAAGAAAAGGTAGGCATCGGTAGTGTTGGTGGAAGCGGCGGTGGTGGTATAGAATTCATCATCTAACTTGTCAAAGTCCTTCCTGATTCTGTTTGATTTTCATAAGGAAGCAAAGGCTCAGAGCGTTTACATCTTTCCCAGGTCCTACATCTAGTCCACGCTGGGCGGCTGAGCTAGAGCCCCCAGCCTCCAATTCGTATCTTGGTTAAGTGGGTTTTTTTGACCATAGAGCTGACTGGATTGTTGCCTGGAGGCAGAGCTGGATGGGAAATAGTGACTCAGAGATCAAGGGGGTAATGTGAACTTTCTGGGTCTTCCCCCTTGTCATAGTCCCTGCTTCTCCTCACACTCCCCTGCTCAGTCCCACACACTCTAGAACCATGGGCTTAGAACCAAGTGTGAAGGAATCAATGTCTACTCTAACACTTGTCTGTCTTTGTGTCCTCAGGAATGAGGGGAGAATCCTACTTCATTGGAATGAGGAGCCTGGGGCAGCAGGGGCACATCCCAGAGGATGGAGGACTTTTCTTGCTCTGCTGCATAGACAGAGACTGGGCTGTAACTCGGTGTTTTGCAGAGGAAGCCTTTCAAGCCATCACTGACTTCAACGACCTCCCCAACTCACTGTTTGCGTGCAACGTTCACCAGTCAGTGTTTGAAGGAGAAGAGAGCAAGGTAATGAGCCTTTTCTGCTCGGAAATCATGGGGAGATGTGGCATTATCCCAAAATATTTACATGGCTTATTTGTGATTGATGTTTTGAAGTTTCGGAAAATGTGTGGTTGGCTCTATTCTTCGCATGCAGAGCAGGAGGAGAAAAGCCTATTCTGTCATCTACTAGCTGTGACAAGGCTGTAGATGTTGAATCAGCTCTCATCCTTGGAGACTCATGGACCCATCTAACAGAGCAAGTGGTGTTAGGAATAGCGATTGCAGGAGATACCCCTTGGGCTAGGAAAGAGATGTGGCTTTAAAAAGTTTTATCTTTTCCTATTCTGCAAAATGGCACAAGCTCTTTTGTACCCTTACCCCTCCTGCAGTTTGGCGAATGTTCCAAACCTAGCTGTGAGCTGAGCTCTGCAGGTGTTATTAGAAAGGTAAGTTGGCTATCATCTGAGTCTCGCTTTGCCCAGTGGTATCACACAGGGTGGAATTGTTAAGTGTGTGGTAAGAATTTGAGGAAAAGTGGTTGATTTGAAATAATTGGCGAATGAGGTTATCTGTAGACGGGTATTTTCCAGAGAATGGAGTTTCCCATTTTAAGAAACAAACTTGATTCAGTGTAACTATTCTTGGAAATTGGAGTGAAGTATTCTGCTTGGAGATCTTTTTAAAGTTCATTTTAGATTTCTCTGACCTTTTTAGTGGGGTGTCTGAATAGATCAAACCTTCCCTGTCGATGTAGATTTCTTTTTTTTTTTAATACGTATTTCTAATTGTAAACATGTACTATTATAGTATGTTATAAAACATGGGAAACACTTTTCTGGGGGAAGGGCCTTTTTTCCTAAGCTAAATTATAAGCCTCTCTGTGAGATGTAAGAGTAGGATTTATGATTGCTGTTTCACAAATTTGGGCTGATTTTGCTAATTGCTGAACTGCAAACTCTTTTGCCTGAAAACGATTACTGGAAGTCTTTTTTTTTTTTTTTTTTACCCTGGATTTTATTGATTTTGTAAGTAATTCTGATAGCCTGGAGGATTAGGAATTATAAAGATAGTTTTATATTGATATTACTTTGGAGTTGAACATTAACATGTTAGGCTAAAAATAGTTTGAAATCCAAGGTCTTCGATGTGATTAGAACCTCCAGTGTTGTGATCCCTTGACTATTTGAAGTAAACAAATGGCACGTGATCTCGTTGAAAGACACTGGGAATTTCGCTCTTGGATTATAAACGGTTTATAACACAGATTACAATTTACTCAGACCCAGTAATTTCCCCCCTGAAATCTACCTGACATTAACTATGAAACAAGATGTTTTCTCATTCTGTCATCTGTTTATCTAAATGAATCAACAATTAGTTTCCTTAGAGACCAAAAGAGGATTTTGATTCTTTCCTGATTAAATACTTCCTAATAGATTGAAACAGTAAGACCTAGGGAGGAGCTTATCCCATTCTGGAGTGCTGCTCAAGCATGACTGATCTACTGAACTAGGATAGGTTATATAGGAAGACAGAAGCTTGGGGAGAGTTCCCACATCTGTTCTGATACTCTGATCTGTGGTTGAATCATGGATTACAAAATACTGTCTTTTAATTTGTATACAAAGTTGGTACATTGCAGCTCGACCAAAAGTATTTGGTTTTAAAATGACCTCGATAAAATATTGAGTTGAAATCAACAAGATGTAGTTCAATGGAGCCAGTTTCAAATTATTTAGACCACATTTTTATAGCCAAGGAGGCGAATTTTATGATTGGCCAATGTCTACATAATTGGACTTATTAAATCAGATGGAAATTCTTCTACCTTGGGGTGATTTTATAGCCCCCATTTGAGCAAATTCTATAGGATATCAAATAATCTGACCTAGATTCAGTTTTGATTTAATTATATATAGTAACTATGTATATATGGTTAAAGATGACAAAGCAAGATAATCAGATACTAAATGAGTTGACAGTAGCAAGGAGGCATGATCTTGGGACACTGGAAAATGTATTTGGGGAGCTTTCGGGCTTTTCATTTCCCCTGCCACATCTTTCTCTTTAAGTTCCAGACCTTTATAGTCTTCCTTTGACTTCCATTGTTTTTCACTATCTTAACAAAACTCACTTGTTTTGTATGCCAATCTCTCAGGAAATTCTTTCCACAGTGTTCAAAGTTCATGAATCTAAGTCACAAAGTCTGAAGATCATTATCTTTCCCAAAGGATGGACGTTTTAGGCACTGTGCTAAGTTGGTAAAGAGATACTTTTAGGTGGAGGGAAAAGGAACAAGAAGCATTTCTAGCACTCCTGCATTTGCCTGTGGACAAAGCTGGCCATGGTGCTGTTCTAAAATATTTGGCCTTGGGAAGATGCATTTGGCAGCCTGGAGTTATATCAGGGAGATAAGACATTGGAAATGATGCTTAGTATTCATTTCAGAGGTCCGGGTGGGTAGGTAGCAACACATGGAACTTATCCTTTCTTTCTTGGCACAGTCTACTTCTGGTTCATTGTTTCTTGATATTGATGGATATTGATGGACTGTAGTTTAGATCGTTTCTTGCAGTTATTATAAAGCATACATTTGAACTTCCTTAGCTGGGGAGGAATTACAGCTTTTGCTCTCTATCTTGAATGACGCTTGCACCAATCTCTTCTCTGTCTTTCCACCTGTCTGAGACAATTTTTCTCAGCCCTTTTCCTTTTTGACCTAATTTGGAAGCCCCTAAATTGGACTGTTAATATAGGTAACACCATAGGATCTGCTCTTCCTGTTATGCTAGTTTCTCTTTAGCAAAGTAATAAATATTCTGAGAAGTTCCTTTCTGCTATCCTATTTATCCTATTCTGACACCTAAAGAACATTTTAAAAACAGCTTTGTGAAAATTGTTCACTCCAATTTTCTGTTAGGCAGAATTCTGTGAGATTATATTTTGATTTGATGCTTTTTGCAAGGAGTGAGCACATACTTCGGAGTGGCTTGTTGTGGTCCAGATGGTTGAGATTTGTTTATATAACACAGAAGAGAACCGGAGCTGGAGGAAATTGGCATCTGCAACCAATAAATGCAGATTGCTGTTTGCATGCTACAGCTTGAAACATAAATATTTTTGTATAAAGCACATTTAGAACTGGGATCTTCACAGCTTGCAACACCTAAAAGTTACTAGGGTTCATTTCCCTTTGGCATGCTCCCCTGGGTTTGCCTTTCTGGATCTAGCTGGGCTACAGAGACTCATCTTGAGACAGGCGAGGCTGGAGGGATATCCTGGGGGCTGCCGTGTGTCTGTCCTGAAGGTAGGTGAGGCTTCGCTCACTGGGATATTGGCATTCACTGGTAGCTAAAGAAAAACAGGGAAACAACCACCATGAAACATTTAGCCAAATGTAGTCGAATAAGGAGAAGCCTGACTTGATAATGGCCTCCAAACATGATGAATTTATTCAGTTTAATAATAATACTAATTAGGAGTAATAGCAGCAAATACTTATATAGCATACAGAAGGTGCCAGGTGCTCCTCCAAATGGCTTTATAAACATTAAAGCCTTTGATTGTCATGACAGCCCAATAAGGGGGGTGTCTTTCTGCTTCTCTGCCTCCTGTGCGTATATCAAAGTTGTGTTCCCTGGACCCCGCTGGCTAGTTCTGCCCAATGTGTAAGCAGAAGCGACCCATCACTTCCAAGTCAAGCATTTAATTATGAATGTTTGACCCCGAAGAATGTTCTTTTCACACTGCTGGGGCAACTGGCATTGTGCCAGGTGGTGCCTGCTCAGGCAGTTTGGGTTGGGGGGTAAGGAGAGTGATGACACAGAGTTTTGGCCAACCCAGGAGGAACACGTAACATGACAAGAAAAAAAAAGTCTTCGTTGTTTTAAACCACTGGGATTAGGGAGTTTGTTCTTAGGAGTGTAACTTAGTCTATCCAGGTTGATACAGTAAGTACAAGTCCTCTCGATGTTTAATTCTAGTTTGTTACCCACCGTACCTCACCATCTCTAAACTCTACCATGGAAAACAGGTTCTAGAAATAAATTTGGCCATCCACCACTTGAACATTCAAGTAAAAGAACGTAAGGCAGAGAACTCAGGCAATTCAATAGCAAGATGCAAGCTAAACGTAAATACGTTGAGTCCAAATCAGTCCAGTTGTAAATACGTAGCAAAGGATAAACGAGATGATGATTTACCGTAGTTTAAGTGTCGCTGAAGATAGGTTGAAAAAACAAAAAATGAGATAGGCTATGGTGGCCCGAGGGTGGGAAAATGATAACTGAGCATGTGTTTTATATACTAAAGCAGTTAACAGTAAAATTAGATACCACATATTTAAGGAATATTTGTGAGTTTCACTGTTTCTTTTGTGCTATTCATCCTGGATAGGTGAAAGTGACATTTACAAATAGGTTTGTTGCTTTAAAGAAGGTCTAAAATGTGAAAAAGACAGTGGGTATCATTGTACTCAGTTACATTATTCCCATTTTGTCTTTCCTCTGGATGATGACTGGGAACCATAATTAGTCACCGCTAATCACTTGGGGGCACCTGCCAAATGAGAGAGGCCCAGCATGGGGCAGATTTGAAAGCTGCTGTAGGACATTCCGTGGAACCTTAACCTTTCTTAAAGTAACTGAAATATTCCAGAGGCATATTTAGTGTCTGGCTTCTCCACAGAACTGAGTGACCCCCCTGGGGCTCGAGCGTCTGACAAGCCACTCTAAATGCCCCACTTAACTACCTGGAAATAATTGAGGCAGTGGAAAGAATTAAGCCTGATGCATGCAGAGTTGAGAGTATTTGGTTTCTGTGCCAAAGAGCAGGTGAGCATATATTCTTGATGGCACCTGGGGAAAAACGGTTGCCATGTTCCAGTGAGTCCAGGATAATATCAAAGAGGGACAGGAGGCTTTTTTCCCTTCTTGGAAAGATGAAGGTAGTACTTGGAAACCATTTCAGATGGTTTCCATCAGAGCTGCTGCTGGCCTATACAGTGGCCCTGTGAATTATGAAAAGGTGCCCCCATGGGCAGAAGCAACTTTAGGACATACTGTCTGGGCCAAGATGGTGAATTTGAAAACGTGGTACCCTTTTCCCTCAGCTGAAGGAGTGGATGCAGCCCGGAGCAGTTGTGAGTGGCTTGAAAGGTGGAGGGCAGGCTGGATTTCATTCTCTACTTTCTTCCCAGGCCAGGAGCCCCTGAAAAGTGCATGTAAGGCACAACCATCATAGTGGCCCTCGTCGTAATGGATAATTTTCCGTTACTTCAAATTTAAAAGGATGTATAAATTTAAGGATAACCCTTGAGTTGTGTCTCCTAACCACTTTCTTTTTTTAAGAGGCAGTTTCAGAGATGGAGCCTCGGGGAAAGGCAGGGGAAGGAGGTTTATTATTATTTTCCTTTGCTCCCACCAGCTGAAAATGGCATTGGCTTCACCCTACCTTTCTGGACTTCATTGATTCTGTTCTTAGGTCAGTGGTCTGAAATTCTGGACCCGTTCAGAGATAACAGAGAAAGTCAGAGAGTTTGGACATGAACTTTAAAGCAACACCAAGGTATCCTTCACAGGAGGCCTGACATTTAGCTCCGTGGATGAGATCAGTGTGATATGGACGAGCTAAGAGCCGATCGCTTTAATATCATGTGATATTTGCTGTATGAGAGTGGGGTTATTAGGGCATTATTCATACTTCACTGTTATCTACTCATTTATAACTATCTACCCACTTATAATTTTGCACACAGTGTTCAACCATACTCTCCTGCCTTTTAAGAAGAATGGATATATAGAAACAGAATCCGTGTAGTTTATTTTTTTTTTTAAGTTTGATCAGTTTCTGGTGATATTTTGGTAATATTTTTTTGCTGGGGATGTTTTATTATACAGCATAACCATTGTTTTAACTATAAACACCATAATCTTCCATCCATGTTTTGAGGTGGAGACCCATTGATCAGATACATGACATGGGTAAGATTTTTCATCATGTATGTTGAAATATCATATCTTTGTACTTTGTTCAAAGCTTACACTTTCCCCCCATATTTGCAGCTGTTACTAACTCCAGATCATTTAGTGTATTATTTATGCGTAGAACTCACTGCCTCACATGATGGTCTGGTCTTACATTCCAGCTGGATGATTGCAGTGTCTTGAGGG
>CM052886.1:93871122-93882150 GCA_028534135.1 Potos flavus
TATCTTCTGAATATTTATGTTATTTACATTTAAAGGTGACACCTTGACTGTATGAATTTATTTCCTCTCATTCTTGATAGTAAAGATGTGTTGGTTTCTTCTACTTCTCTTGAAAAGCCAGAGCCCATTGTCGATCATATATCAATAGAGATATAGTGCTTTGAAGGTCATGTGACTCTGAGAGTTGGGTTAAGGAAGCAGGATGTTAATGAGCATTTAGAATGTACATTGTTATAGTCACCTGATAGGTATATCAGCATTTATTTATTCAACACAGATATTTATCCAGTCCTGACATGCATCAAGTGCTTGGGAAGCAATTTGATGAAAAATAATTGCTAGTATTTATTGAGCTCTTACTATATGCCTGTCACTGTTTTAATTATTTTATATGTATGAACTCATTTAGCCTTAATAACAATGCAGTGCAGAAGGTACCCCTATTTCTGCTGACTTACCAATGAGGAATTGAAGCACAGGTTCAGCAACTAGTCCAAGGTCAAGTAGGGATGTGGTTCTAGAAACTCTGGCCCTAAGCATGTGCATACAACCACTAAGCTGGGCTACTGAGAGGAATCAGTAGCAATTCTTATGGAACATCAAATGAACATAATGATAAAGGACAATGTGGTTTTTAAAAAAGGAATTGACTACAATTTTTTGTGATTATTTATTTAATTTCCCTGAGGTTTTGGCATATGTGGTTCATCTAGTCAGTCCTTAAATAATGTGTAAGCATTAATCAAGATTTCTTATTTTTGGGGTGCCTGGGTGGCTCAGTGGGTTAACTCTGCCTTTGGCTCAGGTCATGATCTCAGGGTCCTGGGATCGAGCCCCGCATCGGACTCTCTGCTCAGCGGGAAGCCTGCTTCCCCCTCTCTCTCTCTGCCTGCCTCTCTGCCTACTTGTGATCTCTCTCTCGCTGTCAAATAAATAAATTTTAAAAAAAATATTTAAAAAAAAGATTTCTTATTTTTAGGATTTCTAAATTCAAGTTATTCAAAACAGTTTTAATTATTTTAGGGGTTCAGGAAACCATCCCAGTATAGTCCCCTCACATCATCCCCCTCGATAAGGTGATCCTTCCATCCTACTCCCTAAGATGGATCCTACATGGAAGGGGCATTGTTATCACCATTCTGTTTAGGGGAGTGAAGGCACTGTCCCAAGGTCACGTAGCTACTAAGTGGTAACAAAATGTTTGCAGACTCAAACCCTCTGCTGTGTTTGTTACAAGTCTCCCACAGTTCAAATCCTTTCCCTACCACTTCCTAACCGTGCCCTGGAGCAAGGGATTTAATATTTCTGTGCTTCAGTTTCCTCATTTGTAAAATGAATGTAGGAATAACTAAGGGTGAAAATTAAATTAGATAATTTGTATAAAGCACACAGAACGTGGCCTGTTTTGCAGTAATTGCTCAATAAAAATACCTCCTCTGTGACCTACAGATCTGCTTGTTTTTCCTTTCCCTTCCAGTATGCTAGGTGGGTTTTGTATTGAGGAGGAATTTTGGTTTTTCATTCTAAGCTTTAGGGCTCATTCATTTACCTTTATATATTTGCATTAGCCAGCTGCTCCTTTTCTTCAAGACTGTTATGAACTATGGAGTGTTTAGTTGCCTGCTGTTTTCCCACGTAGATTAATTAAAGCAGTTAGTACTAAAAGTAATAATATTGGACGTCTTTTTCAAAACTGCTTGAGGATGAAAAGATTACAGTTGCAGAAAGCCCCTGTTGTCTTTAGAAACAATTATTTTATAGGAATACTGAAAATAAAACTTAGAGAAGGACCTTTAAGTATAGTGAAATGCAGTTATGCAACCATTTTAACTGTCTAGAAACACTCAGAAGAAAATAGTAATTAAATAATAACATCATGTCTTTGGGAAGGAGTATGACACACCTTTAAAAGAAGACATCAGTTTCTCTGTGAACCAATTCTGAGAGTTAAAACTATTGCTAAGTGAACCACTGAGAACGGTTTTGTATAAAATCTTTAGTAGGGAGGTAAACTCTATTTCATAAGGTTGGCTGTGCTTCTGAAGATCAAGAAATGAGGTTTTGACATTTGCTTTTTTTTTTTTAAGGCGAGTAGGCACTTAAATATGTAACTCAAGAAACCAGTTGTAGGTCCTTGTACTTTATGTAGTTCAAATTGTAATTTAAAGTTTTCAGCTTCTGATTGTAGAAAAGTAAGCAAGAAGACATCAGAGATGGAAAAGTAAATTCAAATATCTTTTTTTGAGGGGGAGCGCTTGGGTGGCTCAGTCAGTTGATCATCCAACTCTTGATTATGGCTCAGGTCGTGATCTCAGGGTCATGGGATTGAGCCCCGGGTCAGCCTCTGTGTTCAGTGGGGTGGGGAGAGTTGCGGTGGGGAAGGAGAGTCTGCTTGAGGATTCTCTCTCCCTCTCCCCCCACTCGTGTTCTCTCTCTCTCAAATAAATCTTTAAAAAGAAATATCTTTTTTTTTTTTTAAAGCTGGTGTCGGTCTAAATATGTTTTCACTAGAATCACAGTTATTAAAGTATAGTCTGACGACCCCTGGTGGTGCCAAGACCTTCTCAGAGGTCTGTGAAGTAACCACAATGCTAAGACATTTTGCTTTTTTCACTCTCCTTCCCTCACAGGTGCACAGTGGAACTTTCTAGAGGCCTCATGATGGTGATGATGCCATCACTCCAACAACTAATGTGAGGTGCTCTGTGTATTCTTGTGTTCTAAAGTGATCTGTCTGAATTTTTATTGTGGAAGATATCTACTGATGTGACCCAGACAAACAAACGCTCTTTGGGATCCTCAGTAATTTTTCCAAAGCCTAAGAGTTCTCTGAGACCAAAATGTTTGAGAACCTCTGCTCTAGGAAAATAACTTCAGACAGATGAGGCAGTCATCTTGCAAGTGCAGCTGGTGTCCAGCGGTTGAAGATGGGAAACCGCAGACATGGCAGTAGACATTTCATTTTCATTGCCCGTTGCATTACTGGATACGTGTCTTTTAGCCATTGGCTCCCAGGTTTTGTGTCAGTTTCCCCCACAAGACCACCAGCGCCATGAGGGTGAGGGCTCTGCTGCTTTGTCCAGTGCCACCTCTCTAGTGCTTACGACAGTATCACGAGCCACCCCCCCTTGCCCCCAGCATGTCTTATTGAAAGAATGGATTTTAAAGCGCAGCATTGAAATCTGTATGACGATGTGCTAATTGCAAGGTGCGCGTCCATTCTGTCCCATTCTGCAGAAGTGGAGCTCCTTGCCCAGGCCACGTAGCTAGTCCCCGGCAGCTCGAGGACTGACACGGGCTGCGGATCTCACTGCCTGCCCTCCGCCTGAACAACTCTCTCGTGGCTCCTGGCTCAGGTCAGGTAAGTCACAAGAGTGGCAGGCATCCCAGAGCTAAGGAATTCAATCTAGAGAGGTCAGTTTCCAGGGGAAGGCGGCAGGCAGGATCTTGTGTCAAGTTTGGGTCCGAAAGGAGGCCCTGGAGGTGGACGGCTAGACTGACTCTGTGACAGCGGCAGGCCACTTTCCTGGCTGGTTTCATGCTTTTTGCTTGTGGGGCAGGATTTCGTAGTGGTTGAGAAGGGAGGGCTCCAGAGCTGGGCTGCTCAGATGAGAGTCCCGGTTCTTTCATCTGCTGGCTGGGTAGCCTTTGGCAAGTTGCTCAAGCTTCCCCGTGTTCTGTACAAAGTGAGTCCGATGATAATATTTTTCATCTGCCTCATAGGGTGGTTTGAGATTAATTGGACTATGTGTAACCAGACAGGGCATGGTACTAGCAAATGCTATGTATGTCCACGGAAGTGCGAGCTGTTTTTTTACTGGTGATTGTCTGGGACTCATCAATGTTCACTGAGAGCAAAAGAGATGAATCCAGGTTCCAACAGGGTCTGGGGCCGGGTTTTAGGACGGTGTGGCTGAGCAGCTAGCACAAAGGTTCAGGAACGAGAGTTTGGCTACTCACTCGCTGTATAATCTTGAATTACTGCCTTTTTGTGCCATTAGCTTCCTTCTCTGGGAAACAGAGAAGGGTGCTTACCTCAATGAATTATAGAAAACAGTGAGTTAATGAGTATAAACTGTTTAGAGGAGTGTCTGGACCACAGGAAGTATTTGACATAGTTCATGCTGTGTAATCGAATTAGGTCTTCAGTGATTGGAGAATATAAGTTCAGTCCAATCTGAAAAATCAATCAAAGACGTGGCAAAAATCGTGATTATTTGAGACAGTAAGATTTTAAGTAGGTTAATTCAATCACAGTAGGAACAATGAACGGATGGGGCTCCCAGAGTTTGTACACAAGTGGATAGAAAATTTATAAAAAACTTTGTATTTATAATTTTATAAATTTATGTATTTATATATTATATAAATATATTTAATATATTTAATATATTTAATAAATATTTATAAAATTTATATATTTTTATGAATTTATATACTTATAAAATTTATATAGTTTTATAAATTTATATATTTTATAAATATATATTTATATAAATTGTATAAATTTATAAATTTATAAAGAAATTTGTGCGTGGATTCGTGAGAGGAAGGGTCAGTCTTCTTTTTTTACCTCATGGCTCCATAGCGCATGAGGGAGTGAGAAGGGCTGGGCCAGAGCTGCGACCAAAATGTCAGGTGTTCATACATAGGAAGCTCTCACCCTGTCTCTTTTCCTTTCTTTTCTCCTTTTCTTCCCCCTAAATCCCTCAATATTGAAAAGTGTAAAAGAGAGACATCGTAGGACTGGCAGTCTGGAAACCAGAGTCTGCCATAACGAACAGGGTGACCCCAGACGAGCCGCTTGACCTCCTGGGACCCCGGTCTCCTCCTTTGGAAAGAGAAAGGGCAAATTGAATTATTCTTAAAATCCCTTCCTAGGCTTACTCTGGGAATTCACTTAAGCTATCCAGAAATACTGGGACTTCCTGGACTGAAATTAGGAACTCAAGTCGTCTAGCATATACCCTTGGGCCCACCCCTTCGGAGGGTGCTGGATATCCCAAAGGAAACATCTTGAGATCCCCACGAACAAAGGTCCTTCTGAGAGCCTGAGGCGAGTTCGTGAGCTGTGGCCTAAAGTGACTTGGACTTAACAAGTAGTTCGTTGTCTTAGCACGGTCATCATTCCCTGTGAACAATGCCCTTGTGAGATTCCTCTCTCCTCTTCGCCTCCTCATCCGTACCTCATCAGGACTCCTGTGCTCATGGTACTGTTGTTCATCACGTTTTAAAATTAGTATCTGAATCCAATGGCTACTTTCAACTTTCTGCCCTGAGATATGCACCCACCTGGACGTGGGTTTGCATAGCATTTGTGAAGCATCAAGGTGGACAGAGACCCCTTCCCTACCCTTGACCTCCTCACTAAATGAGGGACATTTCCTCCTTGCTCTTCTTTTTGTTCTTGGTGAAATAAACCAGAATTTTCTCAAATAAGTTTGGCTTTGAAACTCAATGGCACGTTCTTTATCTTCATTCACTTAGATGTCCGTACCATTTGAAGCCTCTGTCTGGAGTATTGGCTTCCATTGTGAGTGATGACACCCTTTCCCTGTGAGGCTTTGACTCAGTTTCTTTTCCTTCCACTTCCTTTCTTCTTGACTGCCTCCATTTGTCCTATCCTTAGCTCTTACTTTTTCTTTCGAAATATTCTTCCTCGTGTTGAAAAACAAAACCCAAACATATGGATCGGAAGAGTGGACTGGCCTCATTAAGCAACATATGAGGGTAGCATCCCATTTAGCAAGGAGAAAGGAGCTCCAAGGAGCTGTGCAAAATGAAGGTTTTTGGAGGAAGGAGGAAGAGGCGAGAAAGTTTTTAGCAAAATAAAAGATTCCTTCAGGCAGAGTCACCTTCCCTGAGGGGGAAGGAGAGGGGGTCTTATAAGGTAGACTACCTCATCTTCTTGTCATGGAGAGGGTCCATATGACAAATATCCTCACCAGTCCTGATCAGAAAGTTCCGGACTGACAGGTGAAGGCTATATTATAGAGGGCGGGGGGTGAGGGGGTGGTTGAAACTGCAGTTAAGTTAGCTATTAAGTTATTTGGTGATCCGGCTTAAGTGACATTATTTTGAGCCTAGTTTTCTTTTTAACACTTGGAAATTGTGTCCACTAATAGCTTCATATCCCCTTTAAGCAGATGACTTCCAAATCCTATATTTTGATATTTAGATTTTTTCCCCTCGGTTTGTTATGTATATAATTCACTACACATTTATTGTGTACCTTGGGCAGTGTACCGTGTTGGTGCTAAGAATATAAAGACAGGTGACTTTCTCTACTTTCAGCAGTTCTAATGGAGTCAAACTGAAGTGACAGACACCCACTCTGATAAAGCTAACCCCAAAAGACGGTGCTAGAGTATTTTAAAAACTACTTTTGGAATATGAGGAACTAAATAAAATCTCCAAGGGCTATCAAAGAAAGGCTTCCCAGACAAGAGGTCATGGGAGGTGGGTCTTGGAGGTTGAGTAGGAGTTTGTGAGCTCTGACATCCCCAGACTTCCTTCTGTTATATTTTTCTGATGTGCTGCTGTCACCTCAAACTCAACATGTCAGAAGTCACATTCTCCCATCTTTCTCCCTAAATTATATCACCCCTTGACTTTGCTATTTAATTCTTCCCCCGAGTCATTCAGGGAATATACTGTAGGCATTTTTGTGTCTTTTCTCTTTATTGCTCTACTGTCAGACAGAGTTGTCCCCATTCTTCGTTCGGCTTTTCTTTCAATCATGCCCACTGCCCCAGTCAGCTCATACTCTGTCACTTGCTCTCTGGGATTTGGCATTGGACTCGTAGCCGGCCAGTCTGCTGGAGGTCACCTTCCCCATTTAATCTGTCTTTGAAGTCATTGCCATATCAATTTTTTATAAACACATTTGATTTTGTCACTCATCTATTCAAAAATAATGGAACCCTGACATTTGTTCAGTGCTTAGTTTGTAAAGTGCGTTTCTTTATTTTTTATAAAGATTTTATTTATTCATTTGACAGAGAGAGAGAGAGAGTGAGCACCTAAGCAGGGGGAGCGGCAGGCAGACGGAGAGGGAGAAGCAGGCTCCCCTCGGAGCAGGGAGCCCTGGGAGAGGCTTAATCCCAGGACCCTGGGATCAGGACCTGAGCCAAAGGCAGATGCTTAATAGACTCAGTCACCCAGGTGCCCTTAAAGTGTGTTTCTTTGTTTGCTTGATTTACTTCACTTAGCATAATCCCCTCCAGTTCAATCCATGTCAATGCAAATGGCCAGTATTCAAAGCAATAGCACGAAGGACCACAGGGGAAGGGAAGGAAATCTGAAGGGGGAGAAATCAGAGAGGGAGACAAACCACGAGAGACTGTGGACTCCAGGAAACAAACTGAGGGTTTCAGAGGGGAGGGGGTGAGGGGATGGAGTAACAGGGTGATGGGTATTAAGGAGAGCACGTGTTGTGATGAGCACTGGGTGTTATACACAACTAATGAATCATTGAACACTACATCAAAAACTAATGGTGTACTATACAGTGTCTAACTGAACATAATAAAAAAAAGAATTTACATTTTCTAATCATCACATTTTTGGCTGTGGGATTAAAAGTTTGAAAATTAAAAATAAAGTGCATTTCTTTAAACGATCTCATTTAATTATCAAAACAATCTTGTGAAAGAAATATTATACTTGCCTGCAAATCTGTTGAATTTAAGATCCGGTAGTCTATGGGCTCCTGGAGGCAGAGATGACATTTTGTTCATCTTTGCATCCTCTGTACATAGTACTTGCGACCGGAAATTATGTCCAGTAAATATTGTGCTGTGTATTTGTTTCTCCCTACTATCTGCACTTCACATGTGCCCCCAAACTATTGTGATCTGAAGTCATTAAGTCATAAAAAGGGCAGTTTTCCCCGTTTCAGTGCTGATACTGTTTGTCCATGCACTGCTCAGCCATCAGTCACCTCCTTAAGCCGGGACAGTCACTGTTGCTGGACCGCTCTGGAACTCAAGGTCCCTAGTGGGTTCTGAATGTCCAGTGCTGTGTAGACGCAGAACTACTCCTTGTGATTCGCTTTCCTTAATTAGGCAATCAAAGACCTTGTGCACACAGTAGGCTTTTTATATCATTCTTCTTTTTTAAAAAAAGATTTATTTATTTGAAAGGGGCAGTGTGTGAGCTGGAGGAGGGGCAGAAGGAGAAGGGAGAGGGAGAACACCTCAAGCAGACTCTCCACTGAGTGCGGAGCCCAACACAGGCTCAGTCTCTTGACCCCGAGATCATGACCTGAGCCAAAACAGAGATTCGGACACTTAACCAACTCAGCCACCCAGGCACCCCTTTTATATCATTCTTTTTTTTTTTTTCAAGATTTTATTTATTTATTTGACAGAGAGAGAGAGATCACAAGTAGGCAGAAAGGCAGGGGGGGGAAGCAGGCTCCCCACTAAGCAGAGAGCCCGATGTGGGGCTCGATCCCAGGACCCTGAGATCATGACCTGAGCCGAAGGCAGAGGCTTTAACCCACTGAGCCACGCAGGCGCCCCACCTTTTATATCATTCTTAATATCAGACTCAATTTACTTGCCTTGTGTGGTTTTCAGTGATGCTATATGATAGTATGGACCTAGAGAGTTTTAAATGCTCTAGTTTTTCATGTGTAAAAATGTTGGGTTTCTGTGGCTTAGAATCTGTTCTCTTTATTTCCAGATCTTGTTTCCTGAATTTACAAGAAAACTGGTTGTAGAAGTGATAACATTAAAAAACAGCAACGACAACAACAAAAAACTTTAGGGGCGCCTGGGTGGCTCAGTCGTTAAGTGTCTGCCTTCGGCTCAGGTCATGATCCCAGGCTCCTGGGTTCGAGCCCCCGCATTGGGCTCCTTGCTCGGCAGGAAGCCTGCTTCTCCCTCTCCACTCCCCCTGCTTGTTTTCTCTCTCGCTGTGTCTCTCTCTCTCAAATAAATAAATAAAATAAAAACTTTAAAAAACATCGATGCAGGGGCACCTGGGTGGCTCAGTGGGTTAAAGCCTCTGCCTTCGGCTCAGGTCATGATCTCAGCGTCCTGGGATCGAGCCCCGCATCGGGCTCTCTGCTCAGCAGGGAGCCTGCTTCCCCCTCTCTCTCAGCCTGCCTCTCTGCCTACTTGTGATCTCTCTCTGTCAAATAAATAAATAAAATCTTAAAAAACAAACAAAAAACATCGATGCAGTAAAACAGTTTGGATCTGAATCTGTAAGAATTTGAAATTTTGAAAGCTGGCAACACAGAGTAGCCAGAAACTCTACTCCTGTCTGACAGGGACTAATTTGCATAAAAAGAGTAAATAGCTTTTTTGGTTGTGATTCACCTTAGGAAACCACGGATCTAATCTATCTTGCATTTTATTTTTTTCTTCATAATCTATCTTGTATTTTAAAAGGCAGTTTGCTGACACGAAGAATAGGATGAACCAGCAAATGACTTGGAAATGTGCTTGACTTTGCAGTAACAATTGAAGTTCTCTCTTAGCCAAAATGCTTTTGGACCCATCAGGCTTTCTTTCTAAGAGTTGCTGCTGCCATCTGCTGGTCTTCATTCAGCAGCAAACTTCTAAATGAAGGGAGGACAAGGTTCGAGATGTTCCTTTGAGGGAAAAAAAAATCATCTTCTAATTTAACTATGTTTTAAAAATAGAAGTAAACACTAAAATGAGATGAGGTTACAAATACATCACTTAGAAAAAATAACTTTTTATAGATCTTGGTCATAAATAGAAGATAAAGCAGGGATTTGCCCTGGGTCCCGGGAAAAGTCCTACCTTTCCGGTAGAGGAAAAGTATAAGAAGCGTGGGAAACATACTTCCATGGGTGAAGTCAGGTTGTGTGAAGCAGGTAGATTTGCAGTGCGGCAAGCTCCAAACTTAGGCACTGTGCATGTGGATGAGGGCAAATTGGACTGGGTAGTGGTAGAGGGAGGGTCCTGGGGGATCGGAGATGGGCAGGAAAGGCCTTCTCAGCCAGTGCTGCTCAAACACGAGCTGCATCAGAATCCCCTGGACGGCTTGGTCATTTGAAGATTGTTGGGCCTCACCCAGTGATTGATTGAGAAGTGTTTAACAGCTGGCTCTTTGGAAAAAAGGCTTTGATTTGTAGCAGTTGCTGATACCCATAGCGTAAGTTCTCCGACACTTGGCTAATTTTAGGCTACCTACAGGGCACCACTAAATGCTGCGTCAGGAAGAGATGTGCAGTAACATGCCAGCATACAGCATTTCCACCATGCACCTGCCCTAGGTGCAAATAGCCCTCAAGAGGGCTGATAGTAAAAGGTCATGATTGTATCAGGAAGCCCTGAATTTCGAATATTCATTGTTTCCATTCCAAATGCAATCCATCTACTTGAAAGCTTTGATAGCTTGATATTTAGCCGTGGTTATGTTTAACAATCAGCTGGTAGATTTCCTGGAAATTTCACAGTCCGGTCTCCAGCGTGGGTGGGAGCTGGCTCCAGCGCACAATGGAGGCCATCTCCAGAGTGGCCGGGGTAGATTTCTGGGGTCTGGGGTGGGGTCCAGGAATTTGCCTCTGTCACATTCCCAGATGATACCAGGGCAGCTCTCTGTGGCCCATCCGAAGCACTATGCTAGAACAGAACTCTAGAAAGTGACTGGGTATTGAGTTTGGGTGGGGAAGGGAGGTTCTCCGAGAGGGGAACATTTGATTGGAGCCCTGAACCACGGGACAGCTCCAGCCTTGGAAAAGCTGGTGATCAAGGGCACCATGCAGGGCTTGCCTTGCCTGATGGGAGCAGGGTTAGCTTGTCCAGCGTGACAGAGATGGGCAGTTATTGTGGGAGTGGGAAGCGAGCCAGCCCCTGTGGGATTGCTGCCTTACTCTCCCTGTGGAAGAGGGCAGGCTCCTCAGCAGGAGGTGGGGAAGGGTGTTCTGTATTTGAGTTGCAAAATAGCCATTTTGGAGTGGGAGAAAAACAGATATTCCAAGGCAGTCTCTTTAGAATTCGACAATGTTAAATGGCCGTTGGAGATTTTTGGTTATGAATGTAAAGT
>CM052886.1:93890115-93900304 GCA_028534135.1 Potos flavus
CTTCTTTATCCATTCATCTGTTGATGGACATCTAGGTTCTTTCCACAGTTTGGCTATTGCGGACATTGCTGCTATAAACATTCGGGTGCACGTGCCCCTTCGGATCACTACATTTGTATCTTTAGGGAAAATACCCAGTAGTGCGATTGCTGGGTCGTAGGGTAGCTTTATTCTCAACTTTTTAAGGAACCTCCATACTGTTTTCCAGAGTGGCTGCACCAGCTCACATTCCCACCAACAGGGGAACTTTCCATATCATTCTTGACCTCTCAAGAACATTTGACAAAGTCGACCATTACTTCCTCTTCAAAATTCTTTTGTCTTTCATAACATCGTAATCTCTGTTTCTCTTTCCTTACTGACTACTTCTTCTTAGGGTCCTGTTCTCCTTTCCCTCATCTGAACTTGAGGTGCCCCTTAGGTAAATTATTGGCTACCTTCTATTTTTTGTTGCATATTCTCCATAGGTGGTATCATTCAGCTATGTCAATGCCAGTGACCCCTTCACTGCCCACGTCTAGCCTTGTCTGTGCTTCAGAACTCCAGGCTCAAAGATTTGATTGTCCACTGGACATTTCCATGTGGGTGAAGCAGAACTTTTGGTAACTTCTCGGGAAGCCTCTTTGTCCCATTACATCTCTATAAACACCATTAGCACCCACACAGTTATTCAAGTCCAAAGTCCGGGAGACATTCATCTTCCTTTCCCTCTCCTTAACATCTAAGCTATATACAAGTCCTTTAAGATCTAAGTCTTAAAAAATCCTGGATCAGACTTCCTCACTCTATCTTTACCACTGTCATTTCAGAATAAGACACCATTATCACTTGCCTATTATAGTCTCCTCGCTGGTCCTCCTGCTTCTGCTGTTGGGCTCTCTCCAATCCATGCTCCTCACAGCATCCAGAGAGACCTTTACAAAGTAAAAATAGGATGATTATGTCAATTCTTTATTTGAGTCCCTCCAATCACTTCCCATCATACTTAGAATAAACTCCTTACTCTGATTATACCCTGCCGACCTTTCGAATATTATCTCATCCATTCTCCTCACCCATTCTGTTTCTGCCGCACATTCTCTCTCTTCCCCCCTCCCTCTTTCTTGAACCAGCTCTTCTTTCTTCTGAAGACGCTCTTCTTCTTGATCATGATGGGATGGGATGCTTCTTTTCATTCAGATCTCAATGCCAATGTCTTATCCTTAGAGATAAGACTTACCCTCATATCCCTTTTTCATTCTCTACTTGAAAATGATCTGATAAAAAATGGCTTATTTTACGATTTGCTGGGGGGTTGGTTGGTTGGTTAGTTCATTTCTCTCTCTCCCAGCCAGCTCCATGAGAGAAGGACCTTGTGTGAACCCCCTTCTGCTCTATTCTCCATGCCCGTATCCATTTTGTTGATGAATGAGTGAATGGACCAGTATGCCAAAAAGAAAATATACTCACAATCTTGTTTCAGGGATTATAATGGACAGTGAAAAGAATGGTTTGGTACAAGAAGCAATGAAACTGTGTTTGTCTTAAATGTTAGTTTGAGGAACTTGAAATGCTGAAATAAGAACAGTAATAAGCCATCAGAACTATTGAGTAAGATTGGGGAAGGGTCAATACGCCAAAAACTACCCTGAAGTAGCTGCGTGTTCTGGCATTTTCGAATTTAATTTTGTTTCCCTGTCGTGGCAGAAGGACCAAAGAACAATGAAATGACACAAGCAGAGAAAAAAGCAACATTAACTCAGGTAATTCACAGATGAAATTACCAGTCCTTAAATAATTGAGAACTTACTTCATTTTTGTAAAACATTGTATATAACTTTGCTGTCTTTTGCCACCTGAGGATCAGCTGAGTAGGTTGGGCAGCTGTGAGTTCCTGAGTAGTGGTTCTTACCCAAACTGTGCCTCTCCAAGGGTGTCCAGGGATGCCCCTGTCCTGCAGGAGGAACGGGGTCCCCTATGGCGGTTCATTGCTTCCTGTACCCTTATTGTCGTTCTAAGGGCAGACCTGCTATTGTACTCTGGTTGATCAGTTCACTTATGTGTTTACTGAGCATTTGCATGTACCAGGCACTGTGCTGGGCCCAGGGCTGCTGCTGCTGCCTTCCCTGCCTGCCCAGTTGCTTCATCTCCTTCAGATCTCCCACATACTGCCACCTGTCACACCACTTTGTCCCTGAGCAAGGGCATTAGTAAGAAATATTTTTCTAGCATAAAAATATTCCCAAGGCAGAGACTATGACTTTTTTCATTGATTGACTATGGAGGTGGCTGCCGCTGATCTGTATTGATCAGTATTTTCTTGTAACAATCTTTTAGTTGTGTGGAGTCCATTGGTTAATGGGTCGATTCCAACGTTTCCTTAGTTGCAGGCACTGAACTAGATGCGTGGATGCAGAGAGCAAAAGGACCCTGTCTTTGCTCTCTGAAATTAAATCTGTTGAGGAAAACTATGTTTCCACTTGGCTTCTAACCATGTCGTTTTTTGAAAATACTGAAGAATGACCTAACTACACACTAAAGACCTAGGGCAGATCCAGTACATAATTGCAAAGGCTTCAGAGACTGGTTGAAAACCCAGCTCTGCCATTTAGTAACTGTGGCCTTGCAGAAGTTCCTCAATATCTCTGACCCTTGGTCCTTCATGTGTCAAATGTCAGGAGAGTTAGAATGTAGGAAAAGCACACAGAATAAGTGTTTGTAAATAGTAGCTACAATTATAATAAGAAATAATTGTTTGACACTCTTATTTAACTATTAAAAAGGGTTCCTTTAAACAGAAAATATGGTACATAGATGAGCAGCATTGTAACAGACTCTTCTTAATATTTTTGTTTGTTGAGTTGTTTTCTGGGGGGGGGGCAACAATGTGTCTCTAATTCAGGCCTTCCGAGGTTTTTGCTTATTCTATAGAGAACCGTAGTACCCTGTAGTGAAATTTTTTAGCATCTTCATGTGAGTAAGGGACTTCGCTGAATACCCCATCCAACCCACTGGTGCTTCGCTGAAGGTAGGTTTTGGCTACCTTCCGTAAGTGCTGCATGTACACTTTCCTCCTTCCCTCCACTCTCCTTTCCACCACCTTCCAGTCCTTCCATCACCTTCCAGTCCTTCCATCACCAGTCTTTGCAAGGAGCAACACAGATTTATGACTTTCCTGACACACCAGCCGGGGTACCTGAACTCTACTCACGGACCCAGTCTCTTAATGAAATCTAGTCTGAATGAAATCTTTATTAGTATGGATGATTTAAAATCTTTTAGTCCTAATCTATGACTAAGTGACAATTATAGGACTCTATTTTATAGCATGAGCCATCTCCTAGACTCAGCCAATGGGATTGCCTTTGAAAACTTGAGTTTATATATGGCGGAGGGAGGTGCTAGCCACTAGATCATAGAATGGTGTTGGTTGTGTTTCCTTATGAATCAGAGCCATAGTGCTGGATATGATTTCTTACATTAAAAGCCTATCTCGAACCTGAGGCGCCTGGGTGGCTTAGTCATTGAGCATCTGTCTTCAGCTCAGGTCATGATCCCAGGATCCTGGGATCGAGCTCCACATCGGGCTCCCTGCGCAGTGGGAAGCCTGTTTCTCCCTCCCCACTCCCCTTGCTTGTGTTCCCTCTCTTGCTGTCTCTCTCTCTGTCAAATAAATAAATAAAATCTAAAAAACAAAAACAAAAACAAAAAAACGCCTATCTCACCTAAAGTGAAAAAAGCAATGGAAGTCACATTCTCTTCAAATTCGCCGAAAAGTTTAAAACTTGCCTGTAGTGGGCCTGACCCCTGTGTTCTTAGATAGCATGTCCTTCCTATACCAGGGTGCAAGCTGTTAACTGTTTCTAAACATTAAAAATCCCCATGGACATACACACCTCAGTTAGTCTCATGGAGAAGTCTGGAAACTTGCTTTACCACAGAGGATAGCTTCAAAGCCCTAGGCTTCGTTTCAGTGTTTGTGAAATGATCAGTGGCAGCAATACAGCAGGTAGGAGAGCTGGTAGAGCTTCTAGGAGCTCCTGTTCACCTCACACTTGACCTTGGGCCAGGCGTCTCCTGAATTTTGTGCCCGTGTTAAATACACGTAACATAAAATTTACCATTTTAACCATTTGTAAGTGTCTATCTCAGGGGCATGAGGCACACTCCTGCTGTGGTGCAACCATCCCCACCACCCATCTCTTGGAATTTCTTCACCTTGTAAAACTGAAACTGCAGAGCCATTAAACGAATTCCCCATTCCTCCCTCCCCCGAGCCCCTGGTAACCTTGTTTCTACTTTCTGTCTCTATGACTTCGATTACTCTAGGTACTTCATGTAAGTGGGGTTGTGCACTATTTGTCCTTTTGCCTATTGCTTATTTCATTTAGCAGAATGTCCTGGAGATTCACTGATGTTGCAGCGTGTGCCAGAATTTCTTTCCTTTTTAAGACAGAATAATATTTCACTGTATGTTTGTACAGTAGTCTCCACTTACCCGCAGTGGATATGTTCTAAGTTCCCCAGCGGATGTCTGAAACCGCGGATAGTACTGAACCCTGTAGGTACAATATGTTTTCCTGTCCCTACATACATCCGGTAAGGTTTAATTTATAAATTAGGCACCATAGGACATTAATAACAACTAATAATAAAATAGAACAATTATGCAGTATACTCTAATGAAAGTTGTGTGAATGTGATCTCTATCCTTCTCTCAAAATATTTGATCTTGAACTCACCCTTCTTGTGTTGATGTGAGATGCAAAAATGCCCCTGTGATGAGATGAAGGGAGGGGAATGACGTGGGCACTATGACGTAGCATTAGGCTGCTGTTGACCTTCCGACGATGTCAGAAGGAGGAGCCTCTGCTTCCATGCATCAGTTGACCGCAAGTAACTGAAACCGTGGAAAAGGACTTCTGTACCTCATTGTTCATTCATCTGTCAGTGGGCGCTCTGTGTGCTTTTAAATAAGGTATAGTCTATGTGATCTTCCCAGCCACCATAGGCTCTTCTTACTGTTCGATATTTGAAGTAAGTGTCTTCCAAAGTTCCGGGTATTTGTTCATGATTATAGGCTAAGAAGTGGGGTTGCTGATAGGCAGACCTATCCCTGTCGAGCTAAAAATTTTAGCCCATGAGTCCCCTCCCCCTCCCAGCTTCCTGTGTGCACCAGCCACCTTTCAAGGGTAAAGGTGACCCACATGGTGCATGCAAAAGGACTTTGAAAGCCACAAATTGACAAATAGCTGAAGATTAGATTATCCTTGTTAACATTGAATATTTTCCAGATAACACTGTTAATTTATGTGCTTTTGAATTATCCAAAGAAGATTTACTCTACAAGGTAGAATTTTTCACAGAATAAGAAAATCATATTTTCTACAAGCTATTCTTAAGAATCTGCTTCTTATTAAAGAAAAAAAAAAAAAAAAGAATCTGCTTCTTATCTGGAACCATAACCCAGACTAGGCACTCAAAATATTTGAACACTGCAGTAACCTGCAAGAGATTGCATTTGTAAAAAGCAGGTCCAGTCCCAGAACCAGTTGACTTTTTTGTCAGGCATGCCTTTCTGCCCTGTGGCCAGAAGGTGGAGCCATACCATTTCAAATAACCTAAGTGCTGTTTCCTATTCAGCCTTTTTAGCATTTCCTAATCGACTTCAAATATAAGGGGGCCTATTATTGATACATCTCACATCACCTGCTATCTCAAACCTTCGGTCCAAAATACTTTATGAATTTTTACATAGAGAAAAATTTGTAAAAAGAATGCAAGAGAGAGTAAAATATTACTGTACTTCCCTGTACGTGATAGGCTCCTTTTACATAGTGAAAGAATGAAGGAATGAATGAGTGATTCATTTGAAAGCCTATTATAGAAAAAGTGAGATTGGAGAAAATGGTCCAGTACTTTCATGGATGCAAACCACAGTCCACCTTTTTGGCCTCTCCTCTCTTAACATTGTGGAATGAAAGTGTGGGGTCTAGTTGTAAACATCCATACTATATGTTTTAGAAATGCAAAGCCACGGAAGTCAATTGAATATGTGAAGTGAACTGTAGCCTGGGTTGATTGAATGGTATTCGAAGCCCATAAAGGAGTTAAGAAACCTTTGAAAGGTGAAGAATAATAATGTAAGAACAAACTCTGTTATAATATTTCTGGTTTTATTATATATACACTTCTGGATTATATATACATTCCATATTATATAAGACATTTCTGTATCCTCCTATATGTGATTTTTCGTATTGCATTCATATTTGCTCCTAGAATTGTCTACAAAAGAAAGTTAATCTGTAGGATTCTGGGATTGGATGAGAATCTTGAAAAATCATTTTAGACTATTCCCTTCCTTTCTTTATGCAGAATGTCTAATATTTATGAACTATGTTCCTAAAAACTCCAAGAAAACTTCAAATAAATCAACGTAAAGGAATCGATTCTATTAGTAATGTAAGGATTAGTTACGTAAGATTCCAACGTAAAGGAATCTATTAAATTAGTAATTTAAAAGACATCTTAATGGCAAGGGATCTTGGTTTGGATTTTTGTGGTTTGATATAACCCTATGAAATTCACAGGCCTTGGAGTGTCTCCCAAGTCCCAAGATTTTAGGAGATGGTTGGCTTTTTCTTCGCTCCTCTTGACTTTCCGACATAAAAAAAAGCAATGTGCAGGAGTAAACGTGATGCTAGCCATCCCTAGGAGGGTGGCATTTTTCTTGGCCAAACTCCTTCCTGTTGGAAAAAACAAAAACAACAAACCAGGTAGAAATGCCCTTCCCTTGGGGCGCCTGGATGGCTCTGTCGCTTAGCGCCCGCCTTCGGCTCAGGTCATGATCCTAGGGTCCTGGAATCCAGCCCCGCATCGGGCTCCCTGCTCAGTGGGGAGTCTGCTTCCTCCTCTTCCACTACCCCTGCTTGTGTCCCCCCCCCCGCCCCCCGTCAAATAAATAAATAAAATCTTAAAAAAGAAAAGAGAAATGCCCTTCCCTTGCCAAGCCCCTAACCAGTATATTTCCTATTCTTTATTATCAGGATACTTGTAGTGGCTGAATAACTCAGTCACCTGGAGCACTGAGATAGAGAGGCCAAGGAGATGAGTTCCTTTTCTGCGTGGCTGGCAGCTTTGCTCTATTTGGCTGGCAGGAAGGAACTCTACCCTAACCTTGGTCCCTGCACTAGGAGTCCTAGTGGTAGCCTTGGGCATCAATCTGTCACCATCACCAGAAATAGGAACAGTGCTGGAAATATTCAAATGACTCGTGCTTCCCTCCTAGCAGAATCTTCAGTACGGGAAAGGCAGCCCATATAAAAGCTCTGCTTTTCTAATAGAGGGAGGCCAGGCTAGTGTGCAAGCTAATTAGTCACCGTCTTCCGTAGCAGGACAAAGGGAACCTGCGCTGCTGTCTGAGCAGCTCACCAGCTGGGACCATCAGCGGCAGGTTGCCACCAAGAGCCCGCAGCCATCACAGCTGTTCGGCCCCGTATCGGATGGCTCCGAACATGTAAACAGGTACGCGGGCTGCGCATGTACAGCGGAGCCGTGCGAGCTGCCCGTAGGGAAGTAATGGGAGCATCGTCAGCCAAAGCTGTCCCTTCAAGGTATCTGACAGAGGCTGCCGGGAAACAAAATGCTTGGGATTCCAGAAGGACTCCCGACTAGAAAAGCCTCAGAAATGGTTTTAGAAACAGCTTCCCTCCTGCGGGAATAATCATGGATTTTGTAAATCTCAATCCCAACAGACGGATGACTTTGAAAACTCAAAGCTGCTGCTTTCCAGGTGCGCCGTTTCAGGGTCACCTAGTACCATTCCATTTTAATCTCCAATTTATTTTATTATGCTTCTTTGGGGCACACTCAGGTTTTAATTTTTATATAGTCCTCAATCAGTATTCTTCTTCTTTTTTTTTTTTTTCCTCTCTCTCCCTTTAGAAGCATGCTTCTGAGGGTCTGGCCCTCTGTAAGATCAGGTCTGCTCACCTTTCTATCGAGTACTGTTAAATCACCCATCCATCAGAAGTTCCCGGGAATTGCTGGAGGAGGCACCTTGAGAACTCTGGCATCTCTGGAGACCAGTGTTCCTCCAAGCTGGAGCCGCGTCCCACTCAGCGGGCTTCTAGTTAAAACCGGCAGGCCCCCCCCTTCGGGATTCGGCTTCAGTAGATCTGCCAAGGGGCCCGAGCCTTTGTGGGTCTGCCAGGTTCCCAGGAGCTGCTGATTTTGATGCCGCTGGCCCAGGGACCATACTCGGAGAACCACAGCTGTAGGTCAAGGTGTGGGTTTCCAGACTTGGTAGAACATAAAATCACCTAAATAACTTATGACAAATGCAGATTTCCTGACCCTGTCACAAAATAGGATATTAACCTCTATAAAATAAAATGATAGACAATTATCAATCTTGAAGTAGATTTCTTTCCCACAACTCCCACAGATATTTTAAAAAATCTTTATCCTTCAAGGGGCGCCTGGGTGGCTCAGTCAGTAAAGCCTCTGACTCTTGATCTCAGCTCAGGTCTTGCTCTCAGGGTCACGAGTTCAAGCCCTGTGTTGGGCTCCACACTGGGCGTGGAACTGACCTAAAAAAAAAAAAAATCGTCATCCTTGAAGCAGTTGCCAGCAGCAAGAGTGCTTTCATTCTTCTGAACAATCAAAGTACTGTATTTTTTCTGTTCTTACTACTATTTGAATGTGGACTTTTTAAAGATGGGGGTTTTGCCTGAGAGTTCTTGGAATTCTTCTTGGGGACTTAGATAAAGCAACTGTTTTTATTTTTTTAAAGATTTTGTTTATTTATTTGAGAGAGAAAGAGAGATAGCACAAGCAGGGGAAAGAGCAGAGGGAGAAGGAGAAGGAGACTCGCTGCTGAGCAGGGAGCCCGATGCAGGGTTTGATCCCAGAACCTTGGGATCATGACCTGAGCCGAAGGCAGACGCTTAACCAACTGAGCCACCCAGGCGCCCTGATAAAGCAACTGTTTAAAAAGTTTTAAATCATTACTTTCTTTATTTCTCATGAAAAATCCAAGTTTCATTGCCACTGAGATCTTTGTATTTGAGTGCTTGCTACCTGTATAAGGAAAGATGTAGTTAAAAAAAATAGTAAGTGTATACTGCCATTGACTCTTGACTGCACGAGCTTTGGACCTGGTTTCATGTAAATCTGGTTATGCCAAGAATGCTAAGAGGGAGCTCTCGCTGTGTTGTGTTTCCACATGTTGATTTCTGCATGTTGGTGTCTCTGCCCGTGTTCCCACCCCCGTGGGGGTCTGTGGGTACTTTACCAAATAGTCCGCTGATAAGACTTGATGAGGAAAAGAGCCACTGAATGTTTTTCTCGCCCCAGGACTAGGTACAATCTCAGTCCAATGCTCCAAGAGCTCAGACTTTGGGGTTTTAGGGTCAGTTCTAGAGGTTTCTGCCACCTTTATTAGACAGCAAAGGTCATGGGACCCAGTTTTTGGATATTTGTTGCTGAGTCCCCCAGTACCTAATTGTATAGCTAGTTCCAAATGAAATACTGTGATTTTTACTTCAGAGAAATCATCAGCTCCTTGTCTAATTTTTTGAAACACAGAATGATGGGAATCAGCATAAAGTGGAAGGGATTAAAGTGCTATTATTTACATAGAAAGTTCTCTGAGAATTTATAGCCAACCCATTCAAGGAAGTAGCCTCTAAAACTGTCAACTGTGTCTTTTATTTTTATTTTTTAATTTTTTTTAAAGGTTTTTATTTATTATATTTTGACAGAGAGAGATCACAAGTAGGCAGAGAGAGAGGAGGAAGCAGGCTCCCTGCCGAGCAGAGAGCCCTGATGCGGGGCTCGATCCCAGGACCCTGGGATCATGACCTGAGCTGAAGGCAGAGGCTTAACCCACTGAGCCACCCAGGCGCCCCAACTGTGTCTTTTAAAGTGTTCACAAACGACTTACGTTAAAACAAAGGGTTTACTAAAAGCAGAATGCTAAGTCCTGTTTCTCTTTTGAGTCATTTGTAAACACGAACAAAAAGAGGGAACAGAAATATTTCTTTCAAATTGCCCTAAACCTCAAACGGCTGTCCCCAGTCTCCCATCAAAATCCTTAATGCCTGTGAAGGTTGAGTGGTCCGCGAGGACTGGACTGAAGGGTTATGCCTTTGAGAAGCACATTTGAAGCCTAAGAAAGAAAGGAGAACGGTCCAAGAAATATCGG
>CM052886.1:93900804-93922173 GCA_028534135.1 Potos flavus
CGAGCCTCTGCTCGGCCTTTCGGAAGCCTCGGGTTCTGGGGGCTTGATGGGAAATGCTTGTCTCCATCTCATGATGAGGGCAAAAGCTCAGGCGTCTTACCTCTCTGGGGCTCTCCTGGGAATGGAAGAAAGACCTCTGATTTTACTGTTAGAATTTTCATTGACCAGTGAATTCCTCTATTTATATTGACAGCGAAAGCACTTGGCCACATAACTGAAGATGTGTTAACAGTTGTGGCTGATTTGGAAAGCTTACGGGAAACGTTAGGGCAGAAATGAAATTAACACCAACACCTTGTGCTTGCCCGGTTCACGAGTGACTTTGAAACTCACCCGATCCCAATGGGACAGGAGGCAGCCCAGGCCAGCCTCCTGCACAATGCAAATCAGGCTCAAGCAGGCCCATCCTCTCCTGGGGAAAGGTCTTGGGAGGGGGGGGGGTCTCTTACTGTGCTCTTTTCTCTATTCTTTTTTTTTTTTTTAAAGATTTTATTTATTTATTTGACAGAGATCACAAGTAGGCAGAGAGGCAGGCAGAGAGAGAGGGGGAAGCAGGCTCCCTGCTGAGCAGAGAGCCCGATGTGGGGCTTGATCCCAGGACCCTGAGATCATGACCTGAGCCGAAGGCAGAGGCTTTAACCCACTGAGCCACTCAGACGCCCCCTCTCTGCACTTCTTAATACCTTGGACAAGGAGAGCTCGTGGGGAAAGGCACCCAAATCTCAGCCTTCTTTCCAGAATTCCAACTGTCAGGAGACACTTGGGAGCATTGGCAATGGCCCAGTAGAAGGGATGGGAGACACAGTCCCCAAACACGAAGCAGAAAGAGCAGACGGTGGGCGGGCTGGTTCCTGCCCAGGTGGGAAGAATGGAGGAGGAAAGGTGATTCTGGAGTCGTGAGGGTCTGATGCAAACCTGTGGACACTGTTGTGCTGCAGGAAGGGCTCTGTGAGGGAAGGGCTTTGCCTGATTTGATGCCGGGAAGCATGGCTATGCTGTGTCTTTGTGATTGTACTGGGAGGTGGTTCTCAGAATCTAGCATATAGGAGGACTACTAGGAAACTTGCTAAAAAACAGAGTGCTGGGTCCTTTCCCAGAGGTTCTGTTATAGTGGCCTAGAATCGGGCTTAGAAAGGTGCGTGTTTAACCACTATCAGGGGTATTTCTCATTCGGGCGGTCAGTGGAGGAGATATATATAATTTATTTAAATTCAATCGGCCAACATATAATACATCATTAGTTTTTGATGTGATGTCCAATGATTCATTCGTTGCATATAACGCCCAGTGCTCCTCATATCACATGCCCTCCTTAATGTTCATCACCCAGTTACCCCTCCACCCCTTCCGCAACCCTCAGTTTGTTTCCCAGAGTCCAGACTCTCTCGTGGTTTATCTCCCTCTCTTATTTCTTCCCCTTCAGTTTTCATTCCCTGTCCCTATGATCCTCTGCGATATTCCTTATATGCCATATATGAGTGAAACCATATGATAATTGTCTTTTTCTGATTGACTTATTTCACTTAGCATGCACCTGGCGGGCTCAGTCAATTAAGTGAAGGGTATATTTTAAGAAACACTGTCTGCTGTAGAGAATAGGGTCCAAGGCAGAAGGAAGCCTTTCTTTTCTTACAAATATTGGTCATTTTTTTTTCTTGAGTATGGTCATTACCACCTTGTCCCCCCACCGCTATGGGATAGTAGACACGGGAGCCCTAGCCCAGGTCTCCCCTGCCTGTAGTGGGGCGTGGAAAATGCCCTGGGATTTCTAGGCCACAGGAGTAGATGCTGATGTGAGGGCAGGGGCAAGGGAAAGAAGCAATGAAAAGCATCAGCTGTCAGGAACTAATGAGAGACACTGACTTCCAGGCAGGGGGCCAAGCTGCCTTCACCTCTAAGAACAACCAATCATGTCTCCCCAGTGTTAACATTCTGGTCCAAGATAAATGGTAGTTGAGGATGAGAGGGAGTGGAGAATGAGCTTTCCAGGAAGCCTGGACTCAGTGGGTTTTAGTAAATGCTAAGGGGAGTGGAAGACCATGCCAGGTAGAGACATCAGTGACAAGCCAGGCAGCCCTCCCAGTGGAGGTGATCATATGAATGGGCGAGGAAGAAGGGAAGCTCCAGCTTTAGGCAGAATACGGAAACATGGAAAACCAAAGACTAGAGGTGGAATCCAGAGACTGGAGGAAATTTCCAGATGCAGGACATTTGTTTTTGGCTAGGAGATAATTGGTGGGATAGAGGATTGCTGAGTGGCTTTGGTATTCCATGATGGAGAAAGTTCACTTTGCAGTTGCCCTTGTGTAGTGGTTTGAACTGTGCCCCTCCCCCAAATATAAGTCCATCCAGCACCTGTGAATGGGACTTTATTTTTTAAAAGAGTCTTTGCAGATATAATGAAGTTGAAGATCTCAAGGGAAGATCATCCTTGACTAGAGTGCGCTCCAAGTCCAAGTCCTGAGGAGAGGCGAGGCGAGGGGAGGAGAGGGGGAGAAACATGGTGGCAGGGATTGGAGCGCTGTGTCTACAAGCCAAGGCACGCCAAGGCTGGCCAGCAGCCCCAGGAGCTAGGAGAGAGGCAGAGAAGGAGACTGCCCCCTGGAACCTCCAGAAAGAACCAACCCGGCCAACGCCTTGATTTCAGACCCCTAGCTTTCAGAGCTGTGAGAGAACGCATTTCTGTTGTCTTAAACCACAGAGTTTGTGGTAACTGTCAACCGCAGGAAACGAATACGTCTTTCCCGCAGTTCTCCATGTTGCAGATTTGGGCAGCCTGGCTCTCCGCTTTGAAAATACAGATATCTTAGACAGTTAAGGGTTTCTTAGCCGTTTTGAGGCAATTTCTGTTAATTAAACATTTTTTCCACTCCTAAAGATCTAGGAAAGAAAAACAGTTGTGAGTTACTACCAGAGATCGGAAGAGGAAACTCAGGGAGTTGGAGTCAAACACTTACACTTCAGGCCTATTTTGTTGCCGTTTGATGACAGGAATGCCACTTGACCTCTCTGAAACTGAGTTTTGCTGTCTACAAAATGAGAATTTTGATGCTTATTTATCAGGCTGCTGTGATATGAGGAGTCAGGAAGATGGGCCACGGGAAGCTCTTTGTAAACTTTGGGCGATTCTATGTATGAGAGCACTTGCTTTGCAGCAGGGAATATTTTTAGAGGGAAGAGTTGCTAGATATGGGGAAGAGAGTAGAGCTAGAACAAAGCAGAATAGGTCAGCAGATAAGGACAGGTAGCCCCAGACCTCTGCTATAGAATGTTTCCTGGTCTAATGAAAAAGGAAAAGAAAACTTGTCTTTTAAAATGTACCCCAGGACACATCATTCTCTGGCCCAAGAACATTTTATATTAAAAGGGCTTTGGTTGGGTGCCTGGGTGGCTCATTTGGTTAAGCATCAGCCTTCAGCTCAGATCGTGATCCCAGGATCCTGGGATCGAGTCCCACATCGAGCTCCCTGCTCGGCGGGGTGTCTGCTTCTCCCTCTCCCTCTGCTCCCTGATCATGATCTCTCTCTCATGCTCTCTCTCTGTCTCTCTCTCTCTCTCTCTCAAATAAAGAAATAAAATCTTTAAAAAATAAAAGGACTTTGGTCAACTGCTCTGGGATCCTAACATGGTTTTTGATATAATTCCTGAGTAAGAAAAATGTATTCGAGGTTCCAAATAATACAGCCACTTGTGGAACTGGATCCCTTTCTCTGTTTGTGACATGCTCGTAGGAGCGTCAGTGCACAAGATGAAGGGACCTCTCCGCGTCCTGAGTTTATGTAGCTTCTAAAGCCACTGGGTTCACGCATGGGGAGCCTTTTTGGTTCTAGAACAGTGCTTCTCAAACCCAGACAGTGTACAGACACTTCAAAAAAGAACAAGATTTTTCTACAATTCAATTTAATATTTTTCACAATATGGTACCTAAGTGAATACAGCACAAAACGCGACAGGCACAGGATCTCATTGAGCGACGTGCTAGCTCTCCAGATTGCTGTTTTCTTTGCAAGCTGAGCAGGGCCCACATGGAAGCAGCTACCTCTCAGGGACCTGTAGTTGGCATTGATCTTGACACCAAGATTGTATGAGTGTCTTCCAGCATGGGAAAGTGGAAATAATTGCCAACGATCAGGGAAACTGAACCATTCCAAGTTATGTCGTCTTTACTAACACCAAACGATTCATCAGCGCTGCAGAGAATCAAGTTGCAGTGAACCTCACCAACACCGTTTTTGATGTCAAATGTCTGATCAGACATAGATTTGATGCTGCTGTCCAATCTGATCTGAAGCATTGGCCCTTCATGGTGGTGAATGATGCTGGCAGGCCCAAGGTCTAAGGGAAAGAAGAGGTGTCCTCTGTGGTTTTGACAAAGATGAAGGAAATCACAGAAGCTTAGCCAGAAAGGTTGGAACTGGAAGGAATGTGTTCGTCTTTGACTTAGGAGGTGGCGCTTTTGATGTCTCAGTCCCCGCCATTGAAGATGGGATCTTTGAGGTCAAATCTACAGCTGGAGACACCCACTTAGGTGGAGAAGACTTTGACAACCGAATGGTCAACTATTTTATCACAAAATTCAAGTGCCAACATAAGAAGAACATCCACAAGAATGAGAGGGTGGTCTGTCGCCTCCAGACTGCTTGTGAGTGTGCTAAGCATACATTGTCTTCCAGCACCCAGGCCAGTATTGAGATTGATTCTCTGTATGAAGGAATTGACTTCTGTGCCCCTATGACTTGTCCTCCATTTGAAGAATTAAGTGCTGACCTATTCCTTGGCACCCTGGACCCTGTAGAGAAAGCCCTTTGGGACGCCAAGCTTGACAAGTGTCAAGTCAATGATATTGTCCTGGTGGGTGGTTCTACCCATATCCTCGAGATTCAGAAACTTCTGCAAGACTTCTTCAATGGAAAGGAACCGAATAAGAGCATCATCCCTGACAAGGCTGTTGTTTATGGTGCAGCCATCCTTTCTGGAGACAAATCTGAAAATGTTCAGGATTCCCTGCTGTTGGATGTCACTCCTCTTTCTCTTGTCTTTGAAACTGCTAGAGAAGTCATGAATGTCCTCATCAAGTGCAATACTACCATTCCTACCAAACAGATGAGGACCTTCCCTACCTACTCTGACAACCAGCCTGGTGTGCTGGTTTAGGTTTATGAACGTGAATGTGCCATAACCATGGATGACAATCTACTTGGCAAGTTTGAACTCACAGGCATACCTCCTGCCCCCCGTGGCGCTCCCTCTGCTGAAGTCACTTTTGATATTGATGCTAGAATGGCATCCTCAGTGTCTCTGCTCTGGATAAGAGTTCAGGAAAAGAGAACAAGATTACCAGCACTAGTGGTAAAGGCTGCTTGAGCAGGGAAGGCATTGAGTGCATGGTTCAGGAAGCTAAGAAGTACAAAGCAGATGACGGAAAGCAGTGGGACAAGGCATTTTCCAAGAATGCACTTGACTCTTATCCAGTCAACATGAAAGCAACTGTCGAAGATGAAAACTTCAGGGCAAAGTCAACAAGGAAGATAGACAGTAGATTCTTGGTAAATGGAGTCACCAACTGCCTTGATAAGAACCAGACTCAAAGTCAACAAGGAGGACAGACAGAAGATTCTTGAAAAATGGAGTCACTGACTGCCTTGATAAGAACCAGACTGCAGAGAAGGAAGAATCTGAGCGCTAGCAGAAAGAGCTGGAGAAAGTGTGCCACCCCTGACCAAGCTGTCCCAGAGTGCGGGAGGCATGCCAGAGGGAATGCCTGCTGGCTTCCATGATGGTAGAGCCCCTCCCTCCGGTGGTGCCTCCCCTGGGCCCACCGTTCAAAAGCTTGGGTAAGCCAACCTAAGAAGAGGTCTAGCATTGTTCCACGCGAAACATTTGAAGGACCCAAATTTGTAGCAATTTCCATGGCAGTTTTAAAGTTGAGCTGCTATTGCAAATAAACTGGGCATTCTTCATCCTTGAGTATGGAATATGTGCACAGGGAAAGGAAATAAACATTTCACTTTATAGGCACAGTGTTGTAAGTGGAAAATGCAATGTCTTAAATAAAACTGTATTTAAAATTGGCACCAGAAAATAAAATAAGTAGGCACAAAATCCCTATGCTTATTGCTTTCACAGAGGCCAAAACATTAAATATGATAAAAACTAAAAACGACTGCTATAAAACACTGGTTAATTTAGTGTGACTGATGATACTCTTTGCTACAGTTTAATCACTGATCACATTGTGAATGGGGTACTGAATGCTGACCCAGCTTCTTTCGAGTTTGGCATGCCTGGTATCCTCCAGGACTTTCTCTATTGGAAATTCTGCAAACCCTAATTTGGGCAGTGGGCTGTGGCCTTTACTAGCTGCACATATGTCACCTGTTACATTGGACTCTGTTTCTTTTTTCATTAATCTGTGAGAATTAGAGTGGTAGCACTTGTCAATGTTGCAGACATAAAAATAAATACAAATATGGGCACTGGTCATCTCTAATATACCATGATCATCCAGACAATCCAAATATGTCTATATCACTATGTTAAGGTCGCCATCTTAACGAAAACACCACACTGAAAATTCTCATAGTTGTAGTCATGGACCACTTTGAATACGTCTTTGGAACTCCTGTCACTCACCACAGTTGAGAAACACTGGTCTATACAGAACTGGGTTTAATATATGCATTATTTTTTTCATTTTGCATTTGTTACAAATGTAATAAATATTCACTGTAGACATTTTAGAAAATTGAAATAATTCAAAAAAATAAAAGAACCATTGTGATGCCATCACACAGAGAAAAATCACCATTAACATTTAAATACCTCTTGTTTCCCTCTGCAAATACATCATATGCATATTGTTCTATACCCTATTTAAGAACTTTTTTTCACTTAGCCAAACATTGCAGGCAGCTTTCCAGATTACTAAGTATTCTTCTACAATAACATTTTGATTGCCTTCAATTTGTCAATTCTGGATGTCTGTCAGAATGTTCTTAATTGAATATTTAGATTGTTTCCAGTTTTCTGCCATCATAAACTATGCTGTGATAATTCCCAAGTTTTGTTGCACATAAATAATGAGCCTATTTACTCATAGGATATTTTCCTAGTATGAGACCTTCTATATGAAAGAGAATGAAAAATTTAAAAGATTTGTGCACATACTAATTTTATGAATCAAATATATTATATAAAGATGTGGCATTGATAACTCATAGCTGGATAAGGATTCGTGGCTTAGGTGGTCACCAAAAACTACTTGTTCATTATTGGTAATTTGGGACAGGAGAGTTGACTTAAAATGGAAACTTTTTAGTATCATAGGACATCAATTTGTTTACATATAAAAGGCCTATTATTATTGTCTTGAATGAATGAGTGAATACATGATTTTTTTCTTACTTTTTTTGGAAATAATTATAAACTCCTAAGAAGTTGCAAAATAGTACTGAGAGATCCCACATACCCTTTCTCCAGTTTTCCCCAAAGGTAACATTGTACTTAACTAGGGTGCATTATCAAAAACCAGGAAATTGACATTGGGAATATACTATTACCTAGATTACAGAGGTTACTCAGCTCTCACCAATTTTACATATATTCACTGTGTGTGTGTGTGTGTGTGTGTGTGTGTGTGTGTGTAGTTCTATGAAATGTTCTCCCTTGCAGAGATTTGTGTACCCACCACAATCTCTGTAGAGAATTGTCCCATCACCAGATGAGAGTTCCCTGGGTGGTCCTTATTGGCCTCCCCTGACCCTCAACCCTTGGCAACCACTGATCTGTTTCCCATCTCTATAGTTTTGTCAGTTTTAAAATGTTACATAAGTGAAGTCGTACTCGGGCATTTGTTGTTAAATGCGGTAACATCAACAAGCCTAGAAAGTATATCCGAGGTTACTGTTTACTGTTTGGCCATCCAGGTTGCCACAACTGAGATTGGAAGGGAGAGCTATCTCTTGGAAATCATTAAAACAAACAAAAATCCCTAAAAGATAGAAATGTATCGTATTCACTTTAGTACCTCTAGCATCGGGGATGGTATCCATTCCACGTCCACAAGACAGCCCGTGTGGAACAATGACTGACCAATCGGAAGAGACACAGCCGTAATGGGTCAGCTCAGCCATGCCCACGGACACCACTGCATCGCAGTCCTGCCTGGCGCCCAGCCCAGTGCCAGGCAGATGGTAGGTGTGTCTTAGTTTGCTTGGGCTGTGAGGACAAAATATCGCAGACTGGATGGCTTAACCAACCAACAAGTGTTTCTGAAAGTTCTGGAGGCTGGGAAGTCCAAGATTAAGATGCTGGCAAATCCAGTGTCTGGTGAGGATCCCCTTCTTGATTTGCAGATGGTCGTACTCTTGCTGTGTCCTCGCATGGTGGAGAGCAGAGAGATGGAGCAAATTCTTGTGTCTCTCCTTAAAAGGACACTAATCCCATTCACAAGGGCTCCACCCTCTTGACCTGATTACTTCCCAAAGACTGCATCTCCTAATACCATCCCCTTGGGGGTATGGTTTCAGAATATGGATTTTGGGGGAGTACTGGCATTGACTTCATGCCAAGGTGCCAAGTAAATGTCTTTTGAACGAATAAGGCATTATGGACTCTCTTTTATGGTTCCTCTAGTCCGCATCTCTGGGTCTCTAGCTCTTTTGTGTGGTGTCCTCACAGCTAAGCAAGGGTAAGCTGTGCCTTCTTTATGGTTCCTAACCCCATTTTAACAAACCCCGCGGCAGTAACCCTCAGTGTTATGTGCTGGAATAAAGAAATCCAATCTGTGTTTAGTTCTACTGCTTCCACAGACCTTCAATTTAATCTTCTCTTGTTAATAAAAGTGATTCTAAAACTATGGCCAAGATCCAGACAAGAAAAACAGGGAAAGCATGTGGAATTCAATCAGGGAACAAAGATATTCGATGAATCTAATTGAGGGGGGGAAAAAGAAACTGGCTGCCACTTGGTTAAATTTCTTCTACCTAAATTAAGTGATAAAACATTGAAATAAGCTTATGATAAAAAATGGTCTAAGGCGTAACTAGAAATTTATTCTAGGAAATGTATGAAATGAACTCCAGCTGGAAGAAATGGGCATAGGGTCCCCCGCTGACATAGCACGGGAGAACAAAACCATTAGAAAGGAACCAGCTTGTTTATTTGGAATCTGGGCAGAAGGGCTTTGAAATACAGTGCTCAGATCCCACCTCCTGGTACTAAATTTGACAGATCAAGAAGTGTGTCCCAGTCCTGAATCTTTGACCCAGGGAACATCTGGGGTCTGGCATCCCTAGTAGGGGAAATGTTTCTTCCTAAGTTGGAAAAATGACTTTACAACCCACAGAAGATGCTAAAGGAAGCAGAGATGTGATGAAAGGAGCCAATCTCCGTAGCCTTAGGGATGAGTCTTGTCATCAATTTTATTTGTAGTTATGTGTTACTAAAGGTGTTTGAAATAGTCCAGCATAGGGGTATTGAAGAATTAGCCTTGAGGTTTTGATTTGAAATGTGTAATTAATATTGGATGTATTATTTTATTTTGAGGGGAGTAAAAGAATTTGATTCCATATGTAAATTTTTAAAAAAGATTTTATTTATTTATTTGACAGAGAGAGAGAGATCACAAGTAGGCAGAGAGGCAGGCAGAGAGAGAGGGGGAAGCAGGTTCCCTGCCAAGCAGAGAGTCCGATGCGGGGCTCGATCCCATGACCCTGAGATCGTGACCTGAGTTGAAGGCAGAGGCTTTAACCCACTGAGCCACCCAGGCGCCCCTGTAAAATTTTTTTTTTTTAATGTATTTAAGAGCTCAGCCTTTAACACAACTGATCCTTCCTTGTTGCAGCGTTTTCTCCATCTGGTTTTTGGGATTCTACCTTATCTGAGGCCTGTGCTTCCTCCTTTGCTGATTTTTCTTCCTTCCCTCAACCTCAAGCAGAAGTGCTCAGGACTCAGCCTTGGATCTACCTTTCCTCTCTCCCTAGCCACATCCCTTCTCATGGTGTATGGACCATGGACACACTGATGGCCTTCAAATCCATGGACCTGACCTGTCTCTCTGCTCTGAGATCCCAACCTGGATCTTTATCTGCTCCTTGGTGTCCCTACTTATGTCAAGGCCTCTCAAACTTTACCTATCTGAAGTCAAGTTCATGACCCATCTCAACACCACCCTATCACCACCCCTGGCAACTTATTTCTCTCAAATGTTCCCCATCTCAGGAAATAGTGACTCTTCCTTCTAGTTGTTCAGGCCAAAAATCTTGCAGTCGTCCATGATTCTTCCCTTTTTCTTGCAAAGCACAACCAGTCTATCAGGGAATTCATTTACTGCTTTTTTTTTTTTTTTTTTTTTTTTAAGATTTATTGATTCATTTGAGGCAGCAAGCATGCATGGGGTGGGGTGGGAGTGATAGAGGGAGAGGGAGAAGGAGAATATTAAGCAGACTCTGCACGGAGTCAGCAGACAGCATGGAGCCTGACACGGGGCTCGATCCCACAACCCTGAGATCATGACCTAAGCCAAAATCAAGAGACGGACGCTTAACCAACTGAGCCACCCGGGAGCCCCCATTTACTGGTCCTTCAAAAGAAATGATTCCTACCATTTTCATCATCTTCACTGCTTCTGCCCTCATAGATCCATGCCACCATCACCTCTTACCTGGATTATTGCCATTGCCTATTAAATAGTCTTCCTTTTTTGCTCTGATCCCCACACAGGAATGAGAGAGGTCCTGTTTAAAATATATGGCAGATCCTCTCTCCCTTTTGCTCACAACACTCCACTGGCTCCCATTTCACTAAGGATAAAAGCAAAAGGTCTTACGGTATCCCACAAGGTCCCATGTGACCTACTTTTTATAGAGAAAATTTAAAAGAGCAAGAGAAATAGAAGGCATGAATAAAAAGTATAGCAGTATCTCAGACAGGGAGGAACTTGCACTTATCTATTAAGATCCTGACGAATCAGTTATACATAACCCACGTCCATAATAAGAAATCTCAGCCTGAGTCTGAATGTCTTAACTTTGGGACCAGTTTTTTATCCATTGGATTGTGTTCAAGAATTATACCACACCACGCTTCTCTTCTTCTAGCGTGCCCAGCCACATTTTGAACTAATAAGTCATAAATGTGGACCTGGCATAGGCACTAACGAAAAGTAATGCAGGACTTATTCAGCACATTTTAATTTACGCAAATGCCAAATCGTGGACACTCCACTGACATCTCTCAGTTAAGACCTGTGTATAAAGACCTTGTTTCGGTACCTTTTTGTCTAGATTTACTGCTGCTGACGAATCAAGTTCTTGAATTCTAGGGTGCTCAGCACCTGTCAAGGACTTAAATTTGATCACTATTAATAACAACACAGTATCACTTCCTTACCAAACAAGAGAAGCATTAGCTATTGTTAGAACAATGCATCCTTTTGAATAGACACTGCAAGGCATTGTCACAAAGCACGAGCCTTGGAGGGCTGACTGGTGGCTCAGCTTTCAAACATAAGTCACCTCGCGTGTCACTTAGCTTTCGGACTTGAGCTCGCAAGCCTAAGAACCTACATTTCCTCAGCGTTCAGACATGTTTTGTTGCCTACCAGAGAAAGGGAGCAAGAGTTGTTGCTTTGCTTTGGAGGCTTGCTAACCGTGTTGGCCACACTAGGGATGGCAGCAGGCAGGGTGGGGAAGAGCTGAGGGGAAGCTATGCCTCTGGTAGACCGGGGAGAAAACAGGCAGGTGGAAGAGAGAATGTAGGAGGCTCCGCCAACCACCACAAACTCGACAAAAACAAGCTAAAATAAAGCAGAAAAAGAAAAAGAAAAAAAAAGAAAGAATATGGAAGAGGCTCTGAGAGGCAAGAAACAAAGTAGTAAGGGGTCAGGCATTCCCTGGAGAAGCCAGTAAGTGCCGGAGAAGGTAGGCAACAGAAGTAGAGGCGGGAGCTTGGGGAAATGAATAATGTGGAGGAGGAAGAGAAAACCATCCTTTTAGGAACCAGCCATGATGCTTGTCTACTTCCCTGGCAATAGGGGGCAGGATTTCAAGTATACATGCTAAAGAAGGCAATCTATTTTTTTCTTTTCTTTCTTTTTTTTTTTTAAAGAGAGACAGCGTGTGCATGCGCAAGTAGGGGTGAGCTGTGGGAGGAGGGGGACTGAGGGGAAGGGAGAGAGAGAATTCTAAGGGGGCTCCATGCCCCAGCATGGAGCCAGCCTTGGGGCTCAATCTCATGATCCTGAGGTCATAACCTGAGCTGAAATCAAGAGTCAGATGCTCAACCAACCGAGCCACCAGGCACCCCAAGGCAATCTATTTCTTCATGGGAAATTCGAGTACTTAGAAAATGCTGTGTACTGACCCCATTATCCCTAAGAACTGCCCCTCACTTCACTATTTGGGACGCAAGATCTGACAAAAAGGGGCAGTTACTATGTTTTTATTGAACGATTACCATGTGCCACTTGCTGCCTTGAGTGCTCTGTTTGCATTATCTCAGTGAATTTTTTAAAAAATTTTATTTATTTACTTGAGAGACACAGAGAGCGACCGAGTGAGAAAGCACCAACAGGCAGAGGGAGAGGGAGAAGCAGGCTCCCCGCTGAGCAAGGAGCCCCATGAGGGACTCGATCCCAGGACCTTGGGATCATGACCTGAGCCAAGGGCACACACTTAATCGACTGAGCCACCCAGGCGCCCCTCAGTGAATTCTTATAGCACAAGTCAGTAATGTTATTATCCCCAGTGTCACAGGAATCGAAACTGAAATTTAAAGAGTTTTCCTGTAGCTCGTTTGAGCTGTGGCTTTAAATTCACAGACATCAGCTTCAAAACCCCACGCTTAAACAAATGTACTAAATTGTGGTAGTGCATAATCATTGGAAAACTATTAGGAAGAGTTTCAAGGTCATCTGGTTCTGTTTTCAAATTCCAGGCTCTGGACTATTTCAGGCTGACAATGAGATTTTTGATGGTCTGTTGCAAAATTAAAAAAGTAAGGCCAATGTTATAAAATTTTAATATAACCAAATTTACTTAGAGAACTTTTTATTCTGATATTGTGTCATTCTTTTTTGGTAAGTCCCTAAAAAATGACCTTTCTTTAATGAGAAGATGTTAATAATAGTAGGGTTTCTACTAATGTACTTAGGAATATAAAAACTCGGTGATTCTTGTGTTCCCACCTGCCATGTTTTCAATTGTACTGGTCTAGGAAATCCAAGGTTCTTGGGACCACTGGTCCATTTTTAACTGATACTCAGCAATTCCCCACAACAGCCCTAAAGGAGGCCACATAGGTTTTGTTTTTCACATTTCCAATGATAGAATTTACTACTTTTTGACAGAGTACATGCTCTATTGGGAGAAATTTCTTCCTTTTATTGAATTACAGTCTATCTTATTTATGGAACCACAAAGGAGCACCATATCCTACTAGATTTGAAGGGAAATGTGTGAGGCACACATCATGTACACTTTCATCCTTCCAGAAATCATTCTCTGTTGACTTGCGTATTGGCTGTCTTTCCCATTATGCATTCCATGCCCGCTTCATGAAGGCAGAGACCCTTGCCCATCTAGGCATCTAGGACAGCGCCTGGCACAGAAGCGGTGGGCAGTCCATATTTGTCTAACGAGTACTTTGTAAATAGAGACATTCAGTAGGTACTTGCTCCGTTTAATAATAAAGCTAATTCATCGTCTACTTGATGGCACTTCAAAATTTAAATAGTCAAAGTCAGCCCCTAATAAGTGTTCTTTCTTTTTCTAGATTAAGAATCATCAGTCCCCTGAGTTGCTTCCCCTGTGGTAGAGTTTCCAGACTCTCACTGATGTTCTGCCTTTGCACCACCCAGAGCATCAGTGGAGCTCCTATTAGGAGCGTTGTCCAAACACGGAAGAAGACAGGGCACCACGAGGCTTGGCCCTGGCCAGCTCCAGGGGTCTGTTCCCTCTCTGACCATCCTACCATGGCTGAAGTCTATATTGTGTAGGTCACATCACACGACTATCTATTAAGCTTGTCCTTGAGACATCTCCTAAATCTTTGCTGCATTTATTTCTATGAGGTAAAATGTCCTCCATTTGACAAAGCTTAACATGTATCCCCTTTCTATTGCCTCTGGATTTTTGACCTGTAATTTAGCCTATTGAAAGCTTTCTTAATCTTGATTTTTCATTCATTTGTTCACACAACCAATGATTCCTGAGCATCTACAAGGCATCGGGACCCCTCTTCCATGTCCGCCTCCTCTCTGCCTTTGTGTCACCGGCAAGCATAATAAACACATCTGTATTGTCATCTCCCTGAGCCACTACAGTCCTCTGAGTTGACATCTTCCAATAATCGATACTCTTGTGATTGGTAGTTTAATGAGCTGTGAATCCCGCAGCTTCTCCTTTCATCTAGCCCCTGCTCTGCTTAGGACAGAATGAGAGCCTTGTCCATGGTTTTGCTTGTCCATAGCTCTTGCTCTCAAGACCTCCTCCCCACCCCACCCCCCCGCCCCCTTTGGAAGCACAGCTTCTAACAGAGCCAGGTACCATAACTCTTCCCGAACATTCTGGGCTGAGAACATCAGTGCTCTTACACCTGCCCTGCTCTTCTGCCCATCAGCTGCCATTGAGCAGCTGCATCTTTGGCGAATCCTTATGTGCCAGGCACTTTCCTTTTGTGACCTGAATCATTCCTTCCAGCCGCCCCATGAAGTGCAGGTACTGTTATTAACCCCATGTCACAAACAAGGAAAGTGAGGCTCAGGGCGGTTGTGAAACTTGCCCAAGTCTGGGAGTTGGAGAAATGAAGCTGGAGTGTGTGTGTCAGGCTGCCTGAGCCCCCAGAACCCACCTTCCGCCTCTGACATGGGAGCTGTGGTTTTGGCGCCTGGCTGGCCTTGGCCTCAACTTCCTTTGCTCAGGGCTGTCCCCAAAGACTCTCATCCTCCCCACCATTCCTATGTCTGCCATGAGATCCCCAAACCCTGCTGTCCATTTCACATACATTTTCTCACTCGGCTGCATCCAAAGGAGCTGTTATTATTACTGTTTTATGGGTCAGGACACAGAAAGAGAAGGTCGCTTTCTCAGGATCAGTATGCTTCCAGGAGTCTCACTGCTCCTGGGCCCGGTCTGCTCTGCTTCCATCTGCCTACTTCTTGGACCTTAGCTGAAGTCGTTGCCAGCACTCCGCTGATGCCATTCCCTGAGAGTCTAGTCCTAACAGAAACGAGGTTAACGTGACTCAACTGGACTTCTGCCAAGCAGTGCACGTTCCCAGCAATCACAGTTGTTTGTTTGTTTGTTTTCGTTTGATTTTTAATGATAACGAGTCAATAACTAAACATAAACGCATTATGCAAAAAGCTTCAAAAGAAGATAGGGAAGTTCCAAATGTCCCATCCAATGGAGAACCTCCCTATAGTTATGTTTTATGCAAAGCAAGGTAACAGAGGTTGGATTTTCTATTTAGAAAGCCTCAGCCCTAGGGTTTGAATCAGGGTTCTAGAAGGACCACAGGTACGATGGGAACATTGTCCTGCTTGTATGGTGTATTTGGTGCTCCATCTGTCTGGGATTTAAAGAATAGTCACAGTTTGGAACAAAGGTGTCAGGTGGGACTTGGAAGAATTTCACAACCTTACAGTCAGGGGCATAGAATTTGTGTTCTCTCTGCGCCCGGAGTTCTCTTCAAAATGCTTCCACTTCAGTAAGATCGTTCTCTGACATCAGCTGCCTTGAAAACCCCCTCCCTCTGGGTTTCCTGCGATCGTATTTTCAACGGTTTTGTTTGTAACATCAAGCAGACGCTTAACACTTAAATATTCTAACCAGAATTCGTTCAGAGAGAGGTCTGGTCAATTTTTCAGTTTTACTTGGTCTCAAATAATGATGACATTTCTCTTTATTCTTGTCATTTCGTAAGCTAAAGGATCATTGAGGTGGATATTTGACAAAAGCACTTTTTTATTATGGGATAGGGGAATTTCGCCATCATTCCTTTAGCTTCCATCCCTAAAATCGTCTGACCTGCTAGTGACAGAGGCTCTTTGGCAATCTCAATACCCACTTGAAATATCACTCCGTCAGAATGTGGCAAACTAGTTGAAGGCATGACTTTTGGACTCCGTGGAGACCGGGGCGGGGAGGGCATTGGTGAGTCCTGAGCAACCTCGGGAAGGCTATCAAGCCACTGCCTCGTTTTCTTGGCATTCACCAGCCACATAAAATAACCAGCTATAAGACTACAGCAAACACTCACTGTGCACCTGCAGAGTCCTAAGCCCCGAACACGGTCCTGCAAGTAGAGAGATGCATAGCACACTGGATAGAGCCGTGAGGGACCAGAGGATGGACTAGTGGGGAGGCAGGTACCTGTGCAGATCATGTCACTATCATCAGTGCCGTGGGAGCACCGAGGGGGGTGCGGGGGACCCTTCCCGAGGGAAGTAGTTGCTAAGCTGAGTCTGAAAGAATAAATAGAAAGAGAAGGACATTCCAGTGAGAGGGAACAGCAAGAGGAAACCGGAGGAGGCCTGGAACAGCAGGAGGAGTGCACATAGCTACAGAAATGTTGCTATCAACAGCGTGCAGAGAAGGAGCCAGGAGAGATGGGAGATGAAGCTGCTCCGGCAGTTCGCACACAATCTGGCTTGCCTTCCTCCTGCAGAGTCCAGACCGCATCCTATCATCACAGGGAACCTTTGCCATTTTTCTGTTCTTTTAAATAATTAGCGTTTGCCTGATCTTCGTCTTCTGGCTCTTTGTGTTGTTGGTTTTATTTTTTTTTTCCACTTTCCTCCAAAGTGGCTCACAACATTTTCGGCTTCTAGAATTTTGACTCCTTTGCACGTCTTTATATGTTTTGCATTTCTCCTTCCTCCTTGCGATCGTGCTCGGCTCTTTCCAGCCTGAATATTATTTATGGTGATAGAAATGGTGCAAACTTGGAGTAGGGCCTTGGTGCCTCTTATATTGAAAGCAGTTCCTTGGCATGTTGTAGGAAGCTGTGGCTTCTCCAATTGGCTGCCCTATTCCCCTTCTTGTGGGTTTGTACCCCTCATCGGTATTTCCCTTGGGCAGGAATTGTCCTCCCGTGTCTGAGTGTACTGCAAAAGGTTTTGGCGCAAAGTGGTTGGTAGGAAAAGCTTCAGCCTTAAAGCCAGAGAAACCTAGAGATTCTTTTGATGGTTTTTAATGATGTTTTATTATGGACAATTTCAAACACGTATGATGAGCCCCGTCACCCAGCTTCTGCTGTCCCGAGCAGTCTGCCTTTCTGCTTGGGTCCATGATTCCGCTCACTCCTCATGCTTCACGAGATTGGTTGTTTTCAGGGTTTTATTTGCGATATAAAAATATTTATTTAAATATTTCATTTATTTCAGTGTAAAATTTATTTACAAATTTGTATAGGCACCGTAATGTGAAATTTTAACTGTACAGTTTGGACAAATGTATATACATCTGTGTGTCTCCTCCCCCTTTCACCATAGAGACCACTTCTCCAGAAATCTCCCTTGTATCACTCACCAGTTTATCTCCCCATCACCGAGAGGCAAACACTGTTTGACTTATTTCACCCTTGCTAAGTTTTGCCCATTCTAGAAGTTCGTATGAGCAGAGTCACACGGTATATATTATTTTTGTGCAGAGCCTCATTTGTTTAGCGTCAAGTGACAGACTTGTCTTTGAATATCACTTTTTTGTATCTGTATGTCATCGGATGAGTTCTGTAGCCTCTTTGAGACTCCATTTCCTTCTCTAGAAAATAGAATAAGGGCAATAAAAATTAACAAAAATTAAATGGACTTTAGGTTAATAGACATGTCCTCTGTAAGGCTAACTAATACTAATTATGTTGCACCGAGATGTGGGTATGTGGTCACCTTCAGGATTTACTTCTTGTCTGCAAAGACAGTCCATTTTTACTAGTTTTCCATCGATAACTGCTTGTCTTCAAATGTGATACCTGGATAGGCATAATAGATTGGTCAGAGACCAGGCAGGAAAACAGAGCTCATGCCAGATTGGTCAATAGAAGGAATCGAATACTGGGAGCTAGTTGAAAGGTGTTTGAAGCGCTGAGGAACCAAACAGGAAGCCAAGAGGCAAACTGAAATTAACGAAGCAGGAATCTAGTCGCACTGCCAGAGCCGAAGGGCCTTGGGGAAGATGTGGTGTCCCCAGGGCCCACCAGTAGGGCCACCGGCAGGTCCTGGAACCTCATAGGAGGCTGCTGGGAATATGGAAAAATGCAGCCACTGCCAGGGATGCCTCCCAACGCCGAGAAGGGGGAGTGTGTGGAGGTGGACCCTCCCCTTCCTCCTGTGCCCAGAATCCTGCTAAGGTTTCCTGGGAGCCTGGGAAAGAGTGGCAGGAGGCAGTGATCCACACAGAATCTACAGCAGACTAGGGAAGTGAGGGATCAACAAGAAAATGATCAGCACATGCGGGCAAAAAAAAAAAAAAAAAAGACGGAGAGAAGAAAACATAAAACATATATAGAGATAGTTAAGAACATTGTACTCCGTAATAATTAGCGTTTGAGATAATTCTTACCTTCCAGGTAGCACTGACTGATAGAATTTTCTGTGATGATGGAAACATTCTGTATCTGCGATATCCCATAAGGTAGCCACTAGCCACATGTGGTTACTGAGCTTTTAAGTGGCTAGTGCAACAGAGGAACTGCATTTTTCAATTTTATGTCACTTTAATTAATTTAAATTTGAATAAATGGCTAGTGGCCACCATATTGAACACCCATTCATTAATTCATACGTATATTCAGTAAGCATGTGTTGAGTAGCGAGACCCAGGCATCATACTGGGAACGAAGAACACCCTGCAGGCTAGAACTGTGGTTCAGACCTTGAGGGACTCAAACTTTCCTCATCCAACAGGAAAGATTTAAGAACTGGTGCCAAAGAGTTATTTCTTTTGGAAGGTGTGAGGGCTGGGGAAGAGAAAGCAGCATAGTGGCTCCCTCTCAGCCTTTGTCTAGGCTGTGTCTGACTCCCGGGTAGCCCTCCCTCCCCTCCCCTCCCCTCCCCTCCCCTCCCCTCTTCTCTCAGTCTCCTCTTCCCAGCTCTCCTCTCTTTGAGGCATACTTCCAGTGCCTCTTCCTCCAGTAAGCCTTCCCTGGTTGCCTCTCCAAGTGTTTAAAATAAACTCCTCTGATGTTTTGTCTCCACTCGCACCACTTCTGTGTTCAAGTTCTTTTTTTTTTTTTTAAGATTTTATTTATTTATTTGACAGAGAGGAGAGAGATCACAAGTAGGCAGAGAGGCAGGCAGAGAGCGGGAAGCAGGCTCCCCGCTGAGCAGAGAGCCCAACGCGACGCGGGGCTCGATCCCAGGACCCTGAGATTATGACCTGAGCCTAAGGCAGAGGCTTTAACCCACTGAGCCACCCAGGCGCCCCTGTGTTCAAGTTCTTGATCTAGCTTTGTTTCTTTCTCTGACCAGACTATTAGCTCCTTGGTGAGAGAGGACTGAGGTTGGTTCTATCCTTTCCCCACTTAGCATTTAGTACCAAATATTGCATATCGGAGGTGCTTTGTACTGTTTGAACACTGGGGACCAAGCCTTCCCTTTCTGCCCCTGTAGCTGTTGAGGGATGAACGAATTACCTCGCAAACCCAAGTCCGCCACCTAGAGGCCGTAGGAAGTAACTTTACGCCGAGCCTGTCAAGGAGGGAGATTTATTTTTCTCAGGCTTTTCTTTTCTTTTTTTTTTTCTGACATGTTTCCAGGAATCAATTGTAATGAAAAATCTGCTTTCCATTTCCATATACAGACCATTCTGTTCATCTACAATTAGAATTTATTTTGACATGATAGTCTAGACTCCTTTCTATGTGGTCTTATTTTGCTTAAGAAACACAGGAATCTTAGGAGAACACAAGATGACTACAGCAGCGTTTAAATGAAATCGTGCATCAGAGCACTTTTATTAATAGAACCCCCCGAGATAAGGCAGTGTGATATCTCTAAACTCAACTTTTAGAGATTTGAGTTTGTTTTTCTGGGTTTGCATCATTTGCACACGTGCCGCTGGATTGGCTTGAGTTCAGGAGAGTACAAATGAAACTGATTTTGTTCTTCTGGGATTTGTGAGCTTTGGGCCAAGGGGGGAAGGTTTCTGTCTCACCATGGCTTCTGGAGGACTTCAGGGTGTCGTTGAAGTAGTTTCCATGACCGAAGCTGGAGAGCAGCTGGAAAACGGACATCACATTTCGATTGGGAGCTCTTGCTGTGTGAGGCATTGTTCTAGGTAGTGGTCTAGATTTTTACCGAAGAGTAGAGTTTAATGCTCCCCGTCACATTGTGAGAAAGGGACTGCTAGTATTCCCAGTTTACAGATGTGCAAATCATAGCCTAGAGAAGTTAAATGAATTAACCAAGGTGTGAATTAACCATTGGGAGGCAGTCTGATGCCCAACGGACCCTATCCTTAACTACCTCACTGTATTTCCTCCCACACGAGCATGTAAAAACTAGAAAACATGTGTTAGAGAATATCAGCCAATGCCTCGGAGGGCTATTTACTTTGTAAGGTAGTTGTTGAAGCCAAGAAAGCCCTTGAACACATGACTTTGCCAGAGAAGAGACAAAGCGCCAAAGAGTTTGGATCAGGCAGCTGGATGCTGTTACCCCCAGTCCAAGGCGAGCAGGTAGGAACAGGTGCAGTGACCTTGGCTGAAGTTGCATCATTGGACTGTGGCCACAGAAAAGAAGAGAATTCCTGTATGGACTGAGCTTGTTTCGTTATATCAACAGGCATTATGGGAGAGCTACTGCAAATAAAAATCTTTGCCTGTAAGGTGCACCCCTAATATATAGTAGGATTACTACAGAAAGGCTCAATACCCCGAAACCTAGGGTGCCTGGGTGGCTCAGTGGGTTAAAGCCTCTGCCTTCGGCTCAGGTCATGATCTCAGGGTCCTGGGATCGAGCCCCCGCATTGGGCTCTCTGCTCAGCAGGAAGCCTGCTTCCCTCTCTCTCTCTGACTGCCTCTCTGCCTACTTGTAATCTCTCTCTGTCAAATAAATAAATAAAATATTTTTTAAAAAAATACCCCGAAACCCAGTTCAGCTTGTATTTCTGTTTCCCCCCTGGGTTTATGGAATGGGAGACAGCTCATCTCATGTTCATTCTCATTGGATTCCTGCATTTTCTTTTTTCTTTCTTCCTTTCTTTCTTCCTTTCTTTCTTTCTTTCTTTCTTTCTTTCTTTCTTTCTTTCTTTCTTTCTTTCTTTCCTTCCTTCCTTCCTTCCTTCCTTCCTTCCTTCCTTCCTTCCTTCCTTCCTTCCTTCCTTCCTTCTTTCTTTCTTTCTTTCTTTCTTTCTTTCTTTCTTTCTTTCT
>CM052886.1:93922273-93971995 GCA_028534135.1 Potos flavus
TCTTTCTTTCCTTCTTTCTTTCTAGAAGGTGAGAGAAAGTGGGAAGGGATAGAGGGAGGGGGAGAGAGAGAATTTCAGGCAGGCTCCACACCCACCATGGAGCCCGACGCAGGGCTCGATTTTACAACCCTGAGCTCACAACCTGAGCTGAAACCAAGAGTTGGACCCTTAACCAACTGAGCCACCCAGGCGCACCAGGATTCCTGTGTTTTCACCCCTGCCCTCAGTTTGTACAGTTTAATTCCAGGAACTGGAGAGGAAAAAAAAGCGGCAGTTAAGACACCTGAACTAGAAAAGCAATGCTCAGAGCTGGGAGGTGATCCCCGGAGAGAGCAGAGGGACTTCCCCAAGGTCACCCCGTTTACTGGTGGCAGAGCTGGGATTAGAAGTCAGTTTCCTGACTCTGGCTCTTTCCATTGTTTTATCTGCCTCTGGGGATTGTTCTCTTCGCTCTGAACAGCAGAATGTCACCTATCTTTCAAACTTGTCTTGTCTTTTCTGGAGTGATCTGGGGTAGGGCATATGAAAATGCATTCACATACATACTTCATTGAATATTTCAGTCTCTTTGCACATTGTCATGTCATATTGTGAACTGAGTGAGAACATGACTCGGGGTCTCCCAGAGACAGGACACCCGAGGTGGGAAATAATGTGAGCGCATTTTTCTTATGTCATTTTTCCAGGCACGGAAGTGCCATTTTCCACATTTAACTTATTTATTTTCTCTTAGAATATATCCTCGATCTGCTAGTTAACTTCTGTTCCATTTAATACTCATGTTATTTTGTTCTTATTTTTTTTATTTTATTAACATATAATGTATTATGTGCTTCAGGGGCACAGGTCTGCGAATCATCAGTCTTACGCAATTCACAGCACTCACCATAGCACGCACCCTCCCCAGTGTCCATCACCCACTCACCCCATCCCTCCCACCCCCCTCCACTCCAGCAACCCTCAGTTCGTGTCCTGAGATTAAGAGTCTCTTGTGGTTCTTATTTAAAATAACTAGTATATACATAGTACCTTATAGTTTATAAGGTCTTTTTACATGCACGGTCTCTTTACCTCTTCATAACAACCCTACTAAACAAAGGGGCAGGTAGACTCCACCCCGACTTGGCAGGTGGGAAGTTGATTTCCTTAAAAGTTCTATGTCACAGCTAATTAACCAGGACTCCGTTCTCTTTACTCCTAGACCAGTGTTTATGCTGAACCTTTCCAGGAATGGTTCTTGCCCCGAGGTGGGTTTCAGAATCCTCCAGAAGACTTATTAAACACAGATTGTTGGGCCCCCACTTCAGAGTTTTTATCCAGTAAGTCACTGGGGTGGGATCTGAGAATTCCCATTTCTAACCTGTTGCCAGGGGATGCTAAGCTGACGGTCCAGGGACCACACTTAGAGAACCACGGCTCCGCTGCTTGGCCATAACACCTTTGAATATTTGGCGGGTCATCCATCCCTCATCGGCTTAGTACTGAAGTCCAAAAAGCTCTGAATCTGGAACATGTTTTCCTGAAGGTTGGCACTGTCTCACTTGGCAGCCAATCCCGACCTGCACTGAGGTGGGACTGCATCTTTATTTACCCCTTGGCGCGACCATTCATAGTTTACTGCAGAAACGTCACTCTGCTAGATTCCAGGGGATGTCCCGCACCTTTCTGGGGTGGGGGGTGGTCTATGACACACCCGCCATAGTTCCTTTTAGAATCCGGACAACTCTGGAATCCAAAATGCGTCTCGTGCCAAAGATTTCATATAAGGGACCACAGATGTGTACTAACCTGATACAAGGGGTCACATTCTTTGCTTTTGATGCCACAAAAGTGCCATTTTGGTAGAGCCACAGAAGCAGACGCATTTGAACTCAATATATACCTTTTGAGACACCTTTTTGGAGGATTTTTTTCAAAGGCTTCTGTCCTTCAGCTTCAGAAAGGCTGTTGCCCACTGAACTGTGAGAAAAAGTGTTGAGCAGTCCTTTCCCCCCAGAAACCTGGGCAAGTCCCAAGGACATGGAGATCTGGAATGAGTATTTCTTGCAGCTTAATTACATTTAATAGGGACATCGTCAAGAACAACATTCACACTTATGATCCTACTTCCTCTAAAGCTTTGATTTTCCAGCTGGGAACGAGATACCATTAAAGGCCACAGATCAGGGTGAGGAGGAAGGAGAGGAGAGCTTAGTATTTTTATTTAATAGTGAGTCAGGCTTAAATCATGAGACAATTATTCAGATCCCCCAAACATCATTTCATTTACATGAGAATGCTCCTTAGACCTATTATAAAACCATAAAAAGCACATTCATCAGGAAACATGAGCACATCTTGTAACTGGATTACATGAGATTGCCTGAGCTAAAACTAGTTACAGAGAAGAAATATTTTAAACCCCCACGATTCATTTATCTGGAGCTTATAATTTTATGTTCTATTCCCAGGATCATTGAGGTTCACTGTCACGAGCTGATGTAGCTGGGGGGCCTCGCCATGCTTTCCAGAAGCTTCTGTCTCTTGGATGGCACTCTAGAGACCCAGAGCAGTTTAATCATTTTCAGAGATGGGTGTCTCGTGTCTGGAGAGTGTGGTGCCTGAAAAGGTCAGCCTCTCCTCCCCAGCAACAAGGAGGCTCTTTATTGTCTAGTTTCTACCCCATGTTTCACGTACCCACGAAACGAGCAAATTCCGTCTGCCCTCGTGAGACTTTTTTCCTTCCAAGCTCTGTGATGCTCACTCCCCTGCCTTCTGTTTTCTAGATCCGTGTGCACTCTCAGCTAGGGTCAGAACACATTTGCCTGAGTAACCGTATCACGCTTACAAGGCTCCTTGTGTCCCTATTCGGTTACCAGACCCTGGGAGGCCTATTTCATGGGTCAGGCCACTGTTCTACTCAAATGATTTGATTCAATGTGTACTTGAGGTTCAGAACCCTGTAGATAGACCCAAAGTATAATGGATCCTGTTTTCCAAAAGGAATAACTCTCTGTCCACATAAGCCAACTTATTGTCAAACATCTCCTCAAAATGGATACCAATTGTGGAGTTTTTTTTTATAGTATCAGAAAGATTTTTTAATTTATTTTTTATTATGTTCAGCTAGCCACCATATAGTACATCATTAGTTTTTGATGTAATATTCAGTGATTCATTAGTTGCGTATAACACCCAGTACTCATCACCACACCTGCCCTCCTTAATGCCCATCACCCGGTTACCCCATCCCCCCTCCCTTCTATAACCCTCAGTTTGTTTTCCGGAGTCCAGAGTCTCTCATGGTTTGTCTCCCTCTCTGATTTCTTCCCATTCAGTTTTCCCTTCCTTCCCTTGTGGTCCTCCACACTATTCCTTATATTCCATGTATGAGTGAAACCATATGATAATTGTCTTTCTCTGCTTTACTTATTTCACTTAGCATAATCCCCTCCAGTTCCATCCACGTTGATGTAAATGGTGGCTGTTCATCCTTTCTCATGGCTGAGTAATATTCCACTGTATATATGGATCACATCTTCTTTATCCATTCATCTGTTGAAGGACATCTCGGCTCCTTCCACAGTTTGGCGATTGTGGACATTGCTGCTGTGAACATTGGGGTGCAGTGGCGCCTTCTTTTCTCTACATCTGTATCTTTGGGTTAATACCTAGTAGTGCAATTGCTGGGTCGCAGGGTACCAATTGTGTTCTTAAGAAACTTCTCTTCTGGGTTCAATGTCTTCAACAAGAGCAAGGTTTCATAGTCGAGCACTGTTTATCGGGGCTGCTGCTGCATTGATTTGTACACTCCATAACCCTCAGGCCCTCCAGATTCGTGTGACTGGTGCCCAGATGCTTGTGCAGTGTGCAACCTGCAGAACCAAATATGGCAGCTCTCATTAGCCTCACCCTTTATAAGTAAATATTCCAAGAATACAGGACTCATAGAACCATCCTCAAGTCTATACATCCCAATATCTATGGGATTTACATAATCCCAATGGCTAATATTCCTATAAGCCCTGCATTTCTATCTGGACCAGGATCATTATACCAGAAGACCGGATTTCAAGCTTAAGCCATAGAATGATGATCATAATCACACTTACCACTTCTTTGAGTGGCTTAGGCCTGGGGCCAGGTATCTGCTAGCTTTACTGAGCAGCCTGTAGCTCCAGCTGTCAATGCTGAGTAATGTTTGTTAAGTTGTCTTTCATCACATTCCATTCCCGGTCTCGTGTTTGCTCACTCATAAGAAGCAGTTTATAAATGACAAGGCTTGACTATTTATAAACAAATCATGAAACTCATGGCATCTGTGAGGCCGATCTCAGCCTTTCTGAACGGGCACCATGATTAGCAAATGAATGGCCATCTGCTAAATGGTCAGAAATTAGCTAATCTGTCAGCACATATTTCATGAGCGCCTACTACGTCCCAGCTGCCATGATCGATGCTGTGGGGGTGCAGATAATTAGAGGAGCAGCCTACGTTTTCTGAGTGTCCATGGAGTTCCCATGTGGTGATTCTTTTGATCTTACGACAACTTTATGAGGTCCCCGGCAGTATCTCTATTTTGTAGAGGAGGGCATGGAGGTACAGAGCAGATAGAGTAACCCAAGGTCATATAATTAATAAGTGGTCACACGGGGGTTTGAACCCAGGTCTTGCTGGCTCCCCACTTTGTGCTCTGAACTACTACGCTCTGCTATTCTTTCCTCCCTGACCTCCCAGGCTGGCCAAGAGGTAGCCTCCGTCTTTGTAACTTGTTCCCTAACAGGGCCACACAATTTTAGATGGAGTGAATGCAAATGCTTTATAACAAGCAGGAAGTAAGATCCTTATTTATGCCAACTAAATAGTATTGGTAGCACAAGTCGGGAGTGACCTCAAGAGGCACTCTGCCCCATTAGCTAACTTCTGCCAGAAAGAGGCAGCTGTGCTCTTGGCTCCGATGGTCTTCCTCAGTGAGTTAATCATAAATAACTCTGCACACCAAGTCCCTTGTTCTTTCACTTGGAACTACACTTCACAGCTGACTCACCCTGCCTGTTCCACCGGGAGTTATGCTACTCCGATATAGTCATGTTAAAAAAGCATACGGAAGTGTTCCTCCTGCCAGGATGGGGCATCGCCCACTCTGAACATTTTCCGAGCTGGAGTCGTTTCCACGAGGCTCTTTGGAGGAGATCTCTGGGGTCTTAATTAAATCCTTGAACCAACGGGTGAAGGAGCATCCAGGCTTCCCCTTTGTGCCCACCGGTGACTTCGCGGGTAGGCTCCCCTGGGCCTCTAGCTGGGGCACAGTGTATTTCCGCCCCTCCCTTTCCAGGAGAGAATGCCAGCTCTCCCTTTTCTCTCATTTAGATGCCATCCCTTGCCAGAGATCTAGCCTGGGGCCTCCAGCCTATCAACCGTGGGTCTCCGACCTTGAAGAAGAAGCATTGAGGAAGATGGGCTGGAGGACGTGGGTCCCCGAGTTTGCTAGGGTATGTGCTCAGTTCTGTCTTGGTTTCAAATCAGAGCTCCAGAAAGCAGCATCCTGGGACCTTTTCTCCTCATGGAATTGCCTTTGCATTTCCTGAGGTGTTCTGAGAGACAGCCATATAAAAAATCACAATTTTTTTTTTTTTTTTGCAGTGTTGTCATGCAGGACAGTATCCTCCTTGTCACCAAATGCCCTACACACACTTCCACATGAACAAATGCTTTTAAAACCTAATGCCGGGGGAAAATGTCACAAAACATTGCTTCTGTTGATGTGGTCTCTTTCTTCCTTTCTGATGAGACCTTGTAACTGTCACCTTTGCCTTTCAGTAAGGTGGCCCGGAGCCCAGCCTCAGTGGTGGCATCAGACTTTATGATGTGCTTAGCCCAATTTGCGTGGTCTCCACCCTCTGGTTTGACTTCATTATCAATTCTCTAGGTAGGATTTGGAAAGAGGCAAGGAATTGATTTTTGTAATTAAATAAACATTTACTGAATGTCGATTCTGTGCTAGACATCGTGTAGCAGGGGGAAGAGTTGAATTAGACGTAGGATCTAGTGAACTGGTACGTAATGAGAGGCGAAGCTGACTGTATCCAGGTTCTTTTCAGGGACAGAACCAAAAGGTTCTGGGGTGCAGAAGGGAAGAAGTGCGGGGAACCTCTGGGAGGAATTGATACCTATTCTAGGAAGTATGGTATTCGAGCTATACACTGGAGAGTGAAAAGGAATTCACAGATGAGAAGAAAAGAAAGACATGGCAGGCAAGACAGGTGGGATGTCATAGAACAGATGTTTGCACACTAAGGCCTGTGGGCCAGATCTGGCCAACTTCACGGTTACATGTGGTCTGGGTGCCAAGAACAGTCTTACTGGTTTAAATGATTGAGGAAAAAAATCAAAAGAAGTACATTTCATGACATGTGAAAAAAATATGAAATTTACTTATTTGTTTTTTAAAAGATTGTATTTATTTATTTGTCAGAGAGAGAGAGAAGGAGCAGGGGAAGCAGCAGGCAGAGGGAGAAGCAGGCTCCCTGCTGAGCAAGGAGCCCGACCCGGGGCTCGATCCCAGGACCTCAGGATCATGACCTGAACTGAAGACAGACACTTAACTGACTGAGCCACCCAGGTGCCCCAATGGTATGAAATTTAAAGTTCAGTTTCTGTAAGTGAAGTTTTTCCAGACCGTGGACGCACCCATTCTCTTACATATTGCCTATGTACTGGTGACTTTTGCACTAGGATTGGCAGAGTCGAGTAGTTTTGACAGAGACTCTATAGCCTGCAAAGCCCAGGATATTTCCTCTCTGGCTCATCACTAAAAAAGTTTGCAGAACCTTGACAGAGAAGCGTAAATATGGAGTGTTGATTGCCTACAATGGCAAATTGGGCTGATAAAGTTGGTGCATGGGGCAGAGAAAATGCCAGAAAGAAAACAGGGGCCACATTTAAGGTTTTGAAAGGTATGTCTTCAGAACTTTAGTTTACAAGTAACGGGTTGCCACTGAAGGCTTGTGAATGAGGGAAAGGTATGATCTTTGGGAATGACATGATCATGTCTGTGGTTGAGAAGAAAACTATGCAGGCTGAGACAAGGCAGAATTGAAAGAAGAGGCCAAGCACAAGAAATAAGTACAGGAAGAGTATTCTGGGCCAGTTTGATTTTCCAAATAACCATTTGGTGATTTTCATGGACTCTTCACGGGTTGAACTTTAAACTGTGAGTACCAGATGTGGAGTCTTTTTCCTTGCCAGCAAAGGTGTTTACTGTCATCTTCCCTATCTGAAAAATACGTATTGCATTTCTTTGGATTCCAAATCGTACTGCTAGAAATATGGTTTGATAAAGAAAAAGAAAAATGCTGACCTATGTCGGGTAAACAGAGGCAGGCTTCCTAAATTTAAGTATAAAATAGGAGGGGGTGAAATTTTCACACTGGTTTTATTTATTTTCATTGTCAAAATTTAGGCTCCTTTACAGTGTCAGACCTATGGAATCTAGAAATCATCTAAAAAAAAATAAAATACAATCCTAGATTCAAAAGGCTGAAAGTGGTTGTGGGTGTTACCGTTTATCAACCTCATATTTTATCTGTTCATTTATACAATATCAAGCATCACTCCCTCCCTCTCTTTTTCCCTAGGAAGATGGAAGGATTTGTTAAGCATGAAAAACCAGGGTAAGGTATTCTGGTAGAGGGCACAGCAGGTGAAAAATAAAAGAGGTTTTGATGTAATAGGTACTGGGAGACCCAGAGCAGGTTTGGGAGCCGTAGTTTAGTAAATGTGCTCTATATGCGAAGCTACACAATGGGGAGATCAAGATACCTGGGACATGGTCCCTGCCCTCAAGGAGCTTACAGTCAGCTAGGGGGAACAATTAAATAATTACAATGGATGTTGAGTTCCGTAATGCACGCAGCATTACAACCCACGCCGCTGGATTGGCATGGTGGAAAAGAATTTTAGGGATGTGTCTGTGATGGCATCTGTTGGCTGGAACATTAGGGGATAGACTTCCCCTGAGTATCCAGGATAGGTCTGGGACTGGTTCTAAGATTAGGGGAGAGGGGAGAAGGGGATAGTGGATAGTGGGGGAGGGTGGGCTGGGGTCAGGGGTGGAGGGAGCGAGAGAGAGAGAGATGGACTCATCTTCTCTTTTCTCATATAACAAGGGTCTCGGTCCACAAGTTCTGCACCCAGGCTGTGTTTGCTACTGTTCTTAGGTGCCCAAGCCTCTCTTGTTTGTGTCTTACTATATTAGTAAAATACCATATCGCCATCTTCTTTGAATAATTATATGAAGATAAGGAAACGTGTGGGGACAAATGTAGTGATACATTTTCCTCTGCTTAAGGACTAGTTAGTTCTTACTGTGTGAAAATAAAATACCAACCTAATAAGAGCAGAAGATTCTCAGGTTTTATGTCTCTTGACGCTGTAGCTTAACTTTATGGTTTACCTGCCAACAAGTGAACTTCATATCAATCAACAAAAATTAATTAATAGTGATTTCTTCTAAACTCAAAGAAAGCAGTCTTTATGAAACAACACGAAATTGTCCAATGACCTCAGTGTAGCTTACTGCTAGGGTATGTTCATGACTGATGTCGTATCGAGTGAACACCAGTCCAGTAGGAGACATGGCTGCTGATTTCAGCTTCCCTATTTACTAGGAGTGTGGTAAGACTCCCTTCTCTGGGACTCCCTTCTCTGGGACTCCTTTCCCTTTGATCCCAGGATCTCTTATACCTCTTCCAGATCCAAAATATCATTTTGTTTTTATTTTCTTACAAGCTCAGAACACTTACCTTATAGTATCCTTGGGGCAAATGTTCTTTTCATTATTTTACAAATGGAATGACCTAGACTTTTGATAGTAAAAGGACCAGTAGGACATGAGCTGAGAAGTACAAAGCTCTTCTTTTGACAGCTAGCCATTGGCATGGCTTCTTTTTTTTTTTTAATTAGTTTCAGAGGTAGAATTTAGTGATTCATCAGTCGCATGTAACACCCAGTGCTCATTACATCAAGCGCCCTCCTTTATGCCCGTCACCCATTCACCCCTTCCCCCCACTCTCCTCCAGCAACCCTCAGTTTTTTCCTAGGGTTCTGCATCTTCTGTGGTTTGCCTCTCTCTCAATTTTCATCTTATTTTATTTTTCCTTCCCTCCCCCTATGTTCATCTGTTTTGTTTCTTAAATTCCACATAGGAGTGAAATCATATGATATTTGTCTTTCTCTGACTAATTTCGCTTAGCTTAATACCTTCTAGTTCCATCCATGTCATTGCAAATGGTAAGATTTCATTCTCTTTGATGGTTGAGTGATATTCCATTGTGTATATATATATCTTATTTATCCATTCATCTCTCAGTGGACAACTGGGCTCTTTCCATATTTTGGCTATTGTGGGCATTGCAGTTGGCATGGCTTTTGAGGAGCCGTGAGGAGCCACGGCTTTTTGTTTTCTTGGTTGGAAAATGACCAGGGAAAGTCTTGGCCTGGCTTTGCTCCCAAACTGGAAGGACTCCCTTGCAGGTGTGACTGACCAAATCATTTTCCTCATTTTGCAATATCCAAGAACAACCGACAAGGACACTCTCTGGGTGATCATATCTGAAATAATCTCGGCCACTTAGGAATTCATATAACGCATGGAGCCTCGAGATTTTGCTTAGGAAAGGAATCTTTTAGAATTTCTGACTTTGCAGCACTACTGGAGAAGAAGAAAAGAAGAATCCCTGAGGTGGTCTTAGTTAATGTCCATGACTCTCAGTTTGGGGACTGCCGAGTGACAAACTTGAATTTACAGGTAATCTTGGGCAACAAGCTTCACCTCCAAGTTTCAGTGTCTTGACCTGTAAGTTGATGAAATAGTACTTATAGAGTTGTTGAGTGTTTAAATTAAATAATAAAATGTATTGAATGTCAAGCACACTGCTTGGTGCAAACAAAGTGCTCAAAACATGAGAGTTGCTGCTGTTGAGGTCATGACCCCTTTATCCTACTTCATCCATTTTGTATCTCTAGGCCCAGTTGACTGCCAGGAAATATGATTATTGCAATCAGGTACAATTCTTCAGCATTATCTTTTCCACGGGTAATGAGAAACACCATGGGCATGGTGCCCAGGAGAGAATTCTTCCTTTGGTAATATTCCATATAGTTCTCATACATTAATTTTGAATTAGAGTTGGAAGGGGTGTGTGTGGTTACCTACCTAGTCTAACCCTGGTTCCAGGTGACACATGTGATGGTTCAGTATATTTGGTTTCTGTTAAATACATGTTTATTGAACGTTGTGCTCTGCTGTCTGCTTATGAGATCTGATTGATCCAAACTAAATTTCAGTGATAGACCAAAATGTTATTTTTATAGAGACATGCAGTCAGAAAAGGAGGAACAACTTTGAATGTGACAACTGTATTGGACATTGTTGGTGTTCCACCATCAACTCTCCTTTTCTTCTTAGAGAACCCCATTTTTTTCAGGTACACCCACTGTCCCCACATCCAGCCCATACGCGTCAGGGGAAGCTGACCCTATCTTGATCTCCACCATAAGCCTGATGAGTCCAAGAGTAATCTTATCCCATTTGTCAGGCACTGGCACAACAGTGGGGATCCAGGCTTCAAGTTAGGTAAACAAGACAATCTACATGTTGTCTAATGAGTTGGGTTTTCTGTTATTTGAGGTCAAAAGTATTCTAACTGATACACCCGTTTAGCACGAATCAATTCTGTGTATGAATGATGCAGACTTTTCTACCTGTTTATCCCTCTTGCAAGTTGCCCTCAATATTAGGTGGCAAATGGCTGTCAAGTACAACTGGCCTGGAGATGCCATGAGATACAATGATAATACATAGTCTCAGGCAAGGCCAGCAGACCTGCGCTTATAATTCCAAGGTGTCATATGACAATATTAAGTAATGTAATTTAGAATTTTTTATAATTTAGAGCAAAGAGTAGGAAAAGAAATACATAGTTTATTGGTAGGGAAGTCTTTCACGCCTCTGTGCCGGCTCTACTTACTCACTCCTGAGAAAGTGGAGTGACACATTTAGTTGATAAATTTGGGGAAAACAATTGGAAATGTTTACCTTAGCTCATCATTTTCTTCTTCCTTTTGGGCTTGGGCCTGCCTAAGGGAAGGGGATTCTCTTCTACCCTCCATGTTGTCAGTCTTACCTGGACAAACTCATTGTGGAAAAGTCTGCCCTGACCCAACTTTGGATTGTGATTGGATGAGTAAGTCTGGCCAGGCCCATTCGACTCTTACTAAGTTACTTAGCTCACCCTACACTTGCCTCTGGGATTAAGAAGAGTGATATTCTGGCTACCATCTTCACTTGCTTAATTTATTCCTCCAGTTGTTTAGAACCTAGGTTATTTTTTTGACTCCCAACAGAGTTGATTCTCATTATAAAAAGGAATTGTCAGAATTCACTGCCTAGGGTAAAAACACTGTAAGAATCATGCGCCACTAATTAAAATGGTAGAACAGGTCCCCTTCTGCATATCTTCCTTTTCATCTTTAGTTAAAATTAATTCTTAGCCATTTGGGTCATCAGTCTTTTGAAAAGTTGATGAAAAAAATCAGACTTCTCCCCAGAAAAATGCACAAACACACAATTTTCTATACAGTGCTGGAATATGCATGCATCACTCTCCATACCTACCCTTGTAATCCTTATGGCTCCACATATTGAAGGTTAAGAGCCCTGAGGTAAATTCTCAGAAGATAGTTTACTGAGCAGTGAGTATAAATTGAGAAGAAAGAAGCCTCCAAAAGACAAGGCTGTGATGCTGAAGGTGACTCCTGGGAAAGCACATCCAATGTGGAGAGGGACGTACATACTGGAGCTGGGTACTGACTGAGTTCTGGGAGTACTACAAAGGTCAAAGTTCAGGATTCAGTCAGGATTCTAGCAGGAAACAGAATCACTCAGAAGCTTTAATCAAAGAGACTTTAATGACGAGACTACCTACTGAAATGTAGGTAGTATTATAATAACTAAGCTGGGTATTGAGGCATTCAGGCCAGCAACAGTAGAGAAGTGTAACCCTCAGGGCCAAAGGAACAAGGAGGAGAAATAGTATCACTAGGCCTTGTCAGGACTGGGCAGTTTGCCCAGAGGGAGCTGTAGTCACACATGATTGCAAACATGCCCCCAACACTTTCTCTCCCTGTCCACTGAGCTCTTGCCGGGCCTCCGCATTGGCTGTCTTCAACCAGGAGATAAGGGAGCTGGTGGAATGCATTCCATGGGGGCAGCTTCCTGGGGCCCAGAGTAGGGTATAGAAGAGTAAAGAATGAATATAGGATATAAACAGAGAACAGCCAGGATAGAGGATGAGGTGAAACTAAAGAAAAGGACAAGGTTAGAAGTCTGAATGATACTTACAGATGCTAAGAAGGCACTAGCAGGGGCTTGTTGTCAGTGTGTATGGACTAGAGGTGTGTGCTGAGGACCAAGTCCTGAAGAAAGGTGATCTGAATGTGAAAGAACAAGCCTAAGAGCCCTCTCCAGAAAAAAATTGCCCACCTCTGCCCTAGACTAAAAGATAAGTAGCTCGTAAATTATATATCTAGGTACTATAAGCAATTTAGAACAGAGAGTAAAGAAAAGTTTGTTGGAAGCAGTTGAATTTGAAGAGGAATTTAGGAGAAGGCAAGCCAAGATACATTTGTTTTTAATGGTCTTTTGCTCGTATGTGCATTTCAAAATGCTAGAATTAGTTTCCAGCTATGTGAATGAAAAATGGAAATTACAATGTACACAGAAAAGGAGAAAAACATCTCAACCTACATGTAGTTTGTTTTTATGATCTTATAATCTGAGATTTTACCTATCTCAAGAGTAAGAAAAATTAAGTCAGCAAGAAAAATCCCATGGTTTAAAAGATGATGTGCAAAGTAGATCTCCTATTACTGATGATAAAAAAATCCCACCATACAAAAAAAAAAAGAAAAAGGAAGAATGACTCTCCGTCTTGACTGAAAATAATGGGTGAGAATAATTAAATGATTTAGCTTGATCTTGAACTGACATTTCAAATTCATCTCAATCTGCCAAGCCTTTGAAGCTCCACAGTGACATAATTTTAACACTGGGGCTTTCAAGAGCTTTCTAAATAGGTCAGCATTTCATGTAATCTTCAGACTGTCACTAGATATTTTGGATATTTTTTTGGTAAGAACAGGTGTTCTTTTGAGCCTTCTCTTTAAAAAAAAAATACAGTAATTCCATCTGATGGCATGATTTATAAGCTTAGAATTATCAATGGCTCATGAAGAAAAATAACCAAATAAAATGCATGCCTGATAGCACATTCAGTCAAGACTTTTCCATTTCCAAAACCATTCCTTAAACTAGACCAGTAATAGTTTACATTTGAGATGGTTTCCTCTCTACTATGAGCCCCCTAATGTTATAAACAGAATTCCCCTTTCGTGTTCCATTTAAATTTGCATGTGTTACAAAATGATTAAAGAAGACAATGTAGGTGTTACAAACAAATTTTAACACTTTGTGAAGCAATCTCTATTTGGAGAACTGGAAAATGGGGCAGAAAGCAGGAAGCTAGTATAGGATAAAGAATAAAGAACAAGGAAGTAAGCATAGAGCCCAGAGTTGGTCTTGGCATTTAGAGATCGGCTGGCTGGACAATACTCTGTTTCTGGTAAAGCTGAGCATTTACAGGGACCCAAAAGCTATCCGTGTCCATTTGCTGACATTGCACTTTGGGCAGGAGTGGCTCCATTTTGGCCTTAAAAAGTTAAGCCCATGTAATTCTATAAAGGTTGAACCATCAGCCAGGATAGATATGTCCAAGATAATTAAAAATGAAAGAAAAAAAGAGAAATGCTTATGGGAGGCAGGGAAGTGGGGAGATGGGCTGGAGAGAAGAAATCTAAAGGAAAAGTGGGAGTTAGAGGGTAGCCAGTGATCTCTGGGATTTTTGCCAGGAGGGGCCCAAGAGAAATGGCTTTTTCTCAGGGTTATAGAAAATGTCTGGATACTTTAAGCATCCTGACTCTTAGGATTTTGTCTGGAGAATCATTTGGAAAGGTCTTGACTTTCTCTAGAAGATATAAAAGTGGGATTTATCTCAAGCTGAGAATGAGATATAAGGTCGCAGAAAAGGGAACCAGGTTTCTTGGGGCAGCAGCTAAAGAAGTTGATGAGAAACCACACTGTGTTGATTCTGGGTGATTGCTGTGGCTATAAGAAAGAGTAGTTATAATCCTGGGTTCTAGAATCAAGTTCAAATCCTGGTCTGATCCATCCAGCTGTATAATATCCAACCAATTACCTAAGCCTCCTTGTACCTCATTTACCCATCTATAAACTGAGAGTAATAAAAATACTTACCTAGTAGGGTTGTTCTGAAAGTGAAGTCACGTAATGCAGGCAGAGCACCTACCATAATGCCTGACACAGAAAGTCACCAATAATGTTACCTAGTATTGTCTAAAATGTGCTTATAGATAGCTTGTATGCTAGAATTCCTTACACTGTATTAGTTTCTCATCAAATAACTAGCTAAGTGAGCTGTATCTGCTGATTAATGATGTTAGGGAGAAAAAAATTTTCTTCTACCCCTCTAGGTTCTTTAGCTGGTCTAATGATCAAAATAACATGAAACATTAACAGGAGAAAAATTTAATTATGCATGTATGGAAGCTCCATAAGAATATAAGACCCAAAGACAAGCTGGGGCGGTTGGGGATTATATGCCATCTGGGGCCAAAGAATGAGATATGGGCCTGCTTGGGGCTTCGAGGGGAGGAGGGTGATTCACAGAATGATAAGAAGAACAGGTATTTGGTAATTAGATATTTGTCCTGCCATACAGATAGGTCATAGATTTAAAAAAACAAAAAAGTTATGTCTTGATAATTGCTCTTTTTCTGGGCCAGGTCTCCTATCTAAATTCTTTTAGGTAGTTTAGGGGAGCAGTAAAGTTTTTCTTCAGTCTGCTGGGTCTCAGTTGCCTTCCGCTCAAAATAATCCATGTCCCAAAGTGGCATATTTGAGGAGACTTGTTTTGAACCCCTTCAATGATTAAGGAAGAGAAATGAAGAACAACTATGTGGAGCTTAAAGTAGATCCTTTAAATCTATAAATTGAGATTTGAAATTCTTAGGTAAGTACTGGAAGAGGTCATCAAGAGGACTTGGCCTCCAGTTGTCCTGCGAGCTGGACCTGGTAAATCAGGCTCCCTACATTCTCCCCTGTCCTTGGAATGTATGTTCTGCCCACCATTCTCACAGTAGGATGAAGCCTTGAAATATCAATGTGTTGTTGAGACCATCTGAACTGAATTTGTGACTGAACCAGTTAAGACTTCTGAGATTCTTGTTGACTGATACAGAGATCTACTCATCTTGCAGCCACCCAAGACAGAACTCAGATATAAGTTCCTTGCTCATTAAACTTACCTACCAATCTAGAGTGGTCTGCCTCTTTCTTCGGTCTCTTCTTGCCCTCTGTGTATGGAGGCCAGTTTCCCATTTCAGCCAGGGGACTTCCAAGGTTGGGAACTGACAATAAGGAAGTAGAAGCAAGATCACTGAAGAAATTCAGTTTCCTATTGATAGCCACTAGTATTTTGTAATATGTCTTATAGTAAAAATGAAAGAAATGCTCAAAATTCTTACCTGTATTTAGATAAACCATTAAGACTGGTCTGGTGGGTTGGCAGGTAGGACAAGCAACCTGACAGCAGGAATTTGTATAAGGTTATCTGTACAGGGGGAAGGGGCCTCCTGAGAAGAGATAGGGAGGGTGGCCCGCCTGCCATAGTTGTCAGCCGCCAGCTCTGTACCAACGATTCGGCTACAGACACTGAAGAAGCTGTCGTTATGGAGAATGTTACATTACACACACACACACACACACACACACACAGAGGGGCGGTGCTTAGGAAGAGGGACTTTCTCATTTCATTCAACATTTAACCAATACACCTGAGCACCTGTTATGTGCTCGGTATTGTGCTGGACATGCAGTAGTGAAGAAAATAGATTAAAAAACATGCTTTTATGTATAGTCCATGGTGATGGAGGAAGTCAATATGAGGAGGAAAAATAATTTTTCCTCTACCCTTCCAAGTTCTTGGCTGAGACCCCTGTAATAAAAGGCAGATTAATAAGAGAAAAACACTTGAAACAAGAGAAAAATAAATAGAAGTTTAATATCTCATGTGTACTTGAGAGATACCCGGGGAAAGTGATAAACTTCCCCAAGGTGGCCCAAGCTACTACCTTAAATACCATCTTCTGCTAAAGACCAAGAAAAAAAAAGTGTGTGTGTGTGGAGGGGGAGAGTTATGAGGAGTTACCAGGAAAAGTACAGTAAACAAGGATAAGGTTGTTATGCAGATTTAAGTCAGTGTCTTCTTCATTGATTAGATTTTCTTCTGACTTACAGTCATGCTTCTCTTCCTGGTGTGGAGAGGAAGACACTTACAAATGGAGATTTCCTTAATTTATGTAAATTTCTTTTACAAAAGGGTAGCTTATAGACTGTTTTCAGAAATTCTCCTGTGTCTGCTGTTTCTCAAAAATAACCAGCTCAAAATAACTCTTACGCCAAAGACATGTATCTTGGGATAAGAGATTCTGCTCCCCTTTATCAGACAAGAAATAAGACAAGTAAAGTATGTTCTATATTGGACTGTGATAACTGATAAGAAAATAGGCAAATAAGCAGGGTAAAATGATGGGAAGTGTCAGGGTAGGATAAGGTTTGTAATTTTAGGAAGAATGGCCAGGGAAGGCTTCAGTAAATGGTGACATTTGAGTGAAGACCTGAAGGAGACGTGGGAATGGCTCATGTTGGTACCTGGAGAAAGAATAGTCTGGATCAAGGGAAGAGGCTGGTGTGTGCCCACTGGGTTCAAAGAATAAGGAAGCTATTGTGGCTGTAGCAGAGTGAGCAAGAGGGAGAACTGTGTGAGCTAAGGTCATTTCTTCCTGGAACTTTGGCCCACCAAGAACTCCAGGGAACATGGGGCCTCCCTGGCTGCTGAGAGATAGTAGTTAGGGGAGGTACTTGGTCACAGTGCCCCTGGCAGGGGCATCAGAACTCTCAGGGTGGGCATCAGCAGCAGGGGCTGCAATGAAGAGTTCTCAAGCAGCTTCTCAAACAGCAGGTACCCTCCCCTTGGCCAGAGAAAGCATGCATCATGTTGCAGAGATTAAGGGACAGGTTTGGGAGATAATCTCTAAGATCTCAAGCCAAATTGGGTGAAACTAATCAGACAGCTCAAGTCCTACACGATCTTTGGAAATAAGAGTCTATGGTGTTTTGGTTACCAACAAGCTATTGAGTATTGGACAACCTGGAGTTATATCAGATTATCTAGTTTACACCTGATCTAGATCAATTTAAAAAATCAGTTTACATTTCCAAGGTTTTCCCCTTTCCTTATGTTTGTGTTCTTGGAAGTGATGTTGAAAGGGCCAGGACAGTTGTGGGTTCTTTTTTTTTTTTTTTTAAGATTTTATTTATTTATTTGACAGAGAGAGAGAGAGATCACAAGTAGGCAGAGAGGCAGGCAGAGAGAGAGGGGGAAGCAGGCTCCCTGCTGAGCAGAGAGCCCGATGCGGGGCTCGATCCCAGGACTCTGAGATCATGACCTGAGCTGAAGGCAGAGATTTTAACTCACTGAGCCACCCAGGTGCCCCCAGTTGTGGGTTCTTATCTAACTACAAAAAAATAAAAAAGTAAAGAATAAAAAAATAAAATCAGTGAGGAAATTTACCTTGTGAAAGTATAATCTGTGTTGGGAAGGAAACATTTTACTCTACCTTTTAAGATTCTTTTGGCTGGTCTAAGAATTAAATTGACATGAGGCAGATTAACAGAAGAAAATCAAATTTAATTGTGTACAATATGGAGAATCCACATAAACATGAGAGATTCCAAAAACAGGCAAATGAGGTATATGTGTCATTCTGGACTAAGAAGGGGTAGGGCTCTGGGACTTTGAAGGGAAGGAAAGCAATTCACAGAAAGCTGAGAAAGAGTAAATGTTTGCTGGGCCATATAGAAACAATAGGATATAGAGAGGAATTTTAACAAACAGACTTTGCTAGGTTCCTCCCTGTCTACCATTCTAGTTCATATTATACTACAGTTATCTATGGTAATAACTCCCTTTCCAATACAAGTCCTCTATCTAAATTCTTTTAGGCAGTTAGAGGGAGTCTTTGTTTCTTCTCGAGACCCTGTTCCTTAAAAATAATCAGCTTAAAATAATCCACGTGCCAAAGAGATAATTTTGGGGTGGCAAGTTTTGTTCCCCTATATCTGCTTTGCATGTCACACCTTTGTTTTCCTTTATCCCCTTTTCTTTAGTTCTTTGTAAAGTTCTTTGTGAAACCAACATAAAGAGAACAAATTTATGGAATAAGTGAATATACTATACAGGGAAATTGTTAAAGACTTTGAAATGAACCAAAAAGATGACTGAGTGTCATCAATGAAAATTAGGCATTGTCTAACATATCCTTCCTGGTTATCTGATTGCATAGGGTCTCTGAGTCTTTCATTGTCTTTGAACTATTTAAGACCTAAATTGTAGATAACAGACATCAATGCAAATGGTCTTGTGCACAGACATGCAAATGATTTTTTCTAGTGGAGGTTCAATTTATTTACCTTCCTCACTGTGGAAGAAGTCAGTTTTGTGTCTATTAAAAAACAAAATGCAACTGAATAAATTTTAAAGATCTTATTGCCTTTACTCAGCAACTCATGAATTGGGCAGCATCCAATCTAGTAGATAGAAAGGAGCTCAAAATAGCTATACCAGGCTAAGGGATTTTATACCTTATACCAAAATAGCTATGCCAGGCAGAAGGGAGCAGGGAAAAAAGCAGGTTGCTAATTCCCTATAGAGGCTGGCAGGAGTGTAGCAGGCTGATTACCTAACTAACGGTGATCAGATGATTCCTAATGGACTGGTTTAAGATTCCATTTGTGGCAGAGCTGAAAGTGTAATTATTTTTTTAAAAGATTTACTTACTTATTTTTAGAGAGAGAGAAAGCATGGGGAGGGGCGGGCAGAGGGAGAGAGAGCCTTAAGCAGACCTTGATCTCAAAAGAAACCAAGAGTTGGCCGCTTAACCAACTGCACCACCCAGGCGCCCCTGACACTGTAATTAAATCTCTGTTTGGTTACTAAGAACTAGCATAAGTGACTCCATTTTAGGCCTGTTGTTTTATTTTTAACATATCTATTAACCGAATTTATTTCAATATTCCTGAAATATGTATGTGTTTACACATTGGATTCTTTTTTAACCTGGTTTTAACATCTTAGTAGTTCCCTTATTAATGAGTTAAGCAAAACTTTTTATCTTATATATATTTATACATATACATAATTATGCATATACACACATTTTATATGTTTGTGAATAACCACTTAAAAATCACTTGTGGGTTTTTTTTTTTATCATGGGGAGGGAGGCATGAGGAAGGGGGTCACGGGAAGGTAGTCAGTAGGAGAGGGTCAAGGGGAATGTGGTCAGTGGGAGAGGGTCATGGGAACAGAGGGTTAGAGTGAGGGGATCATGGGGAGTGAAGGCTCAGCGGGAGGGGCCAGCCCATTGTGTGGCTTGGTGACCACCCATGGTGTTACTTTGGGTTCCATGGCCTCACATTAGGGGTGCTGGTTCTGCAGGGATGGGAGCAGTGCAGGGGCCTGCTTAGTGCCCATCCTGCACTTAATTAGGGTGTATCTTCATCTGTTTCTGAACCCATTCCTTTGGCAACCACCAATTCGTTCTCTGTATTTAAGGGTCTGTTGTTTTATTTATTTATTCATTCATTTATTTGGCTTTTAGATTGCACCTATAAGTGATATCATATGGTATTTGTCTTTCTCTGTCCAACTTACTTCATTTAGCATAATACCCTCTAGGTTCATCCGTGTTGTCATCTCACACCCATCAGAATGGCAGGTATCAGAGACAAGAAATATTAAGTGTTGATGAGGATGTAGGGGAAAGGGAACCCTCCTGTCTGGTTGGTGAGAATGCAAATTGGTACAACCACTGTGGAAAACAGTATGGACATTTTTCAAAAAACTAAAAATAAGAATACCTTATGATCTAGGAATTTCACTATGGGGTGTTTAACCAAAGAAAATGAAAACACTAATTCAAAAAGATATATGCATCCCAATGTTGCATCACTATTTACAGTGTAGCCAAGATATGCAAGCAACCGAGTATCCACTGATAGATGAATGGATAAAGAAAATGTATTATTATATACAATGGACTATTAGTCTGCCATTAAAAAAAAAAATGAAATCTTGCCATTTCAGAGACCTATTTTAGATCAACAGAAATGTCTCACTCAGACTGAACTCTCTCAGACAGTCCTCACAAACTCTTGGTATTTATAGTCTAAATGTCCTTTGCCATAGCTGCTTCTTCATACGTTTTTATCGATAAGCCACCCAGGGGAACCCTCAGCATCTAAGCTATTGAGTTCTTATCACTGAGAACAGATGAGATGACATCCTGACCCAATTTACTTCATTCTTATCTAAAACAACTTTTTTTTTTGGTCTTTGTCATAAGTGAATTAAAACAGCTTCATTTCAGTCATAAACAATTTGAAATGATATCAAACCAATACAGATCTTTTAACCAAACATTGTAGTTACACCTCTATAAAATAAGTAATAAAGGAAGTCCCCAAAGATAATAAGCAAGTGCCAAAATTAAAGTCAGTTAATTTCCTTCTATACTAGTTCATTCATTTCTGTGGTTTTGAGGGTAAGCTCCTTGATGCATGCCTAACTAAGAAGAGGAAATAAATCATGGACCTTACTTATCCTTCAGCTCGATTCCTATTTATAGATCTTCAGAATTTTCTTCTTACTTCTCACTGCTGTTTTAACTGACTGTCCTGGTTTCTTATTTTAAGTATGATTTAGCTTTTTTTTGTTTTTAAAGAATAATGTACTTCCAAGTTGAAATTAAATAAGTTGGAAAATTGTGAGATTAGAAATGATGTGTTTCTTTCCAAATTCCTGAAATACCTACTATTCATTATATTCAGCTCAATTATACAATGTGGTAGAACCCCAAAATCTGATCTAGAATACACACAAGAAAAGAAAGTCAAATGAAACAGCGCATTCAGATACTGGTAGTGTTCTTTACTATTTGAAACGAAAAAGAGGTGGTGCTTCTCATAGAAATTTGAGTTTCCTATTAATTCCTCCTTTATACTCCTGGATTATTTTTGTTAGAGAATTAGTCTGATTTTTTTTCAAAAGGCATAATTATCATCATATGCCATTAACAGAAGACCAATTCCTTGAAAAGTTTCTGTTATTAAAGTTAGTCTTAATAATTTCTGCATCACACAATACAAATACCATGTGTAGTAAATGACAGTTCAAAATCTGTGTTATCAGTGCTTTATACCCTGAGGGAAAGAATGAGCTAAAGCAGGCTTCACTGAGTTTTCCATGGGGATGCATGAGAGCAGAATGCTGTGGATACATTTTGGCATGAAGAAATGTATTTATTCCATTAACAATGAAAGTGCATAAAAGGGAGAAAATTACTGCAAGTACCTTGTCTTCTCGCTGTGATAGTGATGAAAATATCAGCTGGGTCCATATGTATCATCATCATGTCTTTTCTTACGTTTATTTGGACTTCCCCTCTGAAGCCAAGTTACAGTCAGAGGGGGAAAGAATATAAAACGAAAATACAGAACCATGACATAATCAAATTTCTAGCATAATGCAGGCTTTAATAAAGGAAATTGTCAGCCTCCTGTATGATGTTTGTGGCAATATAAGATTACCACCTCTTCAAGGATTTATTTGGTTTGTTGCCCCATTGATTAACATTTCCTCATGGCGAATGTATGGCTTACCATATAATGAAGGAGAAATCCTACAACATTTATGATTTGCAGAAAATCCTGGCTGGTCTATTCATTTTCTCTAAATATATCCATGTTGCTTAGGTTCACTCCTCCTGAGCAGAAGAAAAGTTATTAATACATTTTCCCATTAAATATAAAGCCTTTGATCATGTATGGTCCCAAAATGGAAGATACCTTCATGGCAGAGGTATTGTCACTATCTTAAGTTAGGTCTATGATAAACATCACTTCTTGGTGCTGTCTGATACTAGACCTCAGAATCCTTCTCAACACACTAGTCCATACGAATTGATCAGAGTCAGTTTGTGAGATGAAACATATTTCAAAGTCCAAGACTTTAGTAAACGCTTAAATTTCAAATCCCTGTTTGTTTGTTTGTTTTTTTAAAGATTTTATTTATTTGACAGAGAAAGAGACAGTGAGAGAGGGAACACAAGCAGGGGGAGTGGGAGAGGGAGAAGCAGGCTCCCCGCTGAGCAGGGAGCCCGATGCGGGACTTGATCCCAGGACCCTGGGATCATGACCTGAGCCGAAGGCAGATGCTTAGCGACTGAGCCACCCAGGCGCCCCTCAAATCCCTGTTTTATTGATGTTTTTCTCTGTCTCCTAAAATCTCATCTCTGCTGAAATTCTCAAACCATGATGATATGTGTTTGAAAAGTTGAGATAAAATATGTAAGCTCTCATTGTTTAACCTATCTAAAGAAGAATAGCCACGGATTAGAATTCCCCTAAACCCCTCCTTAGGTATCAACAATATCTCCAGTCTTTCTGATCTCTGAAATAAAACCTTTAGTAGGAGGAACTGTATAAAGACAACCTCTTGGCATCATTTCTGCTAAGAAAATTTAGACTAATCCATAGGTCAACAAATCTAAGTGTCACTTCACCCCAAGAAGAATTGGCACCCCAGTTCATGAGTAAAGCACACTATAAAAAAGTGTTAGTTGTCCAAATTTACAAGATTATCTCCTTCTTTCACTAGGCAGACATGTCATTTTATTCAACTATAATCTCAATTTATTTACAAGTTCCTTCGTAAAGTCAAGAGCCCAAGGCAACATCAATGTGACTTACAAATAGCTTGTTTAGTCATTATTTCAGATAATACAAATAGTTAAACTAGTTTTCTCCTAAAAATTTTTTAAAAAATAAAAATTGTTGGTTGACTGGATTTTTTTACAGAACCTTGTGGAATTATGAAAATCCAGCGTGAATTCAAAGTCCAGGAAGTGTAGCTGAAGCCTGTACACCTCTCTCTTTCTTAGTTTAAAACCTGGCTCTTGGGGCGCCTGGGTGGCTCGGTGGGTTAAAGCCTCTGCCTTCGGCTCAGGTCATGATCTCAGAGTCCTGGGATCGAGCCTCACGTTGGGCTCTCTGTTCAGCGGGGAGCCTGCTTCCCCCTCTCTCTCTGCCTGCCTCTCTGCCTACTTGTGATCTCTCTCTGTCAAATAAATAAATAAAATCTTTAAAATAAATAAATAAAACCTGGCTCTCGTCAAACAGCTTCCTGTTCCTGTATATTCCTACCAATTCTGGCAGTGTCACTCCCTCTCACTTCCTATCCCCAGAGATTTCAGCTTATTTCACTTTGCCTTCCAGTCTCATTCCAGGCAGCTCAACTTTCTCTCACCCTCCCCCCCAGGACAATGTTCTTGGTGTCGCTTCTCATACTCTGGGCTTGCTGGGCAGCCAGATCGATTTCTTCCTTACCATGTCAGGGCTGCAATCCATAGAGAAATTCTGGAAGCACAGAAACGTTCGAAAAATACTGGCATTGCTTTGGAACAAGGTCTAGCCTAAAACCACACTGTGATGGAAAGAGCATCCAGATGTTTTGACATAAATCACTATCGCTGTGTATGGTCGAGTTATTTTTCTAAAGACACGAGTCAAATTTTACACATACATGGGACTAAAGGGAAGGCCTGTCAATATATCATCTCTCTGCATCCACTGCTGTACAAACGTAATGACCATTTAACATACATTAGAACCATACAAGGGAGCACTTCTATCTCTTGTATCAACAGGTAAGTCACACTTCCAGATTCTTCCCTGCCATACCCAAGCAGAAGTTCACTGGATTGAACCCAATACAGATTATGGTTCATTTTGCCCACTTGGTACCAAACAGATGGTTGATTGACCATTTACAATTAAGATGTAACCAGCTGTTTTTGTATCTTGTAAGCCCTGCCCCTGCTCCATTCCTTAATCAATCTCCATTGCTTAAGCCAATGCCATCATTCAAAGTCATTCTTTTGGAAATTTGTTGTTGCCTTTTCTCACTTACATAGAGCCGTCTTTCAACCCAGATCTCCTAAAACCTTGATATGAAGTGGGATTCATAGAGCAGCAGCATCTGCTTCACCTGGGAGCCGCTTTGCAAATGCAGAATCAGGGGCGCCTGGGTGGCTCAGTGGGTTAAAGCCTCTGCCTTTGGCTTAGGTCATGATCTCAGGGTCCTGGGATCAAGCCCCACATCGGGCTCTCTGCTCAGCAGGGAGCCCGCTCCCCCCTCTCTCTCTGCCTGCCTCTCTGCCTACTTGTGATCTCTCTCTCTGTCAAATAAATAAATAAAATCTTAAAAAAAAAAAAAAAAGAAAAGAAAAAAAAGAAAATGCAGAATCAGAGGCCCCACCATAGAATCTGCATTTTTAACAAGATCCCTCAGGGATTATCATCACATGAGAGTTTGAGACGTCCTAGATTAGGAAAGCCAGTGATTTTCCAGAGCCTCTGAGTAGGTGAAAGAAAGGAATAGAGTATGCGTGGAGTGAGGGATGAGAGAGAGAGCGGTGGAATGTGCCTGGGCTTTGGAGTCAGACACACCCAGATTCCCATTTTGGTTCTTGTTCCTGTGAGCTCTAGAAGCTTAGACTAATGATTTGTGATCTCTGACCCTTGACTCTAGCATCTGTACATTGTAACTCCTGTTACCAAACTATTTTTGATGAAAGATAAACAAGATATAGTCACACAAATAGGATATACTCACCCACAACAGATGCTTAACACTTGTGAATCTCCTCATCATCATCCGCCATATGCTTTTCCCCTCATCCGTCCTCTGCCATATACCTTTTCCCCTCATCCGTCCTCTGCCGTATACCTTTTCTCTTCATCCATCATTTGCCATACACCTTTTCCCCTCATCCTTCCTCTGCCATATACATTTTCCCCTCATCCTTCCTCTGCCATATACATTTTCCCCTCATCCATCCTCTGCCATACACCTTTTCCCCATTTTCGATGGTTTTGTCTTTTGAACATCCCAAATCATTCAGAGCAATGATTATGCACTTTTTATGTGTTCAGACATAGCTTGAATATATCCAAATATGTATGTCAGAAAACTATCATAAATAACCCAATTCAGAAAATATGAATAGTTGTACGATTATAAACAGATTCACTGAAGAGTTCTGACAGAATTGGAATGAAGTTATTGATGAAATCGGCACAAGCTCCGACATTTTTACCTTCTGTGATTTGAGTGGCACATAGCTCCAGGCTTGAGACCCAGTGTGGGCAGAGATGGAGTATGTCTTTGCCACCTTCTCATTTCTCATCTGCTTTGCATTTGTGTGCCCAGTGTCTCTACATCACACTTTAACCGTCCAGATTGCCCGTGGGGCTGATCCTGGCAGCCCTGTGTAATTGTTTATCTCAATTTTTTGTCTCCAAAAAAATGACTTGTCCTGGGTTCTGTTCTCGATGCTGTTGAAGTCCGGTGCTCGCTGTGCCTTAGAGCAGCGGTCTCCACAATGTGACCTTTAGGGTAGCAGTAGCATCCCTTGACAACTCGGTTAGAAATGCAAGTTCTTGTGTCCTTATCCTAGAACTAATGCGTCCGAACTTTTGTGGATGGGGCCCAGAAGGCTGTGTTTTTACAAGCTCTCCATGTGATTCTGATACACTCACATTTGGGAACCAACTCCATTAGAAGGAACCACAGAGTACTAGATATGGATGGACAGGACTGCAAGACTCTTATTTTTTTTTAATTTGAGAGAGAGAGCGAGAGCGTTTGAACACACAGGCAGGGGAAACAGAAGACAGAGGGAGAGGGAGAAGCAGGCTCCCCACTGAGCAGGGAGCGCAACGTGGGGCTCGATCCCTGGACCCTGGGATCATGACCTGAGCTGAAGGCAGGCACCAACCCACTGAGCCACCCAGGCGCCCCCAGCCCCGCCTCCCCCCCACCCCCTCAAGACTCTTAACACAGTAAGATTCTCCTGCTGTGAGGTGCGCCTTGCCATCACGTGACCTGGTGATTTTTTTTTTTTTTTTTTTTTTTTTTGCTCCGGCCACATACTGGTATCGCCTGGCAGCTTTAAACAATACTGATTCTTAGGCTCACCCCTGAGGATTCTGATTTCATGGGCCGGGAGTGTAGCCTGGGCACTGGGGGTTTTCCTAATTTCTCAAGTGATTCTAATGTGCAGCCTGGGTTGGGAACCACTGGTGGAGACCACCGTGGGCAGCACATTCAAGTCGCCTGTATGGCTGGGCTCTACTCCCAACCAACTGAAACCGAGTTTCACGGAGCCTGGGCATCTGGAGATTGTAAAAGGGCCTCTTCCCTGATGCATGGGGGAGTTTGAGAATCACTCATCAAGTTTAATGCCTCACTTTATAGGTGAGAAAATGTGAAAACTCTCCAAAAGTTCCTGTTCAGGGATCGGTAGCTGCTAATGTTCCCACTACATCGGGCACTCACATTTTAACTGGGGACGTGTCAGTTAAGACTAGAGAAGATTAAGGGTGAGAGGACCCCAGGCCCTTTGACCAGCCCTTGGAGATCCCTGGGGGCCTGGGCCCTTCCTCCATTGCGGGGGGCGGGGGTGTCTTCCCTTCTTCCGTCACCATCCCTGCTTCAAATAAGCTGCCCCGAGAAGCCCTTCTGAAGGGTTATGACAGTTAGTGGGCAGGAGGCCCCAAACATACAGTATGGTCATTATTGAAGTGTATTTTTTATTGACTTGATAAATTCTGTCTGACCCCACAGGATTTACAAAAGTAGAAGAAGGGATTTCTGCAGCAGGGTCTGATGCGGTTTTAAAATGCCACAACCACCATTCCTGGGACCACAAAAGTGCTTTTGCCTAGATAAATGTCATCCTAGACCTAGGGCACCACCAGGATTATAACGTTATTGAATTTTCTGTCTGTACCTCTGATTTGCATGTTGTAAAAATAAACTAAAGATTTTATACAAAAATTACTTCTGAGGTGACCGGATAGATTTTTCCAGCTCACATTAAGCCTATGCGTCCTTTGGTGAGGAAAAGGAAAGATAATATCTTGGCTGGAAGTTGGGAGTGACTCCAAGACATTCCAAGTCTCTTTCTGCCCTGGACAAGGTGAAAAGCGAACTACTTCAAACACTTTTCCCCTTGTCCCAGCCTCTTCTGTATGTGGTCTGCCTCTTCTAGGCAGTTTGCAATTCCTCTTGCTAACACCTGCCAGAGGGTTGGTATCCTAGTTAAGAAATCCTTATGAACAATTAAAACTGTCATCACTCAACACTTACTAGCTGTGTGACCTTGAACATGTCAACCTCTTTGGGTTTCTGCAACCCTATCTCTCACACAGGGAGCACACTGGGGCCTCTCTCGCACGGTTCCTGAGGGGATGAGATGGTTACTATGGGTTTTAAAGCACTCAGTGCCTGGCATGCAATAAGCAATATACGAATGTTTTATGTTTTATTACCATAATATATTTACAATCATTACCTAAATGTTGCTAGCCAATACCTCACTCCTGAACCAAGGCCTGGTTTCCATGCCATAATTTATCCTGGTGATAATTATGAACCATTTTTTATGAACCGCCTCCACATTTCCATCCGAATTTTAAAGACACAGCCAGATGTGGATACTTCTCTAGGGCCTAATGTCTCCTCTAATGGGAAGCCCCAGGTTCAGCCTTCTCGGCCCACATTTAGTTGCCCTGAGGTTTGTCTTCGGCTAGGATGACCAACCATCGTGGTTTCCCCAAGGCTGAGGAGGTTTCCAGAATGCAGAACTTCCAGTATTAATCCTGAGGCAGACTCAAGCACAGTGGGATGAGTTTGCCACTCTGTCTTCAGCCTGTGGCCAGCTGGTCCCTCAGGTCTTGGGCAGCGGTAGCTTGGTGTGACAGCCTGCCCACTTACGCCTTACTAGTGACATAGCCTAATCCCTGGCAATACCCGGCCCGCATAGCAGGGGAAGGTCAAGTTCATCACAACAGAAGTATAAGGAGAACTGAATGAATGAAGACTGGGCTCAGAAAGTAAATATTGAGAAGACTAGAAAGTTCTATTTAATTTTCTAACCATTAAACTTGGACAGGGGCCTTAACCTCTCTCAGTTTCAGTTTTCCTCTTTGGTAAAATGGATATAATACAATGTTCATGTCTCAAAGGGGTTGAAATGCCTGGTTTGGACAATGTATGGGGAAGCAATGTCTGTACCCCTTTGTAAGAGTTCATTGCAGAGAAACAGCGTGCTGGTGTGTGAAAAGCCAGGTCTGAGTTAGAATTCCATTTCTCCCATTTACTCATTGTAGGACTTCGGCACGTTTCCCTCCCTCTCTGAGTCTCAATTTTCTCTTCGATGATCGTGAGAATGGCAGCATCCCCCTTGCAGAGCTATTCCAACCCACCAGAGCACAGACCTGCATAGGTGCCCAGATCCCTCCATGCCTCTTCCCTGACCACACGGAGAGCACCTCTATCTGAGAGGAGTGATTTCCCCCAGGAAACCACAGGTGGGCTGGAAAAGAGATTCTCAACCTTGGATGCCCATTAGAGTCACTGGAGAAAACTTAAAAAAAAAAAAAAGAAAAATATTACCCTCTGGGCTTCACTCGAGACAAATGAAATCCAAGTCTCAGGGAATGTAGCCCTGGAACCACTGAGCTAGAGGGAAGGCACACGAAGAACAGCGCAAGAGAGGACACCTACTTCATGGATCCCAAGTCGGCCCAAGAAGATCGGAGGAGGAAGGTGACTCAGAATTGGCCTTTATATTTGTCAGTTCAGTTTCCTGAGCTGGGAGGAGTGCGAATAGGTACGTGAACTCTGATCCTTCATGCCATCCATCCTTTTTCACTTAGTCGTTGACTCGCTGACTCGGTTTCCAAGAGTGCCTTGTGAAGTAGGGCCATCATGTGAGCCTTTCCGGGCCCTCAGGATGACTCATGTCTGTGTCTTCATGGCAGATGTTCTAATCCAAGACTACTCTGCAATCTTCGCCTTCCAGAGGCAGCCTTTTGGTGGTGGCAGGGTGGAGATTTATCCAGCCGGGTCAATAAGAAAGGACTTGGCCAGTCCGAATGGAGCAGTACATCAGCCCCTAGGCCACTCAGGCCAAGCGTGGAAATACATTATTCCCCCACTTTGATTTTTGAGCACTTTAACCAGAGGGCTTTCTTCGGTTCCTTGGATCGGCCTCTGGAGGTTACCCCAATCTTTATCTGAGTCATGAGTTATGGCTCAATTATCTTCTCATTTCTCTGCCTTCCTTGGAACTCTTGAAAGTAAATGATGAGTTTCTTAGGTTACCCAGTGAGCAATGGAAATGGTAGTACCAAGGATTTCCCAAAGCTAAGTTCGTGACTAGCTACTTTGTGATGCTGGGCTTTGCGTGATGTATGAACTAGCCAGAGAATCAGTGATTTTTAAAACTATTTTAAGCTGTAACATCTGAACTGAGTGAGCTTGGGTTTAATATGACCTCCTAGAGGGAATAAGGTCTTAGCCACCATTGCTTCTTAACTTACAGAAGAGGAGGCCAAGGGCTGGCATAGGGATGCCACTAGCCCTGTGTTCAGCCTGGTTGACCAAGGGCCAGAGCCACCCCCCCCCCCCCGCCTCCCCTGAATCCAGAATAGCTTCTATTAAATCCTACAGCCTCCATAACAGGGTTTCTGGAACTTTCTGAGAGTCTGTGAACCACTTGCTTTGCATCATCCTATTGAAGAAGAGTTTCTAGGTTTCATCTTATTCTCAAAGCGGTCTTTGATCCAGAATAAATAACCAGTGGTCTAGCACTTTTCCACATAAGTTTACTCTTTCAAATGTCTTTCATAATGGTTATGAGACATATTTGTGGCATACTAAAGAGACATTAATTACATTACTATGCCAATCCTACAAGTCATAAAGTGTTACTTTTTGTTTGTTTTGGGCCAGGAATAAAATCTCTCATCCTACAACACATAAGAAATCAAAGCACAGAATTCTGTGAAAACTTCAAGAAGATTTTGAATAATCCGTAATTTTAGATTCCTGTTTCTATTTATACTTTTAAAAAGGATACAGTTCTTAATTTGGCACCAAGAGGAAATGAAACATATCTAAAAGTTATTTAAAGACAGAAAGAGCCCGGGCTAGCTTTATCATCTTCTCTCCTGCCACACTGTGGTATAATTCCTGATGCCACTGTCACAAAGACACAGTCTGTGAGGGTGGTTGTGATGAGGGAGTTGAGGGTGGCCACAGCCTTCTCCTGGTCACTCTCATAATATGGTAGCATGCCATAGACTGCTGGCTGCCCACATAGGGATGAACTTGGAGCAGCAGGAGCCACCGTCCCTGGGAGTTGTTAGGAATGTAGAATCCCAGTTCTACTCCAGACCTCATGACCCGGACTCTGTGTTTTTATGAGACCCTCAGGTGAATCTGGGCACGATAAAATCTGAGAAGCGTGGCTGGTCGAAGATCTCAGTTACAAATAACAAACCTATGGTGACTACAGTGAACAATGCAGTATTGTCTACTTGAGGGTTGCTAAGAGAGTAGATCTTAAAATTCTCATCACTTTAAAGCAGCATGATCTACAACAGCCCAATTAGAGAAGCAGCCTGAGTGTCCATTGACTGATGAATGGATAAAGAGGATGTGGTACAAATATACAGTGGAATATTACTCAGCCATGAAAGAGAATGAAATCTTGCTATTTGTCATGAAAATAGATGCAGCTGGAGAGTAGTAGGCTAAGCGAAATAAGTCACTCAGAGAAAGACAAATACCATATGATTTCACTCCTCTGTGGAATTTAAGAAACGAAACAAATGAGCAAAGGGGAAAAATAGAGAGGCAAACTGAGAAACAGACTCTTAGCTATAGAGAACAAGCTGATGGTTACCAGGGGAAGGTTAAATAGGTAATGGGGATGAAGGATGCTCATCATTTGTGATGAGCACCGTGTGTTGTATGGAAGTGTAGAATCACTATATTGTACACATGAAACTAATATTACACTGTATGTTAACTAACTGGAATTTCAATAAAAACTTTTAAAAAAAGTTTTATCACAAGAAAATAATTGTAGATATGTGTGGCGATGAGTGTTAAGTAGACCTATTGTGATCATTGTGCAAGGTACACAGATATCAAATAGTTATGTTGTACACTTGAAACTAACATAATGTTATATGTTAATTGTATATCAATTAAAAAATTGGGGCGCCTGGGTGGTTCAGTTGGTTAAGTGTCAGGCTCTTGGTTTTGGCTCACATTGTGATCTCAGGGTAGTGGGATGAGTCCCCTCTTCCCCCCTCACCCCCCCGCTGCACTTGAAGATTCTCTCTCTCTCTCTCTCTCATCTCCCTCTGCACTTCCCCTTACTCCCATGTACACACACACTCTCTCTCTCTCAAATAAATAAATAAATCTTTAAAAAATTGAAAAGACAAACAATCATATACTTCCCTCTTTACCTGTTCACCACAGACCCCATAATGTGGGTGTTTTCCATGTTTTTCAGCCTATTTCATTATGTACTTGGTCCCCACAGATGTTGTTGATGATCGTGGTCCTGGAAGATTTGGCTGCCCCTCTAGGTCTGTGGTAACTAGAAAAAGAGATCAGATCCAAAATTGGGCTAAGAAGATATGAGTATAGTTGAAATCACTCCATTTCATATACCTTTAAATTGGTTTACCATGTCTGCCTGTGTTTGTCCTAAATTTGCCTTTTCTGAGAACTTGTAATAAAAATACTACTTGCTCTTAAAAAAAAAATAGCAAGCCCTATTCCCATGGTGATCTAACAGAGTCAGTATCTTTAGGCTTGTTTGGTGACAATGTCAATGTAGGCGATGCGTTAAGATCAAGTATAAATTATTAGCTATTAGCTTTCCTTCACATCACTTACCTATCAAATTATATATGTGGACATGTAAGTGGTAGCTGTTATCGTGGAAAAGAATTTCTCTTCTTTTTTTGTTTTCATTTTTCACTGTATTTCTCTGGAGCAGTCTTACCTCCCATAGTATTGTACATTCTCATGTGGAGGACGTGTGCAGGGCCCTATTGGACACATATTTTTAGCCAGTGGTGAATGGGACCTATGTGACCAATTTAGTCTCATAAGAAACCTCTGTGGGTTTCCTGACCATGGAAGGCTTCTGTGTTTGAAATATGCTCTATTTTGCCAATGAAGGCAGCAATGGCCTAATAACAAACTTCCCTCATTTTGCAATTTTCCTTTTTTTTTTTCAATACTCCTTCTCAGTCTGTATGCTTATGGATGTGTATGGAGGGGATTTCCTGAGAGTCTTTCAATAACTAACATCACATAGGGCTGATACACAGTAGTCAAGAATTTTAGGTTGAGAAATAAATTTATTGCAAATTCACCTTCATTCAGGCTGATACCTAAGTAAGGTCTTTTGCCTTTATTTGTTATTTGGGGAGACAAATTCTGGTTGTGAATTGCAAAAGTTTTGAAGCTCAATAGGTATCTATTGAGCAACAAATAGAATATTCTTTTATTTTTGATCCGCTTTCATTGTGGGAAAAGTGTGCCTGTATTTTTATTTACAGTGGTAATTATTTAAGTCTCTAGGCCATAATAACATGTTCGTTCCTGCCCCTGTGAGCAATTGCTGGGAAACCCTTAGGGTGAACGAATGTCTATTCAAATACAATTTAGGAATTATTTACAAAGTTAACAAAGCATTCTGCCTAAAACATAGATATATTTCCTAGAATATTAGTAAGTTCATAATAAATATTTTGTTCGGTAATTGAAATGTTCTTTATTGCTATTAAACTGATAAGCAACGTGTGAGGAGATTGTGGAATCTGTGGACATCAGGTAACTAGATGGAAAAGATCAGCGACTCCACATTGGACTCACTTTGTGATCACCTAGGGTGGAGTGGGTTGGGGCTTTAAAAAAGACCGATTCCAGGGTCTCACCCCAAGAACTTCTGGTTTGGGGCACCTGGGTGGCTCAGTGGGTTAAAGCCTCTCCCTTCGGCTCAGGTCATGATCTCAGGGTCCTGGGACTGAGCCCCGCATCGGGCTCTCTGCTCGGCAGGGAGCCCGCTTCCCCCTCTCCCCTGTGACTGCCTCTCTGCCTCCTTGTGATCTCTCTCCCTCTGTCAAATAAATAAATAAAATCTTTAAAGAAAAAAAAAAGAACTTCTGGTTTAATTGGTCTAGCCTCTGGCCTGTGCTTCAGGATTTTCTGACATTTTGAAATCATTATAGATTCATAGGAAGTTGCGAAGATCAGGTAGAGAAGTCTGTTGTATCCTCCCACCAGCTTTTCCCGGTGGCAACATCAAAGCTAAGAAACTGACATCGGAACCGTTAATGGTAACCAGAGGACCACAACCCATGTTTGGATGTCACGATTTTGATGATCAGGACTTTTAAAAGGTCCCCAGGTGATTGTACTAAATAGCTGGGGTTGAAAACCTCTGCTCTGCGTGCAGTTTAAGGTCACTTCCGACCGTAAGACCGTGAATCTGCACACACAGACAATATGCATAGATGCATGTGGGCAAATGTGGACCGTGCTCCCGCATCCACACCCTAAACACTGAAAACTTTTGATAACAGACTACAGGATAAAAGTGACCGACATTTAGAAGCAAACCTAACTGCTGGAAAACCGCACTTCAAAATTGTACCAAATATATCTTGGTTTAGATCCTACATCAAACAAAAGATGTCTACACCCCTACACACTAGAGAAAGTAAACTAGGGATTATGACTCCCAGAGTTAAAGTCTGTATGAAGAATGAGAAGAAAATTCCGAGGGTCTTGAAAATGTCATTTATAGACAATTTGAGTTTGAAAGTCTGGTAACATGGAAAGAGAATTCTTGTGTCCGTAATTATGTATATGAAATTCCCATTTATCATGCTCCAAAGTCACGTAAGAATCTGCTGTTCTCTTTACATAAATCAGTGTTTCTTTCTTTGCCACCTGGGAAATTAAACATGGTCCTGGGCAAGCTTCCATACTTTTTCTCTCTAAAAAGGGTTGAAATAGGTATTAATCAGTTAAGCAGGGGGAATAATGAATAAACCCCACATCTCACCCTAGTGTCTACTCTCAAGTATTAACTGTGAGGTTAAATCGGGACACATTTATAATCATAACAAGCTCTTAAGCCAAACCTGGGTCAGAGCGCCAAACTTGCCCTTACTTTATACAAAAAGGAGATTTCTCCTTATTTTAGGTGAAATTCTTATCAAGTTAGGAGAACCTTGCCGTAGTAACTGGGGTTCATTTACTAAGGGTTGTCTGTGCAGGACCCATCAGCCTCCACTTGCTCCCACCTACAGCGGGGCTGGTCTGGAGGTCTTCCAGAATGCCCCCTCCAAGAACAGGTCATGGCCGAAGGTTTTCGATGTAGAATGGGTGATTTTTGTCTTCGGAGGTCTTCTTCCTTGTCAATGACAGAGCTCCACTTTTTCTCTGATCCCTCCAAGGTACTCTGTGTCCCCAGGTTACCCTGACCACTTCCTGTTCCTGGCCTGGAGCCTGGATCTCCCAGGGGAATTTTACTTGGATGAGTTCCACAAAGTTATAGAGCATAATGAATGTTTGAGTCAGAGTTTTGAGAATATTTTTTCTATCTAATATTCTAGGGGAGGTTCAGGTTTGGAATGGCACTTATAGGCGCTCGGGGAGGCCTGCTGAAGACCATCCTATACATCAGCCTAGGGGAAGAGGCTGATGGAGTCTGTCCATCCAGATGATGTAATTTTCCTCTTCTGGGCCTAGGCCCCTGAAATCAGCCCTTGGAGGAGAAAGATGGGCTGGGATGGAGGGAAATGGGCCATTCTTAGAGGTTTTGGTATAAATAAGCATTCCCTCCTCTTTATCCCATCGATTAACCCATCATTTTTTACGTAAAGCTGTGAATTTATGGCACCCTGGTTAAAGTCATTGGAAAATATTATTATAGATCAGCTGGATTAAGACAACATTGTTTTGGATGTTCATAGTTCAAGCCTTCCCTATGAACAGAGATGACGATGATCGTCTAGTTACTGTGGTTTCAGAGATCTCAGTAGGGACCTACTCTAGAATTTCCTTCTTCCACTGGGGAATACCCTAATGGTACACCTTAATGTTCCCATTTGCACCCATGGCTTATGCTTAGTGGGGGCCTGTTGAAATCCAATTATAATCCGAAATGGGTAACATTATTTTAAAGATAAAAGTCATTAGTTACAGTATAATTGCAAGTATCTGACTCTTTCTAGAAGCCAGCATTAAACAGGGAGAGGAGGGGTGTCTGGGTGGTGCATCTGACTCTCGGTTTCAGCTCGGGTCCTGATCTCGGGGTCGTGAGAGAGAATCCCACGTTGGGCTCCACACTCACCATGGAGTCTGCTGGAGATTCTCTCCCTCTGCCCCTCCCACTCGTGCGCACTCTCTCTCTCTCAAATAAGTGAATAAATCTTCTTAAAAAAATAACAGGGAGAGGAGATAAAGCGCAAAGAACATTCCAAGTACACTGAGTTCCTGAGGACATAGGAAGGGAAGTCTGGAGAGCTGATTGCCACAGAACAATGTCATTCCTCTCAATTTCCTGGCTTCCTACCCACCCTGCCCTAATTGTAAAAATAAACAAAAACAATCTTCACCATTAACTCCCTGAACCGTCTACGACTGAATGTATTTTGTTTTGTTCATCCATCATTGCCCACACTATTCATTCTCTGGGTGCCACTGAATCACTTATTTTCCTGTCTGTGAGGTAGCGTATTTTGCCAGCTCGGCGGTGTGTGCTGTTTACTAGAGGAGCTATTAAATTTCTCACCTGTGTAACTTATGAGAGCTGCAGCTAGAAGATAAAGCCTCTTGGAGTGCGGAGCATTGATATGCGAGAGACTTTCAAGGACGTGGCTTCCTTTGGATCCCTGCTAAGGCATCTCAGAATAGAATCAAAATGAAATGTCCACGCTACCTGCCCTTACGGTGTCAGCACTCCACCACAACAAGATAGGTTCCCGACTTGAAACATTTTGACCAGAATGCTAGGTAATTAACAGATGCTACATGCAGAATTAGATCTATGTGCAGATATCACCAAAAAACAAAAAACAAAAACAAAAACAAAAACAAAAAAGCCTGACAGGAAATAGAAAGCTTTGACTGAGAACTGTCAAATACCAGAAGGATTCCAGCAGTGGAATCAACTGACCGGAGCTGACAAGAGTGTAAGAATAAAAGCTTTGGGGCCAAACATAGCTGGGCTAAAATCCTGGCCCTACTTACCAGTGAGGTGACTCTGGGAAAGCTATTTAACATCTGTATTTGATCCGGTAATTCCACTGCTGGGAACTGATTCTACAGATATAATGACAATAAGTAGGGGGCTTACTGTGTGCCAGGCCCTTTTCTGGGCACTTTCCATGTGGTAACCCATTCACGGAAGCCTCATGACAACCCTAAGAGGTAACACTATTGTTACCCACAGGAAACTGAGGCCCAGAGAGGAGGACCTGCCAAGGTTGAGTGAGTCAGCCCTCTTCGTGGGAGGCAGCATGGTGCATAGTTAACTGGGTGGCCTTTGGGGCCAGACTTGTTGAGTTCCACACCCAGCTTTGCTGTTAACTAGCTGTGTAAAGGGCTAGCAGCGTGCCTGTCACATAAGAACTCCCATGCAGTACTTTACTCTAAGGAAGATAGAACTTTCCCTTATGTCACTGATGCATGCAGTGTTGGCTGATTTCAAAGTAATTCCTCTTTGCAGAAACAAGAGCCTTGGGAAGTCAGTTCCTTAAGTGGCAGTGACTCCTGTGTATCCTATTCACTGGTTTGGTTCATCCCATAGCTGATCAGTTTTAATATTCTGATACTTGGGATATAGACCCAATTGCCCAGAAGCTATATAATTTATACCAAATGGCTCTCCTCAGATGCTCTATCTCCAGGACCCCTCGCTCCCCTCCCACCATGTAGCTGGTGGGTTTGCATGCTCCAGACCCAGGAGGACCTGCCTTCCACGTGAGACAGACATACCTCAGTCTAGGCTGCTTACCTCTCAAACCGAGCAAAATCTTTTAACACCAACCATGACCCTGGCATATAATCTAAAAGTGGGGACACACAATATAATACGATGTTCCTGTTGTTCAGTATCGGGTTTTTCTCCAATTGCTAGCTGTCTCCTCCATTTGTTCATTCACTCATTCATTCATCTGTTGAACAAGTGTTTATTGATGAGCTCCTGCGTGCCTGCCACCCACTATCACAGATGCGGGGTCTGCAGCAGTGAATGCAACCTTCAATGTTCCTGCCCTCAGAGAGCTTACATTATTTAGATGAAGAATTTGGATCTTGTTCTCAGTGTAATAGGAAGTCCTGGGGAGGTGAGAACAGGGAGTGGCATGAACTGATTGACTTCTGCAAAGGAGTGTGTTTCTGGCTTCTGTGTGGAATAGACTGTATTAATAAGAACCAGAGGGGAAGCCAGGAGACTAGTCAGGAGGCTCTGCCATTAGTCCAAGTGAGAGAAGATAATGGTTTGAACCAGGGTGGGAGGAGTGGAAGAGGCAAGAATGGTCAGAGCTGAGATAGACTTTGAAGGTTCCATCAACAGGATTTGCATATGGGTTGGATGTGGATGAGAGAGAAAGAGAAGAAGCAAGGAGGACTCAGGGTGAAGAGTGCTGTCTTCCTCGGAGATGGGCATCTGCGCGTTGACCTCTGTTATCTGCGCCTACTAGATTTAAAACTTCTTGAGACCGCGAATCCTTGGTTATTCTTCTTGCCTCTCTTTTTTCTCTCCCCTTGGTAGTGACTCTGCCAGAACTTGCACATGGTAAATGCACAATAAAAGCTATAAAACAAGTAAATAGGATGCATAAGATGTTTATTAGTGAATAAATGTTCTTAAATTTCAGTATTTGTTCTAGATTTGCTGTATGGTTTAGAGAAAATGGCTCACTTTCTGGCTGAATTTTCTTATTATGAAATAGGGTTCATAATACTTGCCTTTATAATATAAATGCAACATCAGTATACCTAATGGTGGGTAGCAAACAACCTGGGGTTGTGGGATAGAGAGTCTTCCCTTATCCGTAGTAAGGGAGAAAGAATAGTGGAAATAATCTGGGGAAAATATCTTACTGAGGTGTCGCTCAACACGATGCATTTCAGACTAGGAGGTTCTATTGTCACCACTCTCTCCTACGTCACGGACAGACATTGCTGGCTGAATGTTCTTTTGTGGGAGCTCTGGAAACAGCCTCAGAATCGTTCTCAACGGGGCACATCACATGGCTCTCCCTGTCTCACCCAACCCACTCATCTAACAGTTGAGGAAATGAAAACCAGAGGTTGTAAATGACTTTCCCCGTTCCAGCCAAGCAGAGGGGGCAAAAGCAGAGCCTGAACCTGTGATGTGTTTTTAAGCCTGAACCAATGTGCTTTTAAGTAGATGTTGATTACATGATAAAGGCGTGTGCAGACGAGGTCAGATGTGACAGGAAGAAGCTTTATGTGTGTGTAAAGGGGGTGCATGAAGAGCGGTGAGTGGGGCTTCAGAATCAGCGGGGAGGCAGGGAAGCCCCTCAAAACAGGCTTAGATTAGAAGGAAGACCCACAGCCTATGACCCCAACAGATGTTCCCTGCATCTCCGAGGAGAGCTGGCTGTCACTAGGATTCTCATTTCACTTGGTGACTTTTTAAGGACAAAAGACGTATACATTATCCTCTTTTATCCAATCAGATCACGGAGAATGTGATCTGACATACTAATCCTGCCACTGAGTGTGGATTTTTTTCTTTTATTGAAAATTTAAAGAATTAAAAAGCGTTCTCTCATTGTCTACTGAAACTGGGTGCAGTCACCTTAGATCCACTACAAATTGGCAGTTTAATTTCCTCAACACAGAAAGTGATACAGACATTTTGTTCAGCTTTTTTAGATGCCTTCCTCCTTAGGCTGGTCCTGGAATATTTGGAAATACAGAAGAAGTCATTTGATGTCCCTACCTGACAATTTTAGGCAGATGGAATCTTCTTAAAGTGTGAGGTATTAGCAATCTGAAGCTTGACAAGATCCAGCGACATGATCATAATGGATTTCTCATTATTTCTAAGTTATGTTTCTTATACATAATCCTAATGATTTATTTTGTTTTTTTTTAAAGATTTTATTTATTTATTTGTCAGAGAGAGAGAGAGAGCACAAGTAGGCAGAGTGGCAGGCAGAGGCAGAGAGAGAAGCAGGCTCCCTGCTGAGCAAGGAGCCCGATGAGGGACTCGATCCAAGGACCCCGGGATCATGACCTGAGCCGAAGGCAGCCGCTTAACTGACTGAGCCACCCAGGCGTCCCTAATGATTTACTTCTTTATTTGAAATCTAACCAGTCATAATCAGTATTTATTTCTTATTCAGTTGTTTAAAAAATCGTGAACTTTACCAGGCAATCTTTTCTGGTCTGATTCATTTGATCTTTTTTGCTTTCCAGCTCGTTTCTCAAGCTCCATTTTTTCCCCTGGTCTCTGTCTTGACTCATACTGACCATTATACATCAAATAACATTATAAGTCCCTCCTTACTTGCTAATTTAAGACATTGAAATTAAATTTTAAAATGAAAGATTTTCCACATTCAAGGATTAGTGTTCTTTAAACATTTTTATTTATTTGTTTATTTGAGAGAGAGAGCATGAGAGAGAGAGAGAGAGATCACAGACGGAGGAGTAGAGGGAGAAGCGGCCTGCCCACTGATTAGGGAGCCCGATACGGCACTCAGTCCCAGGACCCTGAGATCATGACTCGAGCTGACAGCAGATGCTTAACCGACTGAGCCACCCAGGTGCCTCCAGAGAAGAGTTTAATTTTCCACTCATGTAAAACTTCGTTGGCAGTGTAGTAGAGGAGGAGGATGAAAGGAATAGGAATGTGTTCCACGCAGTCATTCAGAGACCGAAGCTGTAATACCCTCTACCTTCTTCAAAACTGGCTCCAAAGATCAGTTTGCAGAAGAGAAATGAGGGTCCTACAGTCGGTTCTCATAGACCAGGCCTGAAAGTGGCATACATTAATTCTATTTCGATTCCATTGGACGGAGCAATCACAGGATCATCCTTGGACTGAGAACTGTAGCCCTGATGGGAAACTACAGTTCTATGCTATTGAAGGAGCACAAGCCGTCCGTGGACGTTCAGCCACTTCTCTATACACGTAAATGCATCTGAGGCTTCATGGCTATGCTTCTTAGTTCTTCCAGTGTAAATCGCTAGGACTCTCAAAGCTTGAGGAGTTAAAGAATAGAGTGGTGGGGCAGGGGACTTAATGCTAAGCACCAAAGTCTAAAGCAAATAGAGCTGTTGCTAAGGTAGAACAACTCAGAACTAATCCATCCATAAAAGGAAGTGAGGATGGCATTAGCTTGTTTTGTCTTTCACTTATGCATCCTTTTACCCATTTGTCAGACATTATCTTGATTATTTGCTGTATGCTTTATACTTAGCAACATGCTGAGTGCTGAGTATACAATAAAACATTTAAACCATTCAGTGAGGTAAGATCTATAATGGATTTGTGTGCATTATGTATATGGAAGTAATGTGCATTATTTTAGTGGTAGAGGCTGACTTTCCACTAAGGTGGCGTGAGAAATTTCCAGCACAAGTCTTAAGGGCCTATTCGTCTGTTGGGTTTTTAATAGTTCCTTACTGTATTCTTCTGCATATATGTAGCCCTGGTTCCAAGTTTGCACTCTGCTCCTAAGGACAGTAATATGACTATATTTGCTTAGTAGAAAGCTCTGTCTGGCCATACATTGTTTGCAAGATAGATACAATAGCAGTGAAATTAGAGGCAGGGAGAGGCAAGGGGCTACTATTATAGCCTTCATTGGTTCTCTGTGTGTGGAACAAAACCGAAATTCCTATCTATAACTCACAAAACTCTTCATGGTTAGGCCCTAGCCTAACAGTCTCAGTGCATTTTCCATGGCTCTCTACACCTAATCTCTAACTCCACCTGGGAATTTCTGCAATACTAGTCTACTCATCATTTCTCATACTTCACTACATCGTGCCATGCTCCTGACTACCCTTAATAGTCCCCTCCCTACGTGCTTGCCCATCTGGAAGACTAGGGAATTACTGAACTTTCAATGTTTAGCAAAATATTCCTTTCTTAGGGAAACCTTCTCTGAATGCCCCCTCTCTGTTGCAGACTTAGATACTTCTTATCTTAAGCTCATACTATACTTTGTACCAACATCATTTGTAAAAAATATAATTTATGTTACATAATGTTCTATTCTGTCCTAGCCTGTCTTATCATATTGTAATTCTTTACTACCTTTTCCATGACCTCCTTGAGGAAGGAGATGGTGACTTGTTATCTTTCTATGGCCAAATGCCTCGCCGTGTACAGGGTCACAGTATGTTCCACAAATAAACCATTGAATGGAATGGGTGAGTGAATGAATGAATTGCAATGATAGGAAATAAATGCAAAGTAGAGTAGTTTTAATAATATGGCATATATATATAAAGAAGTTCAGTTCGTTTGCAAAATAGAATGTATCCAGAGCAGTAGTTAGAAAAAAATGGTTGGAGAAGTAGGTTGGTGCTCCCATATTTTAAAATACAGAACACTTTTAATTCTACCATCAGTAGGAAAGCAATGAAGATATTAAGCCAGGGGAGTGATATCACCAGAACTAGTTCCAGATGAATCCAGTGGTATTAGATAAAAATTAAATAAAAAGATAAGTGGGCAGGGAAGCATGGTGGGTAGGAGGCTGATAGTAGACCCTTGTTATTTTTGAGCTGTCCAGCATCCCACTCCTGTTCTATGTTGAGTAAGTCCCCCCTCTATGACCCTTGCTGGGGCTACCACCTGTTACTAAGAGGCCACGGGAACCAAAATTTCCCTAACTAGATATCCTGGCAGCTGGGCTTGGGATACATGACTCAGGCTTGACCAGCTGGACACCATAGTCAGAGGGTATTACACAGAGTCACCGGAACAGTTAGATATCACTCAGGGCAGCAGAAAAGAAGTAATGAGTCTGATGGCTGTGGGTTCCAGTGGTAGCATCCTATTTCATTTTTTCCTACAGCATCATCTCAGAAGTTATCTTCTGTAGTTCAGACCCTCTTCATTCCAACCTAGTTTCTGAAGCTGTTTCTCAAAATTGTTAATTCTGTAAGAGCTACCTGCTAACTTCCTTATATGCTGCCTTTCTGCTAGTTAGCCGAGAGCGGTTTCTATCATTTGCAACTGAAAGCCTATTCTGAAAGGCATAGAATTTTTTTTTTTAAAGATTTTATTTATTTATTTGACACAGAGAGAGAGATCACAAGTAGGCAGAGAGGCAGGCAGAGAGAGAGAGGGAAGCAGGCTCCCCGCTGAGCAGAGAGCCCGATGCGGGGCTCGATCCCAGGATCCTGAGATCATGACCTGAGCCGAAGGCAGAGGCTTAACCCACTGAGCCACCCAGGCGCCCCTGAAAAGGCATAGAATTGAAACAGTGGTAGACATTGGTGGGTGCCCATCCCTTTCCTAACCCAGATACTTGCTTGCACATTCATCCATTCTCATGCAACCCTACTTCAAGGAAAACCAACCCTACTTCTTACTGGAGGAGTGGGTCTAAATTGGCTTAAGCCAACTGGCATAAGTTGGCTTAAGCCAACTGTGAATCAGACACAGTCATGTTCAGAGGTGAACAGGTGACCTAAGTGGGCCAGTTGTAGAACGAAATAGAGGCAGTACTTGCTACCGGGAGCCATCCTGGGAATCAGCTTTAGAATGACATCGACCTTCAGAAGACAGAATCAGAGAGACAGGGCCCTTTGACAACCTCACTGAGCCTCTGGATCAACCAGCCCCTCTGGGCTTCCAGTGGAAGGAATCAAAGGTGACTGGGGTTATGATGCAAGGTGACTGGGTGGAAGGCGGTTGTCACAATTGAGAGAGGGAGCACAGGACGAGTAGCAGATTTGGTTAGATTAGAAGTTCAGGTCCAAAAATGGCACATTTTCTTTTCCAGAAGTAATTTTATGTTTCATAAGTTGTTAGTTTCAAATAAAGAGTAATACTTATCAAATATTTCCATGTATTTACATGTATAAAGCCTCAGCATTTTTAAAAGAGAGTAGAGATAGTTGTATAGACTGACCACTGTTCATAGATTTGCATGTTATTTTTTCCCATGTCTTAGGCTTTAACATGAGAAGGAGAATGGGCTGAGATGGGGGGGTATGTTTCTAGGGTTTTAACTAGTCAGAACTATAATAGTTTTGCAGTAATGTCCATACCTGATTAATACCTCTAAGGACTAGTGCCTATTACCACTACAAGTCATAATCTCAGGTTTTACCCTTACCCTGCTTTTGGGGTTTTTTTTGTTGTTGTTAATGTAAGGATTAATGATATTAGCTAAAGATTGAAATGAACAACTGTGAACGTGTATCTGTCATGGATATATGAAACTTTTTTTTTATTTTAACATTTTCACATACCTACCATACCTAAGTTATTTCAGATAAAGTTAACACTATCTACCCAGGCTTGGAACCTTAGCATCTCCTTCTCTCCCTGTCTCCCCTCCTCCTTTTTCTGGTATCTCCAACCTGGCCTCCCTCCTCCTGTTACTCCCCATCCGCAGACCATTACATTGGCAGCCAATTAATTGTTAAATCCTAAACATTCTATCTTATCTCCATGGTGTTTCTCATATCCACCCTTTTCCTTACATTACTATTCCATCTCCATAATCCAGCCCCTCAGTGCCTTCTGACAAGAGTCTACAATTATGAAAATTTATAGTCCTTCTTCACTCCAATTCAATCTAGTACACAGATCTCATAATCTTTTGAATGATCCCATACATTACTGAGTGAAATATACTCACTATATGCCCTGTCACCCAAGGTCCTCATTTATGTGGCCATGACCTCCCTTTAGATCTTATAACTCACTATGGCCCTCTTCACTGTTCCCATTCCATCTAAATGGCCTATACACTGGTCTTTAAACCCCTACCCTTTCTCATAAGACCTGGATCCATCTTAGTTCTACCCCGTGTCCATATCAAATGCTCTCCTCTTTCATGAAGGCTTTCTTGATTTTTATTGAAGATTGGTTGATTGATTGATTTAGAGAGAGAGAGAGAACACAGAGGGGAGGGGCAGAGGAAGAGGGAGAGAGAGTCCCAAGCAAACTCCGAAGCTAAGCACGGAGCCCAGTGTAGGGCTCGACACAGGGCTCAATCCCATGACCCTGAAATCAGGACCCTGAGATCACGACCTGAGCCCAAACCAAGAGTCAGTTGCTTAACCGACCACACCACCCAGGTGCCCCAAGGCTTTCTTGATTTTGCTGGTAGATGAACTCTTTCATGTCTATAAGAAACCCACTCTTGTCACTGGCACCATCTCCTTGAAGATGAGACTTTGATACTTTCCAATCCAGCCTTCACATCACTGCTAGAATGCTTTCGAAAGTGCAGATGTGTTCATGTTCTGTCCCCAGAAGGTTAAAGTTTATGTAGCAGAAAAGAGTTCACACTCTGGAGATAAGTGGTTTGGATTTAACCTAGCTCTACCATGTTCTAGCTATTCAATCTGAAGCAAATGACTTCCTCATTCTCTCAATGGGGCTTATTGTGAAGTTTAAATAACACAGCGCAAATGAATTAGGTTAGCCCTAATTAAATGGTGTATAACAGGATGATAAATTCCAAGTTGCAGTTCAGACACAATAAAATAATAAATATGACATTCCAAGTAGAGGTAGGTATCAGACCAATATGCAGATTTTCAAAGCAGGTGACCAAATACTAGTTAGATAGCTCCAGAACCTGAAAAGGGGGTTAGCAGGGTAAAGCCATCGGAGATGATTCTGTGAGGAGGTTTTCTTTGAGAGACCCATCCTGGGACTCCTGCTGGTACTCCAGAAGGGCTTACGGACGGTGCCAGCTCCCTCACCCCTAGTGTAAATAGGAGGAGGGGTAGTTTCAGTGAGACGATTGGAAAACCTGATGAATGACTCCCACTTCATTGTCCCCTTTGTCCCTGTTATTTAATCTAGGGTTGTGTGTGTGTATGTGTGCATGTGTGCACATGTACGTGAGTTAGCTAGGACTTTTTTGGTTGTTAGTGACAGAAATAGTATCTGAATTAGCTTGCGGAAAAGAGGGAGGCATTGGTCGGAATAATACTAGAATATCATTGATATTCTCCTGACCCAGTTTTGGTTTGGAAAATCCTCACGAGCACTCTGACTGGTTTGGTCTGATCAGGGCCATCTCAGATGAATCCAGAATGGAAGGAGGAGGAGCAGTTCCCTGAGAATTGCATGTCCAAAGACAGGAGTGCTAAGCAAACAGCCTATTTGTTTTTCATCCCTGTCGTTTTTCAAATACGTCAGCTTCTTAGCCATAGCACTGCCTCGTGTAAAAATGCACCATCCGATTCAGATGTGGAGGTTAGAAAGTGGAAATACATCTTCTTAAAGGAGGGATCAAGGCAGGGATAAGACCCTGGGAACTGGGGAAGAGGGCAGGGCAAAGAATTGATGACGGCTTCCTCAGAGTGCCAGTTGGGATTAATTGCCAGAGATTTGTTGGACCTCAGTGGGTGCTAACTGGACAGTGGTGACATGGCTGTCCTTGAGTCTGAACGAGGGCATCGCAGCTGCCTCATGGCATGGGGCTGGCTGCTGCAGCCTGGGGACATCGGATTTTGTGTCCCTCCTTCTCCCCTTTCAGTGTCCGTCTCACTTCTTATGGACCTCCCCTACCCCCACCTCACCATCCCCACTGCCCAGTGACCTGAGGCACCTTCAATGGCCTCACTCTTCCTTCTCAGGCTCATTCTCCTTCACAGGGACCCATTTTATACACTTACGTCCTGTCCATGTCCCCAGCAGCACCTGTCCTCAGTCACCACTCAGAGCAAAAGGATTTCACTTATTCAATTATTCATTCACCCAACACATGTTCGTTAAGCTCTCATTGTGCACCAGGCCCCATCGTAGGCGTGTAGGAAAACCACAGTGAACAAGGTAGGGGAGCCCTGCCCTCATGGAGCTTGCATTCCCATGGGAGAGAGAAAACAAAACTACATACGTAAATGCATACAATCAGTTAGTGATAAGTGCTTTGAAGAGAAATAAAACAGAGGAAGAAGATAGTGGGAGGGTGCTACTTAGTGAGACGGATGAGGGCAGACTTCTCTGACTGGGCCATTGAGCAGAAACCTGCCTTCTGTGGAGGCGTGAGCCCTGCTAAGATGGGGGACATGGCATTCAAGGCAAGGGATGCCACCTGCAAGAGACCTGGGGTGAGAGTGTGTTTGACCTGTGATGACCAGACCTAAGTGAGGTATCACAGAATAAGAAGAAATGCAAATGGCTCTTAACCACAGAAGCCAATGCTCCATTTTGCTCATAAGAGTCATGCCAACAAAGCTCATTGAGGACTGTTGGTGTGTGTTTAGGATGTTTTGCTTGCCCAGGTGAGAAACAGAACCTGAATTAGCTAGAGAAAAGATAGGGGGGATTGACTATAACAATGCTGTACTAGTAAACATACAGAAAGATCCGTAAATGTGCCCATCATAAGAGAAGTGCAAATCAAAACTGTACACTAGACTAACTGCATCTTGCTCACCAGATGGGCAAATGTCCAGTACATTCCACAACACATGCTGCAGGGAATTGCTTGTAGGGAAGCAAAATGGCACAACCCCCATGGAGGAGAGGTTGACTGGATCTAGCAAAATCACATGTACATTTGCCTTTTAACCCCCAATTCCACTTCTAGAGTCTGTCCCAAAGCATGAAAAGGCATGAGCAAAGTCTATTCATGGCTGCACTGTTTAGTAGCAAAAGACTGGAAACCATCCTATGCCTATCAATAAGGGCCTAATTTCACAAACTTCATAAAGCCACATGGTGGAATACTATACAGCTATAAAAAAGAATAGGAATATTTCTATATATTACTATGGAATGATCTCTGGGATCATATGTTTTAGTGATAAAAGCAAGACAGTGTGCAAATATGCTCTCATTTATCTAAGAAGGAGAGGGAAAATAATATACATCTATATTTGCTAGTTTTGCTTTTTTTGTAACAAAAGAATGGGTAAACAATAAAGATGAAATAACAGTGACTTGTATGGAAGGGAGGAAAGGGATGGGGTGGAGAAGACAGAGATAGAAGCTCAATTTCTTTGTAGATTTATAGTTTTGATTTTTGAACCATACAATATTTTTTATAATTATAAAACAAAATTAAGTTTAATGGAAATGATAATCCTTATGAATTCAGAGATGTTACTTTGGGAAAAAAAGCAAACAAATTTGGAAACATTTTAGAAACAAATGAACCTTACAAAGTAAATGTTTCTAAAAGTAAAAATTTTTGAAACCAATGAACCTAACTTATTATCCAGTTGGGATAGAGGAACTATTTCAAATGACTGTAAGACACAGTAACTTGTATCTCCTTTATGGGATATACCCAAAGGACAAAAAGAACTGGGAAAAAATCTTAAATTGTTCCTTGTAGTATTAATAATGTGATTTCAAGGCTGCTGTACAGATAGTATGGGATAAGGCAAATGAATAATTATGTTTTTGGTAATGACCAAGATATTTGATGTAGAAGAAAGGGGATACAGATATAAGACTGATGCATCTCAGCAAAAAGACTGTAGTCTTGGATTTGAAATCATCAGTCTAAACTCATATGCTATCTTTTAAATATATTCATATAATTCCTAGCTCTGTCCACTGAAATGCTTATAAACAATAACCAACCCAGTGCAAAAAACACCTCTCTATAAGTATATAAGTTATGATCTGAAAATATGCTAAAATACTTGTTAAATGGAACTGAGGCTCCTTGGAGAAATTGTTGATTCTTTATCTGAAACAGGAAATGGACAAGATGAGCCTAGATTATCTTGTTATGCCAGAAGGAGAGGCAGCCCTCGAAGACACTGGGATTGTGTCAAAAGGACACCGGAGCCAACCTGATTAGACTCTCACCAGCCAAAATGGGCAGTTGAAGCATCAATAAAATAAAACTACAGTGGATTTAAACTCACTATTAGACTTTCATCAGCCAAAGATGGTCCACTGAAGCAACAATAAAATAAAACTACTCTGTATTTAAACTCACTAAATATATTTAATTCATGAGTTCATAATGATACTTCAAAAAAACTCAATGATCTTCTCTGAAGGATAATAAGGAAACAAATTATTTTTAAAAACTAGCTAATAAAGGAAAAGAGGAAAGTGTATATTTTGCTCGTCTTACACAAATGTAGATGAGAGGTAGTTCCTCCTCACAGAAGTAGTCCATGAACACATGAAGAAGGAGTACCATTATTTTGCAAATACTAAAGAAAGAATGAATCTAGGCATTTGCATGAAAGGAGAGACAGCCTGGTGTTACTTACCCCCTAAGGGAAGAATACACCATCTAGGAAGGAGTCTTGCCATGCCTGAATCCATTAAGCTTCTGGCTCTAACTAGTGGGACCTACAGGTAACAGAGGAACCACTTAAATGACACTGTGGAGTTCATCATTAAAACCAGACAGGGGAAACTCTAAAGGACAAATAATATGGTTTCATCATCAGCAACAAACTGCAAGGAAGAAAAAAAAAAAAAAGAAGAGATGTGGGAGAATTCTATAGATTAAAAGAGAGATGAAAGACACCAGAGCTTGGATCCCAATTTAGACAAACAAACTTAACAAATGAAGGAAAGAAAGAAGGAAGGGGACAGCACGATGAGACTGTGGAGGGAGCAGAGAGAGGATGAGAAGAAAGAGAACATTGGTAGTTTGGAACAACATGCACACTGGTAGGATATTTGATGATAGACCAAGGAAGTAGTCTTTCTTTTGGGTTGTGTGATGATAGGTATTGTGATTTCCAAAGAGGAACCCTTTCTTTCTTTCTTTCTTTCTTCCTTTCTTTCTTTCTTTCTTTCTTTCTTTCTTTCTTTCTTTCTTTCTTTCCTTCTTTCTTTCTTTATATTTATAAATAAATAAATAAATAAATAAATAAATAAATAAATAAATAACATATAATGTATTATTTGCCCCAGGGTACATGTCTGTGAATCATCAGGCTTACACATTTCACAGCACTTACCATAGCACACACCCTCCCTAATGTCCATAACCCAGCCACCCTATCCCTACCTGTCCCTACCCCCTAGCCACCCTCGGTTTGTTTCATGAGTTTAGGAGTCTCTTATGGTTTGCCTCCTTCCTGATCCCATCTTGTTTCATTTCCCTCCCCCACCCCCCACAACCCACTGCCCTGCCTCTCAAATTCTTCATATCAGAGAGATCATATGATAATTGTCTTTCTCTGATTGACTTATTTCACTTAGCATGATACCCTCTAGTTCCATCCACGTCGTTGCAAATGGCAAGATTTCATTTCTCTTGATGGCTGCATAGTATTCCATTGTATATATATACCACATCTTCTTTATCCATTCATCTGTCGATGGACATCTGGGTTCTTTCCACAATTTGGCTATTGTGGACAT
>CM052886.1:93972095-93994032 GCA_028534135.1 Potos flavus
TTGCATTCCCACCAACAGTATAGGAGGGTTCACCTTTCTCCGTATCCTCGCCAACATCTGTCGTTTCCTGACTTGCTAATTTTAGCCATTCTGACTGGTGTGAGGTGGTATCTCACTGTGGTTTTGATTTGTATTTCTCTGATGCCGAGTGATGTGGAGCACTTTTTCATGTGTCTGTTGGCCATTTGGATGTCCTCAGAGAGGAACCCTTATCTTTCGGAGATATACACGGAAGTAGTTACAGATGAAATGTTATGATGTCAGACATCTGCTTCTAAATAACTGGGAGTGAGTGAGGACATGCCGCAGTGATCCTCAGACTTGGCCTTGCATTGGAATCACCTGGAAGGCTTATTAAAATACAGAGACCAGCCTCACCTCCAGAGATTCTGATTCAGTCTTGGGTGGGACTCAAGAATTTGCCTTTCTAGCAAGTTTCCAGATGATGCTGATGCTGTTGGTCGGGACCACGCTCTGAGACCCACTGGCAGAGAGGAAGCAAGATTGGCCCCCAAAGTTATTCTTACACCTGGCCGGTGGGGATATGAAGGCTTATTATTATATTCTCTCTAGTTCTGAATATGTTTGAAATTTTCTATAATAAACATTAAAAACAAGTGATACGAAAAGACACAGAGAGAGGCAAAGCCTTTAACATCCCATAGCTTTCAAGGGAATATCTGTGCTCATTAGCAAGGCAGATTTGGCTGCTTCCTCTGGATTGAAAGGTACATATCTCCTCCTGCCTACTTAGAGGTGACCGTAAGAGTTGCCTGGCCAGAGGGGCAGGAAAGTGATCTTTGTCTAAAGGGTCCACATCATGTTGCATCCATTTTCTTAATGTGGTCAGTCATTGGAAGAGCAGTGGTTTGGATGAATCCTCTGATTTTATGGCCACTTCAGCTGGGAAGGGCACTCCTGAGCAGAGCTGTGCCAGGGTTCGGCTGTCAGGAATGGGGGTGATCACTGAACTTCTCTGCCCATATACCTTCCTGCAGGGACCTTCCTAAAACTCCTAGATCAGAAGGCACCTCTCTTGGGTTGAGTCCCTCTACTTGTCTTTTAAGATGCATTCATTTGTTTACTTATCCATTCATGCATCAGATATTCAATAGAACACATCCTAAGTGTCAGGCACTCTTCTAGCCCTTGAGAATAAGCCGTGAACAGAATAAGCAAAAATCTCTGCTTCTGTAGAGATTAAATTCTAGTCGGAGGAACAAACAAACAATCCATAAGTGAACAGTAATTTCAGAGAGCGAAAAGTGCTATGAATAAAATTAAAATGAAGATGCTGGACTAGGGGTTGATTGTGTGTGTGTGCACGTGTGTGCGTATGTATGTGTACACATTTTATTTTAGGCGATCAGGGCAGTTTGTACAAGGAGATGGTATCTGAGCTGAGTGATGGATCATAGGAAGGATCCAGCTCTGAAGGAAATCTGGATATGTTCAGACAAAGGCAACAGCAAGTACAAAGGCCCTGAGATGAGAAAGAGCTTGGCATTTTGGAATGCCAAGAAAACCAGTGGGTCTGGGACATGGAGAGCCCAGGGGGAAAATGGTATGAGACGAGGTGGGAGGGTAGGTAGGGCCTGACAGTCATCAGCCTGGGTATTTATATACATATTCTGGACACCTCCAAGCCTCTCAGTCATCTCCCAGCTATAAAAAATACACTCCGTGTAGAGAAACAGGACACTGTTTTAACAAGGAAGCCTCCTAGAGTTCTGGTCTATAGGAAAATGACTGCTTTTGTAAAGGCAATTGATATCCAATTTGTTGAACCAACCTATTTAAAAAACCCAATACTTTCATTTTAGAATCACCATATGCTCTCAATGCATATAATTCCACCCTAAAAACACTATTTAGTCAACTTACTGTTTGGTCCCCTTGTTAAAATACTGATTCCTCGGTGATGGGTAATGCTCTGAGTTATCAGTCATTTCATGCTAATATAAATGAGTTGGCAGCTGTGTGCTTGAAAAGAAGTTTTACAAGAGGAAAGTGTGAAGTTAGTGGCTTCTGGAACACAGGAAGGAATCTCCAGTACAGAAACAAATCAGAAGGGAGAAACTAAGGATGCATCAGAAAGAAAGACTTCTTTTACAATTTTGAGTGGGTCTGTGTCTCCTGGATACACCCATGTCCTCCTGCCAAGACTCATCATAGCAGGGCTCTTTCTCTTGAAGTATCCTATGTGAGTCCTTCTAGCTCTGTGCTACATAGAAAGTGTGAAAGAATGCACCGATGCCAATGATTACAATGCATTGCTCTTACTGCCCTGATGTTCCTTGATGGGCTCTGGACACGCATGCTGGACCTAACCTCTGCAGATGAACTGTTTTCAGGACTGAAACAGTGGTCTGCTGGAGGCCGCTCAGTCAGCTGATGTGAACAGACCCTGGGCATCGCTTCCCAACTTTGCATTCAAGCGGCTTCATGTCAGTTGCTTGAAATCAGCCCTGATAAGAGTATTTACACCGCAGAAATGAGCAAACGCGACGCATCGGGCTTTTTTTTCCAGAGAGCTGGTCGTTAGACACTTACCAGCATGCCACTGGTATGAAATTTTTAAGAAGTCAATTTTAGCCTACGCCATGGCATATGAAAAGAGTAGCTATGTCTTTGTTTTGCCCCTTGAACAGATGTCGATGGTATTCAAAATTATATTCATCTTTGTATATGCTTGACATTTGAGCTCTATTTATGTATACATAAGCTCCATTTACGTTCTCAAAAACTTCTCCTGGCATTCCATGTCAACTGGGTAGACACTAAGGGTCCCGCAAGGCTGCGAGTCATCTGGCTGTTGTTCCCTTGTCTACCCCTGGATCTAGTCAAATTTAAGCCTCCGTGTGCCTTGCCCCTCAAATAACCTATTCTTTTTTTGGGCTGAGCATTTCTAGTCCACTGCCCTTATCTGATGGGCTCCCCTCACCTTCTCTGTCTACCCCTTCTCCATCTACCGTAGCCTTACCCATGTTTCAAGATCAGAGCAGAGACCATGCCCTCCTTCTAGATGCTCACCTGCCACAGCTGCTTTCCTGATCCATTACTCTCCCTCCAATGCTGCCACTAAGTGCTGTCTATAGCTCCTTAACCACCATCGCAACTGCCACTGCCTCATTGTATAGATGTTTGTCTCCATGTCTTATCTCCTCTTCTGGATTTTAAGCCCCAGGAGGAGAGTGAATTTTGCTTATCCATCATTTTATCCTCAAGAGCATCTGGGGCGGCGCTTTGCATACAGTCGTCACTCAATAAGTGTTAGTTAAATGATCTGCATATATGACTTCCTATTGCCCATAGTGCCCTGGACAATATAGTAAGTGCCACACAGACACACACACCCACAAAATTTCATCAGTCCAAATATTTGTATTTGTGGACTGCTTTCATTTAGCACGGGAAATCTCTTCTTGAAGGGGAACACTAGGTCCAAATGTAGTCCAGTGAGGTCCCACAAAACTTGTACTTTTTTTTTTAATTTCACATTTTTTTATTAACATATAGTGTATTATTTGTTTCTGGGTTCCAGGTCTGCGAATCATCAGTCTTACACAACTCACAGCACTCACCGTAGCACATAACCCTCCCCAATGTCCATCACCCAGCCACCCCATCCCTCCCACCCCAAAACTTGTACTTTTAGTCAGAAAAGTCACCTTTCTCATCTGCATGCAAAATTGGAACGCTTTGTCCAATCATGTGTTAGAAAGGCGCCCATCTGTTGCAAATCATGACGCTCTGATGGCCACCCAAGATGCCAGCGCACTCCTACGGGGAATAAATCCTGCTAGAATGTTCTACTGGGACTTTCACAACTCATGATAAAATAAGAACTAACCTGATATTTTTCTCTTTGCTCGCCCCTGCTGTCCAAGAAGGCTATTCCTGTTTAGTTGATTCATTCATTAAACAGTTATTGCCTTCTCTTTCCACTCTGCTCAAGTCTCAGATATAAAGGTGAATTATCCATGGCCCTGCCCCTCTGCAATTCACAATCACGAAAGAGGGACCAAAAAAAGCAATCAAACATGTTCAGAGTCTCTGGCGAAAGAGAGTCCCGAGGCTCTGACAATGACCCACATCAGTGCATTTGCCCATTAGACTCTGCCATCTGTCCCCGCATGAGACATTTGCTGTAAGTCCTTTTCCACGATTGCTTTTGGTTTGAATGACCTTGGAGATAGTCTGAAATCCCGTGCTTGGAAGGGTGCTTTTAGAGTTAGCGGTCTGCATGTCTGTGCTTCAAGTAGAATTTCACAAACCTCTAATTATCTTCTCCTACCAGGCCGCCTAAATGACTGACGACCGGCTCTTTAGTCACTCCAGGAGTGGATTTCTATTCAGCCCGTGCCCGGGATGCATTAGGGTGCCCAGAACATGTGTGCCTGCTCCAAGCGGCTCAGGGCAAATTAACAGAAGCCAAGCAATTTGCAAAATGCCTCAACTTCCTGCTCATCTCCGAGGCAGTAAACTGTCACACCTTAACCTCAGGAGGCTCATCTGCAGAATTATTTACCCACCCTCCTGAAGCAGAGCCTCTCGTGTCAGATTCTCCCCCTTGCTTTTTGCAAACATAAGCACTCGGCTGAAACAACAGCTATGACTCAGTTCCTAGCTAACGCTGCCTGAATTGATTTAGTCTGAGTTCAGATTTAGCACATAATCATGTTCAATTTGCTCCACTGCACTGCCTAGAGATAAAAGGCTTGGGGGAAAAAAATAGCTTCAGCTTGTGTCAGTCTTTGTGGTGATGTCATTGCCATGCGAGAGCCGGGCCCTTCATTACTCCGCTGTGCAGACTCAGACGCGGGCTGCGTGCGCGCAGAGGGAGCGGGCTCCAGGTGCCTAGCGCCGGCCATCCCCAGGGCGAGGCGGCACCCGGGGGCCGGCCACAGCGACATCCACCTGGAGGCTCTTCCCACCGCGCACAGCTCTGAGGTCGCCTAGCTCTTGACTGAAAATTCGGGAGGGGGAATGCCAGCCCCTAGCATGGACTGTGATGTTTCCACTCTGGTTGCCTGTGTGGTGGATGTCGAGGTCTTTACCAATCAGGAGGTTAAGGTATGCACCTGCAATCTTCCTTTTCATTGTGGCTGTTAGTGAAGCTGCTCGGCAGAGCCTTTGCAGCGTAGGGAGACAGGACTTTGGTTCAGAGTTTTCAGCTCACAGTCTGCGCTAGGAATGCAAGTGGTGAGTGCATGCCTCTGTTAATTAGAATAAGTTAGAAGAGGAACCGGCATATGAATTTCCAATGTGATAAGGTCAACCATTGTCTTTTTTTTTTACCTTGTCTTTTCCATTAGGTGATCCCCAGGCATTCCTTTCACAGTAGACATGTTTTCGTAGTCTCGTATCTATGTGTCAGTAAGGAGAATTTGCCAGTCCTTAATGTTGAGAGGGGTACTGATCACAGATTAAATGAAGAAAACACACATAATAAACGTGGCACCCAGGACACCCCGAGAGTGGGACAGTAACCCCTTCAGGGCACGTCCCTGAACTGTGCCCTGATGTGGTCTTCCAAGGGAACAAAAGCTGTTTCTACGGATGACGGTTTCAATCTCCAGCTCTCTGGAAATCGAAGTTGGAGAGCAGCTGCCGAAATTTTCTTTGTCAGGCAAAGGAAGCAAGTCATTTTCCTTCAGCAGTTGTGCATCAGAGAAAGTTCAGGCATAAATAAATTTTGCATCTTAAGATGTAGGATTCCAGGCTGTGGGTCCCCACAGATTGTCTGCAGCAATTGTTTAATTGTCTAGGTAATTGTCCCCTGATGATAGCCTGATAGCCGGTCTTTTTTTTTTTCCTCTCCCCATTTGGTTTTATATTATGAAAAAGATTCCATGCTTGTAAAACGGGGATTTTGATTTCTCCTCTCGTATTGCAAAGAGCTAGCGAAAGCCTCTTACTTGAATAGTTCACACACAGAGAAAGGACAGTTACTCATTGTGTAACAGGAGGAAGCAAAGGGGAATTACACCGCATAATCATTTTCCATCCTCCCCTTAGTCTGTACTTAAAGGAAAACCCTGCATTGTGCATTATTGAGTGTGTGTAGGTGACACCCCGGGGCTTCCCAGGTGGGGATTTATGCATTCACTAGCGTAGCGCTTGGCTCCGTCATTCGGGACTGCGGTTTCGAACCCTCTCTTGACATGAATTCAAGAATCCGGTTTGTCGTTCCTGCGTATTTCAGATGTGTGGCTCCGTGTTTACCAGTTCTGCCGGTGCTGTGCCCGGATCTCCCACCTGTCATATTGAGGTTCAGGAAAGGAGAACATCATGGTTTGGCACTGCCTCTGGATGTGTCCGGAATGGAAACACGCGTGCAGAGCCTGCCGGTCTCTCCGGTCAGACCTGCCGTGAGCCCTCCGGGAGAGAGAGCAACCATGAGAGCCCTTCCAGTTTAAAGCCCAAGTTCACGTCCAGTGCGGGTAGCTGGATGGAGAGGCATCTTCCAGCAACTGCTGGAACAGAATGACTTGTCTGTCAAGTCAGACTTCGTAGTTCCTCTCTGTCCTTAACAGTTCTGTCAATTACGCACACGCTCTGCAAATGTCCTGAGATAATCTGAACTTTTCTTAGTCCGAGAACTGATAGTGAGGACATGTTTATTCGGGATCTGCAATACGCCAGGCATTGTGTTTATTCAGGAAGGAGCTTACGATAGGCTTATATGACGGACGGGTCAGTGATAAAGACACACAATATTTCTTAAAGACGTAGTGTCTTGTGGAATTAAGGGGACACAGGATTCTTACAGCCAGTTGTCCTTAGGTGGCTGGGATGGCTTTGTGGAGAGAGTGATACTTGAACTTGAAGGTGGGTAGATTTTGATGCAGAAGAGGGGAGGCATGGGGATGGAAAGCATTCCATTTTGCAGTCCAGTGAGCCAATGCATTTGACTGCAGTAGGCTCTCTGGGAGGAATTGGAGGGGAAAACCGGGGAGTGAGTCACGGCCAGATTATAAAGCAGCTGACACTGTTCATCAGAAATGTATGGGTTTTTCTGGCAAGGCTCTCTCCAGAAAGACGTATTAGATGTCTTTACTGCTAAACACCATTGAATCACAATGGATTTGTTTCTTTGGGGCAAGTTACCTATCTTCCTTGTGCCTTATTTTCTCACCTGTAATGTAAATGTAATAGTAGTTTCTACCTCACTAGCATAGTAGGAGGATTAAAGAAAATTATAAATGTGAGATAATTAACCCAGTGCCTGACTCATATTTAGTGTTCAAGAACTGTTAGCTCTAGCCATAACTGTCATTGTCATCTTTTTAGACATCCTCTGAAGGTAATAGGTTCCTTTTGCCAGTTAACTGGAATGTCTTAACTCCGGCTGAGTTTACAGTGACAATCCAGGACACAGAACCTGTTTTCCCTTCCAAATCCTCAAACACACGCACACGCACACGCACACACACACACACACACACACACACACTAGCAACTTAGAAAACACAGCTCTTCCTTTTAGACGTTTAATCATTTAATGTAAAATGGTGACATTATTATCAAGCAAAGATTTACTTTGTGCTTATTAAAAAGGGGGAAGAAATGCACAGACTGAGGAGGGCCAAAGGTTTGTTGAGAAAAACCACGTGTTCCTTGTTTAAAAGTGAGCATTTGCTTATCGTCAGGAAGAGACATTCACATGTAAAATTCTGGCACCAAAGTTTCTCCAAAGGTAAATTTCATTAATTACCCATCTCTGATACACAGTGGAGCCAGAAGTTCCTTTCTTCAAAGTCTTTAATATTTATTGTTACAGAAAAGGGAGGCACCCGGGGCAGGGGGAAGGGAGCAGGGGGAGAGGCATGATTGTCTCACATGCCTGCATCCGGGTTGCTTGACCTCAAACTTTCTTGCATTGTATAGACTCTCCATGTATACTTGTAGTGCCCTTGGGAAAGCAACCACACCAGGGTTGGGCAACCAGAAGGCACTCTTCACAAAAGCAGTGGTTTATTTGAAAGGAGTGGAGCCATATGTAAATCTAATATCCTATTGCAACTGAGAAAACCTTATCCTCAATAGGGGATCTCAGCTGGTTGCCTTGAGGGCCCTTTGGGCTCCAATGTCTTAAATTTCATCGAAACTGCTAGGGCAATAGTACCAAAAAGAGGAGGAAATCAGGCAAATAGAGGTCTGCCATATTTGTCTTTCTCCGGGAACTCCATCGTTGCTGGTATGGGCTTAGCTGTCTGTTTTATGGCATAAGAATGCTCAGAAAGATAAATAAATTTGAAGCCCTCCCAATAGAAGGAAAGTGATACAACGGAAGGTAGATCGTACGTGTGTCTAAGTGTGTAGGGTTGGTTTTGTACAGTATTCTTCCCACATTCCTGAAAATGGTCTTCCTCCTCCACAAGGAGCCAAATCCTTAGAAAAATGAAAGGGCTCCAAATATGGGTAATGAAATTTACATTTCACTTTAGTCCAGTGGCTCTTAAACCTGCTTGCCCATTGGGATCCCCTGGAGAACTTTTAAAAATACTGACAATGCCCAGGCCCCAAGCCTAGAACTTGGCTGGTGTGAATGGAGCCCAGACACAGATTATCCTGTAAAGTCAGGATCTTGTCTCTTCTAGGCTCAGATGGGTGCAGGTGGGGTCAGTCAAGAACTACCTAGAGTAAACCTCTGCTTACACACTATGATCCATAGCCCCCAAATGACGATTTGACATACGCAGTTTTAGAAGCAGTGTCTCTAAGCGGTCAGCAATGTTGAGACTCACCCAACACATTTTGACCAGTTCACCACACCTGTAGTCCTTCCACCTGATTCCCAGCCCATGATAAACACTCTTCTCCACTGCTGGCCACTGGGTGCCTTCCCAGAGCTGCAGAGGCAGCCTGCAGAAGAATGTTCCCCCTCCCCTTGGGGAGAGCCAAGCCTGGGGCCATCCCTTCTCTGAAGGAAGCTTCCCCTACAGAAAAGAGGTGGAAGCCTCCTCCTCTCTGGGCTAGAGGGACTTCTGTTTCATATTCCATGGACCCAGTCTTTTCTCCATGGGCATTCATATGGGGGACAAAGGGCTCTCAAACTCCTTTCTGTTCATTAGGAAACAGGCAGAAGGCACGATAGGTCTTATTACAAGAACAAGTTTCAAAGACTCTCGGAGCTAGAGATTTGTTCATTCCTTCAAAAACGTGCGTGGTACACTGAACTACTTGCCAGGCAATGCTTTAGGGACCAGGAAATGGACAAGACAGACATCCCTCCCTGCCCTCACAGACTGTATATCTAACAGGGGAGTAGCCAACCAACTAGTACACAGATAAATGTATTCTGTAATTTCAGGTATGATAAGGGCCATGAAGAAAAATGAAGCAGTGAGAGGATAAATTGTTGGAGGAGGGGTTGCTTTGGGGGGACCTTTGAGCTCCAATTTCCTAAATTTTGCCAAAGCTGCTAGAACAATAGTACCAAAAAAAGGACAAAATCAGGCAATAGAGTTCTGCCATATTTGTCTTTCTCCAGGAATTCCATTGACCACTTTTTGAATGGATGACCAATGGAACTACTTCTGGGAGGTGACGGTTTATTAAATGTCATTGTTCCAATGTCATTCAGGGATCTCAGTGAAGTGAGTGAGAGAGCCATGTGTAGATCTGAGGGCAGAGCATTCCGGTAGAGAGAACAGTAGGTGCCAAGAGAGGCTATCTTATTTGAAGTCCTTCTGTTTTACTCGGCCCCTCATTTAACCTATTTCTACCATTCATTTATTCAGGGACCTACTGAGGCTACTATTATCTTATGCCACTATGTAGATTTTTAAAAGATGCATCTTTCTAGAGACTGTGCTTACTCTGATTTCCTCATGCTACATTTTACGCATATTGGTTTCATGGGGTGAGGAAGTAAACTAAGCAGAAACTTGTTCTCCGCATTATAATGCTTGCTCTACTTGGAATCTTAGGGTTACTGTAGGACTTCCCCTCGCCGCCCCCCCCCCCATTTCTGAAGGGCCAGGGCCTTTTAAGGTAACTCGTAACTCCGATTTTCTCTCCTCTGCTTTTGAAAATGTCCCAGGATCCTTCCAATCCATGTAACCTGGGGCAAGTCTCTTAACTTTTCTGGACACATGATAATCATGCTGAGAAAAATGTTCAGTGCTTTGTGTATTTTGTTTTCCTTTTCACACAATAGTATGAGGTGACTGACTCATGCTCTGTGTCATGTTGTTTGTGAGTTATGTAAGAAACCAGCACATCGAGGCCACTTAATACAAAGAAACCTCTCTGTCATTTGGAACCACTGGAAATTTCAAATTACTTGCTTTGTTTGGCGGGAGTCGTAGGAGGAGAACGATGGAGCAGAGCTGGTATGATACACTTTGTACTTACTTTGAGGAGAGACAAGTGACACCAGTGAATGTGTGGATAATGGGTATTGCGGGTTGACTTGGAAGAAACGCTGTATCTGTCAGGAGAACTGGTCAGGCCTATGCCTGTTTCTCATGCTTCTTGCAAATGCAGTGCTAGGTAGAGGGTCTGGCCACAGCCATGACCTTATGGCTCTGCAGAGCTCTAGAGCTCTTTCAGAGTCTTCAGAAACCATCGCGCGCTCTCAGTAGCTTAGATGACTTTGAACTGCCCATGATTTAATTTCAAAAATTGAAACCTTCTAGAGTATTCATGGTAACATGGAATGACCAAAATGTTAACAGAAACTCTCATACTGTCGTTGATGGCTATAATATTAAATGGGATTTGTTTCATATATCAGCCCACCTTTAGTTTCTGAAAACCAAAAGGGAGTGTATGGAAGGGTGGGTGGGGTGGCATGTTCGTAACGGATGAAAAAACTTGCTCTTTCTCAGAGTGCCTGGGTGGCTAAGTCAGTTAGGTGTCTGCCTTCTGCTCAGGTCATGATCTCAGGGTCCTGGGATCGAGCCCCGTGTCAGGCTCCCTGCTCGGCAGGAAGTCTGCTTCTCCCTCTCCCTAACCCCCCTCCCCACTTGTGTGTGTGCACTCGTCTCTCTCTCTCTCTCTCTCTCTTCCTCTCTCTCAAATAAATAAAATCTAGGGGTGCCTGGGTGACTTGGTTGGTTAAGCATCTGCCTTCAGCTTGGGTCGTGATCCCGGGGTCCTGGAATCGAGCCCACTTTGGGCTCCCTGCTCAACAGGGAGCCTGCTTCTCCCTCTGCCTCTGCCTGCAGCTCCCCCTGCTTGTACTCGTGCTCTCTGTCTTTCTGTCAAATAAATGAAGAAAATCTTTAAAATAAATAAATAAAGTCTTTTAAAAAAAATCTTACTCTTTCTCTAATAATAAAATGGACTGGAACTCTGGCTGTTTTTGAAAATAAATGAATTAATGCAAAACTGAACATTAGAAATTAACCCTAAAACTACTTTGAGAAACTTAACATTCTTAAGGGGCCGTATCGAATATTTTCTGAAGAAAGTAGCAAACATCTTTCACAGAGTGGGAAGGAGCGATGTTACCCAAGTGGCAGATGCTCCTTGAGAAGGTTAGCAGACAGATTTCTCAGCCACCTGTCATGTTAGGAGATGCCAAGGTACGTATTCAACTAATGACATTGTCAAGACAGGAAAGTCAACTACACACTTGCTTATCTGTTTAAAGAGTCTTTTAACTGTCAGAAAGTAACTGAGACAGACAGTTTCTACCTGTAACCTAAGTGTCAGATTCATTGAGCAACAACACGGATGACACGACATCCTTATTAATAACCTCATTCTCCTAAAGCAATAGATTTAAGTGGAAAACTCAAGGAGTACCATTTGCATCTGATTCTGTTCAAATACAACTATCTGTAATGTACAATAGCCTGTTTCAGTACTTTCTGATGAAGCTTAGAATTGACGATAAGAAAGAAAATGATATCTGAAACATTTGTTATCACCTGATGTGTTGAGGTTGTAAGTTTCACAGGCATTACGACTTTGTGGTGAGCATCTCGGCTTTCCAGGGAGGTCATAATCTCTCCATCCCATGCCTGGCCTGGAATTTCTTTATGGAAAGGGAAGGTCTCCAGCTCTAAGTCTAAACTCATTCTGAGTACAACTTAAAAAAAATGCAATATCATTTAACAAGGATTTTTTAAATTCAAATTCAATTACTGAAGGTATAGTACATCATTGGTTTTTGATATAATGTTCAGTGATTCATCAGTTCAGTATAACACCTAGTGCTTTTATTTATTTATTTATTATTTGAGAGCAAGAGAGAGCACACAAGCAGGGGGGAGGGGCAGAGGGAGAGTGAGAAGCAGACTCCCCGCCGAGCAGGGAGCCTGACACCGGGTTCATTCCCAGGACCCCGAGATCATGACCTGAGCTGAAGGCAGAGGCTTAACTGACTAAGCCATCCAGGGACCCCATAATGAGGATTTCAAGCAGGTAAAATTTCCATCCTCTCCACTCTGTCTAGAATGGAGAATTTGAAAGTAGTTGAGAGTAAAATATCTACCAAGTTAGACCTTTCCTAGAAAATATTCACTATGTGTGCTTTCATAGTCCTCTTTTGACTAAGTGTATCTAGGTGGAAAATACACACACACACACGCACACACACGCACAAACGTATGACAATGTATTGCATGTATATACTATATATTTTTCTTTCTTTCTTTCCCCCTTCCACGACCTTGGAATGTTTCTTCTGTACTACTCAGGCCCTATCTAACCAGCTCTTAAACTTGTTAGGGGATTAAGAGTCCAGAGACAGTGGTGATGAGCACTGGGTGTCCTACACAACTGATGAATTGTTGAACACTACATCAAAAACTAATGATGGGGGCTCCTGGGTGGCTCAGTGGGTTAAAGCCTCTGCCTTCGACTCAGGTCATGATCGTAGGGTCCTGGGATTGAGCCCCGCATCGGACTTTCCGCTCAGCAGGGAGCCTGCTTCCCCCTCTCTCTCTGCCTGCCTCTCCGCCTACTTGTGATCTCTCTCTGTGTCAAATAAATAAATAAATCTTAAAAAAAACAACAACAAAAAAAAACTAATGATGTACTATATGTTGGCTAACTGAACATACATTAAAAAAAAAAAAAAAAAGGGTCCAGGGAAGGTTCCTGGCAAAAAAAAAAGCTGAACAGAAGTCTGAACAATTCCTGCAGGCTGGGGAAACACTAAGAAACCCATGGCCTTTTCTCTTATTACTTAGATCAAAGGGATGTGTACATTCTTACGGTCTAGTACCCCAATTATTTTCTCCAGAATCCAATATGCCAGCACTGAACTGTGACCATTTTTTTAAAGGTTTTTCAAAAAGAGCTTGACCCTTCATCTTCCAGAAGGATGATGTGAGCAAATTTATCCTTCCCTGTTGGATTAGACCATGGGCCAGGTTTCATCCCTCCAAATGGTACCTTCCTTAATATTCTACTTGTCTCAACAATCGGGTAGTTTGCTGCTTAGTTGTAAGACTTTTTTCCCCCATCTCTGGTGGTTCTAAAGGAATCAGTGGGCAGGGTTCCTGCTGTGCACGAAAGAGTTGATTTGGTGGGGGTCGTTTAATAAGTTGATCATTAAACATGACGATAAATGTAAACCCCGAGAGATTTTCATCTCCATACAACAATATTATATGTTATTAAGATAAGCAATTTAGAAATCCTAACAGGCCACCTGGGTGGCTCGGCATCTGCTTTTGGCTCAGGTCATGATCGCAGGGTCCTGGGATTGAGTCCCGCATCGGGCCTCTCCCTCTGCCTCTGTCTCTGTCTCTGTGTCTCATGAATAAATAAATAAAATCTTAAAAAAAAAGGAAATTCTAACAGTTCCTCCGACTCCCTGAGTACTTCTAAGGGCCAAGCACAAGGCACACATCAGGTATTCCTTGACATCCCCATAAGAGGCGAAGGCATCTATTTTCTTGTCCCACTAGACACAGGTTCCTGATCAGAGAAACAAAACTTGGGCTTGGAAGAACTGGGACTCAAACGTCAGTTTGCTTCATTCTTTCCGCTACTAAAATATTCCTAAGGATTGATTCACAAGCCATTAATTAAGTCTTAGAGGATCAGACATTGAACTCATCTGCAATATTTCTTCTAGTGTCCAAAGCGACTCTTTGGTTTGTATTTCTTATCAGAGGCCGGAGTACCACTATTATAGAAATCATTAGTTGAGATCATTTGGCTGTTCTCGATAAATCTAACACTGTGACAATCCTAGGCAGAGCATGTGTTCTGGATTTCATTTTAAAATTCGTTTCGAAATCTAATAATGCCAATTCATTGGGGAGAAAAAAAAGAAAGTCTGCTGGGAAACCCAGGGGCTCACCAACAGGCCGATAACCCCTGGCGTGACAGCCCTTCTGCCCCTTTCCTGGTGTCACCGAACGTTTTCCATTGATGGGACAGGGGTGATCTGTGAAGTGTGGAGCAGCGGTGGTGAGTGTGTAAATCACAATAATAGTATTTGACTCGTGGACAGTGCTTTCCGAATTATGCAAAACTCTGCTTTCTCACAGGACACCTCCAAGGTAAATAAGATCGCACAATTCATAAGAGGAAGCTGGGACTGGGATTTTGTTCACGACGCAGAATCTCACAGGGGTATCATTATAGCCTGATCAATAGTACATCTAATAGAATTGATTTCCTCGTCTGTGACTTCCCTGTGCCTTTCGGGTATTGACTAAGACAATCCTCTCAGGCCACCTTTCCTAGAACAGGAAAGGCAAGCAATGAGCACACTTAATAATAGCAACAATATATCGAGCACTTACTATTTGTCGGGCACTATGCAAGGGCTTTTATTCATTCATTCATTCGCTCATCAAATATGTATTGGGTGCCTTCCTTGTTCAAGGCCTCACACTAGACTCCGGAGACACGGGGATTAACAGTCCTGTTGGGTACAGAAGCCAGTGCTCTGTCATGAGGCAATGTTGGCCTTTATTCCAGTCCATTTCATTTTTCCCAAAAAAGACCACGCTGTTTTGACCTCTAAAGAAGCCTCTTTCGCTGACATAGGGCAAGTGCGAAGGAAGCCAGCCCGGCCTCCAAGTCACATAACCTACTGGGAATTCTCTGTTTGGCTCCTCAGACACTGACTGCCTCTGTGACCTTGAGCAAGGAGACTTATACTTTGCCTCAAGTTTCCTCGACTGCACAAGGAAGAAAATACTAGTGCGTCCCTCATCGGTTGGTGGTGAGGAGTGCATGCCTTTGAGTATATAAAAAACTTAACCCAGCGGCTGGCGCACAGAACGGGTGCCTGTAAAGTGGGCCTTCATCACCACCACCATCATCATCACGCTCAATGGTAGTGGACTTCTTACGGAGTTTTGGGTTATCTTGCCGGGGCTTTACCCGACGTGCCCCTCATTATGTCAGACTCTGGCCCTGCAGTTTTCCCTCCGCTTTGCACGGGGGCAGCAGTGCGCTTCCTTGGTGACGCTCTGAGGTCACAGAACCAGAGTGGGAAGCCACTGGCTCAGCGAAGGAGCGAGGAGCCCCAGACCCAGACAGGGACAGGGATGCTGCACTTGTCAGGCTGGGGCTCTTGGCCGCTTTGTGACTTTTCTTGTCTCGTCCAGATGTCCCTAGGGCAGTGCCCCCTTGAGAGCAGGAGGCAGCAGGAAATGAGGTGTCTGGGCCAACAGGAGCCACCTGGGGGTGGGGGGAGGGCAGGGAAGCCATGCAGAAGTCGGCAAGGTGACTGAGTTAATGGAAAGGGAAAGAGTCTGGAAACCTCCCACCCCCACTCGGCCCAAATTCAGAGGCTCAGTGGTTCCCATCTCAGAACAAAGCCCCAGTCCTTGCTGTGGTCCTCCAGGTTCATCGGACCTTGCCCCAACTGCCTTGTCATTCTCATCTCTTCTGTGTATTTCTTCCTCTCATTTGACTCGAACTACCTTGCTCCCTGCACATGCCATGCATCCCCTTTAACTTGTGTTTGCTGTGCCCTCTCCTCTGAATGCTCTTCCTCCTGGCAGTCCACCCGGCTTGCTCCTCTGTTACGGAGCCATTCCTTGACCACCCAATCTAAAATAGCACGGCCTGGGGTGCCTGGGTGGCTCAGTCAGTTAAACATCCAACTCTTGACTTGGCCTCAGGTCATGATCTCAGGGTTGTGAGATCGAGCCTCACGTGGGGCTTCCCGCTCAGCAGGGAGTCTGCTCAAGATTCTCTCTCCCTCTCCCTCTGCCCCTACTCTTCCCCTGCTCTCTCTCTCTCTGTCTCTAAAATAAATAAATAAATCTTTAAAAAATAAAATAAATAAAATAAAAGAGCACACAGCCTGCTGGTCACTCCCCACCCCTTGCCCTGCCTTGCTTTCTATCACGGTACAATCATAAGATGACATACTGTGAGTTTATTTATCGGGTCATTGTCTATAGCCATCTCCTCCTACCAAACGCAAGCTTCGTGAGTGCAGGGGCTTTTCCCTTTGCCACCACTGTGTTCCTAGAGACTGCCACGTGGTCACATCGAGAAAATGTGTGTTAACAAAGGAGCAATAGGCTGCAATTCTCAGTCTTCTTGACCAAGTAGTTAGACCACCTCCTTTGAAAGGGAAGGGAAGATCCAGGTTTCCAGATAAAAGGCCAGGTTTAATAAGCAGTCAGAGAGTGGTGTGTGTGACAGAATACAGGGGTTTAAGGCAAGGTGCCTAATAACATAAAGGGAGGTTGAACACAGAACTTATTTTTCCAAAATATATTTAAACACCTCTCTCTGAGCAGGAATTTTAAATGGGCTTATAGACTATTTTCACCATGGTAATGCTAAACTATAATTGCAATTCTTTCAATATTGACCTTCACTTCTCATTTCTATTTTAAAACTGCGGAGATAGGTGGAAATTAGATTAATTACTCAAGCTGAGCCCAAATTCTCTTTTGCTTAAAAGGCTTCTTGCCCTAAAAACTCTGTGTCCTGCCATGTGCACCTACCTCTGACTGCTTATTAACTTTTGTCATAAAACTAGTAAACAATTCTGTGATACTAAAAAAAAAAACCGAAAAACAAAAACAAGAACTGAACTAAAAGTGCTACTATTCATTGCCTGAATAAAGAAGCAGTAGATCTGAATTATTAATGAGCAGGTTAGTGGATGGTCTGTTTTATAGTCTCACATTGTAAAGAAGTGCTCCATACTTTATAGTGCTCAGCAAAATAACATTCTATATTTAAATAACACTTACCCTATTATTAACAACAATCAACATTTACATAAGCCTCAGAGGACTGAACCTTCTTTCATCGAAAACTTGTTCATGCCAACTCTTTGATGCAGATGGGAAGTATTCTGTCAATGAGGAATTCAGGTTAGAAGTGTCCCCCCAGATTATGTACCCGATCAACGAGACTTTTTAAAGTTTGCTTATTTTTCTTTCACATTCTCATTGGGTAGTTCTTGGGGGTGGAACCAAGAAGTAACTTGGTATGATGGTTTAGTAGAAAACAACTTGGTCTTTGGAAGGAAAAAGACCTGAATTCATGCTATGTCTTATTTCTGGATTTCCTTATTTATGTAAGAAAAGAAATGATACAGATTTAAGTTAAGGGCTGTTGGAATATAGGTGATCAATACATTATTACCGATGTCTGTGAGACATCACATCCATTCCTCCCCCGTTGATCAAACGTGATGGGGCACTTGTGAGGTAGTAAGACTGCTTCCGTACTTGGGAATTCAGGAACGGAGACATGCCTCCTACCCTCAAGGAGCTTGCAGGTTGATGGAGGAGTGGAGGTGATAAATAGATACATAGGGTTTAGAAAACGCTATGGTTTGGGTAAGCCTAGTATGCTTTGGGAATCTATAAGAGAGTGGTCTGGGATGCTGAGAAAAGGCTTCCTAGAGGAGATAACTCTTGAATTACAGCTTTATAGGTTAAGTAGGTGTTCCATAGGTGAAGGAAAGAGGGAAGTAGTAGGAGGGGGTATTTCTGGGGGCGGAAGGGCATGCATGAGAGCAAAAATGCCAGGGAGAGTGGTGGTGCTACAAAGAAGTAGCCTTGGGTGGATCCTGGGTTATAGAGAGGCCAGGCCCGCATTATGGAGGAGCTGGACCTCATGCTCGAGGCCAGTCGCATTGGACCATGGAAGGCATTGGAAACAGAGGGGTTACTCATCCTCCTGCTCTGGTGGAAAGTCCTCTCTGGTTGTAGCGTGACTGTGGCCCCACCAAGGCTGATGCTGCAGAGCCATCGAAGGGGAGGGGGCCGCCCCGTCCCAGCCAGACAGGAAGAGGGCCTGCAGACTCGGCAGAGTCCCAGCATCTCCAAATTACCTTCTTAATTGTCTTTGCCTTTTCTTTTTAAAGAGGAAAGAAGGCAAATAGAAAGGTGACCATCTGGAGAATGTCATGAGATTGCCATTCAACAAGGTTGTTCTTGGGGAAAGGAAGGTGTATATATTCGCACTCCACCTGGGGTATTCAGGAAGTACACTTCCTTCTGCAAGCATGTATTGATTGTCTTCTAGAGCCAGGAATCTAAAATCAGGAATCCAAGCCCTAGTCCTTGCCCTGGGGAATCCCTTCGTCTGTGGGCGAAGGAGACAAACTTAAAGGCACAGGCAGATGTCCTTTATTCAAAAAGTCTTCCCTAATGCCTCTTCGGATTTTTAACGATTTGGGAATAGAAATTCAGCGATGTTAAATGCAGGACCTACAATATTCTGCCCCCAATGAATAGGACCTAGAATATTTGCCCCGAAAGCAAATAAACATGCAGAGCAAACACACAAACAAAAAGTAACAACTTAATATTGTATTATTGCTAAAATATGTTCAGGGGGGCTAAGATTCCCAGAGTGTAGCATACATGAAGCAAAGAGAAAGAAGCATTTGCTGCCATGTCCTTATAGTTAACCATTGCCATCAGTCTTGCCTAGGTACAATAGTCAACCTTTAATAGATGCTGAATAAAAGTGAGATGGGGCCATGAATTAACAATGCCTGAGTTCGTGACTGGTTGTTTTAGGCAGCAGGCTGGAGGAGTGGGGAGGGTGGGGAGCCTCTCTGCCTGTCAGGGCAAGCTCCAAAAGTTGCACTCATCCGTATTACTTAATCCCAGATTCAGCTGGAAAACACGGTGCATGGACATACCTGGATTCAACAGGGCTGAGAACGTTCCTGGTGGCCCTGTGCCCAACTAAAACTTAGGATTATAAACAGAAGAGGAGAGTGGATATGGAGGGATGAGTGATAATTTCTAGTGCAGGTGACAACATACCCTTTTAAATAAATGACTTGGGAACTCAGGTTCCAGAATTCACATATGTTGAATGACAGCACAGAAGGAGTTAGTGAATCCTCAAACTATATAGTATTAGAAGAAATTTGTCCAGGTTCATGAAACAGGGAAGATTTGATCTGGGGTTTGAAAAGCATGGCTTGTACTAGGCGCTGTCCAATGTAGCTGTTTCTCTTTAGATAGGCTGGTGAAATTAGAGCCCAACAGGCAGCCTCTCCAGTCCCATCTGGATGCTGTGACACTTGCCATGTGTCTGTGCTGACTGGGCATCCTGCACACCTATCCTACTTTATGGACCGCTGCTATCCACTTGGATAGTTCTGTCTGTTTGCAGATAGATCTTTATTAACAGATGTCAGCTGATCACTAATCAGATCCAGAGTGTCATTCAGATCCTTTGAAGTCATTGGATAGGGCTAGAATGATGTTGAATAAGCCAACAAGTCTCTGCCCCCATGGCTACTGAGATGTCTTCAGCCTTCCTCTGCCTTTCAGAGATGCAAAAAAGCCCATGATGCACCGGGAGCCCATGGTGCACCAGGAGACAGAAAGGGCTGAACCAGGCACAAGTAGTTTAATTTCACTGATAGTCCATTGGAATGCAAGACCCCCAGATGAGCCTCGGGTAGCATGCAGAGGGAATGGGTTTCACAGCCAGACCTGCCTGGGCTGGACCCATGACCCTAACAGTTACCAGTTTTGCAGTCTTGGGAAGTTTTCTTTATCTCTGAGTCACAGTTTTCTCATTTGTGAAGTAGATGTAATCATGCTATTCTTCAGGGTCTTGTAAATGGCATAAGAAGGTACTTAAAGCACACAGCCACTCCATAAATGGCTATTATTTTTTCTTGCCTCTTTCCTCTCTAAACCTTGATGATACAAATACCTTAAATTCAGCTGAGTCCAATCATGATATTTAGCTCTGTTTAAGACACAGCAGTCTTCTCTATTGTAGATCACACATTAGCTCCAGCCACAAAATTATATTTCGTTTTTCTGAAATCCACACAATTTTTTGAGTAACATTCCTGCATAGGGCATCAACCAACTTAGGGAAAAAATAAAATAAAATAAATAAAAATCCACCAAGTCTTTCAAGGCCACAAAAATGATAACAAACAAATTTCTCCCATGAGGTTGCTAATATTGATGATACCAATTGCTTCCTTTGGTTCAACACTGTAGCAGAAATTGAAAATTGTTAAGAGCGGCTATTTATTTGCCAATACTAAGGTGAGAGAAGCAAGCAGCAATCTTGTGTTAGGTCAACTAAGAGATTTCTTTGGAAGAATTATGAATCGTCTTGATTCTTTTTCACAAATATCAGGAAACAGGGGCGCCTGGGTGGCTCAGTCAATAAGCCTTTGCCTTCGGCTCAGGTCATGATCCCAGGGTCCTGGGATTGAGCCCCGCATCGGGCTCCCTGCTCAGCAGGAAGCCTGCTTCTCCCTCTCTCACTCCCCCTGCTTATGTTCCCTCTCTTGCTGTGTCTCTCTCTGTCAAATAAATAAATAAAATCTTAAAAACAAAACAAAACAAATATCAGGAAACCGAGTATGTTGGAACAGGACAGTATGTGCCTTCATTCAGTCCTCCTTCTAATTTGCCTTATACAATAGATGCTCCAAGCACACAAATTTTATAAAGATTTACTGGTGGTGTTCCAGCTCCAGATTCTTTCTTGTACGTGGAAATAAAATAAACCCCAAAGTACTTTAAACTCTTGAGTCCAAATGAGTATAATATAAAGTGCTGAATGTCTCAACTTCCCCTTGAACCTTCTGCTTGATCCACCTACACAGTTTTTCCAGGCAATTATTGTCATTACCCAGGCTTGGAGTCTGGAACCTTTCTCACCGGCCTCTTTTATGGACTTCAGATGTAAGCAAAATCAAATCTTTTCAAGTCTTTTTCTACTGAATCCGGGTTCACAAATTGTTCAGAAGTACGTAATCTGAATGGAGCATCATGTTTATCCTCAAGGGCTAGAAAACTTGTCCCCTCAAAATCATAGAGTCTAGCAGGGCTGACTAGTGTAAGTGCCCTGAGAAAGGTGCACATTGAGTAACACGGGGCTTCCAGGAATCATAGCTGCCTTCAAGTTGGGCAAATGAAGAAGACCAGCTTCACTAGATGGTACATCTTTAGATCAGAAGTTGCAACAAGGCTACTGTTGCAACTGTGAACCAGACTTCCAGGTTGGTTTTATTTGTCTTGTACAATGTTGTTGTATTAAATTTAATGCATTGTTAGCCTTTAAAAATTAGAAAAGTTTTACATTTAATGTTTACATCCTATCTTCTCTTAAAGGATCGGTAGAAGTGGTATCACTGAGTCTCTTTTCCCATGGGCTACCGCTGACTTCCCAGAATTATGGTGAGAATTAAACAAAACATTTTGGACAGTCTTCAAGGACTATATTATTATCACCTCCTGACTCTATTTCTTGGCTCAAGATGAGCTAAGTCTGCTCTTTTCAGTAAAGCAAGCATTCTGTGATCCCCACCACTCTCTCTTGTCTTACACGTATCCTACTGCAGTATATGCAGAGTAGGGGAAGATAACGCTGTAGAGGGAGGAGTGAGGATGGGTAATGTTGTGGATGACCTTGAGCAGCACCCAAAGCATTGTTCTTCATCCTGTGAGCCATAGGAATCATTAGACTCTTAAGAGCTATGATTCAGGAAGTCCCAGGAGTCCAGCCGAAATAGGAGAAAGGAGAAAACTTGAGG